>CM052900.1:131540387-131574417 GCA_028534135.1 Potos flavus
GCAACCCACGGAATGGGAGAAGATATTCTCAAATGACACTACAGACAAAGGTCTGATATCTAAGATCTATAAAGAACTCCTCAAACTCAACACTCAAAAAACAGATAATCACGTCCAAAAATGGGCAGAAGACATGAACAGACACTTCTCTAAAGAAGACATACAAATGGCTAACAGACACCTGAAAAAGTGTTCATCATCATTAGCCATCAGGGAGATTCAAATCAAAACCACACTGAGATACCACCTTACACCAGTTAGAATGGCTAAAATCAACAAGACAGTAAACAACAAATGTTGGAGAGGATGTGGAGAAAGGGGAACCCTCTTCCATTGTTGGTGGGAATGCAAGTTGGTGCAGCCATTTGGAAAACAGAGTGGAGATTCCTCAAGAAATTAAAAATAGAACTAACCTATGACCCTGCAATTGCACTACTGGTTATTTACCCCAAAGATGCAGATGCAGTACAAAGAAGGGCCATGTGTATCCCAATGTTCATAGCAGCGATGGCCACAATTGCGAAACTGTGGAAAGAGCCAAGATTCCCTTCAACAGACGAATGGATCAAGAAGATATGGTCCATATATATAATGGAATATTATGCCTCCATCAGAAAGGATGAATACCCAACTTTTGTATCAACATAGATGGGACTGGAAGAGATTATGCTGAGTGAAATAAGTTAAGCAGAGAGAGTCAATTATCATATGGTTTCACTTACGTGTGGAGCATAAGGAAAAACATGGAGGACATTGTGAAAAGGAAAGGAAGGGTGAATCGGGGGAAATCGGAGGGGGAGATGAACCATGAGAGACTGTGGACTCTGAGCAAGAAACCGAAGGTTTTGGAGGGGAGGGGAGTGGGGGGTTGGGCAAGCCTGGTGGTGGGTATTGAGGAGGGCACATATTGCTTGGAGCACTGGGTGTGGTACGTGAACAATGAATCTTGGAACACTGAAAAAATAATTGGAAAAAAAAAAAAAAGGAAACCTCTCTTAACTAATTCTGCGGTACTTTTAACTAGTTCTGCGTTACTTTTCTCATCAGCATTTCTATACTTCTAGGAAAAAAACTATTATTTTTATTTTTTTATTTTTTTTTAAAGATTATTTATTTAAGAGATATAGAGTGAGACTGGGGAAAGGGACAGAGGGAGAAAGAGGAATAGAGTGGGAGAGAAGTAGACTATCCCATGAGCTTGGAGCCTGATGCGGGGCTCGATCTCATGACCCCAAGATCACAACTGAGCCAAAATCAAGAGTTGGACACCCAACTGACTGAGCCACCCAGGCACCCCAGAAAAAAAAATTACTTTTAAATGAATCTTTGCACATATAAGTTCTCATTAACTGTTTGTTCAATGAATAATGATTTTGAGTAAATGATACTCTTCTATAATTATTCTCTATGTGTCTTATTTTCCCAACTTTTGTATACCCTTCATCAAGAACTCAAAACCCACTCCTGTAATTTTACTCCAATGGTACGCATAGTCCTAGACACCCAGTAGACTTAAAATTATTAATAAATTAAACGAATGCAATTAATTGCTACATCTTTGTTCTTAATGAAAACACATAAAATTTTACTATTCTTACATTAACCAAGAAACTTCTCAGTTTGCAGTTTAATGAATGTGTGCTTACCTGATTCAAATGCTGTTACTAGTGTAAACAGTTCACATTTCTGAGTACTGTTACAGTGTTGGAAAGATAAATCATGATATCCAGAATTAAGTATAAATGCATTTTGGGGGGCTCAGTCGTTTAAACGTCTGCCTTGGGCTTAGGTTATGATCCGAGGGTCTTAGAATCGAGCACCCATGGGGCTCTGTGCGTACTTGGGAGCCTGCTTCTCCCTGTCCCTCTACCACTCCCCCTGCTTTTGCTCTCTTGCTCCCTTTTGCTCTCTCTCTCTCTCTCTCCAATAAATAGACAAATAAAATCTTAAAAAATAAATGCATTTTGGCTGTGTGTATAAGTTCGGGTTATGTTTTTGGTGTATATGGCAGAATATTTTTTAAAAAAATGGTTAAAAACATATAAATTTACTTCTCTCTCATGTAAAAGAAGTCCAAGTTAGCTAGCTGAGAGCCAGTTTGATACTGTCACTTTTTCATCAGAGATTTGGGCTTCCTTTATAAGAGCTTTCTAGAAATTCCACCCAAAACTTCTGTTTATATCTCATTGCCCAGAACTTAATTACCTGGAGAAATTTAGCTGTAAGGGAGGCTTGGAAATATAATATTTTAGTTTGCATGTTATCCAAGGTTATGATAATTAAGGAAGAAGGTAAAAATACCTATTCGGAGGCAATTAGTATTCTCTCCAAAATACTGCAATGAGTAAATGAATTAATAATCTTTGGAAAAATCACAGGGCACTCTGATGAGAGTCATAGAACTGACTTTTACTCTGTATGGATAAATATTTGAAAACATTTCAGTGCCCAATATCATTCTTCTGTACGTATGCATTGACCTACTCACAACCTGGAGAAGTAGTGTGTGTGTGTGTGTGTGTGTGTGTGTGTGTGTGTTGTGTGTGTGTGTGCACATAAGGCTAAATCATTTCAGTTTCGTATGCAGCTGCTCCAAAAATACTTTTGTTTGAGCCATGAAAGAATCTTTCAAGTAATTCATGAAAGATCTTAGAGATAAAATATGTTCCATGTTCTTGAAAGATTCTTGAAAATCTACACCCAGCAATCCTTAAAAGAATAAATATAAGTAGTTTGCAGTATGGTAAAATGCTCTGCCTTATTTGTAATCAAAGAAATGTAATTTAAATCAAAACCAAATTATACTTTTTATCCTATGGAGTTAGGAAAAATGAAATAGAAGTTAGTACTTAGGTTAGTTAAGATAGTTTCATGTATTTCTTATTGTAGTATAAATTAGTTGTATAGTCTCTTTTAGAGAGCAATTTGGCAATTCTATCAAGAATCTTAAAATTGTTTATACCCATTGGCTCAGTAATTACACTTCTGAGAATTTACTTAAAAGGAGATAATCCAGAAGGAGGCAGGAGGGACTATTATGAAATTATGATAATAGCTAATACTTAGTGAGTGGGTACTTTGTGCTAGTATTGTTCTAGATCCTTTACCTAATCCTTACAGGATCCTTATGATATAGGTGGTATATCCTCCTCCTCATTCTCATTTAAAATGGAGGAAACTGAGGAACAGACAGCTTACACTATTACAAGTTGTAAGTGGAGATGTTGGGGTTTGAACCCTGAAATTTTGCACCAGTATGTGCATTTTTAATTATCATGTTTTGCTCTCTTTGTGCATTGTTTTGAGTTTCTGCTGCATCATTTATAGCAGGGAGTAAGAATAGCAGGATAGTTAAGAAAACTAGAACTTGCCTGAGTTTTATGCATTTGTTAAAATTTTCATTTTTAAAGACCTTGGTTTTATGTGAAATATGCTCGTACAATTTTGTTTATGTAGAATAATAAAAATTATATAAAAATATAATTCTTTGCCTAGAATTTAAAAGAATGGGAAAGGAATATATCGAAAGTACTAATAATATTTGTAAGGGACTAATAGGTCTTTGGTTCAGTTTTCTTTCTCTGCTTTCCAAATTGCCTTTAGTGAGTATATGTGGCTTCTATATTGAAAACAAAATTTTTAAAAAGATTTTTAATTTATTTATTCATGAGAGACAGAGAGAAGCAGAGGCAGAGGGAGAAGCAGGCTCCCTGCTCCTTAGAAGCGATGTGGGACTTGATCCTAGGACCCTGGGATCATGACCCCTGCTGCAGGCAGATGTTTAACCATCTGAACCACCTATGCACCCTATTTTGAAAGAAATTTTTAAGAAGACTACATCTAGGACTAATTGCTTTTTGAGTGTTGAGTTTTAGAAGTTCTTTACATATTTTGGATACTAACCCTTTATCAGATATGTCATTTGCAAGTATTTTCTCCCATTTAGAAGGTTACCTTTTAGTGTTTTTTTTTTTTTTTTTTTTTTAAGATTTATTTATTTATTTGAGTGAGAGAGAGAGGGAGGAGTGGCAGAGGGAGAGGGAGAGAATCCCAAACCAACTTCCTGCCAACCCCGGAGCTAGATGCAGGGGCTTGATCCCATGGCCTGGGCCAAAATCAAGAGTTGGGGAGGCTCAGCTGACTAAGCCACTCTGGTGCCAGTGCCCCAGCTGCCTTATAGTTTTGTTGATAGTTTCGTTTGCTGTGCAGAAGCTTTTTATCTTGATGAAGTCCCAACTGTTTATTTTTGCTTTTGTTTCACTTGCCTCAGGAGACATATCGAGTAAAAAGTGAATTTAAGAAACAAAACAGATGAACATAAGGGAAAAAAGAAAAAAGAGGGGCAAACTAGAAAACAGACTCTTAGCTATAGAGAACAAACTGAGGGTTACTGGAGGGGAGGGGTATGTGGGGGTTGAGTTAAATTGGTGATGAGTATTAAGTAGGGCACTTGTTGTGAAGAGCAACTGGTGTTGTATGTAAGTGATGAATCACTAAATTCTACCCCTGAAACTAATATTACACTGTATGTTAACTAACTGGAATTTAAATACAAACTTGAAAAAGGCAAAAAAAAAATTATTTCCAGGAATAGAAGGAACCTCTATATAAGTTGTTACTTTTTCAGCCTTTTAGAATTGATCAGTTGCTAAATAAGCTGTCAGAGAAGCAAACCCAGATTCTTTGTTATACTGTCCCTTTTTGTCATCTCCTGACTTCTTTGCAATTTGCCAGCATATTTTTATTGGAAAGCCTGGACTGTGACATTATAGTTGTCTTAGGATATGTATAATTCTTGATATTTATATTAATATTTGTATAATAGGGGACTTGGTAACCCGATGGCTTATTGGACCCTAGAAAAGGAGACTCTAAGTGGAGATCAAAGTCATTGTTTTGAGTATATTTTGATTTTTATTTTCCAGCATCTTTCAGAACTTACCATTCAATTACATATACATAGGAGAAAGAGACTCTCACAATGAAGTTATATGAAATGGATCCTGGGGCCGGCTTGCCCTATTGTCTTGTGTGGTAAAATGGATGTGATCTTTCTACTCATGAATCTTCTTAGCTTCCTGGCTTTCTTGTAGCTGAAAATTGAGGCCTGGATGGCCTTCTTTGATGAGAAGACAAGGAGGATGAGTTAGATGAAGCATCTCTGTCCTGGGTCACACAAATTCAAATTCTCAATAAACAGAATAGAGTGGTTTGTGCCACATACACATATGTTGCATACATGCAGTTGCTCACCTAGTGAGCATGGGATTGAAGATAATTGATAGGAGGCAGCTGTTCTTTCCATGGAGTTGGATTTTCTTATCTTAGTATGAAAATAATGTAGAAATTGCAATAACGGGGGTATAGATTGGTTAAATAACTTGTCCAATGATATGCACACAGTAAGTACTCAGCTAGGTTTTGAATTCGGGTTGTCTGGGTCCAAAATTTTTGCTCTAATACCTTATCAATAATTATATAATTTTTCATTTTTTATGATAAAATGTTTTATACATACTCCATTGTTTAGGCTTTTCTTTTAAATTATAAATAAAAACAAAGACAAATGTCAAATGTCCCACATTAATTTGTGGGAACGAACAGTTGGATCAAAATCATCTTCACCAATAGTCAATCATAACCATTTTGAATGTTAGAATTTTTTTCCAGACTATTTTTTTCCTGTATTTGAACATCAATTTTGAAATTTGATTCTATGTTGAAGAAATGGAAAGTATCTTATTAATTTATCATAAGATAATATATTCTTTTAAAATATAATAGATAACTTATTATCTATACTTCAAATAGTATTGAGATGGAAAATTTCTGTAAGAATTGTTTAATAAATGACTGTTTTAATTTAATAAAGCATAGAGGGAAAACATTGTTGAACTCCCAAGTTCATTACAGTCCTGACATCAATGTTTATAATATTTAGCCACCTAGAAAATTGGTCTTAGAGATAAAAATCTTAGCAAAACTCACTACTATTACCACTATTATTACTTCTTCTACTGCTCTTGCTTATAGCTAAATTTCTTGAAAATTTATAGTGTCTTTGGTATTGTGTTAAACCTTCCATATACATTATATTATTTAATACTCATAGCAACCCTATGGAGTTGGTATTATTATTTCCGTTTTATAGACAAGTATCTGAAGCTCAGTAAGATTAGGTAACTTGCTCAAGAACATACAGTTAGTAAATGACAGATGAAGGACATAAATCCAGGTCTGTCTTAATTCAAAACCTATGTTCCTAATCTAACCATTACATTATGCATAAAAGGTATCTCATTTGTAGTGTAAATTCCCAATGATAGGATCACAGGCTGGAAAGGAAGAATCTTAAATTCTGGCAGGATCCCACTTGAACCAAGAAGAGATTAAGTTTTAATGTAGAAAACGATGTAAATGTCCTTTAGACTTTTAAAGTGAGCCTTCTTTCTTTAATTCAAAATTTCTTTTGTAGTTAATTTTGCATGAGAAACAAATGTTGTACTTATTATACTTAACTATACTGAGCTTTCCATTCCATTGTTAATCATTCCATTGCATTCTTAAAAACAGGGTTTTTTTGTGTGTGGAAATTAGGGAGTTTTAATCTAAAAAAAAATTATGTACTTTTACCTAGATGGCCAAGGAAGTCTACATTGTAATTTCTGCCATTTCCTGGAATACATGGTCAAATTGCCAGGTTTAGTTATGTACCAAATATGCATTGGCAGTCAGAGCATTCCTTCGTAACCTTTGTAGTTGATGGAAAAATAAAAGTGCAACATCCAGAATGCTGAATCAGAGTTATTTTGAGATGTCTCAGATATCGCAGTACATATTCAACACAAAGAGAAGCCTTTAGCTTTGAATTTGGTTTTGAGGTGGGCCTATGTGGAATATTTTATTCCACGGAAACTAGAGCTGAATGAAGATGGTAAGTTGTTTTGTTGGGAGGTAGGTGATTTAGGAATATCAGGACAGTTCGGGTAGTTGCAAAATACCACATAAATGCTGAGACCCAGAAAAAGAATTGGGTTTTACTTCTCTGATATTCCCTGTTCAATCACTAGCCTCTGGAGTAGGAGCATGAGCAGATATAATGATAGCTAGTGGACAGATGCCTATTGTCCCTGTGCCATTTGGCTTTATTAGATGACTGCAGTCATAATAAGATGATGGGAAGAAGCTGTATTGGAAACTGGATCCTCCTTTGTCTTCTGTATTTTATATTAAAAAAAAAAGCAGTGTAATTTTCCAATAAAATATTTTTTGGTACTTGTTATAGTGTCGTCTACACTTATATCTGTGAGAAAGCCCAGCACTCATTAAGCTTAGGAGGTGTGCATAGACTCAGTTTTATGGTCTTAATTCAGAGAAGCTAGTAGTGGGAAGATGAAACCAGAAGATAAGCAGTCACTTTGGTGATGAGCAGGAGAAGGGAGGTATCATGATTTGATTCAATGAGTACTGACTAGGTGGTCAGGAAGTCTGGGTTTTAATCTTGTTTCAACCGGTAACCACTTTTATGACTTTGGCTTGGTCAGTTCATCTCTCTGAGAATTACCTTCTTTTGTCAGAATGGGGAGTGGGATTGGAATATCTCTTAGGATCTCCATTAACTGTAAAATTCTGATTTTGAGATAGTTCACAAATATTCGTATAATAGATATAAATTACTATATTTTAAAAATCCTTGTTTCTAAAAGTGAATATGATCCACTAGACTATGAATTCCATGAGGTAAGAACTATTTGTTTTTACTTACCATGGTGTCCAGCATACTACCTGGAACATAGTAAGATATCACTATATACTTACTGAAGTAATAAATGATTAATTTATTTTATTACATTAGACTTCATGTAATGGAAGGTTAGGTAAAATATAAGATTCTCTAAGACAACTTCACATTCATGACCTGGGCTCTTTCAGAGGTAATTGAACATGAAGCAGTTCATGAAATCATGCCCCTAGAACCCATTTTTCAAATGTGTCACACATTTACAAAAAGTAGTTTATTCATCCTAATGAGAGTTGCAGTTATTAGAATTGGGGTCTTTTTTATACTACTCTAGTAAAGGAGAAAATTATGACAAGATATAAAATTAGCCTATTGGGAAGTCAGAGCAAAATGAGTATGAGATTATGATATTTTTTAAATTTAAATTCAAGTTAGTTAACATGTAGAATAGTATTGGTTCTATGAGGAAAATTTAGTGAATCACCACTTACATATCACACCAAGTGCTCATCCCAAATGCCATCCTTAATGCCCATGATGCATTTAGTGCATTCCCCCACTCTCCTCCCCTCCAGCAACTCTCAGTTCTCTGTAGTTGAGTCTCTTATGGTTTGCTTCCTTCTGTTTTTATCTTATTTTATTTTTTCTTCCCTTCCCCTATGTTCATCTGTTTTGTTTCTTCAATTCCACATATGAGTGATATGGTTTTGTGGTATTTGGTATTTCTGACATGTTATGGTATTTGTCGTATGGTATTTGTCTTTCTCTGACTTTTTTCGCTTAGCATAATGCTCTGTAGTTCCATCCACATTGTTGCAAATGGCAAGATTTCATTCTTTTTGATAGCCGAGTAATATTCCATTGTGCATATATATCACATCTTCTTTATCCATTCATCAGTCAGTTGACACTTGGGCTCTCTACATAATTTGGCTGTAGTTGATAGTGCTGCTATAAACATTGGGGTGCATGTGCCCCTTTGAATCAGCATTTTGTATCCTTTGGATAAATACCTAGTGGTGCAATTGCTGGATCATAATGTAGTTCTATTTTTAACTTTTTGAGGAAACTCCATACCTTTTTCCAGAGTGGCTGTACCAGTTTGCATTCCCACTAACAGTGCAAAAGAGTTCCCCTTTCTCTTCATCCTTGCCAACATCTGTTGCAGTTTTCTGAGTTGTTAATTTTAGCCATTCCAGCTGTTGTGAGGTAGTATCTCATTGTGGTTTTGATTTGTCTATCCCTGATGGTGAGTGATATTGAGCACCTTTTCATGTGTCTGTTAGCCATTTTTATGACTTCTTAGGAGAAATGTCTATTCATGTCTTCAGCCCATTTCTTGATCGGATTATTTGTTCTTTGGGTGTTGAGTTTGAGAAGTTCTTTATAGATTTTGGATACTAGGCCTTTATGTGATATGTCATTTGCAAATATCTTCTCCCATTCTGTTGGTTGTCTTTTGGTTTTGTTGACTGTTTCCTCTGCTGTGCAAAAGCTTTTTATCTTTTTTTAAATTAACATATAATGTATTATTTGTTTCAGGGGTACAGGTCTGTGATTTATCAGCCTTACACAATTCACAGAACTCACCATAGCACATACTCTCCGAAAGCTTGTTATCTTGATGAAGTCCCAATAGTTCATTTTTGCCCTTGCTTCCCTTGCTTTTGGCAATATTTCATGGAAGAAGTTGCCGCGGCTTTTGTCAAAGAGGATGCGACCTGTGTTCTCCTGAAGGATTTTGATAGATTCCTATCTCCCATTGAGGTCTTTCATCCATTTTGAGTCTATTTTTGTGTGTGGTCTAAGGAAATGGTCCAGTTTCATTCTTCTGCATGTGGCTGTCCAATTTTCCCAAAACCATTTGTTGAAGAGACTGTCTTTCTTCCATTGGATATTTTTCCTGCTTTGTCGAAGATGAGTTGACCATAGAGTTGAGCGTGCATTTCTGGGCTCTCCATTCTGTTTCGTTGATGTATGTGTCTGTTTTTGTGCCAGTACCATATTGTCTTGAGGATTACAGCTTTGTAATAGAGCTTGAAGTGTGGAATTGCGATGCTGCCAGCTTTGGTTTTCTTTTTCAACATTCCTGTGGCTATTCGTGGTCTTTTCTGGTTCCATATAAATTTTAGGATTATTTGTTCCATTTCATTGAAAAAAATTGATGGTATTTTGACAGGGACTGCATTAAATGTGTCGATTGCTCTAGGTAGCATAGACATTTTCACACAATTTTTCTTCCAATCCATGAGCATGGAATGTTTTTCCATTTCTGTGTGTCTTCCTCATTTTCTTTCATGAGTATTCCATAGTTTTCTGAGTACAAATTCTTAGTCTCTTTGGTTAGATTTATTCCTATGTATCTTATGGTTTTGAATGCAGTTGTAAATGGGATCAACTCCTTAATTTCTCTTTCTTCTGTCTTGTTGTTGGTGTATAGAAATGCAACTGATTTCTGTGCATTGATTTTATATCCTGACACTTTACTGAATTCCTGAATGAGTTCTAGCAGTTTTGGAATGGAGTCTTTTGGGTTTTCCACGTAAACTATATCATCTGCAAAGAGTGAGAGTTTGACTTCTTCTTTGTCAATTCGTATGCCTTTTCTTTCTTTTTTTTTTTTTTAAGATTTTATTTATTTATTTGTCAGAGAGAGAGAGAGAGCACAAGCAGGCAGAGTGGCAGGCAGAGGGAGAAGCAGGCTCCCTGCCGAGCAAGGAGCCCGATGTGGGACTTCATCCCAGGACTGGGATCATGACCTGAGCCTAAGGCAGCTGCTTAACCAACTGAGCCACCCAGGCGTCCCCTTTTATTTCTTTTTATTGTCTGATCACTGATGCTAGGACTTCTAGTACTATGTTGAATGGCAGTGGTGGTAGTGGATATCCCTGCCGTGTTCCTGATCTTAGGGGAAGAGTGCTCAATTTTTCCCTATTCAGGATGATATTCGCTGTGAGTTTTTCATAGATGGCTTTGATGATATTGAGGTATGTACCTTCTATCCCTACACTGTGACAAGTTTTGATCAAGAAAGGATGCTGTACTTTGTCAAATGCTTTTTCAGCATCAATTGAGAGTATCATGTGGTTCTTGTTCTTTCTTTTATTAATGTATTGTATCACATTGATTGATTTGCGGATGTTGAACCAACCTTGCATCCCAGGAATAAATCCCACTTGGTCATGGTGAATAATCCTTTTAATGTGCTGTTGGATCTTATTGGCTAGAATTTTGGTGAGAATTTTTGCATTCATGTTCATCAAGAATATTGGTCTGTAATTGTGTGGTTTTGGATCAAGGTAATGCTGGCCGCATAAAATGAGTTTTGAAATTTTCCTTCCATTTCTATTTCTTGGAACAGTTTCAGGAGAATAGGTATTCTTCTTTAGGTGTTTGTTAGAATTCCCCTAGGAAGCCGTGTGGCCCTGGGCTCTTGTTTGTTGGGAGATTTTTGATGACTGCTTCAATCTCCTTACTGGTTATGGGTCTGTTTAGGTTTTCTATTCCTTCCTGGTTCAGTTTTGGTAGTTTATATATCTCTAGGAATGCATCCATTTCTTCCAGATTGTCTCATTTGCCTGCATATAGTTGCTCATATGTTCTTATAATTGTTTATTTTTCTTTGGTGTTGGTTTTGATCTTTCCTCTTTCATTCATGATTTAATTAATTTTCTTTTTGATAAGTCTGGTCAGGGCTTTATCAATCTTATTAATTCTTTCAAAGAACCAGCTCCTAGTTTCGTTGATCTGTTCTACTATTCTTTTGTTCATTGATTTGTGCTCTGATCTTTATTATTTCTCTTCTCCTGCTGGGTTTAGATTTTATTTGCTGTTCTTTCTCCTGTCCCTTTAGGTGTAGGGTTAGGTTGTGTATTTGAGACCTTTCTTGTTTTTTGAGAAAGGCTTTATTGCCATATCCTTTCCTCTTAGGATTGCTTTTGCTGCATCCCAGAGATTTTGAACAGTTGTGTTTTCATTTTCATTTATTTCCATGAATTTTTTAAATTCTTCTTTGATGTCCTGGTTGACCCATTCGTTTTTTAGTGGGATGCTCTTTAGCCTCCATGTATTTGAGTTCTTTCCAACTTTCCTCTTGTGTTTGAGTTCTCATTTTAAAGCACAGTGATCTGAAAATATGTAGGGAATGATCTCAACCTTCTGGTACCAGTTAAGGCCCGATTCGTGACCCAGGATGCCACCTATTCTGGAGAATGTTCTATGTGCATTAGAGAAGAATGTGTATTCTGTTGCTTTGGGATGGAATGTTCTGAATATATCTGTGATGTCCATCTGGTCCAGTGTGTCCTTTAGAGCCTTTATTTCCTTGTTAATCTTTTGCTTCAGTGATCTGTCCATTTCAGTGAAGGGAATGTTAAAGTCCCCTACTATTATTGTATTATTGTTGATGTGTTTCTTTTATTTTGTTATTAATTGGTTTATATAATTGGCTGCTCCCATATTAGGGGCATAGATAATTAAAATTGTTAGATCTTCTCGTTGGACAGACCTTTTAAGTATGATATAGTGTCCTTCCTCATCTCTTATTATATAGTCTTCGGTTTAAAATCTGATCTATCTGATATAAGGATTGCCACCCCAGCTTTCTTTTGATGTCCATTCATATGGTAAATTGTTTTCCACCCCCTCACTTTAATTCTGGAGGTGTCTTTGAGTCTAAAATGATCTCTTGCAGACAGCATATTGATGGGTCTTATTTTTTTTAATGCATTCTAATAGCTTGTGTCTTTTGATTGAGGCATTAAGCCCATTTATATTCAAGGTAACTATTGAAAGATATGAATTTAGTGCCGTATTGCCTGTAAGGTGACTGTTACTGTATATTGTCTCTGTTCCTTTCTGGTCTATGTTCCTTTTAGGCTCTCTCTTTGCTTAGAGGACCCCTTTCAATATTTTCTGTAGGGTTGGTTTGGTGTTTGCAAATTCTTTAGATTTTTGTTTGTCCCTGAAGCTTTTTATTTCTCCTTCTATTTTCAAAGGCAACCTTGCTGGATATAGTATTCTTGGCTGCATATTTTTCTTAGTTAGTGCTCTGAATATATCAGGCCAGTCCTTTCTGGCCTGCCAGGTCTCCTGCCAGTCTAATATTTCTACTGTTGTAGGTTACAGACCTCTTGTCCCGAGCTGCTTTCTGGATTTTCTCTTTGTCTCTGAGACTTGTAAGTTTTATTATTGGATGATGGGGTGTTGATCTATTTTTAATATTTAGAGGAGAGTTCTTTGTGTCTCCTGGATTTTGATGCCTGTTTCCTTCCTCAAATTAGTGAAGTTCTGTGCTATAATTTGCTCCATTATACTTTCTGCCCCTCTCTCTTCTTCTTCTGGGATCTCAATCATTCTAATATTTTTTTGTATTATGGTATCACTTATCTCTTGAATTCTTCCCTCGTGATCCAGTAGTTGTTTATCTCTCTTTTTCTCAGGTTCTTTATTCTCCATCATTTGGTCTTCTGTATTACTAATTCTTCGGCCTCATTTATCCTAGCAGTAAGAGCCTCCATTTTTTATCGCACCGCATTAATAACTTTTTCGATTTCAACTTGGTTAGATTTTAGTTCTTTTATTTCTCCTGAAAGGGATTCTCTAGTATCTTCTATTCTTTTTTCAAGCCCAGCTAGTATCTTCATAATCGTCCTTCTGAACTCTAGTTCCAATATCTTACTAATATCCGTATTGATTACGTCCTAGCAGTCAGTACTCCCTCTTGTTCTTTTTATTGAGGTGAGTTTTTCCGCTTTGTCATTTTGTCCAGACAAGAATAGATGAATGAGAAAACAAAGTGCTAAAAGGGTAACAATGATCCCAGAAAAATATATACTAAACAAATCAGAAGAGACCTGAAACTGGGGGGAAAAGAAAGGAGAAAAGAAATATGATCAGACTGGTGAATAGAATAGGGCCACACACTTGATTTTGGTTTTATTTTGGTGTTAGAAGAAACTGCCTCCTGAAAGAAAGAAAAACTTATATATATACAAAAATAAGGGTAAATACAGATGGAGAGATGGAATATGAGTGGAAAGATGAAAATTAAAAAGGATTTTAAAAAAGGAATTGATAACATAAGTTGGTTGAAGAAAGAAAGAAAAAAATTTAAAAAAAGGGAGAGTATATGATCTGGTGGGAGATTAAAACAAATATATACAGTAGATTTAAGTTGTAGTTTGGTCTGTTAGAAGAAATTGTATCCCAAAATTTTAAAGAAAGGAAAACATATATATATATAAAATAAGGTTAAATACAGTGAAGCAATAGAATAGGACTGTAAAAGTTGAAATTAAAAAAGAGTTTTAAGAAGATATTGATGTTTGTTAAGATAGGAAAGATGGAAAATTTAAAAAAAAGGAAAAGTAAGGAATAAAGGAAATTTAAAAAATTTAACTTTTAAGACTAAAGAATCATGGGAAAAAGTTGTGAATTCTATGTGCTGTATTCTCCTAGCACTGGAGTTTTGCATTTCTCATTGATTGGTAAACTTAGTCTCGGCTGGATGTTCTTGCTCATCTTCTGGAGGAGGGGTCTGTTGTTGTGATTCTCATATGTGTTTGCCTGAGGCGGAATTGCACCACCTTTGCCAGGGTCCTGGCTAGTTAATCTGCTCGGGTTTGCTTTAGGTAGCTTTTGTTCCCTGAAGGCTTTCTGTACAGCTTTGGAAGAGGAGAATGAAAATGACGGCCTCCAACCTCTGGCCTGGAGGAGCTGAGAGCTTGGGCCCCCCTTCTGAAGTGAACCCTCAGAGAAAAGCAGTCAATCAGTCTTGTCTCCCTGGTCTCTGGCCACACTCCATGCTCATCTTGCCTGTGACCAAGCGTTTCTATCTCTGGCACTCGGCTCCATTTTGAGTCTCCAACCCCAGCACATTCCTGCAGTGCACTCCTGTGCCTCTCCTCCTGGTGGAGGAAAAGGGGGGTTTCCCCGGAGCTGCCACGTGTACGGTCCCTACTTGAGGTGTAGTGACCAGACTGTGTTAGGGATCATGGTTTATGGCAACCCTGAGCTGAGAGCCCCCTCCTTGATTCCATATTTGCAATTGGGTTCCGCACTCTGATACGTGAAAACTCTGCCACACTCAGTCATTCTGTGACCCCACTGGTCCTGAGACCACCCTGTTCCAGCAAAGATTCCACCCCCTGCTTAGCCACTGGAGCGACGTCCCTAAAAGTTCTAAGAGTTCTCATTTTGTGCTCCGCTGCTCTGTCACTTGCCTGTGGCCGGATGATTGAGGCTGCCTCCCCCCCGGTGGTCTATCTTCCTATATATTGCCTCAGATTCACTTCTCCGCACATCCTACCTTCCAGAAAGTGGTTGTTTTTCTGTTCGTAGAATTGCTGCTCTTCTTTACTTCAGTCTCTGTTGAGTTTGTAGGTGTTCAGAATGGTTTGATAATTATCTAGCTGAATTCCTGGGACTGGATGAAATTTCGGTCTTCTACTCCTCTACCATCTTGCTCCTCCTCCGCCAGAGTAATTATTGATAGATATTAATTTAATACTATTGTATTACTTGTAATGTCGTTATTGTAGATTTTCTCTGTTCCTTCCTAGTTTTTGTTGCTTTTGGTCTCTTTCCCACTCAAAGGGTTCCCTTTAATATGTCTCATAGTGCTGGTTTAGTGTTCCTGAATTCCTTTAGTTTTTCTTGTCTTGGAAACTCTTTTATCTCTCCTATTCTGAATGACAGCCTTGATTCTTTGCTGCATATTTTTCCCTTTCATCATGTTGAATATATCATACCATTGTCTTTCTGCCAAGTTTCTGTGGACAAGTCTGCTGCTAACCTTATGTGTGTACTCTTGTAGGTTGAAGATCTTTTGCCCCAGATACTTTCAGAATTCTCTCTTTATCTTTGTATTTTGCAAGTTTCAGTATGATATGTCTTGGTGTTGACTTGTTTTTTATTTTTTTTTATTTTGAAAGGAGTTCTCTGTACCTCTTGGACTGGAATGCCAATTTCCTTCCCTAGTTTAGGGATGTTTTCAGCTATTATTTGTCCAAATAAACTTTCTCCACCTTTTTTACCCTCTTCTTTTGTGACTCCTATTATATGCATATTATTTCACTTTATTGAATCTTTGAATTCCCTAAGTCTGCCCTCATATGTAATAGTTTTCTTCCTCTCTTCTTTTCAGCTTCATTATTTTCCATAATTGTATCTTCTATATTACCTATTCAATCCTATGCTTCAGTCCTCATTGTGAGTATGTCCTGTCAGTTTTACATCTCAGTTTTCTCATTTTTTATTTTGGCCCTGACTAGTTTTTGGTCTTTTATCTCTGCAGCTAGGGTTTCTCTGATGTCTTCTATGCTTCTTTCTAGCTCAAGCTAGTCTTCTTGTGACTGTTGTTCTAAATTCTTCTTCATATGTGTTGCTTATATCTGTTTGGAGCAAATCTTTGACTTTGATTTCTTTTTGTTCTTTTGGGGAGAATTCCTCCATCTTGTCATTATATGTATATTTCTGTCTTTTGCATATTATAAAAGCTTGTTATAGTTTCTGTTCCTGAGAGTAATAATTTACTAAGAAGGATCCCACCATGTCCAGGGCCTGGCACTTCAGGAAGTGTTTCTGGTTTATTCTGTGTGCACTCTGGTGTTATGTTTGGCTCCTCTTTTCCACAGTCCTCTACAGAGTTCCTTCTTGCAGTTGGGTGTGTTTGGACTTTTAAATAGGTTTGCTTTGATTTGTTTGTTAAGTTAAGCCTGATTAAAAAAAAAATTTTTTTTTTAGAATAAAAAATACTGAAGCTAAAAGCCTGGTCCAAGAAAAGACAAAAAGAAAAGGAATAATAAAACAAACAAACAGTTGATGAAAAAAGTATAATCCTAATTCCAAAGAATAGGAATGAAGGAAAGGAAAGGAAAGGAAAAAAAAAAAGAGAATGAAGCAAAAAAAGAAAAGGAAACCAACCAAGCAACTATCAAAGAACTATAAGCCTGATTTCATTGGGGAAAAAAAAAAAAGAAAGGAGACCTGGTCCTATTTACACCAGACATGAAGCTGATGCTTTGGAGTACTCTGTGATCAGTAGAGTTCGTACATACCACCACCTGTTTTGGTGTTCTGAGGTAGAGGCCTGCTGTACTGGCTCACAGTTAGACCTGCCCTAGGAAATACGTCCTTGCCTGGTGCAGGGGTGTGGGGTTTGGAGTAAGTGACTCTAGCCTCCACTGGAGGTGCTGTTTTCTCTCTGAGGTCTTACTGTGCCTGTGGGGGTTAGAGGGTAGGTGGCAACACTTGTTGCTCCTGCTGTTCAGGAGACCCTCACAGGAAGTGAACAGTCTCTCTTCCTGTATCCCAGGCTTTTGTCATATCCCTGCCCTTTACCTGTCTGTGCCTGGCTCTTTGCATGCCTGGCACCACAGTTCTTCTGTATTTTATCTCTCTTAAGAAATCCAGCAAGGCGTGGACCCTTTCCCTCCCCCAGAGGAGAACCTTGCAACACCACACCTGATATTCTGTCCCCAAAAAACAGTTGCACGTCTGCATTGGTGCCTGGAGTCTATGATGAAGCACAGCGAATAGCTGCAACCAGGTTATCTGACCTCTGTGTATGCCTCTGTCCCTTGCTGTTAAATGGCTGCTCAGTGTTGCCCAGCAGGCCTTTTGTCCTTGGAGAGGCAGAACACTCTCTTCCAAATGTACTCCAGGAAGGGAAGTGTTCTCTTCCAATGGGACCCTTCACAGTGATGTGTCTTGTGTGAATCCTATGTGCTGTTCTTTCTTTTGCTCTGTCCCTTTCTTCCTTCTCTGCATGAGAAAGGCTTCCTCTCTTTTGCTATGCTATGGGTTCCCCCCCACCCCGACTGACATCTCTAAATGTTTCATCTGCTACGGTCTCTTCCTCCAATTGTGCAGATTGTTTTCTTAATCCTCAGATCGAGTTCCCAGTTTTTCAGAATGATTTGATGTTGACCTAGCTATGTTTGAGGGAGGAGACAAGCTCAGGGTCCCCTTACTAGTTTGCCGTCTTAACTCCTTCATGAGATTATTTTTATTAGTCATGCTAATGAAGGGAATCATGATCATGGAATTCACACACTCCATGTTGCACAGTATGATACCATCTTGGGGAATTCTTTGGGGGACAGCACCTGCTATTTTCTACACTATATATAATCTCTAGAATATTAAGATGCTTAGTGAATGTTGAAATTACTAATTGTCTTTAGCAACCTATTTGTTTCTTTTTTACATGCCTTTAATCTAGTCTATATTAAGGTCACTGAAGAAGATGAGGTTTAGAAGCTTTTGCACAAAATATAATTAGTACTTGATCTATAAAAGAATTTCAGAGAATGAGAGTAAAGTATTTCCATCTCTTCCAGGTAGGATTGATTTTTAACATTTCAAAGGAGCTATACACAGATTTATACATAATTTCTTCCATTTATTTGTGGAATGAATTTTATTTTATTTTTTTTTATTTCCAGAAGTTGTTTTTTGCCTGTCATTAGGTTATTCTGCTCCTGTTCCTCCTGAGAATGCATAGGTTTTAGTTAAGGACTAAACTATTATTTGTTTATCATCCCAACAATGACAGTTCTTCTGGAATCTAATCGAAATAGAGATTGGTATACTTTTAAAGAAAATTTTTTCTAAAGTATTAGAAAAACTCCTGAGGAGCAAGTTTAAAAATAAGTGTACACAGAAGGATAAATAGTTATAAAAGCTACCTGCTTTAAATTTTGATCCCATCCTGTGATAGGCATCTTTCTAAAGTGCATGTCTTCCTTTGGCCTGTAAACCCTTTAATGACACACATCAATTTTAGTATAACCTATTTCCTGAGCATGGCATGGAAGGTGCTCCATTATTTTAAGAGCACTTTTAAAGTTCAGCACCTGCCTTTGCATCTTGAACTTTATACTATGGTAAATACTGGGACTACTTTAAGTTCTCTACTCATGCTGTGGCCTTTTAGATTTCCATACTGCAATAGAGTAGCTAAGAGGAAGCATCTTAAGTACAAACCTACTTATTAGCTACCTGACCTGAAATTTACTTTCCTTTTCTGAACTTCATATTTGTCACCTTTAGTTGGGATAATGCCAACTTTTCAAAGTTATTATGAGGGTCATAGCATGTAGGTTTTATGAGTCACTCATGACATGGTAGCTGTTCTTAACATCCCTTCTACCTACTACCCTTGAATTGACCTTTATCTAATTTCCAACCTCATTTTCTACTATTCCTCCCCTCATAGGTCCCACATTCTAATCATACTCAACAATTTGCAATTTTTTAAATATATCATGGTTTATTATATGCATGCTATGGTACGTATTCTCCCCTTTGCCCACATTGCTTTCCTCAACCTGTCTGCCTAGTGAACTTTCCAGCTAAAATTTAAGTGTTCTGTGTACCTCTTCCCGACACCATCATTTTAAGGTGAAATTAGACACTTCTTCATCTGTGACCTTCTTGTGATGTGCATAGATCTTTATCAGTTAAGATACCGCATTGGTATTTTTTGTTTACGCTCTTATCTTCCTCATAACAAGGATAAGGACTATCTTAATTATCTTATCTCCACTATCTAGTATAAAGGTGGGCACCTAGCAGTTCTCAGTAAGTGTTTGGTTAATACATTAGGGGATGAATAAAATAAGGTATTTGTAATTTTTGAGATGAGAGATGCCATTTTATTTTTTAAGTGATTCTCAGAGTGGAATTTTAAAAAAGTTTTTATTTAAATTCCAGTTAGTTAACATACAGTATAATATTTGTTATAGGGGTACAATTTAGTGATTAACACTTCCATACAACACCCAGTGCTGATCACAATAAGTGCAGTTCTTAATCCCCATCAACTATTTACCCCCCCCCACTAACTCCCTTGAAGCCATCAGTTTGTTATCTATAGTTAAGAGTTTGTTTCTTGGTTTGCCTCTCTCTTTTTTCCATCTATGATCATTTGTTTTGTTAAATTCCACATATGCATGAAATCGTATGGTATTTGTCTTTCTCTGACTTATTTCGCTTAGCAATCCAAATCATTGCAAATGGCAAAAATCTATTCTTTTTCATGGATAAGTAATATTCCATTGTATATAATACCAAATCTTCTCTGTCCATTCATCAGTCAATCCACATTTGGGCTGTGACATTTTTGATTGTTTGCTGGACTAGCGATTTATTATAACTTTTTCTTTTATTCAAGCAATTTGAATTTACTCACCCTATATTACACAGGTATGATATTATGAAATTCATGCTCAAATGTTTTCTGCTATGTAGAGAAATAAAATCTGCAGACTAAGGTGTGCATTTAGATTTGGTTGGTATCTTTTTGTCTTCTTGATATTCCAGTACAGGAAAAGATTCATGTGTATCATTGTGAGATTTCAACACTATCAAATGATAAAAGTGGGATCATAGAAGGAGCTTTTTTTACTTTTAGGTTTTTTTATTGCAGTGAAAGAAATATAACAAAATTCATTATATTTATCATGTTTAAGTATATGGTCCAGTGGTATTAAATACATTCACATTGTTGTGCAACCATCACCACCATGTATCCGTATAACTCCTTTACTCTTGTAAGACTGGAATTCTATCTGTTAGACAGTAACTCCCAATTTTCCCCTTCCCCCAGGTCCTGGCAACCACCATTATACTTTCTGTCTTCATGGTTTTGACTTCTCTAAGTACCTCATATAAATAGAGTTACACAGTGTTTGCCTTTCTGTGACTCTTATTTCACTTAGCATAATGCTATAGAACAAAGGTATTTAAATGAGTTAGTTGAGTTGAAGGATTTCTTCTTAAAAATAAGTTAAATATTAAAAAGATATGTTTACCTAATAGTACAGAAAACAGAATAAACACAGTAGTGTACAAGAAACCTAAATTGACAACATATTAATGAATATGTGAACAAATAAAAAAGTGAAAAGAAAATAAAAAAGATAAATGATAAATGACAGTAAGAGCCAGGTCTTTGGCAAGGAAAATAAAAAAGGGCATCTAAAATAAAAAAGAAAAGGCATCGAAATTGGAAAAGAAGTAAAACTTTCATTATTTGCAGATATATGATATATAACATTCCACCAAAAAAGTTTTAGAACTAATTAATAAATTTAGTAGTGTTGCAGGATACAAAATCAATATACAATAATCGATTGTGTTTGTATGACTAATAATGAAATATCAGAAAGAAAAATTAAGAAAACAATTCCACTTATAATTACATCAAAAGAATAAAATACTTAAGAATAAATTTAACCAAGGAGATGGAAGATCTGAACACTGAAACCCCAAGTTATTGAAGCAATACATTGAAGAAGACTTAAATGAATGGAGGATATTCCACGTTCATAGATTGGAAAGATTAATTTTGTTAAAATTACATGTACCACCCAAAGAAATCTACAGCTTCAATGTAATTCCTATCAAAATTCCAGTGACATTTTTTACAATAATGAAACAATTCTAAGATTTGTATGGAAGCACAAAAACTCTGAATAGCCAAAGCAGTCTTAAAAAAGAACAAAGGTTGAGATATCATGCTCCCTGATTTCAAAATGTGTCACAAATAACAGTAATCAATACAATATAGTATTGGCATAAAAAGGACACATAGATCAATGGGGCATAATAGATTGCTCAGAAATGAACCCATGCATGTATGGTCAATTAATTAGTGACAAAGTAGTCAAGAATATATAATGGGAAAAGGATAGTCTCTTGAATATATGGTGTTGGGAAAACTGGACAGTCGTATGCAAAAATAATGATACTGGATCACTGTCTTATGCTTTACAAAAAAATTAACTCGAAATGAGTTAAAGACTTGAATGCAAGATGGGAACTCATAAAACTGCTGGAAGAAAATATAGGGGGTAAGCTCCTTGACATCTCTCTTGGTAATGACAGCAAAAACAAAGGCGACAAAAGGAAAAATAAACAAATGACACAATATCATAAGGCACAGCAAAGGAAATCATCAACCAAATGAAAAGGCCACCTATGGAATGGGAAAAATATTTTCAAGTCATGTATCTAATAAGAAATTAACATCCAAAACATAGAAATATCTCATACATAGAAATTAGTAGTAAAAAAAAATTAAAATATAGGCAGAGGGGATGCCTAGGTGGCTCAGTCAGTTGAGCGTCTGCCTTTGACTCAGGTTGTGATCTCAGGGTCCTGGGATCGAGTCCCACATCAGGCTCCTTGCTTAGTGGGGAGCCTGCTTCTCCTTTGCCTGCCGCTCTCCCTGCTTGGGCTCTCTCTTTCTGACAAATAAATAAAATCTTAAAAAAAGTATGAGCAGAGTATCTGAATAGACATTTTTTCTCAAGACATACACAGGGCCAACTTGTACATGAAAAGGTGCTCAACTCACTAATTATCAGGGAAATGCAAATCAAAATACAATGAGATATATTTTCTCATCTGTTAGAATGGCTGTCATAAAAAAAGACAAGAAATAACAAATGTTGGGGAGGATGTGGAGAGAAGAGAACCCTTCTTCACTATTGGTGGGATTATAAATTGGTGCAGCCACATGGAAAACTGGAGATTCCTCAAAAAGTTAAAAATAGAACTAGCATATGATCCAGCATTTCCACTTCTGGGTATTTATTCAAGCGAATGAAAACACTGAATTGAAGAGATGCACACATCCGCATGTTCGTTGAGAAGTTATTTAAAATAGCCCGGTCATGGGGGTGCCTAGGTGGCTCAGTTGGTTAAGTGTCTGACTCTTAGTTTTGGCTTAGGTAATGATCTCAGGGTTGTTAGATTGAGCCCCATGCAGGGCTCTATTTTTTTTTTTTTAATTTTAAAAAATATTTTATTTATTTATTTGACAAAGAGATAGAGAGAGAGAATGCACAAGTAGGCAGAGGTCTGCCATTAGCTATTTAAATGTTTATAATTGTTGGGATGCCTGGATGGCACAGTTGGTTTAGTGTCTGCCTTCGGCTCAGATCATGATCCCAGGGTCCTGGGATCAAGTCCCACGTCAGGCTCCTTGCTCAGCAGGGAGCCTGCTTCTCCCTCTGCCTGCCACTCCCGCTGCTTGTGTGCTCTCTCTCTCTCTCTCTCTGACAAATAAGTAAATAAACAAAATCTTAAAAAAAATAAATGTTATAATTGTTACGCTGTCTTGTATTGAACCTTTTATTAATATGTAATGTTCTTCTTTGCCCCTGAAACATTTTACGATTTAAAGTAAATTTTGTCTGTTATTAGTATAGCCACTCCTACTTTATTGTCGTTACTATTTCCATGGACTACCTTTTTCCATCATTTTACTTTCCACCTGTTTGTGTATTTGGATCACAAATGAGTTTCTTGTAGGGAGCATATAGTTGGATCATGTATTTTTATACATTCTACTAATCTTTGTCTTTTGAGAGTTTGATTCATTTACATTTAAAGTAATTACTAATCCATCAAATGGATGCTATTTTGGAATTAAGTTAGACTATACCACAAATTTTCCTTGAATTTCCATAAATACTACCTTATTTGACTCTGCTAGTTTGTGTTCCTGGTTTCCATTCATCTCCTATGAGCTCCTACCCTGTTACCGCCTTTATTCACTTTTGGCATCTTCTCTCCTGACACCCAATAACTAGTTTGTCCTCATTTTGATTCTACTGTTGTTGTTGTTGTTGTTTATCATGGACTGTTTTTGGTGTTTGACTATTAGAATCTGTTAAGTGTGGGTGCCTGGGTGGCTCAGTTGGTTAAACCTCTGACTCTTGGGTTCAGCTGAGGTCATGATCTCAGGGTTGTGAGATCAAGCCCTACATTGGGCTCCACTCTCAGTGTGGAGTGTGCTGAAGATTCTCTTTCCCTCTCCCTTCCCTCTGTCCCTCTTCCCCATTAGTGTGCATGCTCTCTCTCTCTGTAAAATAAATAAGTAAAATCTTAAAAAAAAAAAAAAGAATTTGTTAAGTGACTTTGGCTTTTTTCCTTTATCACTTACCTTTCCTCTGAAATGAGATTTGATTTTTTTCCTCCTGTTTTTCAGAACTCCTGCATGACCTCCAATTTCCTTTGACATATTCTTTCCTTTGTATTTCCACTGTGTCCATTCTAGTTAAAAGCCTTATTAAACCATAGTTGGATCATTGTAATACCTTTCTAATGACTTTTCCACTTTTAATTGTTATCTCTAGTTGATCCTATACATTAATGCAGAATTAACGTTCCTAAAATTTTAGCTTCAAGCAGGTCATTTCCAGTTCCTTATAACTGAGACTTCATAGATCAAAATCTTTGACCAAATAGCCAAGGCTGTCCATGATCTAGGATTAATTTACCATTTCTCCTACTGGGGGAACTTTTTGCTTTTGACAAAATGGTAAGCTCTCCTTTCCAAAGATGTCCTGCTCATACTAGTGGTTTTCAAACTTTTTGTTAATTTTTTAAAGTATAGAAACATTGGTTCAAAGGTTATTTGTCTCCCTTATTCCCTGTTACACCTCATGGGATTCCAAACTCTAGGACTCATGAAGTATAATTTGAAGACTTATCTCATTTTAAGTGTCTTTTAACAGACATTGCTATTTACATCTTACAAATAAGGATGAAGTTCAGTAAAGATTGTTTGTCAGTAAGTTGTAATATGCAAAACAAGGTCTTCCAATGCCAAACAGTTTGCTTTCTAGCACACTAAGTTTCTTTTTTACATTATGAGTTTAAGGATGAGAAGGTATACTTTTTTGTATAATATAAAGTATGTGGCATAACACATAATAAATGGTTATTTGTTAAATAGTTAATTTTTTAAATTTGTTTAAAGATTTGTTTATTAGAGAGAGAATGAGAGTGAACAGGAGTAGGGGAAGAGAGAGAGAGAAAGATAATCCTAAGCAGACTCCTCACTGAGCATGGAGCCAAATGCAGGGCATGATCTCATGATCCTGGGGCTTGATCACATGACCCAGAGATCATGATCTGTGCTGAAACCAAGAGTCCGATGTTTAACCACTGAGCCACCCAAGCACCCCTAAATAGTTAAGTTTATTTATGCCTCTTTTTATTCTTTGTATTTTCTGACTTATTCAGTATCATTGATAATATTGATCTAAAACAGGTATCTACAGCATAGGTAGAAAAATATAAATTACTTTGGACCCAAGAAATTGAAAGCTGTGTTCTTTAGCATATTCTTCTTATTGTCTTACTCAACCTTCCTCTGAATTCTGATATGTTCTGTTAGAATATAAACTTGAAGGCAGATTATTTGGCATATTTTATCTCTCTGTTCCATCACATCATTCATAACATATAGAATAAATGTGTTTATCTTCTGTCACATGTTTCTAATTAATGACAGTGCTTGGAAGAAGAGAAAAAAAAGGAAATCACAGTCAATAATGGCATTTTTATTTAGAATGAGAATACATGACAAATTACACAGTAAATTGCATACAGTTATACATTTATTGAAGCCATTTCTTGGAACCCTTGATGTGGTTCTCAATGAGAATCAAAAACAGTAGTTGTATAATGGGTATAAATATTGCCCGGTACATTATGGAATATTTTTTCCGTTAGGCCAGAAGGTAATAAAAATCTTTCTTAGATATGCACAGAGTGACTGAATTTTGTTGTTTTCAGCATAAACCTAGGTGGGAGCAGTTTGTGGAGGATAGGAGAGCAACTTTTGGCTACTAGCATCATAGTCTTGCCTCATTTTTCATTACCATTTACATTATTCATAGTTGACTTTGGTCTCATTCTAGATTATACCATGATCTTTGTTAGGTAATGGGACTCTACCCTACTTTTGTATAATCAAGTTAAAGTTTAAGGTTACATGTATGAGGGGAGTGGTGGAAACTCAAGGAGGGAGCATTGTGGAAATGGGTCAGAAACTATAAACCAAGTAGATCTCATTAGAGTGGCTAACAGATGGAGTGCTTATTGTTGCTGCATTACTTTGTTATGTAGGCATATTTGTATACTTTTAGGAGGAGGAGGCCACAGCCTCTGAGAATCGAAAAGTGTTGAATATTGGCTCTGGTATAGCAGTTGAACCATCAAATGAAATTCCCTAAATTTTCTTATTACAGTACAGGTGGAATTCTTCCAATGAAACTTAGTTTACTTTTGTCAATGAGTTCTTAGTTTTATGGCACTCAAGGAAACATGTATGGTAGATTTCGAAGCCTGCATGGCCATGAAGATTTCTCCACCTTGGAACTGGATAAAATCCTCAAGACTGTATTGGTTTCAGTGTATGAATATTTTTGTATGATTCAGTCATTTAGAAGTTGACTCATTAAAATTGTCTTTAAGGGTGTTACAACTGCACTTGGGCCTGGTATACTTATATAGGTAATAAAACCTTGAAGAGATAAACATGTTTCAAGTTAAATGAATCTAATAAATATAACACACGTCTCTTTCTTTTGAAACATGGTTTGGGTTCCATTGTATGTAGTAGAAAGCCAAAAATAATAGTTGTTTAAAGAAGGTAGAATTTATTTCTTATCCATCTGAAAGAAACCTAGAGGTAGGGATTCCAGAGTATGGCTAGGAGGTAGCTCCACAGCGATAAAAGCCCAAGAATTCTATATTTCTTTTCCACCATTACTAATGTACGATTTTTATTCTCTTCAGAGTAAAATGTTTCAGAGTTCAAGACTGCTAGAGATTCAGCCATCCTCTGCCAGACAGCAGAAAGGAGAAAAGGAGAGGAAAGAATATATATCTTCTAGCCAAATCAACTTCTCTTAAGAGCCTTCCAGAAAGTCTTATATTTATGTATAACTGGCCAGAGCTTAGTCATATGTCCATAGTCAGCATATATCATATTGCCATTCTCAGCGGAGAAATGAAGAGTAAAAAAAACACTATGTACATTGTTACTCAGAATCACATGATTCTGTTGCTAAGGATGAAGATGGGAAAGAATATTGAGCAGATAAGTAGCAATTTTAGCACTTAGATGGTTTAACTGTAGTGTTTCAACAATTCTGTTCTCTGGAATTAGACATTAATAATATGCCAGTCTTTTGTTCTTTGTAATTCTTAATAATTATTTCTTAATAATAAATTTCTTAATAATAAAATTACTTTTTAAATTACTTAAAGTGGATATTTGTAATTAAATTTGTAATAAAATAATATGTAAGTGCCAAATATATTTGGTTTTCTCTTTCATTTTTTTTTATATGAAGAAACTGAGGTACCATTTAATTGGGGAAGGATGGTGACTTTCTCAAGGTCACTTGACTAGAGAGTAGAAGTGCCAGGTATCTCTTGAGTTGTATAATTTTCCATTAGTGTCATAATTTTGAAAATGTTAGAATATGAAAAGATTAATGAAATAGAGACAGATTTTAAAAGTGCATATTAGAGTCTTCATTTCTTTGAGGATATTTTGCAGGTCCATAAGACCTAGATAATAGATAAAGATTTGAAGCATAATTTTCTAATATTGTTCCAGTCTCTTGGCTTGTTTCTCCTTTCATTTTTATTTATTTTATTTTTTTCTGTAGCAACAATATCAAATTTTTGTTTTGTGTCTAGTACAGCTTGTATTTTATTTATTTTAAAATTTTTAATTAAATTCTAGTTAGTTAACATACATTAACTAAA
This sequence comes from Potos flavus, assembly GCA_028534135.1. NCBI lineage: Eukaryota > Metazoa > Chordata > Mammalia > Carnivora > Procyonidae > Potos > Potos flavus. The sequence continues at coordinate 131,567,713 of CM052900.1, forward strand.
GTGTAATATTGGCTTCAGGAGTAAAATTCAGTGATTCATCACTTATATACAATACCTAGTGCTCATGATAACAAGTGCCCTCCTTAATACCCATCATCCATTTAGCCCATACCCCCCACCTCCCTCCAACACCCCTCAGTTTGTTCTCTATCATCGAGAGTCTCCTATGGTTTGTTTCCCTCTCCCCCCACCCCCTTCCATATGTTCACTTGTCTTGTTTCTTGAATTCATTAGTTATCTGGGTGTGCCTTTTTTCTTGTGTCCTGACTCAGAAGCAAACTGACTAGCCGTATTCTGTATCACCCTAATATTGAGATTAGTTTCCACAGATAGCCCAGAGAAGGATGCATTCTTATGAGATGATTATTTATTCACTTATTAGGGAGATTACTAAATCCTGAAAAATGTTTCCGCAGATAGCCCAGAGAAGGATGCATCTCTTATCGAGATGATTATTTATTGACTTATTATGGAGATTACTAAATCCTGAAAAATGTAGCAAAATCAGCAGTGGGAGAAAAAGTTTCAAGGTTTTGTTTGTTTGTTTGTTTGTTTGTTTGTTTTTTGCTGTTAACTTTTGGCCTCTGAGAATATTCTCTTCCTATTGGTGCTTCTCAGTATACATGTATACATAGAACCCTGACTGGATCTGCAGTCCTTTCTTACCCACCAGGGAGATCTCTACCATCATTTGAATGTATTCATTGGTGGGAATGTCTTCTGAAGATCTTTCTGGATTTAGACTGAGAATGTTGTATTCTGTCTATCCTGTTTTCTCTTATATTTGAGGAGTAAGTGCACAGAAGTTAAAAAAAAAAAAAGGTGCTTTGGAGCCAAGGAGATTAAATATGTATAATGGCTATTCTCCTTTTTTGTGTGTAATTTTTTTCATTTTTAAAATGAGGATGAGAATTTTATCTCTGAGAGATAATGTAAATATATATACCCAATGACATATGTAAAAAAACATATGATGTATAGTCAAGCCTTCTAAATTCAACTGAGTGAATAAGTGGTTTAAATTTCAAACTTTTTTCTATTCATCAGAAATGATTGCTTCTGCTCAACTCTAGAATTGTATTGAACCTCTAGCATAATTTTCGGAAAATTGCCTTATTTGCAATAGTGGGTCTTCCAATCCTTGAAAATGGTATGTATTTCCATTTATTTAATTCTGATTTAATTTTTCTCAGTAATATTTTGTTTGTAGTATATGTGTACAGATCCTGCACATCTTTTGTCAAATTTATTCCTAAATATTTTGTATTTTCATGCTTTCATAAGAATTTAAAAATGTAAATTTCAGATTAATTGATAATATATAGCAATAAACTTGATTTTTATTCATTGATATATATTGCAGCCTTGCTACATTCATGATTTCAGGTGGTGTTCTTGTAAATTTCATAATATTTTCTACATAGACCATCATGTGATCTATAAATAAAGACACTTTTGATTCTTCTTTTTCAATCAGAGTGCTTCAAAAATTTTTTCTTGCTTCCTTTCCCTTGTTCATATCTTTACTACAGTACTGAATAGAATTGGTGAGTGCAGACATTCTTGTTTTGTTTCTGTCTCATTGAAAAGACCTCCATTAAATATGATGTTAGCTATAGGGTTTTGATAGATTCCCTGTATCATGCTGAGGCTTATATTCCTAATTTGCTGAGGATTTGATCAATAATGCATTTGATTTTTTTCTAATTCTTGTTCTGCATATATTGAGGTGATAATGGTTTTTCTTTTTTAGTTCGTTAATATGATTGGTTGATTTTTGAATGTTGCATTCAGTATTTTTGCATTTAGATAATTTTGAATATTGTAACCAGTGTTGTATTTCTTGGTATACACTCCACTTGGCCATTATGCATTATTCTTTTTCCTATATTGTTGGATTAGATTTGTTTAGATTTTTTTTAGATTAGATTTGTTTAGAATTTTTGCATTTATGTTCATGAGGGATATTGGTCTGTGGTATTTTTTTTCTTACAATGTATTCATCTGATTTTAGTATGAAAGTAATACTGGCTTTTGATTTCCTGAACAATTCTTAACAGAGTTGGTATCATTTTTTCCTTATATTTGGTAGAATTCAATAGCTATATGCAAGTGGAGTTTTCTTTATGGGTAGGTTTTTATCTTCAAATCCAATTTCTTTATTACATACAAGGCTATTCAGGGTATTTCACTTTTCTTGCATGAGCTTTGATAGCTTTTATCTTTCAAATAGTTCATTTACCTAACTTATCAAATTTATTAGCATAAAGTTGTTTATAATATTCCTTTATTAACCTGTACTATCTTTAGAATCTACAGTGATTTTAGTTCTCATTCCTGAGGTTGGCAAGTTCGTTTTTGTATTACTGACAGCTGTGTCTAGAAATTATATATTTAATTGATTTTCTCAAAGAACTAGAATTTGTTATTTCATTTTTCCATTTTGTTTGCTTATTACCCGTAACTCTCTTCTGTGTTATTTTTGTTATGTCTTTCTTATAGTATACATCTGTAACTTATTACCATCTACCTTCAAGTGATCAAGCCACTTCACATATAGTAAAGAACTTGAAATCTTGATTCCATTTTACCTTTACTGACTTTGTGCTATTGTTATGAAATATTTTTATGTGTTTTAAACCCCACAATATATTGCTATTTTTAAATAGGTTTAAATAATACGAAAAAAGTTTTTATATTTACTCAAGTTTTTACCTTTTCCCATGTTATTCATTTCTTTGTGTAGATCCCAATTTCCATGTGATATAATTTTCTTTCTGCTTAAATCTTAAGCATTTCTGGTAATAATGGTCTGTTGGTGATTAATTCTTTTAGCTTTTGCATGTCTTAAAATTACGTCTATATTTCACCTTACTTTTATTTTTTAACACTTAATGAAGTGTAATATATATTCTATAAAATTCACTCACTTAGTTTTTCAGATATTTTCTCTAGGCGAAGATTCTAATTATTATTTTTTCTTTCAGTACTTTAAAGTATTGTTCCAATCTCTTCTGGATTGCATTGTTTCTGACAATAAATATGCTATCTTTATATTTGTTTCTATGTGACTAATGCTTCCTTTTTTTCTGGCTACTTTAGGATTTTTTTTCCTTTACCACTGATTTTATGCAATTTGATTATATGTGTCTTACTGTGATTTTCTTCAGATTTCATGAGCTTGGCATTTGTTGATCTCCTTACATATGTGCACTTATAGTTTTTATCAAATTTGGAAAATTTTTGATCATTATTTCTTCCAGTATTTTTTTTTCTGTTTTTCCTTTCTTCCCAATGTCTTTTTTCTATTGGGGACTCTAATAACATGTGTATTAGATTGCTTGAAGTCATCCCACAGTTTACTGATAATGTTATCTTTTTCAGTCCTTGTTTTTCTTTGTTTTTCATTTTGGATAATTTCTATTGCAGTGCCTCAGATTCACCAATCTTTTCTTGTACATTGTCTAATCTGAATTTGCTTTTAATTACATGCAACATAATTTTTATCTCGTGAATTGTAGCTTTTGTGTTTAGAACTGCAATTTTGAACTTTGGATCTTTTCTCCACATCTTTACTTAACACATACAATATTTTCTTTTACTTTTAAATTACTTTAATGTCCTTGTCTGCTAATTATATTATCTATTGTAAATGTGGGTCATTTTTCAACTGATTGGTTTTTCTCTTCATAATGGGTATCATTTTTCTGCTTTTCTACATGCCAGATAATATTTGGTATTGAGAATTTTAATGTATTGGGTTTTAGATATCTTTTATTCTATATAGAAATTCTCCTCCATAATATTATTGAGGTGTAACTAACATATAATATTTAGTTAGTTTTAGGGGGACAACATGATCATTTGATATATATATTTGTTGTATAAAGTAATTCCTACAATAAGTTAGTTAACATCATCACCTCATATCTAAAATTTTTTTTCTTGTGATGAGAATTTTTAAGACCTACTCTCTTGTCCAATTTCAAATATATGATACAGTATTAATAACTTTGGTCACCATGTTATACATTACACCTCCAGAATTTATTTTATAACTGGAAGTTTGACCAGTTTTGATCCCCTTCACCCATTTTGCCCATCTCACACCCTTGGCTTCTGGAAACCACCAATCTGTTCTCTGTATCTAGGAGTTTGATGTTTTTAGATTTCTCATATAAGTGAGAATACACAGTATTTGTCTTTCCCTGTCTAATTTCCCTTAGCATAATGACCTCAAGGTCCATCTATGTTAAAAATGGCAGAATTTCTTTATTTTAATATGGCTGAATAATATTTCATTGTGTATATATACTACATTTTCTTTATCCATTCAACTGTTGATGGACACTTAGGTTGTTTCCATATCTTGGTTCTTATAAATTAATCTGCAGTTAACATGGGCATCCAGCTATCTTTTTGAAATAATGATTTCATTTCTTTTTTTTTTTTAAGATTTTATTTATTTATTTGACACAGAGAGAGAGAGATCACAAGTAGGCAGAGAGAGAGGGGGAAGCAGGCTCCCTGCTGAGCAGAGAGCCTGATGTGGGGCTTGATTCCAGGACTCTGAGATCATGACCTGAGCCGAAGGCAGAGGCTTTAACCCACTGAGCCACCCAGGTGCCCATGATTTCATTTCTTTCAACACATATACCCAGAAATGGAATTGCTAAATCATATGTTATTTCGATTTTTAATTTTTTGATGAATCTCTGTACTGTTTTGTATAGTGGTTGCCACAATTTACTGTCACATGCAAAAGAGTGAAACTGAATCCCTATCTCATTTATAGTGGTTTGCACCAACAGTACCCTAGGGTAGCTGTTTCTCCACATCCTTGCCAACATTTGTTATCTCTTTTCCTTTTGTTGATAGCTATTCTAACAGGTATGAGGTGATATCTCATTGGATTTTGATTTGCATTTCCTTGATGCCTGGTAATATTGAGCACCTTTTCATGAATCTGTAGGGCATTTGTATATCTTCTTTGAAAAAATATCTATTCAAATTCTCTGGCCATTTTGTAATCAGATTGTTTGTGTATTTTTCTATTGAGTCACATGAATTCTCTATATACATTTTGTATATTGACCTTTTATCAGATACACAATTTGTAAATATTTTCATTAAATGGGTTGCCTTTCATTTTGTTCATGGCTTTTGCTATGCAGAGGCTTTATAGTTTGATCTAGTCTTATTTTTTAATTTTTGCTTTTGTTGCCCTTGCTTTTGTTTGTTTATATTTGTATTTTTTTGTTGTTTTACATTTTTATTTAAATCCTAGTTTTAATATATAGTGTAATATTTGTTTCAGGAGTAGAATTTAGTGACTCATCACTTACACATAAAACCCGGGGCTCATCAGAGGTGCCCTCCTTAACAACCATCACCCATTTAGCCCATCCCCTGTCCACTAGTTCTCCAGCAATCCTGTTTTTTCTCATGAAGAGTCTCTTATCATTTGCCTCTCCTTCCCTTATGTTCATCTGTTTTGTTTCTGAAATTCCACATATGAGTGAAATCGTATGGTATTTGTTTTTCTGACTTATTTTCTTTAGCATAATACACTTTAGCCCCATCCGTGTCATTGTAAATGGCAAGATAGGTACTTTATTGCTTTTGGTGTAAATGGGCTTGGTTTCTTCATTTCTCTTTCTGCTACTTCATTATTAGGATATAGAAATGCAGTGGATAAAGAAGTTGTGGTATATATACACAATGGAATATTACTCTGCTGTAAAAAATGAAATCTTGCCATTTGCAAAAATGTGGATTAGAGAATTAGAGAATAGTATGCTAAATTAAATAAGTCAGTCAGAGAAAACAAATACCATATAATTTCACTCATATGTGGAATTCAAGAAATGCAACAAATGAACATAGGGGGAAAAACAAGAGAGAAGTAAACCATAAGAGAGACTCTTAACTATAGGGTTAATAATAAACTAAGAGTTGATGGAGGGCATGTGGAAGAGGGGCTGGGTTAAATGTGTGGCATGGCATGGTATGTGATGTATTCTGGAAAATATTGCTTGTGCACTTGAAAGGATGTTTATACTGCTGTTTTAGGATGAAGTGTTCTGTATATATTTGTTAGGTCCATCTGGTGCAATATGTCATTCAAAGTCACTGTTTCCCAGTTGATTTTCTATTTGAATGATGTATCCATTGATCTATACGGGGTGTTACTATCCCATACTATTATTGTGTTATTCTCTATTACTTCCTTTACAGTTGTTATTATCTACCTTATGTATTTCACTGCTCCCATGTTGGGTGCATAAATATAATTATTCTGTCTTGTTTGATTATTTATGACTATATGACTATATGGTGTCCTTCTTTGTCTCTTGTTATAGTCTTTGTTTTAAGGTCTGTTTTGTCTAAGTATTGTTGTCTTGGCTTTCTTCACATATCCATTTGCATGATAAATGTTTTTCCATTTCTTTACTTTCAATTTGTATGTGTCTTTATGTCTGAAATGAGTCTCTTATTGTCAGCATATAGGTGGGCTCTTGATTTTTTTTAAATTTAATTTTATTTTTTCAGTGTTCCAAGATTCATTGTTCATGTACTACACCCAGTGCTCCATGCAATACGTGCCCTCCTCAATACCCACCACCAGACTCACACAACCTGCCACCCTCCTCCCCTCCAGAACCCTCAGTTTGTTTCTCAGAGTCCACAGTCTCTCATGTTTCG
>CM052900.1:131574917-131665689 GCA_028534135.1 Potos flavus
CATGTGGCCCTTCTTTTCACTACATCTGTATCTTTGGGGTGAATACCCAGTAGTGCAATGGCAGGGTCATAGGGTAGCTCTATTTTTAATTTCTTCAGGAATCTCCACACTGTTTTCCAAAGTGGCTGCACCAACTTGCATTCCCGCCAACAGTGTAATAGGGTTCCCCTTTCTCCATATCCTTTCCAACACTTGTTGTTTCCTGTCTTGTTGATTTTGGCCATTCTAACTGGTGTAAGGTGATATCTCAATGTGGTTTTGATTTGAATCTCCCTAATGATGATGAACATTTTTTCATGTGTCTGTTAGCCATTTGTATGTCTTCTTTGGAGAAGTGTCTGTTCATATCTTCTGCCCATTTTTTGATGTGATTTTCTGTTTTTTGACTATTGAGTTCGAGAAGTTCTTTATAGATCTTGGATATCAGCCCTTTGTCTGTAGTGTCACTTGCGAATATCTTCTCCCATTCCGTGGGTTCCCGCTTTGTTTTGTTGACTGTTTCCTTTGCCGTGCAGACTTTTTATCTTGATGAAGTCCCAAAAGTTCATTTTTTCTTTTGTTTCCTTTGCCTTTGGAGACGTGTCCTGAAAGAGGTTGCTGTGGCTGGAATAAAGATTGGTAGAATTAGTCTTTCTTCATGATTAAAAATGTAAGTCATACATGGTTGCTGGGGAGTTGAGGGGTGGGCTTTAAAGATTAGATTAAAAAGAACTTGAGGGCTGAAGATACTGCTTTTGTTCTTTATAGCACCTATTGTGCAGTTAAGTCAAATGAAGCCTCCTACATGTTTGGTCAAGTACTTTTTTTGAATTCAACAAAGAGACTTTATTATTATTATTATTATATTAGCAGTTGTTTTGCTACTGCTCAGAAAAACTTCAGTATGAGCAGAAAGGTCCTTGTCAAAGTAATTTTTTATGGTTGTTCACAAGAAAAGGGACTAGAAACTTTATAGCTGTTAGCTTAAGTAGAAAAGTATATAATATCCTGAGACTTATATTTAAAGATGATATTTTTACTCACCTGTAAGAAAATGTGGATATGAAGAAGTTCTAAGACAATTTCATATATATTGATAGTTCCTTGCGGGTTCTCTTTGCCATTGCCTGTGTCCCAAGCTTTTATCGCTGCTGAAGGAAATTGGAGGCTAATCTTTATCAGTGTGAAGGGCAGAAAGGGCAGAAGGTAGTGTTTCCTCTCTTCACTCATGTCTACTGGCATATCCAGTTCATACGTGAACACACACATATACATCTTAATGTTGGAAAGGAGCTATCTATATTTTTAACTTAATCTTTACCATATCTTGACAACAAAAATGTTTAGCATTTGAAATATACTTTATATAACTATGGGATTTTTGCATGTATTTATTGTTAGCTAATAAATGGTTGTTATAAACATTGGCTAGGATTAATAGGTAAGAGAAGTGTATTTAGTGATGAGTGGTTAAATCGATATCTCTGACATTGAATAAGCTGCTTAACTTTTGGTAAAATTATAATCATGAAAATATAAATTAGTCATTATGATGATGGACCATGTTTTTTTAATGTAAATTGAGGGAGAGAAGAAAACATTATCTCTAAGAGTCCTCCTGGTACAGCGACTTTTAGCTTCACTTATTTGTGTTTATATGTCTATTTATTTATGCATGTATAAATGATTGCATATATATATATATATATATGCAAAGATGTTTGTAAGTACAATAACTGCAGTAAGTGTTCTTTCTTAAAAATTGTGAAGAAAACTTTTTCCACATAACAATCCTGTTCCCTGGATATAGATCAAGTTATACATACACACACACTCCTGTTTCCCCTTACTTTAAAATAAGTAAGACCTATTGAGATTCAAAATAATAATAGCAAAAATCGCTGCATACTGTGCTTAATATTTTATATACATTATCTTATTTAATTCTCACAAAATTCTATTAGATAGGATTCTAAAAGCAAACTCAAAGTCATACTCATATTAAGGGAAGAGAGTTGGAATTAGGCCATAGGTCTGTTTTATAGCTGTATTCTCTTAACTGTGTGAAGGCTCAATAAATAAGTGATGTTTATTTTTATTTTAATATGTTCAGTTTTGCATCTGCAAACAATTTCTTTTTGAGAGCATGCTTAACTAGTAGCCATATTAATAATTCTCATAATCACAGTGTAATGTGTTCCCTAACCCAAATAGTATCTACCTGTGGGTCAGTTTTAGGTTTTGTTGGCATTAGGGATGCCTCCCTTATTTGGGTCAGGTTATACTTCAATTCTTTTCATCACAATGTCTAACCAGGAGCTACAGACAAAAGGGGATTCATAATCCTTCTATTTCTAATAAAATTCAGTGCCCCCAAATATTTAGATATTATCTGTTCTGTTTATAGCTTTCTGATGCTGCTGACTTTCTTTCATAGTCTAAACCATCCTGGATCAGGTCATAGTTTGACTTGCTGTATTTTGAGTGTTAACATAGAAGGGTTTTGCTTTCAGCTCAGGCCAGGCCACCATGGGGATAGTCATATGACTGTTTGAGGAAAAGGGCTTTTTATCTTCATCTCAGGGCAGAGGTTATAGACTGATGATGATATCTACTTACAATCTCCCTATGGTTTTGTCAAGCCATGTTAAGGTCCCAAAGGACCTCTTCCACACTAAATTCCATTAGATGTTAAACAAATGACAAGCTTGTTTCTAAGAGATTAGAGAAAGATTCGAGAAGGAAACATGATTCCTAAACAAAGTAATTTCAACCTGAAATTTTGCTATAGTTTTTATTTCCTTTACTAAAATCAGTTATTTTAATGAGGAATAATGATTATAATATTAGTATACTATATTCTTTTTTTTCCCCCAATCATCACTGCTGTATTTTGGTCAAATTGAGCATGTATTTACATTTTTAAAAGAAACATTTAAATATTTACATTTATTTATTTAATTATTTATTTTTTATTTTATTTTATTTTATTTTATTTTATTTTTTCCCCCAAATACTTTTATTTTATTTTTTCAGTGTTACAAGACTCGTTGTTTATGTACCACACCCAGTGCTCCATGCAATACGTGCCCTCCTCAATACCCACCACCAGACTCGCCCATCCCCCCACCAAAACTCTCAGTCCCTTGTTCTGAGTTCACAGTCTCTCATGGTTCTTCACCCCTCCGATTTCCGCCTCCATCAGAAAGGATGAATACCCAACTTTTATTTTAACATGGACTGGACTGGAAGAGATTATGTTGAGTGAAATAAGTCAAGCGGAGAAAGTCAATTATCATATGGTCTCACTTACGTGTGGAGCATAAGGAAAAACATGGAGGACATTGTGAGAGGGAAGGGATGGATAAATATTTACATTTAAAAGATAAATAGATGTAACTCAAGTGTTTAAAAAATAACAGTCTTGTTCAGTGCAGAGCATAAGGGCAATTAAATATGAAGTTGCAAAGCATACTACAAAACAAATAAATGTAGTTGGGTTGACCATTTCTTATGCTGTCACATTTAGCTTTTGCATTTACAAGTTCAAGGATTTTTATCCAGAAAGCTGCATTTATTTATTTGTTATATGCAACAGATAAGTTATTATACCATATTCTAATGAGAAAGAAATATTGTTGCATGGCCATTACAAGCTAAGCTTTTGGGCAGTCATCTGGAGATGTCCCATAACAATAACAGGGTCTAATATATATTAGAAAGCAATTTAATCATTCATTTAATAGATATTAAGCATCTATTTTATATCAAGTATTATGCTTGTTACTGTGGTTACAAAGTTGATGAAGGTATGTTCCCAAATTATTATCAGGGGAGAGAGTCACATTTACCTGTGATCATATATATATAGTGTAGTAATTATGATTATAAAAGTATGCATAAGATGCTTGGAAGTATAGAAAAGGAATATGTATATAATTATTAGATGAGATAGAAGAGGTAGGGAAGTTGACTGAAACTTTTTATTTTTTAAGACTTTATTTATTTATTTAACTGAGGGGAGAGAGATCACAAGTAGGCAGAGAGAGAGAGGGGGAAGCAGGCTACCCACTGAGCAGAGACCCCGATGCGGGGCTTGATCCCAGGACCTTGAGATCATGACCTGAGCCAAAGGCAGAGGCTTTAACCCACTGACCCACCCAGGCGCCCCTGAAACAAGTTAATCCTTAAATTCCAAAGGATACATAGAAATTTGTTTTCAGGCAAAGGGAAGCCTGTAATTCTTAAGATTTAAGCATATTTATAAACTTTGCCTCTGTTCTGCCATTTGTTTATTTACTAAAATTTTGAATTATGAGCATAAGTGATAGGCACAACTGTATATATTTTAAGAAAAATTATGTTATATTGTGAAGTTGTTATATGATGATGCTTTGCTTGAAAATAATTTTTTTGTCTAGTTATTATAATAGATTCAGTTAAAAACTTTTTCAGAATCAAAGAATATTTGGTTTCTAAACCTGTGTTTTGTTTAGCAGAGAAAAATCTCTCATAGGCACTGTTGTCTCTGGAAATCTAATTCTCCAAAGGCTAACCTCACAGCTGCTAATTTCATCATCTCTTTAGTGTCTCTGTTGCTAACTTGGAATATTTCAGCCATACTTGTCTTCTGCCTAATGTGGCATGAGAATGACCTTTGGGAGTTTACTTGATAGAAACTCAAGCTTTTCACAGCTGGAAGTAGACTGATTATTTACCTTCTACATAAGAGATTAGCTCTATGAAAATGCAACTTTCTTGAAAATCTTCACAACTTTGTGATTTTAGTATACTGCTCATGGATGTGACCATTTATTTTGATAACTGCTGCAGTTACAATTGAAGGCAGTCTGGATTGTGAACAAATGGGATTAGAAGTTCCCAACTAACTCCTGAAAGAGCTCATTTCATACAAAAAAGTGTAACTGGCTTCCATTTTGATGAAAAATTTAAGATGAAGGGATCGCGGGCAGAGAGCAGAGATTATTTTTCTCAATTGATATGTTATTTTTGTACTGAGGTTGAGTTTTAAAGATTTGTGAAGTATCCATATCAAATGCTTCTGTATATGACTCTGCCCGAATGTTAGAAATTCACATCCACTGGGAGAGATCTAAGATGTGTTTTGAGTTTAGATATGTTCCATAACTTACCTGTGGCCTCAATTTCATCACCTATAATACTGTAGAATATGTTGGGTGGCTAAATAAGCTCTCAGACATTTTTAGCCCTAACATTCTCTGATTGTGTTTTTAGGGACAAGTTTATTGAATAAGTTCAATTTATATTTTCCTAAGGCTCAGAAAAAGAACTCCATATGAATGAATTTAATAAGATTTAGTAGAAAGAGCAGGAGACTTTGAAATCAGATCTGAGTTAAATTTAATAGCTATGTGATGTTTGCCTAGTTATTTAAGTCTCACATTTCCCATTTGTAAAATGGGGATAATAGGATTGTTGTGAGGATTAAATGAAATAAAGTATAAAAGTCTTTACACAATGGCTGGCATAAATAACCACTAAAAAAAAAGTGTTTTTTTCCTTTCTCTTTCAGTTCTAAGTATTTAGGAACTTGAAGAAGGAAAGCACTGTGTGTATGTGGTCCTGAGCTTTTCTGTGTTCAAGTCTTCTTTGCTCTACTTGTTCCCAAATAGTCTTTTACTTCACATTTTAGCCCTATTGTGTTGTATAGAATTCTATGATTCTTGTTGCTGAGGAGATTGCTGAATATTGCCTACAGTGTGTTAATTACCCAGGATCTTGTTGACCCTTGCCAGCTTGAGTGTGGATTATACCTGTGCTTGGTCAGAATCCAGAGTAAACTTGAGAGACTTTACAGAAGAGAAAAAGGGTCTGAAGTACCCAATATTTAAGGCCCCGATGGCAGTGGAGGAGGAACAGAAGGAGAAGTCAGTAAGGAAGGACTAAAAAGGTTGAGTCAAGAGGCTGATGAGAAAATGGATCCAAGGAAAGAGACCGTTTTCAGGGAGGAGGTCAAATAAGATCTCTCACTTTACAACTATAAAATCTTTGTGGATAGGAGCAATGTCTATTTACTATTGCATCTTTAGCATTTATCAGAGCACCTGGTACTTACTGGGAATTTCTTGCATTTCTTCTCTTGATACTTTCTGACCTCTGAAAAGGACAGGATAACTCTTTGAAAGGTCAGTAGTGAAAATGACTGTTTCCTTATATTCCGGAATGTACTTGGTGGTTGAGACTGCTATTCAGACCCCATATGAAATTAAAACTTTTCATGGCATTCTGATCAGACACTACCATATTTCTTTGTTTCTTACTATTTCCCTGTGTGCAACCTACATACTTTAGCTTTTTTGCAACTCTCTGATTTATCTAATTCCTTTAGTGCTCAATAAATTATATATGGTGAACACAATTATAATTATTTTAAGACTGAGTATTTCTTGAACACCAAATATGTACAGTTTTTTTTGCCAGTATCTGTTCTAGGTATTTCATCTATTATTTATTTAATTCTTATAAAAATCTATGTGGTGGGGAGTTTAATCCCTATTATATAATTGGCAGAAACTGGAGCTAAAAGAGCTTAAGTAACTTTCTAAAGGTCACACAGTTATAAAGTGGTAAAAGTAGAAAGTTGTGTTTCTGTACTACTGTGTTACAGTACCTCACATAAATGGGAGCTAGAAAAGCAGCAACTCTTTTGTTTAAAAGATTTTAATGTATTTGAGAGGGAGAGTGAGTGAGCGAGAGACAGAGAGAGAGAGAGAGAGAACACAAGCTGGGCATGAGCACAGAGGGAGAAGCAGACTCCCTGGTGAGCAGGGAGCCCAACGTGGGGCTGGATCCTGGAACTTCAGGACATGACCGGAACCCGGGGCATATGCTTAACTGACTGAGCACGCAGGTGCCCCAGCAACAACTCTTTTTTTTACAAAAGTATTAATACTCTAAGGTTTCTTTAGGTTTGTACTACAGCCACAGACTCTGCAGAAGGTTACCTAACCATTTGCATGTGTGTTTAAAGAGTAGCTCTAAGCCTCTAATAGTGTATATCAGAGCACTGTCTCTGGGAAATAGAATGATATTCTTAGCCCGTTGAATTGGAGGAGTTTCCCAGGAGACCACAAGCACATTCTGACATGAGCTTTCAGGTCCTCTGTTTCATCCTCTGAATCTGCTCTGCTCTGTTCTCTGGGAATCAAAATGTGGCTTTAGGCATCAGTGTGATATATCCTGCATGTCAGATATAGGAACAGTGTTGGGAATATGAAGAACTCTGCCATCTTATTCCTTGAATTTCTAAAACCTCTTGACATTAGCAGTTGCTGGCTTTTGTGTTTAGAGCCAATATGTGAACAATTCACATTCATTTGAATCACTCCGTTTGATCTTGGCAGTTTTTGGTTATTTATGTGACCCAGTCCCCATCCCCAGTTACCAGCATTTATTATACACATTATATGTACCAAGCCAATCAAATAAAACCAGGATACAAGCAAGTGCTGTTTTACTCAAATCTATTTTCTATTAGCCATTGTGATTTTATAGGCAGAAGTTATAAAGTGGTCATTTAAACCAATGTCCTTTATTTTACAAATATAAGTCCATTCAGGTGGAATGACTTTCTTTAAGATACTAAAATAAGTGGCATAGAAGGATATGAACCTAAGTTTTATTTTTGGATCAGGGCTTTTCCTGTATACCCTGCTGCCTCTCAGCTATATTAAAAAAATATAACAACGGAAAGGAAGACATAATGTCATGGATTTTTATAACTGCTTCCCCATTGTAGAATTGTTGATTCTTCCATGTCGTTGACCTTGGTGGACTTTTTTTCTCAAGGAGCTTCTTTGAAGACCCTAGAATGGGAACACTTCTAGAACATTCCATCAAGTTATTTCCTGAGTAGATTCCTACTTGTGGTATTTCTGAGACTCTGAGGAATTAGACAAAACTATGAAGTATTTGGAAAAAAAGAAGGGAACAGGGACTTTTGGGAATAGTGATTCAGAGAGAAGTTGTCAGTAGCAGACTAGTGTGCACAATGGAGTGAGCTGGAGGTAAGAGGTAGAGAAGGAAAGGGTAAATTAGTGAAGTTGAAGGTAAGAGGCAAATTTAAGCAAAAAAAATGAGGTGTAGGTGATATTTAGTCTTCTCATCTATAAAATAAGAATAATAATACTTATTGTTTTATATTATTATGTTTAATACTTATGTTTGCCTTATAGCACTTTTCTAAGGACCTCAGGGAGAAAGAATCTTGAAACCTCTATAGCATAGTGTACTATTTAGGAGATGATGTTTGATGAAGATGGTAGTCGTTAAGTACGTGGGAGAAAGGAAAGAGATGGCAAGGAGATAGAGTAAGCATAGAAAGTATAGTGATTTGTAAAAAGCATTGGTATCTGAGAGGACATAAGACATATATTAAAAGAAAAAAATTGAATACATTTAGGCAAGAAATGAAAAGAAACACTAGAAGGAATGAATACTTTGGGTATGTTAATGTGGCATACTGGTTAGTAGTGGAGTGATTGGAATTAAGGAAGAACCTTATATCAGCCATTTGAGAGCTGCTTGGTACATTTTTTTTTTTCAGCTTTAGCAAGTCAGAGAAAGGCAGAGATAGGTTTTATAGAGGATGTGTGCAGAAAAATTGACAGATTCTACAGATTTGTCTTATAGTGAGTAGAAAAAACATTTGTCCTTGCCAAACTCAGTTGCTGGGTTGAGAAGAGACAACTTGCTGATGCTTTTGGGTAAACTTTGAGAATGGAGGTTGTTTGGCATTTGCTGTTGTCTTGTTAGCTGACCTTGGTGTATGTTTATGGAAACATCTGACCCAGCACGTTGAAAATGAAATGTTTTGGAATGGATGATGTAGCTCCTGAGGCAGGGGATTAAACTTTAAGATTTGTTTTTCTCTTAATCTCAAGTTAGGAGGTTTTTTTAAAATGAAAACAACGTGAGCAGTGGCATGGGAATAAATGGACCATTACTAGAGTGGAGGTAGGTATGTATTTTTAGTTCTTCTTTATAGTCTGTACTCTAGTCTTATCAATTCTCTTGTGGTTTCTGCTGTATCTTCCTGCTGGCCTTTGGGCTGGAAGTCCATCAGCTTGTGTCATTTTTTCCTCTTTACCTTTCAGGGTTCATATCAGGTTTTACTTCCAAGCAGCCTGCCTTGGCTTAGTACTAGGTTAGGTTACATCTCCACCTTGGTATTATGGACATTTTGGGCTGGATTATTCTTTGTTGCAGGGGTCTCTTTGCATTATGGGCTTGTTAGCAGCATGTCTGGCCTCAACTTTCTAGATTTTGTCAAATGTCCCCTGGGGTACAAAATTGCCCAGGATTTAGAACCACTGATATAGGCTAAAAATAAGAACTTTCCTTTCACATCTTCATTTCATTTCAGTGATATTTTGGGAGGAGGGAAGTTAACTTATTTGCTTATTTTTTCTGTTTTGGATCGAAAGCCTACAGTTAAACTCAGTAGGATAGTGCTGTCAGTTTCTGTTATTTCTTTCTGTTCCTTGAACATTACAAGTTTGCTTCTGCTTCAGGGTCTTTACACTTGTTCTTTCTTCTACTTATAATGTTCTTCCCTTAGATATTTATAGGAATCACTGTGTGGCTTTATTCAGGTCCCAGATAAAATGTCACTTCTTTTAGGGAGGTCTTTTCTGAGCACTTTGTCTAAAACAGTACTGCCTTCTCTCTCAATCCTATATATCTAATTTATTTTTCTTCATAGCACTTATCACTACCTGTCATGTATGTGTTTAAAAGAGTAGGCTTACCGTTACAATAGGTAAATCCTAAATTTTATTGACTTTAAATACAATAGAATTTATTTTCTTATTTTGATCATAGTTTTATATGCTGGTTGAGGGTTATGCAGTCATTTAGGGTCCTAAGCTCTTTCTTTAACATTACTCCTCCATCTGCTAGTTTTGTCTTTCTCTGCTTTTGACTGGTGAATGGGAAAAGAGACTGTGTAGGATTGTGTGGAAAGTAGGTCTAGAAGTGATATAATCTCTTTTTTCTACAATTACATTAGCTAGAATTCAGTCACATGGTTCTACACATGTCTGCAACAGAGATTGGGAAATGACAGGTTATGTACGCAGGAAGAAAGAATGAAGTTGTGTTTGCTGGAACCATCACGTTATCTCTGCCACAATATTGTATATTGAATGTTCCCCAAGGAGAATATAGGTTCCATAGAAGCTGGGATGTTTGACTGTTTTGTTTCCCATGGTATCAGTGCTAAGAACAGTATTTGGTATCTAACTGGTGCTCAAAATATTTGCTAGAAGAATGACTGAATGAATGTTGTCTGCTTTGTCTGTTACTGTCCTGGCATTTAGAATTGTTCCTGGTATGCAAGAGATACTCAGTTGCTTAATGAATAAATAGATACATGAAATCAGAGCTGGATTTGATTAATGGCTTTTTACTTGACCACACTGTGCCTTGTTTTTTCATCTGAAAAATGAAAGGAATAAGAGCTATTCCATTCATACTGCATTATTAGTGTAATCTCATGGGGTTATTGTGTTATATAAAGTAATATATAAAATGCTTAGCCCAGTGTCTTACTCCTCATAAGTTCTCAATAAATAGTAGCTATTTTTACTGGTTTTAACCAAATTCTACTTTGAATTCTGATTGATTCATTTTGTCTTCAGTGGTTCAATACACATAATTTTCATATTTTCTTAAATTATTGAAATGATATAATTTGAAACAGTTTCTACCACATGTATTCTGTCATTTAATCATTTATTCATAGATTAATTCAATGGTTTATAACTCATCCATTCTATTTAAGATCCTTTGTTAGATGACATAAGGAGACAAGGAAAACTTATTTTCTATTGCAATGTTTAAATTTAGAGGATTTTTATACAACCTGATTAGTTCTATATTTAGTTAACATATTCACAGATAATTATGGGAGAGATTTTACTATTTTTTTTTAAAGAAATTTGATTAGTTTCTAAGTAATAAGAGACTTTCAGAGTCTCATTCATGGGAATTTTGTATAAGTTATATAGTACAACTACCCTTCCCATCATTATTTGAATCCTCTTTAGACTATTACCCCATCTTGAGATCTAAAACATTGTTTATAAAATAAGATACTTTTCATCAGTAGTAGTATAGAAATTATCTGAGATATTTAGTCATTGTACTGTAAGTTTACTTTTCCACATATATTGGAAAGTAGAAAATATGTCATTTCAGTGAATTGAAAAAAGAACAACAGTATTATCTGATTAATCAAATGATGAAAAATTTAAAACCAAAATTCATTCATCCTTCAGAACTAATTTACATCCCATCAACTATAAGAATTTCCAATAAATTTATCTCTCACCAATCTCTTTCTTCTTTTATCTTGTACAGTATACACTTTATTACTTAATTATTCTTTAATTATTTCACATACATTAATTGAATCCTCTCAACATTAGGATAAGAGCAGAAACCATATCTTTTACTTTATTTTTGTTGTTGCTGTTACTTCTTATTGGCTGGGCATGTAGTAGATGCTTA
Source organism: Potos flavus (assembly GCA_028534135.1). NCBI lineage: Eukaryota > Metazoa > Chordata > Mammalia > Carnivora > Procyonidae > Potos > Potos flavus. Next base: position 131,586,450 of record CM052900.1, read on the forward strand.
GTAAGTTTTTGGTAATAGACTTTAAAGGATATTTAGAGGCCAACTTCCTGCTCAAGGAAGATCTCTTTTTGTAGAAAACCTGAAGTATGATCATCTAGCCTTTGCTTTGAACGTCTCTCATGCTCAACATTACTAGTCCTCAGGGAAATTCAGATTAAAACCACAGTGTGATATCACCTAACACCTGTCAGAATGGCTAAAATAAAAAAACACAAGAAACAACAAGTATTGGCAAGAATGTGGTGAAAAAGGAACCCTCATACACTTTTGGTGGAAATGCAAACTGGCGCAGCCACTTTGGAAAACAGTATAGAAGTTCCTCAAAAAGTTAAAAATAGAAATACCATATATTCCAGTAATTCCACTACTGGGTATTTACCCAAAGAATGCAAAACACTCAAACAAAAAGATATATACTCCCCTGTTTATTGTAGCATTATTTACAATAGCCAAAATATAGAAGTTGCCCTGTGTCCATCAATGATTGAATGGATAAAGATGTGGTATACATATGGCTAATGGAATATTAGCCCTAAAAATGAATGAAATCTTGCCATTTGCAACAACATGGATGGGTCTAGAGAATATAATGCTAAGCAAAATAAGTCAGTTATAGAAAGACAAATACCACATGATTTCACTCTTCTGTGGAATTTCAGAAACAAAACATAGAAAAAAAAAAGAGACAAACCCAAGAACAGACTCTTAAATATAGAGAATAAACTGATGGTTACCAGAGGGGAGGTGGGCAGGGGGATGGGTAAAATAGGTGAAGGGGATTAAGAGTATAGTTATCATGATGAGCACTGAGTGATGTATAGAATTGTTGAATCACTGTATTGTACACCTGAAACTGATATAACACTGTATGTTAACTTTACTGTCATTAAAATAAAAATAAATAAATATAAAAAAAGAGAATGGGATATAAGAGTTAGGGAAATAAGAACGTCTAATTATTCAGCAAGCCTTGTGGATCTCTCTCTTTCTCATCCTACTCTCTGCATCCGTTGCTTTTACTCTCATCATCTCTCACCTAGAGTACTGCTTCAGCCTCCTGAGCAGACTTTCTATACAGACTCATCCCTTTCCAATCCATTGTCTGTACTACTCCCAGAGGGGTCTTTCTCTTGTATATACTACATCTTGTACTTTCACTCTTTAGATCTGTTAATAATTTCAGTTGTTTATGGAATAAAATATACATTTCTTGATAAACATTTAGGGTTTTCCATAGTCTGACTTCTTTGTAACTCTCCAGGCTTTTCTCTTAAATCTCTGTACCTTTTATTTTAGAGCAACCCATCTTCCAGAATTTCAGCTTCATACCTTGGTTGCCTGGTAGACACTCACTCAAGACTCAGTTTAACTAAGTATTACTTGTAACCTATTCTCTACCTATTCCCTAGGCAAGTGTTATGGATTCTTCCTCCACCCTTCCCAAACACCAACAGGTTTACTTTCTTTAAGTTTCCATTATACAGTGTACATACATCAAGCAAAGAATGTAAAACATTTTATTACACTTTTTTACTTGTCTACTTCCTCTGCCTGTACTCCTTGAAGGATGTCCTGTGTCTTACTTATCTCTGGATCACTAGTACCTAGCACAGTGCCTGATACAGAGTAGATACCCCATGAATGCTGAGATTAATAAGAACCACCAGAAACCTTTGAGAGGCCACAGTGGAGAACACAGTGCTAGAAATATCTGAATATTGAATCTGGTAGAAATAGATTAGGAAAACCAGCCAGATGTTGTTTTTAAGGGTTCTGTTTTTAGCATGTAAATTAAAATTTCATTTAGAAGTACAATTCTAATTTGGGAACCAGAATGCAGTTGTAGAGCTTGACAAGATTAGATATGTAAATTCTCCAAAGGCTGATCTATCATCATGCCTTCCTGAAATAGTACAGTCTGTATGGAAGGAGAATGATCTCTTGAGTCTGCATGCCAGATTCCTTACTGCTCTAGTCCTCCTGCCTATCTCTTTCAGCTCTGGGGTCTCAGCCCCAAGAGTAGATTGTATTCTGTCCTGCTTCAGATTTTTCAGCAGCAAGATCTTACTGCTTTTGGAATAAAATCTAACCATCTTAGCATACTTTACAAGGCCTTCTATCGTCTTACTCCTGTCTCCTTTGAAGACTTCCACCTTATTCCTCCATACATGGTATTTCTGGAACTTCTTTTCACAGTTCTTTACCTGCCTAATTGTTACACATATTTAAAGGTGTTTCAGGAAGCCTTCTGAGAGGAGAGTTTAGCTACTGCTTCTCTGTGCTTTGTGGAATGCCTTGAGCTTACCTCACATTTATAATATTTATCACTTTATGCTGTAAAGTAGTGGTTTATTGGTTTGATTTTCCCACTAATATCCTTGCTGGACAGGAGGTTTTATGATTTATATTTGTATTATGAGAACCTAGTACAGTGGGTGCATAGTGGTCATATATAGTGCTTTCTTAAATGAATTGATAACTCCATATCCACAGCCCAGGAGTCAATTAAAAAAATTGCTCCCATTCGGTATGGCATATAAAAAATTACTTTTATTTTTTAACAATGACTAATAAGTTGTGATATATAAATATAAGATATATATTTTTTATTTTTTGAGGGATAATCGACCTACAATATTATTTTAGTTTTAGGTATATTACAATGATTTGACATTTGTATATTTGAAATGCTCACCACAATAAGTCTAGTTATGATCTGTCACCTTATAAACAATACGATATTATTGACTGTGTTCCCCATGTTGTACAATATATCTCCATGTTTGATTTATTTTATAACTGGAAATTTGTACTTCTTAATCTTCACCCTTTTAACCCCTCAAAACCCCTCCCCTCTGTGCTTTGTATCTATGAGTTTAGGTTTTGCTTTGATTTGTTTTTTAGATTCCACATAAGTGAAATCATGTGGTATTGGTCTTTCTGTCTCTGACTTATTTCACTTAGCTTTATACCCTCAAGGTCTATCCATGTTGTTGCAAGGGAGGATTTCATTCATTTTTATGGCTGAGTGGTATTCCATTGTGTATGCACGTATTGTGCATGTGTATGTGTGGATATACCACATATTCTTTATCCACTCATCCTTTGATGGACACCTATGTTGTTTTCATATCTTGTCTATTATAAATAATACTGCAGTGAACATAGAGGTGCATATATCTTTTTGAATTTGTGTTTTTATCTTCTCTACACACATACCCAGTGGTGGAATTGCTGGATCATATGGAAGCTCAGTTTGAAGTTTTTGAGGGACATCCATACTGCTTTCCATAGTGGCCACACCAGTTTGTATTCCCACCAACTGTCCATAACATTTCCCTTTTCTCTACATGCTATCAACATTTGTTACTTCTTGTCTTTTTGGTAATAGTCATTCTGACAGGTGTAAGATGATAGCTCATTGTGATTTTTTTTTTTTTAAAGATTTCATTTATTTATTTGACAGAGAGAGATCACAAGCAGGCAGAGAGGCAGGCAGAGAGAGAGGGGGAAACAGGCTCCCCGCGGAGCAGTGAGCCCGATGTGGGGCTCGATCCCAGGACCCTGAGACCATGACCTGAGCCGAAGGCAGAGGCTTTAACCCACTGAGCCACCCAGGCGCCCCGCTCATTGTGATTTTGATTTGCATTCTCCTGATGATTAGCGATGCTCAGTATCGTTCCATGTGCCTATAGACCATCTGTATCTCTTATTTGGAAAAATGTGTATTCAGATCCTCTCCCATTTTTAAATGAGTTGTTTGTTTTCTTATTGAGTTATGAGGACTTTATATATTTTGGGCATTAATCCCTTATGGGATATATCATTTGCAAATATCTTCTCCCATTCAGGAGGCTACCTTTTTATTTTGTTGGAGGTTTCCTTCACTCTGCAAAAGCTTTTTAGTTTGATATAATTTTGTTTATCCATTTGTTTGTTTTTGCTTTTATTTTCCTTGCTTTTGGACTCAGATCCAAAAAAAGCATTACCAAGACTGATGTCAAGGATCTTATTGTCTGTGTTTCTTTTCTAAGAGTTTTATGGTTTCAGGGCTTATATTTGAGTCTTTAATACATTTAGATTTTTGTATGTAGTATAAGATGGTGATACAGTTTCATTCTTAACGTGTAGCAGTCCAGTTTTTCCATCACCATTTGTTGAAATGATTGCCTTTTCTCCATTGTAAATACATGGATCCTTTGTTGTAAATTAATTGACTATGCAGGTATGGTTTATTTTTCAGTTCTGTTCCGTTGATCTATATAACCATTTTTATGGAAATATCATAGTAGCTTGATTACCATAGTAATATGGCATTTATATTAGTATAGTTTGGAATCAGGAAGTGTGATACTTCTGGGTTTGTTCTTTCTAAAGATTGTTTTGGACCTTTGTGTCTTTTGTGGTTCCATACAAATTTTAGAAGTATTTGTTCTAGGTTAATGAGGTTGCTCCCTGTTTTTTCCTCTAGGATTTTGATCATTTCCTGTCTTACATTTAAGTCTTTCATCCATTTTGAATTTATAGCTGTGTATCATGTAAGGAAGTGGTCCAGTTTCATTCTTCTGCATGTTGCTCTCCAGTTTTCCCAACACCATTTGTTTAAGAGACTATCTTTTTTCCATTGGATACTCTTTCCTGCTTTGTTAAAGATTAGTTGACCATATAGTTGTGAGTCCATTTCTGGGTTCTTTATTGTGGTCCATTGATTTCTGTGTCTGTTTTTGTGACAGTATCATACTGCCTTGATGATTACAGCTTTGTAATACAGCTTGAAATCTAGGATTGTGATGCCTCCCACTTTGATATTCTTTTTCAATATTAAGGCTAAAATTAACAGCACAAGAAACAACAGGTGTTGGTGAGGATGCGAAGAAAGGGGAACCCTTTTGTACTGTTGGTGGGAATGCAAACTGGCACAGCCACTCTGGAAAACATTATGGAGGTTCCTCAAAAAGTTAAAAATAGAACCATCCTATGATTCAGCCATTACATTACTAGGTATTTATCCAAAGGATACAAAACTGTTGATTTGAAGAGGCACATACACCCCAATGTTTATAGTAGCACGATCAACAAATTATGGAACGAGCCCAATGTCCATTGACTGATGAATAGATAAAGAAGAGGTGGCATATATTTGCAATGGAATATTACTCAGCCATCAAACAGAATGAAATCTTGCCATTTGCAACAACATGGATAGAACTAAAGTATATTATGCTAAGCAAAATAAACCAGAGAAGGACAAATACCATATTTTACTCATATGTGGAATTTAAGAAACAAGACAGATGAACATAGGGGAAGGGAAGGAAAAATAAAATAAGATAAAAAAAGACAAGGAAGCAAACCATAAGAGATTCTATAGTTAAGGGAACAAACAGTTGCTGGAGGGTGTGTTGATGGGGGGGTGGGCTAAATGCGTGATGGGTATTAAAGATGGCACTTGTTGGGGTGAGCACTGGCTATTATATGTAGGTGATGAATCACTAAATTCTACTCCTGAAATCAATATTACTACTATATGATAACTAACTTGAATTTAAATAAAAGAAAAAAGAAAAAAATATTTGTTCCAATTCTGTTAAAAATGTCATTGAAATTTTATAGGGTTTCATTACATTGATCCTGTAGATAGCTTTAGGTAGTATGGACTTTTTAACAATATTCATCAAATTAATGAGAATAAAATACCTTTCCATTTATTTGTGTCTTCTTCAGTTTCTTTCATCAATTTCTTATACCTTTTAGTGTTTGTATCATCTTAATTTTTTTTTCATTAGTGTTTTATAGTATTCACAGTATGGGTCTTATACCTCCTTGGTAAATTTATTCCCAGGTATTTTATTCTTTTTGATGAAATTGTGAATGGGATTGTTTTCTTGATTTCTTTTTCTGCTCCTTCATTATTAGTGTACAAAATGCAACAGATTTTTGTATACTAATTTGTATATCCTACAACTTTACTGAATTCATTTATCAGTTCTCACAGTGTTTTGGTGGTCTTAAGGATTTTCTTCATATAGCATCTTGTGATCTGCAAATAGTGAGTTTTACTTCTCCTGTACCTGTTAGGATGCCTTTTATTTATTTATTCTTCTTGCCTAATTTCTATGGTCAGGACTTCTAGTACTGTTATGAATACGAGTAAATAGAGTGGGCATCCCTGTCTTGTTCATGATCTTAGAGGAAAAGCTTTCAGCTTTTTACCATTGTGTTTGATAGTAGCTGTGGGTTTCTCATATATGGCCTTTATTATTTTGAAGTCTATTCCCTTTATACCCACTTCATTGAATTTTTATTATAAATGGATGTTGAATTTTGTCACATGCTTTTTTCTTTTTTCTTTTTTAAAGATTTTATTTATTTGTTTGACAGAGAGAGAAAGAGAGATCACAAATAGGCAGAGAGGCAGGCAGAGAGAGAGGGGGAAGCAGGCTTCCCGCTAAGCAGAGCCCGATGCTGGGCTCCACCCCAGGACCCTGAGATCATGACCTGAGCCGAAGGCAGAGGCTTTAACCCACTGAGCCACCCAGGCACCCCTGTCACATGCTTTTTTGTGAGTCTATTGAGGTGATCAGATGGTTTTTATATTTCATTTTGCTAATATGGTGTATAAAGTTGATTGATTTGTGGATGTTGAAGTGTCCTTGCATCTCTGGCAGAAATCTTACTTGATTGTAGTGGTATGGTCCTTTGAATGTATTGTTAAATTTGGTTTGCTAATATTTTGTTGAGGATTTTTGCATCTGTACTCATCAGGGACATTGGCCTGTGATTTTTATTTATTTATTTATTTATTTTTGGTGGGGTCCTTGTCTGGTTTTTGTGTCATGGTAATGCTGGCTTCATGAAAGGAGTTTGGAAGCATTTCTTCCTTTTGAATTTTTTGGAAGACTTTGAGAAGATAGATAGTAAATCTTTGAATGTTTGGGAGAATTTGCCAGGGAGCTCTCTGGTCCTGGGTGTTTGTTGGGAGGTTTTTTGATTACTGATTCAATCTTCTTACTCTAGTAATTGGTGTGTTCAGATTTTCTATTTCCTTATCATTTAGTCTTGGAAGCCTGTAAGTTTCTAGCAATTTCTTAATTTCCTCCAGGTTGTCCAATTTGTTGGTATGTAGTTTTTTATAGCAGTCTCTTATCATATCCTTTGTATTTCTGTAGTTTCAGTTGTAACTTCCCTTTCATTTCTGATTTTATTTGAACCCTCTTTTTCTGTTAGTGAATGTGGCTAAAGGTTTGTTAATTTTGTTTATCTTTTCAAGGAATAAACTATTAGTTTCTACTGTCTTTTTAGTCTCTTATTTCATTTATTTCCACTCTCATCTTTATTGATTTGTTTCTTCTAACTATGGTCTTTGTTCTTTTTCTTTTTCCTTTAGGTGTAAAGTTAAATTATTTGAGATTTCTTTTGTTTCTTGAGGTAGACTATATTGCTATGAATTTCCTTTTAGAACTGGTTTTGCTGTAGCCAATAGCTTTTGGTATGTCGTATTTCCCTTTTTGTTTGTTTCTAGATATTTTTTTATTTCTGCTTTGATTGTTTTCCTGTGACTCAGTAGTTGTTCAGTAACATGTTATTTAATCTCCACATTATTTGTAATTTTTCCAGTTTTTCTCTTGCAGTTGATTTCTAGCTTAATACCATTGTGGTGGGAAAAGATGCCTGATAGGATTTCATTTATTAATTTATTTAATTTATTGTTTATTAATAATTTATTAATTTATTAAATTTATTTAATCTTAAATTTATTGAGACTTGCTTTGTGGACTGACATGTGATCTATCCTGGAAAATGATCCACGTGTACTTGAGAAAAATGTGTAATTTGCTTTTGAATGGAATGTCCTATATATATTTATTACATCTTTCTGGTCCATTTGTCCTTAAAGAACAATGTTTCCTTATTGATTTTCTGTCTGGATGATTTATCCATCGATCTAAGTGGGGTGTTAAAATCCCCTACTATTTCTATATCACCATTAATTTCTTACTTTAGGTTTGTTAATATTCGCTTTATATGTTTTGGTGTTTATATGTTGTGGGCATATGTATTTATAAATGTTAAATCTTCTTTCTGGATTGGCCCCTTTATCATAATGTAGTGCTCCTCTTTGGCTTTTTTTTTTTTTTAAGTCTCTTTTGTCTGATATGACTATAGCTAACCCAGCTTTCTTTTGCTTTCCATTTACAGGGGATATCTTTTTATATCCTTCACTTTCAATCTGTGTGTGTTTTGATTACTGAAGTCAGTCTCTTGTAGACAATATATAGATATGTCTTTTTTTAAATCCATTGAACTACTTTTATGTCTTTTGAGTGGAGAATTTAGTCTATTTACATTTGAAGTAATTGCTGATATATACTTATTGCCATTTTGTTAATTGTCTTCTCGCTATTTTTGTTGGTCCTCTCTGTTCTTTCCTTCTCTTTTTCTCTTCCTTTGTGTTTTGATGACTTTCTTTAGTGTTATGTTTAGGTTTCATTCTCATTTTCTTTAGCATATTAACTATAAGGTTTTCTTGTGGTTACTGTGAGATTCACTTATATCATCCTATGTATGTAACAGTGTATTTTATATTGATAGCCACTTAAATTTGAACACATTTCAAACTGTGCAGTATTACTCCTCCCACCTTTTTTATATGTGATGCCACATTTTACATCTTTTAATTTAATGTATCCATTACCTAATTATTGTTGTTTTAGCTAATTTTACTACTTTTGTCTTTTTTTTTTTAAAGATTTTTATTTATTTATTTGACAGAGAGGAGAGATCACAAGTAGGCAGAGAGGCAGGCAGAGAGAGAGGGGGAAGCAGGCTCCCTGCTGAGCAGAGAGCCCGATGCTGGGCTCAATCCCAGAACCCTGAGATCATGACTTGAGCCAAAGACAGAGGCTTTAACCCACTGAGCCACCCAGGTGCCCCTACTTTTGTCTTTTAACGTTCTTAGTAGCTTTACAACTAATTAGTCAACTGCTTTTACTATATATTTATCTTTTTTAGCGAGATTTTTACCTTCGTATGTTTATTTGTTATTAAGTACTGCCATTTCTTGTCAGCTTAAATAATTCTCTTTACTATTTCTTATAAGGCCAGTTTAGTAGTGATGAACTCCTACAGCTATTGCCTGTGTGGAAACTCTTTCTCCTTCAAATCTGAACAATTACCTTGGCGGCTAGCATATCTTTGGTTGGAAGATTTTCCTTTTAGCACTTTGAACATGACTTGCCATTATCTTCTGGGTTGCAAAGTTTCTGCTGAGAAATTTGATAGTTTATGATTTGATGGCTTGCATGGAACAATTTGTTTTTCTCTTGCTGCTTTTAAGATTCTCTCTTTATCTTTAACTGTGGACATTTTAATTATAATGTGTCTTAGTATAGCTCTCTCTGAGTTAATGATACTTGGAACTCTGTGGACATCCTGAACCTGGATGTCTGTTTCCTTTACTAGGTCAGGGATATTTTCAGCTATTATTTTTTCAAATAAATTTTCTGCTCTTTTCTCTCTCTGTCTCCTCTTTCTGGGACCCCTATAATGTGAATGTTATTCTACTTAATGTTGTCCCGGAGGTCCTTTAAGTTACCTTCATATTTTAAAATTCTTTTTTCTTTTTGATTCTCTGTTTGGGTGCATTCCATTGCTTTATTTTCCAGCTTACTGATCTGTTGAACTACTTCATTTGGTCTGCTGTCGAGCCCCTCTGTGGTATTTTTCAGTTCCATTATTGTATTCTTCAGCTCTGTGACTTCTGTTTGGTAGTTTTTTATGTTTTCTCTTTGTTGAAGCTCTCACTGTGTTCATCTATCCTTCTCCTGAGATCAGTGAGCATCTTTATGACCATTTCTTTGAATGCTTTAAGTTGGTTCTTATCTCCATGCCATTATGGTCTTTTTCTGGTGTTTTGTCTTGTTTTATTTTTGAAACATATTTGTCTATTTTCTTATTTTGCTTGACTCTCTGTGTTTATTTCTATGTATTGGCAAAACAGCTACATCCTTCAGTCTTGAGGGAGTGGCCTGGTGTAGGTGAGGATCCTTTTTGCTGAAACTTGCCTTACTCCTTGATTGTCTTTTGAACCTTTGTGATGTCTAAACTGCCTGATTTATTCTTGATATGTTCCTTTTGTTGAGGGTGTACCAAAACCTGCCAGTCATCCAAGGATGGGCATCTCATTTAGCACCTAATTTTAGGCTGATTAGAAGCCAGACCTTCAGGTAGCAGCTTTAAACTATGCGAATATAAGTAGTCTTGTGGGGTCACAATTGTAATCTCTGCTGCCTTCCAGACCAGGAGATCTGGAGGTGTCCCTGAGCAACAGTTGCAAAAATTGGAGTTCTATATGAGTTATAAGCTCGCTTCTGGGAAGTCATTTTTTTTTTTTAAGATTTTATTTATTTATTTATTTGACAGAGAAATAGAGAGAGGGCACAAGTAGGCAGAGCGGCAGGCAGAGGGAGAAGCAGGCTATCCGCTGAGTGGGGAGCCTGATGCGGGTTCAATCCCAGGACCCTGGGATCATGACCTGAGCTGCAGGCAGCTGCTTAACTGACTGAGCCACCCAGGCGCCCCGGGAAGTCATGTTAAACTGTAGCAAAGTGATGGGGTTGCACAAAGATGGTGTCTCCCTTCTTATGTTCCCTGGGAATGCCTCTTTAGCCTCTTGCTGTGTGGGAAGCTTAAGCCTATCTCTCAGGGTAAAGCTCCAAGCTAAGTAAATAGGATTTTTTTCACATAAAGACTGGGGTTGTGTTTTAGTCTGCTGTGTGTTCGGTGCCCTGGGGATGGTGGCCTGCCAAAATCTGTCATTCTGATTGTTGCAGTCCTGTGGGCAGCTGGAATACCAGCTTTCTTGGCCACAGGGCCAGGTGATCACGGGGTATTCCTGTGTGAATTACATGTGTTTGCTGGTTTTTGCAAGCAGCTGGAGAGTGTATGGGGCAGGATATGCTTACCAGCTTCAGTAAGATAACAGGGACCATACACACCTGTGGGCTTTAGCAATGTAGCAGGAGAATGGCTTTTCTATGCATGTGTACTGACTTTAGGATGGGAACATGAGAATGCCATTGCTCCTGGCACTCAGCAGCCACCACCAGTGGGCAAGGTAGTGTAGCAGCTACTGTCTCTTGCAGACTTAACTAGGGAGTGGGAGAACAACTTCACGTTTGCATTTGGCTGCTCCAGCCAGGGAGAGGGTGAGCACTGGAACCACATGCACTCTCTGGCCTTAGCATTTGTCAGGATCACTTTCCCCTGCCCATCCTAGTAAGACAGTTGGAGGGTGTCTCCTATGACATCCACAAATGAATTTCCCTACGTATAGTCTGGGTGCTTGCTTGGTTGTTTGTTTATATATTTATTTCAGAGAGATTTATGTCTATTTTCTGTAACTTCAGAACAGCATAAGCAAACGCTAAGCAAACAGACTCAGAGATTAGGTTAAATTACTTAACAAAGGTTACACTGTGTATGTATCTGAGTTAGATAGGTTCGAACTCAATTCTATGTTACTTTAAAATCCAAATTCTTACTACTAATTCACGCTGCCTTAAATAAATGTGGGGGTGTTATAAAATAAGAACGAGGAGTCTGGATTCAAAAATATGGGAAAAAACAGCTATTTGGCTGAACATTAAAAATGAACAGAAGTCAAGAAATTAAAAGTTATTATTCTGTAACAACTATTCCATTATTCCATTCCACCTTGGATTATTTTGTGCTATTGTATATACTGTAAATTATTTTTAATTATTTTATATGCATGTGTAATATAATTAGTTATGATTTTTCTGAGAACCAATAACTGTATCTCCTGCCTTGTGTATTCAAATGATAAACCAATAAATTGCCTTAACATTATGTATTATAGTTCACCCTATTCCCTTTTTGGTCTTTGTGTTGGTATACTGCATGTTTTATTATTTGGTCTCATTATCACAACTATTTTAATTCTTTTAAAGAACCAGCTCCTAGTTTCAGTGATCTGTTCTATTGTTCTTTTGGTTTGTTTTTCATTGATTTCTGGTCTAATCTTTATTCATTCTCTTCTCCTGCTGGGTTTAGGCTTCATTTGGTACTCTTTCTCTAGCTCTTTTAGTGTAAGGTCAGGTTGTGTATTTGAGATCTTTCTTGTTTCTTGAGAAAGACTTGTATTGCTGTATACTTCCCTCTCAGGAGTGCTTTTGCTGCATCTCAATAGTTTTGAACAGTTGTGTTTTCATTTTCATTTGTTTCCATGAATTTTTAAAAATTCTTCTTTAATTTCCTGGTTGACCCATTCATTCTTTAGTAGGATACTCTTTAACCTCCATGTATTTGAGTTCTTTCCAAATTTCCTCTTGATATTGAGTTCAGGTTTCAAAGCATCGTGGTCTGAAAAATAACTATTTATTTTAGTAAACTGTAAATGTAAATGTGCTGTTTATTTTTTAGTCTTTTCATTTCCCTCCATATTTTATAAGTTAATCAATTAAACAACAGTCATGTCAAAGCAAGTAAACTATCTGATTAAGGATATACCGCTAATATAATACAGAGTTGCCAGTGTCCAACGACTTCACATCTTAAAGAAAGACATGTGATAAAATGCTCAGCATCACTCAGCATCAGGAAAACACAAATCAAAACTGCAATGAGATACCACCTCGTACTGGTAGAATGGATAAAATTAACAAGTCAGGAAATGACAGATGTTGGCGAGAATATGGAGAAAGAGGAACCCTCTTACACTGTTGGTGGGAATGCAAGCTGGTGCAACCACTCTGGAAAACAGTATGTGGGTTCCTCAAAAAGTTGAAAATAGAGCTATCCTATGACCCAACAATTGCATTGCCAGGTATTTAGCCCAAGGATACAAACATAGTGACCCAAAGGGGCACCTGCATCCCAATGTTTATAGCAGCTATGTCCACAATAGCAAAACTATAGAAAAAGCCCAGATGTCCATTGACGGATGGATAAAGAAGATGCAGTGTACATATATACAATGGATTACTACTCAGCCAACAACAAAATGAAATTTTGACATTTGCAACAACATGGATGCAACTAGAGGGTATTATGCTAAGTGAAGTCATTCAGAGTCATTCAGAGAAAGACAGTTGTCATATGATCTCACTCAGATGTGTAATTTAAGAAATAAAACAGGATCATAGAGGAAGGGAGGCAAAAATAAAACAAGACAAAATCACAGAGGGAGACAAACCATAAGAGATTCTTAATCACAGGAATCAAACTGAGGATTGCTGGAGGGGACCTGGGTTGGGGCAGAGGGTAACTGGGTGATGAGCATTAAGGAAGGCATATGATGTAATGAGCACTGGGTATTATGTAAGACTGATAAATCACTGAACTCTACCTCTGAAACTAATAATATATGTTAATGAATTGAATTTATTTATTTTTTTTAGGTTTTATTTATTTGAGAGAGAGAATGAGAAAGAGCAAGCGCGAGGGGGAGGGTCAGAGAGAGAAGCAGACCCCCTGCTGAGCAGGGAGCCTGATGCGGGACTTGATCCTGGGACTCCAGGATCATGACCTGAGCTGAAAGTAGTCGCTCAACCAAGTGAGCCACCCAGGTGCCCTAATTAATTGAATTTAAATATAAAATTTGCAAAAGGTAAATAAAATGTTAAACATTTATGCCCTCATTTAAGATCAACATGTTTTTGTCAGGATTTGTTAACAAGGATAAAAAGAAGAACCTCATAGTTCATTAGTAAGTGTCTATATCAATGTATGTGACTATATCTCATTTCAAATATTAGCAATGATGTCCATGGTAAAATCTAAATAGTGTTTCAGGTAGGTGGGGTTATTAGTTGGACACTTCTCATTGCTCCTTGAATCATATTTTTTATGAAATGCCAGAACCTACCTTTGTTGTTGTTGTTGTTTTATTAACTTCAAGTTTTTATTTAAATTCCAGTTAACATATAGTGTAATATTCGTTTCAGGACTAGAATTTAGTGATTCATCACTTACATACATTGCCAAGTGCTCATCACAACATGTGCCCTTCTTAATACTCATCATCCATTTAACCTATCCCACCACCCACCTCCCCTCCATCAATCCTCAGTTTTTGTCTATAGTTAAGAGTATGTTTTATCGTTTGACTCTCTCTTTTTTGCTGTTTGTTTTTTTGATGAATTTAAAATGTATCACATATTCCTTGTGCTCTTAACAGACATACAGAAACTAATATTCAACATTGAAATCAAATTTAGCTCCTAAATTTGTGTTTTATAATTATTTTATAAATATTCATATTTTATATTTTATAAACATTTGAATAGTTCAAATATTTTCAAATATTTTATAAATATTCAGTGAATATTTATAGATTACTGACATTATGCCAAGAATTGTGTCATACCTGAGATGGAGAGAGAGAGAAAGTAGTGATAATAAGATAAGGCATTAGATTCTTCTGATGAGAAACCACAATTACTAGCAGTAAAAAGATATGCATAATTAATAATAAAAAAGTAATAATGCTATAATAAAGGTATAAACAAGATGCTGTGGGAATAGAGAGGAACAATCACTTTGGGAAGGTTCCGGTAAGACTTCCTAGAGGAGATGACATTGTATGTAGGTCTATAGGGTGAGTAGGATTTACCCACAAGCTGAAACAGGGGTATGCATATATCTGGGCATTGGGAAAACACAATAGAGTTCTAATGTTTGCATTTGTGTGTAGAATCACTATAAACACAACTGCTACTAATATTAACTGATACAGGAATATTATACTAATGAATCAAATACAGTATGTGGCAAAGCTTTTGGTGACATGATTTTCTAAAATGGTAATACTTCTGGGTAAAAGTATGAACAAATAAAATATAATCCTTTCTTGGTTTGTATGTTAGTTATATTCTTGGAAAAATCCGTATTTGTTAAAGCTATACAAAATGTGTGTAACAGAGGTAGGTTCTAAGCTCACGGAATTAAAAATAGGATTTTTACATATATTAGTATCTGTATAGGACATTCGAAAGTTGTACTGGACTCTTCTCTACTTTGCACTACATCAAGCATTTCTGGTCTCCACCCACCCAATGACATCACTGTTCTTTCACCATTATGAAAACAAAGAAACACCTACACAAATGTCCAGAATTCCCTGTAAGAATACTGCTGCACATAACCATCTCAAGAGAATAATTATAATAATAGAACTAACAAAAAGTCTTAGAGAAGTGGAGAATAATGTATATAAACCATTTCTTTATCTTTCCAAGAAGAGTGTTAGTAGATACCATTTAACACTGATAAATTAACTATAATATTGTGCTAGTTTTTGTCTGTTTGCTTCATCTGGTCTTTGTTCCCTTTCTCTTTTGTTTTCTGCCTTCTTTTAGATTGATTGGCTATTTGTTTTAATTTCATTTTATCTTCACTTTTGGCTAATTCATGACCTTTTTTATAGTGTTTGGCTTTTCAGTATACATCTTTAATTTATTATAGTTCATCTACTTTCAAACAATATTATACAGCTTTATATTTAGTTTCAGAAACTTAAAACAGCGTATTTCTGATTCCTCCCTGCCATCTTTTGTGCTACTCTTACTATTTATTTGACTTCTACCTGTGGTATAATCTCATAATACATTACTTCTATTTTTTCTTTAGATAGTCATTTATTATCTGGAGTATTAAAGATAGTATTTGTATTTATCTTCATTTATAATATTTCTAGAGTCTTTAATTTCTTTGTGTGGATCTTAGCTTATATCTGTTATCATTTTCTTTAGGCCAGAAGAACTTTCTTTAACATATCTTATAATACCAGATTGCTGATAATGAATTCTCTCATCTCTTATTTTCCTCAAAATACCTGCGTTAATTTTTTAAAGCTGTTTTTCTTTCAATAGTTTAAAGATGTCATCCCCTTGACTTCTGGTTTGCACAGTTTCTTATGAGTAGTGCACTGTAATTCTGTAATTTTTATCTGAGTTCCTTTGCATGTGATTTGTATTTTCATATATGATACATAACGTTTTAAAAATAAACATTTTGCTTGGTGCTTCTTGAGTCTGTAGCTGGATATTTTTCATTAATTGTGGAAAATCTTAGGTGTTATCTCTTCAAATAGTTTTTCTGCCCGATTCTCTCTCATCTTCTTCTGGAATTTTAGTTATATATATGTTAGATCATTTGATATTGTTCTGCAGCTTTTGGATGCCATGTTTTTTCTTTTCTTTTTTTCTTTTTTTAAAGATTTTATTTATTTATTTGACAGAGAGAGATCACAAGTAGGCAGAGAGGCAGGCAGAGAGAGAGGGGGAAGCAGGCTCCCTGCCGAGCAGAGAGCCCGGTGCGGGGCTTGATCCCAGAACCCTGAGATCATGACCTGAGCTGAAGGCAGAGGCTTTAACCCACTGAACCACCCAGGCGCCCCTTTCTTTTCTTTTTTTATCTTTGTGTTTATGTTCGGCTTATTTCTATTGATCTAGAGTTCACTAAGTCTTTCTTTATCTGTGTCAAGTTTACTGATGAGTACAATGAAGAAATTCTTCATCTCTGTTACTGTATTTTTTAGTTTTAGCATGTGTTTTTGGCTCATTATTGTAGTTTGCATCACTCTGCTGAAATTCCCCATTTTTTCGTGCATTTTGCCCTCCTTCTCCACCAGAGGCTTTAGCATATTAGTCTTACTTATTTAATGAAAAAAAAGATTTATTAACTTATTTTAGGGGTTGATGGGGAAGAGGGAGAGAGATAGAGAATCCCAAGTAGGCTCCATACCCAGCTTGGAGCCCCATGTGGGGCTCCATCTCATGATCCTGAGATCATGACCTGAGCTGAAACCAAGAGTTGGACATTCAACCAACTGAGTCACCCAGGTACCCTAGTCTTAGTTATTTTAATTCATTGTCTGGCATTTCCAGTGTCTAATCTTTTCTGAATCTACTTCAATTAATTGCTTTTGGCAGTAGGTTGTTTTTTCTTGATTTTTTTTTTTTGTATGTTCCACAATTTTGTGTTGTATACTTGACTCCTAGTATAGAACAGTAGGCAATGATAGAAATACTATTTGTCACTGGAAATGGATACACCTCTTCTCCTGGCCATTTGTGTGAGGTCTTATGTCAACCTAGTCAGAAGGTAAGCTGGGTTAAGTTTCATTGTTTTTATGGTTATCTTGAGTTTATCACTGGCTTCAAATTCTTCTTGAGTTACTTTTTCTTTAACATTTTAATTTATTTCTTTACTTTTAAAATTAAAAAATTTTAAAAATTTTAAAAATTAAATTCCAATATAATTAATGTGTAGTGTTATATTAGTTTCAGGTATTTAATATAGTGATTCAACAATTCTATACATTACTCAGTGCTCATGATCATAGTAAGTGTACTCTTAATCCCCTTCACCTGTTTCACCTATCCCCCACCCCCCCGTCCTCCCCTCTGGTAATCATCCTTTTGTTCTCTGTACTTAAGAGTCTGTTCTTTTGTCTCTTTTTTCCTTTATTCATTTGTTTTGTTTCTGAAATTCCACATATAAGCAAAATCATATTGTATGTCTTTCTCTGACTGACTTTGCTTAGCATCATATACTCTAGATCCATCTATGTTGCATTCTTTTTAATGGCTGAGTAATATTCTATCTATATATCTATTTATCTATATATCTATATATTACATGTTCTTTATCCATTCATCTGTTCATGGACATTTGGGTTGCTTCCATAATTTGGCTATTGTAAATTATGCTGCAATAAACATAGGAGTACATATCTTTTTGAATTAGTGTTTTGTATTCTTTGGGGAGTACCCAGTAGAGGAATTACTGGATCATATGGTAGTTCTATTTTTAATTTTTGAGGAACCTCCATACTATTTTCCATAGTGGCCATACCAGTTTGTATTCTTGCCAACAGTGCATGATGGTTCCTTTTTCTCCATATTCTGGTGAACATTTGTTTCTTGTGTTTTTGATTTAACCATTCTGACAGGTGTGAGGTGATATTTCATTGTGGTTTTGATTTACATTTTCCTAATGATGAGTGATGTTGGGCCATCTTTTCCCGTGTCTGGTGGTCATCTTATGTCTTCTTTGGAGAAATGTCCATGTCTTGTGCCCATTTTTAAATTGGATTATTGTTTTTTGGGTATTGTTCTATAAGTTTTTTATATATTTTGGATACTAACCCTTTATCATATATGTTATTTGCCAATATCTATACCCATTTAGTATGCTTTTAGTTTTGTTGATGATTTCCTTTTCTGTGTAGAAGCTTTTTATTTTGATGTAGTCCCAAAGGTTTGTTTTGGTTTTTATTTCTCTTGCCTGAGAAGACATATCTAGAAAAATGTTGCTATGGCTGATGTCAGAGAAATTGCTGCCTGTGCTCTATTCTCACATTTAGTTTCTAAGTCCATTTTGAGTTTATTTTTGTGTATGGTGTAAGAAGGTGGTCCAATTTCATTCTTTTGTATATGGCTGCCCAGTTTTCTTAACACCCTTTGTTGAAGAGACTTCTTTTTCCCATTGCATATTCTTGCCTCCTTTGTCAAAGATTAATTGACCAAATAATCATGAATTTATTTCTGGACTCTCTATTCTGTTCTCTTGATCTGTGTATCTGTTTTTGTGCTGGTACCATACTGTTTTGATTACTATAGCTTTGCAGTATATCTTGAAATCTGGGATTGTGACACTTCTAGTTTTGTTTTCCTTTCCAAGATTGCTTTGGCTGTTCAGGATGTTTGGTTTCATACAAATTTTAGAATTATTTGTTCTAGTTATGTGAAAAATGTTGTTGGTATTTGGGTAGGGATTGCATTAAATCAGTAGACTGCTTTGGGTAGTATAGGCATTTTAACAATAGTTGTTTTTCCAATCCATGAGTATGGACTATTTTTCCATTTATTTGTATCATCTTTAATTTTTTTCATCAGAGTTTTATAGTTTTCACAGTACAGATCTTATACCTCCTTAGTTAATTTTATTACTAGGTATCTTATTATTTTTGGTATAATTGTAAATTCAGGTCGTTAATTTCTTTTTTGCTACTTCATCAATATTGTATAGAAGTACAACAGGTCTGTATATTGATTTTGTATCCTGTGACCTCATTGAATTCATCAGTTCTAGTAGTTTTTTGGTGGAGTCTTTAGGGTTACCTTATTCCTAAGGGAAAGGGCTAGAGTGTTTATGTCAAGAGTTTTTCCTCATTCATCTGCTCCACCCTAAACTTTCATCCTTTGCTGGGTACTCCTGCCACAGACAGGGTTTATTTCCATGCTTTTGTCTTATCTCTAGCAGTAAATTACAATCGATTTTTAGTGCTTGCTATCTTAGTATTGAGGGAGCAAGAGTATTTCTGTTGTCTTGGTCTAGCCTAAGACTAGGAGCTAACCTTAGGCAGGTCCTATATGCTGTGGTCTTGGAGTGGAGTTTTTTCAAAGATCCCATCTGTCTTCCTTCTTTCATCTCTGCCTTGAATCATTGATGGGTCTTGTGTGAGACAGTTTTTTCTTCCTCTCCTCCAGATATAGAGGATATTTCCTTTTGCTGTTCCTCCTCCTGTTTGGAGTCTTATTTGTATACTGGAGTTTTAAGGTTTGCTATTTGTCCCCCAGTAGGTTAAGGTCTTTTTCTTCTCCATAAGGGAAAGGATATTGGTGGGGCTTCCTACCTTTTCTATAATAGCAGCCTATCCCCTTCTCCATTCCTGCATTACAATGAAAGGCATTTTCTAGTTTTCTGCCCCCTCCTAATCTTTCTCCTAAACACCTAATGGAGGCATATATAGGAGTCTGCCAGTGGGTGTGAATTCCTTTTATGTCTATGATTCTCAGAGGTTCTATACTGTATTTCCTGTACTTGACTTTTAATAGTTAAAAAAAATTTAGCTTAATTCTTTTTACCACTTGAATGGCACTCAGCCTTTCTTCCTCCTGTGCTCTGCCATAAAGTGCTTTTGGTGGGGCCTGACTTTCCTTGGATATCAGATTATTGTTGCCATGCAATCTCCATTTTCTAATAGATTTTCATAAGTTAGATTTTGTTCCTTGTTGGGATATATCTTACTAAGGTGGAAGCTATGATTTTTTCAACTTTCTACATCTAACTAGAAGTGAAACCTCTAAAATTAAAAAAAAAAATTGAAGTTCCAATTAAGAAGTATAACTTATTTTTTTTAATTTAACTTAATTAGCAAACATATAGTACATTTGTTTCAGATATAGTGTTGAATAATTTATCAGTTTCCTATAATACCCACTTCTCCTCACACCATGAGACCTCCTTAATGCCCATCCCCCAAATGTCCCATCCCCCAACCCATCTCCCCTCCAGCAACCCTCAGTTTGTTTCTTACAGTTAAGAGTCTCTCATGGTTTTTCTCCCTCTTTGATGACTTCCCATTCAGTTTTCTCTCCCTTCCCCTATGATCCTCTGCCTTGTTTCTTATATTTCTCATATGAGTGAAACCATATAATTGTCTTTCTCTGATTGGCTTATTTCACTCAGCATTTTACCCTCCAATTCCACCCACTTCAATGTGCATGGTAAGTATTCATCCTTTCTGATGGCTGAGTAATATTACATTGTGTGTGTGTGTGTATGTGTGTGTGTGTGTGTGTGTATAGATATAGATGTATAACATCTTTATCCATTCATCTGTTGATGGACATCTTGGCTCTTTCTACAGTTTGGCTATTGTAGACATTGCTGCTATGAACATTGGAGTGCAGGTGCCTCTTCAGATCACTACATTTGTATCTTTGGGGCAAATACCTAGTAGTGCAACTACTAGGTCATAGGATAGCTCTATTTGCAACTTTTTGGAGAACCTCCATACTGTTTTCCAGAGTAGCTGTACTAGCTTGCATTCCCACCAACAGTGTAATATAACTTCTATGTTAATTGAGTAGTTCTCAAATTATTTCTGGTCGTGGAACATTAGGAAGTTATAATGCTAGTTATAGAATTATTGTTTTATTTGAATTAAAGTAATTAAACAGTTTTTTTTTAAAGATTTTATTTATTTGAGAGAGAGAGAGAGGAGGCACATGCAAGAGAGAGGAGAGAGAGAGAGAGCGCACAAGGCAGGAGAGAGGCAAAGGGTGAGGGACAAGCAGACTCCCCACTGAGCAGGGACCTTGATGTGGCACTCTATCCCAGGACCCTGGGATCATGACCTGAGCAGAAGGCAGATGTTTAACTGAGCCACCCAGCCTCCCCTAACTGAACATTTTTGACAATTTAAATATATTAACCACTTATTAAATCCTTGGTGCAATTTAATGGACATCTTTTGGATTTTAGTAGTCATGCTAGATATTTTCATATCTAATTCTCGTAATTTTGAAGGATTGGTTTTGTCATTTGTTAATAATGGATGAGAAAAACTGAGGCTTAAGGGGATTAAGTTGATTGCTTTGTGTCACAGAATTAATATTTATTAGAGGTGAGATTTCAGACCTTATGTTTCCGATTTCAATATGTATCTTTTTTTAATTCTTTTTTAAGATTTTATTTATTTATTTGAGAGAGAGAGAATGAGAAGAGAGAGAGCGAGCATGAGAGGGGGGAGGGTCAAAGGGAGAAGCAGACTCCCCGCTGAGCAGGGAGCCTGATGCAGGACTCGATTCCAGGACTCCAGGATCATGACCTGAGGCGAAAGCAGTCACTTAACTGACTGAGCCACCCAGGCGCCCCCAAAATGTATCGTTTCTACTCTACAACATTATGTAGTTCATTTCTTACTGTTTGATAAGTACTAAATGACAGGAGAGGGGGGAAATTAATAATAAAAATCTCATTGGACTTATATTTCTAAATATATTTTGATTTCTGTTAAACATGCGCCTTTTTTTAAAAAAAATAGGCAATGATATGGGAAATGATGATGCCATCGGAGGGAATGTGAGCAAATATATGGTGCTTCCATCTGGATACTGTGGACAGCCCAAGAAAGGACATCTTATCTTTGATGCTTGCTTTGAAAGTGGTGAGTGTATTAAAGGCCATTGCTTTTGAATTTGTCTTAGATTGTTTCAAAATCCAATTCATCTGACCATTCGGTGTGATTCAACCCATTTAATATTTCATCATAATGGAGTAAGTTGTCAGGGAAAAATCACTTTTTAAAGAATTGACTTGGAAATACTTGAAAATGAAATGCTATGTTTTTGTTGCTATGCGTGATTATTTAATAGTATAATGATAATACTAATGAGCATTTATATTTGATAAAATAACTTTTCAGATATTATTTCTTTTCGGATAAAGCAGATATAACTTGACTTTATGATAAATCATTAATTATTGAATGTTTATCATGTACCTGTATCTATATGACACGCTCACAGGACTTAGTCTTTGTCAGAGAGGACGTTTTCCTATGAAGAAATGATTGGGGAACAGATTCAGGTGAACACAAACCAAACAGCAAAAGTAATATTGCATCACAATCATCAAATGCTGTGGGTATTCTGAATGAGAAGATTGAAACTTGATTATAAATTCCCATCCAGTAGGGATTGGCTCTTGTTAACTTTTTGTGCCCTGAGCCTCATACTCTCAATGGCACATAGTGTGTATTCAGAATATGTTGAAAATTTTAATGAGGGAGGTAAACATAATTTTGTTTTATAAATAATTGTTAATTATTTTTGGTTTTCATAATGTGTGTGTGTGTGCATGCATGTGTGTGTGTCTTCGGTTGGAGGGACATGGCAGTGTCAGTTATGTGACACTTCTCTGAACCCTAAGAACATTGGTTATTTATCAACAATTGCAAACTTGTTTATGTAATATTTTGCTCATAGTTTATAGGGCTACCATAACAAAGAACAACCAACTGTGTGGCTTAAACAACAGAAATTCATTACCTCATAGTTCTGGAAATCTGAGATCAAGGCGTCAGTAGGTTTGGATCCTTCTAAGGGGTGTGAAGAATATATTCCATGTCTTTTGTCTAGCTTCTGGTGATTTGCTAGCAGTGTTTGGTATTCTGTGGTTTGTAGAATTGTCACCCTGATCCCTGCCTTCATCTTCACTTGGCATTCTCCCTGAATGCATGCCTTTCTCTAAATATCCCTCTTTATGAGGCTGCCAGTCATATTGGATCAGGGGCCACTCTAATGACCACATTTTAACTTGATTACCTTTGTAGAGATGCTATTTCCTAGTACGATCACATTCTGAGGTATTGGGTGTTAGGACTTTAATATGAATTTTGGGGGAACATTATTCAACTCATAATTAGTACTATAGCATTGTTCTTCCATTCAGATCTGAACACTGTCCACATAATTAAGAACAGTTTCTTGTACTTTTCTTGAATTTTGCATTATTGCCGTTTCTGGGATGTATTTGGTGTCTAGAAAATATTTTTGAATTCTTTTTACCTCAGTTAAAGGAGGAAGGCCCTTTATAATAATAATAACTCTATAAGGTTTGGAATTATTGTTTTAAAGATCATGTGTTGTTTTGATTTACCTACGGTCTGAAATAATCTACATTTCTTTCTTAGATTATATTTTCCTTAACCCTAGTTATCTTTTTCCATCCTTTACTGAAAAGCTCAGTAGAAGAAATTACCCAATTTGACCACATAGTATCGAAACTAATAATCCATATTTGTCCAACAGTGTATGAGCAGTTGGTTTATATCACTTGTATCTGTCCTAGTAGTGCATAAATCTTGCAGTAGTATTAGAGTGCTTAAGTGACACCCTTTGGAGTCAGGCTGAAATTTAAATCCTTACTTGAAAACTGAGCCATAGTTTCCTCATCATTTAATGGAGAATGATGCCTACCCTTCATCTTAAAGAAAAAATATATATTTAATTGCTTAAAAAATTAAAACAGCTTACCAAAATATATACAAAATAATAGTAATATGAGTACATAAAATACATGCTATGAATTCCCATAAATTTGCTATAGATAGGTAATAAATTTAACTGAAAGTAGCCAGTGCCAAGAGAAAAACAATGTCCATAAGATAAAAATAAACCAAATGTTGAGATCCTATTGGGTTTACTAAAGCAGACACTGAAAGGTGATGAATAGTATCCTCAACAATATCCTTATGGTGTTTATAACAATATATTTTATAGGAGTGTATTTTGTAACATCCTTCATTGTGGACTGAGGGCATAATGCTAAAGGACATCTTAGTGAAAGCAATTTAGTTGGCACTTGCAACTATTTAACATATGCAGCTTTCATCTGATCTAATTTAAATTCAAGAATTTATTTTAGATTATTTAAAACAGGGAAGTCAGAGGAGTATTCTCTTATGTGCTAACTCTGAGCTACTGACTGTGGCTGCCTAATGTTTTGAACAGGATTCTGTAGGTGCATCCAAACTTACAGAAGAGTAAGGTGGTTAAGAGATTCAATGTTTGGGAAGTATTGTTTCATGTGGATGGAGTATATTGCCTTAAGATAGACCCCCAGAAGAATTTTTTTCTTTCTAAATTGTAGAATATATAAAGTGCTTTGTATATTGCCTGGTCCTGAACTGGTGGATAATCTGTTTTTGTCATGAGAAATAAGTTCCGCAGGTCAAACATGAACTCTCTAGTGAATCCCTGGTCTGTTTTTTCCATACTCCCATCTGTGTAAGTAGTATTTTCCTTGGAAAAACAGCAAGACCACCCTAATTTTATCCTTCTATAGATACCTGACACTTTTCATGGTTTTTTGAAACTTTGTTCTCTTCTACTACACTTAACCTGCTTCAGGACGGGATCTGTATCTGATTAATCCCTGTTCTCCCAACCAAGCAGAGTGCTTATGAAATTAAGCACTAAATTAATACTGTATTTATTTGTTGAATGAAGTAATTGAGCAACATAAAGGTAGGGAGAGATTAACTTTCTTCTAGCTCTCACGAATAATTAATTGCTTGATGTCCCCAGTCTACCAACTTTTCTCAAGCCTCCATGTGTTTGTATATACTGTTTTCTCTGTGAACTAGATCTCTTTTTCTTCCTGGTGAAATGTTAATTCAGACTCAGTCCAGCATTTATTCTTCTGAGTAACAGTACCTCTTAGGCAAGTTTGACTGTCTCTACCTCTATATTTACAGGCACCTCTTAGGCTCTTGTATGCTAGCCTTTATTATATTTCTTTCTTTTTCCTTTTCACTGAAACCTTGAAATCAGGGATGGTTTCTTATTTGGTTCTCCAGTGCCTAGTGTTCTATCAGTAATAAATGTATGAATAAGTGAGGGAGGATAGAGAGTGAACAAAATGGTTTTCATAAAGTGAGATTTTAAGATAAATAAAATATTTTTACATTTAGATAAAAATTTAACATTAATAGCAGTAAGAACATTAAGAAGAAAAACCAATTAAAATATCAATTATTTATTGCTGATCAGACATTATGATAAATGATATATATAGTTTACCTCATTTAATGCAGAAACCTTCTGAGATACTCTTTGTAGGTGAGGAAACTAATGCTCAGAGATGTAACGTTGTATCCCTTGAATTGCATGACTGACAGAGGTGTAGCTGAATTTGAAATTGAGGATTTCCTGGCTCTAAAGGCCATACTTCTAACCATTATATACATATTACCTTATTATAGGTCAGTTTATGACATAAGAATAATATATTGTTGAAAATTTCTTATTAAGTGATGTTATATAGGAATATATAGATATATAGTAAGATAAGATAATATAGGTTTTGTGATAAGAAAAATAAAAAAATCGTCTACTTGTTTTAAAATAAGCCATCCAAATAAATACTATGTTTGGTTGCCATCATATGCAATATGATTATTGTTTTTTATTGACAATGAGTGTGTGTATATTGAATATGAGAAGAACAATATAATTTATACTACAAATTAATTAACTTCAGAGACTTAATATGATAAATTACTATGGCATGAAAAAGGATCAGTGAAATAAAGATACAGTTCAGTTGTTTATATACCATTTCAAAATGATAGAAATAAAAACTTAAAAGTTTAATTTTTAATTTCTCTAACGGAATTTTACTACATTTATTTGTGTAATCTTTGAAAATTAATGTTTTATTTCCTTTCAAAAGAAAATAGTTTTTATTCTTGGCACAGTATGAAAATGTGCCATGACTACAATAGAATGGGTTTTAGTCTAATATCTCACTTTTTCTTTTTTTTTTAGATATCCAAATGGTTGATATGCTTTTTCTCTTTAACTTTTTGAGGAAAGCTGACAAATATAATTGTATATACTTAAAGTGTCTAATATGAGGATCTGATATATATATATACATATATATCATATATATTATCCAAATACGTATATATAATATAGAGTAATTACCAAGATTAAGATAATTAATGTATCCATCACCTCATATAATAACCACAGTTAACTTTTCTACATAGTAAAAATCCTTAAGATCTACTTTTATCAACTTTCAAGTATACCATACTGTATTAATAACTATAGTCACCATCGTGTACATACATTAGATCCTCAGAACTTATTCATATAACTGAAAATTTGTATCTTTTCAGTTATATCACCCCATTTCCCTTCCCTGTAGCCTCTGGTAACCACCTTTCTATTTCCTGTTTCTGTGAAATTGATTTTGCTGCAGCATTACTCAAAATAGCCAAGATATCAAAACAACAAAAATGTCCTTCCACATATGAGTGGATAAAGAAAACGTGGCACAGATGCACACACACACATACACACACAAACACACACAGAGGAATATCATTCAGCTATCAAAGAGAACTGAATCTTCCTATTCGTGACAATGTGCCTGAATCTGGAAAGGCCTATGTTAACTAAATTTTTCTTTAATACCAGGTTTTGGTTTCAGACAGACCTGGTTTCATATATTAACGTTTACTCATCTGTAAAATTAGTAAAACAAGTATCTATATTGCAGAACTCTTATGCAAATTAGGGTAATATATAAAAGAGACAGTAAAATATATGCCTATCAACTTCAGGTAATAATTCTGGCACATGTGTAATATCATTTCAAGAGTCTAAAATGTTCCAGGCACTTTTGTGGTATATTTATATGTGACATTACCAATCCTTAGAACAACCCTACAAAATACAAACCTTAGATTGGGTTCCCCCCAGAATCATACCCTGAGACAAGGACTTAGGTAAAGGTTGTATGTTTAGATAGGGATCTGAAGAGAGAGATATCTGGGTAATTCATGCTTTGCTGGACAGAGGTGTCACCTTACTAGGGCATTATCTCTTTTAGAGAAAAAAATTAGCACATTTTGGAGAAAACCTCATGGTTATGTTATATAAAGTGTTTCACTGTCTAGAAATTCTGTTGGGGAGATATTGGCAGCTATGAAACTAGGTGAATAATTTAATTCTGTTATTTGTTTCTGACTCATAATTGAAAGGAAGCTGAACTTCTGTTATTGCAGGGTTTTCATTTATTTTTTAAATTTCTGACCTCTTTACTGAATTATTTCTATATGCATGTATGGTTATGTATCTACATGTATATTTTTCTCTTATTTGTCTGCCTTGTCTTTGAGGAAGAAGTAAAACATTTCATTCCCAAATAACTTTCCTCTAAGAATGATGACATTTCCTATAGTAACATTACCGAAACTAAGGACCTCGGAAAAAACAGCTGAAGAAGTATGAAGTATGTTTCATAAAATCTTATTTGCACATCTTTTCAACTGTTCTTTTTAAATTATCTGAGACAATGTTTTGAAGGGGACTTCCAGTACACATAAAACACCCTCTATGCTTTAGTAGTAAAATAACTTCAAAAAAGGGGACACAAATCACTTGATTAAATATGGTTCATTGAATTCATTTATAGCCCTCCTCTTTTCAATAAGGATTTAAGTTACTACTTGAATGATTATACGTACGTATTAGTTTAAAATCTAAGACATAAATACCTTTTCAAGTGATAGCCAAATGATACATTTTCAATTAGAATGTTTAAAAATTTTCTATTATTACTGATTTCCATTTGGAAACAAAAAATTTTAAATTATATTAGTAAAACTAGAATGTTGTCTGTGTTTTTATGCTTTATTCTCCATAAAATAATTGTGGTTCAATAGTATACTACAGTATTGAAAAATCCATACAAATTCTGGGTTGTCATACAGCTTTCAGGTGGACTTGCCTTTTGAAGGTATGAGGATATTTTGTGTGGGCCACCTGTTTGTAGTTTGTTTCATTTCTCATTCTTTGCCCATTCTTCTTATTGCAGGGGCCAACCCCCTGAAAATTGTACTTCGCATTTTCCCTTGTTATCTGGATTCTGGCTAGATTTAGCTAATAGGAAATTCTAACAGGAGATTGAAAGACAGGTGGAAAGGAGAAGTCTTGGTATTCCTCCCTTTTTTGTTTTGGGCACCATCTCCATCAGTGGCTATATTTCCTTCATGGTTTTGCTAGGCAACCCCTTTCTTGCGATCCCGACTTTGTTGGATTGCCAGTCCAACTTACCACCTCCTGCCTTTGCCCCTTTATCTGTGGGTACAGTAGAGACTTCCTGCTATTGTTAATCTCTGTGTTGCCCCACTTTCACCGGTTTGACCTTTCAGCTCTCCCAAAACTTCTGCAACTGGTGTCCTTTTTTTAAAGTTTAAATTCAATTAGCCACCTTATATACATCATTAGTTTCAGATATAGTGTTCAATAATTTATCAGTTTCCTATAATACCTAGTTCTCCTCATATTACGTGGCCTCCTTAATGCCCATCCCCCAAATACCCCATCCCCCGACCCATCTCCCCTCCAGCAACCCTCAGTTTGTTTCCTATAGTGAAGAGTCTCTCATTGTTTTTCTCCCTCTCTGATGACTTCCAATTCAGTTTTCCCTCCCTTCCCCTATGACCCTCTGCCCTGTTTCTTACATTTCTCATATGAGTGAAACTGTATAATAATTGTCTTTCTCTGATTGACGTATTTCACTCAGCATATTACCTCCAGTTCCATCTATATCAATGTAAATGGTAAGTATTCATCCTTTCTGATGGCTGAGTAGTATTCCATTGTATATATATACACCACATCTTCTTTATCCATTCATCTGTCGATGGACATCTTGGCCCTTTCTACAGTTTGGCTATTGTGGACATTGCTGCTATGAACATTGGGGTGCAGGTGTCCCTTCAGATCACTACATTTGTATCTTTGGGGTAAATACCTAGTAGTCCAACTGCTGGTTCATGGAGTAGCTCTATTTGCAACTTTTTGAGGAACCGCCATACTGTTTTCCAGAGTGGCTGCACCAGATTGCATTCCCACCAGCAGTATAAGAGGGTTCCCCTTTCTCTGCATCCTTACCAACATTTGTTGGTTCCTGTTTTGTTAATTTTAGCCATTCTGACTGGTGTGCTGTGCTATCTCATGGTGGTTTTGATTTGTATTTCCCTGATGCATAGTGATATGGAATATTTTTTCATGTGTCTCTTAGCCATTTGGATGTCTTCTTTGGAGAACTATCTCTTCATGTCTTTTCCCCATTTCTTGACTACATTATTTGTTTTTTGGGTGTTGAGTTTGATATGTTCTTTTTAGATTTTGGATATTAGCCCTTTATCTAATATGTCATTTGCAAATATCTTCTCCCATTCCATAGGTTACTTTCTAAATTTGTTGACTATTTCCTTTGCTGTGTAGAAGCTTTTTATCTTGATGGAGTCCCAACAGCTCATTTTTGCTTTTGTTTCCCTTTCCTCTGGAGATGTGTCTAGCAAGAAGTTGCTGCAGCCAAGGTCGAAGAGGTTGCTCCCTTTGTTCTCCTCTAGGATTTTGATGGATTCCTGCCTCACATTTAGGTCTTTCATCCGTTTTGAGTTTATCTTTGTGTATGGTGTAAGAAAATGGTCCAGGTTCATTCCTCTATATGTGACTGTCCAATTTTCTGAACACCGTTTATTGAAGAGACTTTCTTTTTTCATTGGATATTCTTTGCTGCTTTGTCAAAGATTAGTTGACCATAGAGTTGAAGTCCATTTCTGGGTTCTCTATTCTGTTCTATTGATCCATGTGTCTGTTTTTGTGCCAGTACCATGTTGTCGTGATGATTACAGCTTTGTAATAGAGCTTGAAGTCTAGCATTGTGATGCCAACAACTTTGGTTTTGTTTTTTTTAAAAGACTTTCTTTATTTGATAGAGAGATCACAAGTAGGCAGAGGTAGGCAGAGGGAGAGGGAGAAGCAGGCTCCCTGCTGAGCAGAGAGCCCAATGTGGGGCTTGATCCCAGGACCCTGAGATCATGACCTGAGCCGAAGGCAGTGGCTTTAACCCACTGAGCCACCAAGGCGCCCCACCAACTTTGGTTTTATTTTTCAACATTCCTGTGGCTATTTGGGGTCTTTTCTGGTTCCATACCAATTTTAGGATTATTTGTTCCAGCTCTGTGGAAAATGTTGATGGTATTTTGATAGGGAATGCATTGAATGTGTAGATTGCGTAAGGCATTGATCCCATTTACAATTGCACCAAAAACCATAAGATACCTAGGAATAAACCTAGCGAAAGACGTAAAGGATCTATCTGTACTCAAAAAACTACAGAACACTTTTGAAAGAAATTGAGGAAGACACAAAGAAATGGAAAAACATTCCATGCTCATGGATTGGAAGAATAAATATTGTTAAAATATCTATGCTACCCAGAGCGACAGGTTTCCTGTAATACATTCCTTTTATTGGATTCCCTGGCATCGGCTCTTTTACTGACTCATGCCTGATTGGTTCAGGCTTTAGTGTTGAAGGCAAGAAATTTCACTCTGTAGTTCCTTGAAGTTCCTGTAAATGGTGGGACTAGATTTTCAACTCACCATCTATGCTTTTCATAGCCCAGGGCCATAGAAGTTGCCAAGATTTGCTGAACCTTAGGGGAAGCTCTTTAATGGTCCGAGTTAACACTGGTGGCACAAAGTGTTGTCCATCTAGTAACTTCCTGAACTAGGTCATGCTTAGTTATTTTATGCCATCTTGGTAAGTGAGTTGTGTTCTTGACCAGATTTTTACATTTAAAATAGAGCTTATGTGTGTGGACTGAAGGGCTGCCCAGATTTTTTAGCAGGGAAAGGGGGACCTGTTTTACATGAAAATTCAAAAACAAACCATAATTATGTAGAATTGTTATGATGTTTTCAACAGAATATTTTTGGCCCCTGCTGAGTTCCTATTCCATGACCTAGGCTGAAGTCCTTAGACGTTGTTTGGTTTTGAAAGTGTACCCATGTGGGTGCCTGGGTAGCTCAGTTGGTTAAGCATCTGCCTTTCAGCTCAGGTCATGATCCGTGGTCCTGGCTTTGAGTCCCACATTGGGCTTCCTGATCACCAGGGAGTCTGCTTCTCCCTCTCCCTCTACCCGCCCCCCCCCCACTCGTGCTCCCTCACGTGTGTACTCTGTCTCTTTCTCAAATAAATAAATAAAAATCTTAAAAAAAAAAAGTGTACCCATGTGATTTCAGTTTACTCTTTGAGTTTGCATTTTATTTTGGGAAATTATTATTTATTTTCAAATCCTTTTTCTTTCAGACAAGCCTGAGGTTTTTGAATAAGTAAAAATTCCCCTTCCCGCTTTTCTTGCCTGCTATGGAAAATAAGAGACAGGAAGCATTGTAGTCAGAGAGATAGTTCTGTAGAATAGAAGGCATTAAACCTTAGCTTTGCCATTCACTAATGTTGTACTTTGAGCAGAGCCGCAGTACATCTTTAAAACAGGCATGACATGGGGCGCCTGGGTGGCTCAGTGGACTAAGCCTCTGCCTTTGGCTCAGGTCATGATCTCAGGGTCCTGGGATCGAGCCCCGCATAGGGCTCTCTGCTCAGCAGGGAGCCTGCTTCCCCCCCCCCCCCCGCCTGCCTCTCTGCCTACTTGTGATCTCTGTCTCTCTGTGAAATAAATAAATAAAATCTTAAAAAAAAAAACAAAACAGGCATGACAATATTTATCTTACAGGATTATGTATTATGTATGAATTGGTATTACCAAAAGCCTAGTAGATAGTGCTCAGTACTGAAATATGAAGGAAGACCAGAAAGGGAAGTGATTCATTTTTATGTATAGAGATGGTGTGGGATGGTGTGGGGTGAGGGTCGGAGAACATTGAGGAAGACATTTTAGAGGAGGTAATATAGGAATTGCACTTTAATACACTACCTGGAATGTTCTTTCAGAAAGCATGTTTTTTTTCCCCATTTCAGTTTTTTACTCAGATGTCTCTGTGACCCTGTGTGAAATTTCAACTGTTATTCCCTGACATTTCCTAATCCCCTCTCTGCTTTATTTTTTCTTCTTAGCACTTACCACTATCTAATATTAAAATAATATTAATTTTATTTATTTATTTATTTATTTTTTATTGTCTGTCTCTTCCATTAGAATATAAACTCTATGAAGGTAGGATTTTTCTTTCATTCCCTGGTGCCTAGAACAATGCCTGGCACATGATAGGTGATAATAAATATTTGTTGAAAGAATTAGTGTGAGAATGAGTAGAAATTATCAGATGAAATAGTTATACATGGATTTATTATATTTTCATGACTATTGACCTCAAATTATAAAATGCAAAGTTGAGGAATTTAGCACGACTGTAATGGTTTATAGAAAACAATCACTTATCCAGTGATCTTTTTTTGAGACTATTACTGAGAACTTGGGTTCTCACTCAGATGGTGGGAAATTTTTGAATAGCCAGTATAGTTTTTGTAAAATACAAGCATTAAAGTTCATGCACCTTACTTCTCAGAGGTGATACTTAGCATTTATTTCTTATTATTTAGATAGTTTTAACTATCTTGATAATAATGGGTTTTTAGCTCAGGAAATTTGTAGGTAGGGTGGAGCCTGAGGAGATAGGAATGCTCTTTAGTGAGAAATCAAAGTCAAAAACTGACAGAAGGGAGGAGGCAGAAAATATAAAAGTAAACAATAAAATTTAAGCATATAACCATTAATAGATCTGTCCTTTATCATCATGGTAAGATTAAATGATGTACAAGATGATTTTAGAACAACTTCCAGTAAAAATAGAAATGTCTCTGTACACCTATTACATTTTTATCCTTTAAGTCTTGTTTGTATCCTCACTGTTTCAGCAAGATAGTTCTCTGAAAGGTTGCCAGAGACATTAGTCATGTAATTTGGTGGTCTTGTCTTAGCTCTTGATTCCTCTGTAGCATATGACATTCCTAATGATCACACTTATTTTTTGACACTCTTTCCCTGGCAGCGTTGACTCTATTGTCCTTATTCACCTCCCTCCCTGACTGACCAGTCTTGTTTTCAGCCACATGTGACCCTTAAGGCATTCTCCAAGATTCAGATCTCCTTTGTTAAAATAATTTTTATAAATCTTGAGTATTATATCTAATAATTCATCATCGATCCATCCACTGAGAATTATTA
Organism: Potos flavus; assembly: GCA_028534135.1. Lineage (NCBI taxonomy): Eukaryota > Metazoa > Chordata > Mammalia > Carnivora > Procyonidae > Potos > Potos flavus. Next base: position 131,619,828 of record CM052900.1, read on the forward strand.
TTATGCTCATTAAATATTCTGAATCCATTAATTTCTTTGTATATGCCTTCCTCATTCAAACCATCAACATCTGTCAGAACTACCATTCCTCTTATTTCCTTCCATACATGATCCCCAGTACCATTATCCATTCTTAACACAGCATCTAGAGTGATCCTTTTAAAACTCAAATCCGAGCATATTCCTGTCCTCTTTAAAATATTTCATTGTCTTTCCATCAGAATTAGAGTAAAACCTAGACTCCTTATCCCAGCTGCCAAGTGGTACATGATCTGGACCTTGACTACTTTTCTGACTATCTTATGCTGTTTCTGTTCTTCCTAATGAGGCTTTAGCCACAGTGACTTTCTGCCTGTTCAGAGCAGGCCAGATTTGTTTCTGCTTTAGGCTGTTTGATCCAGACATTTCTTCCTCCTGAAACACTGATCCTCCAACCCCTCCACCAACATCTTTGCTTCCTGACATTCAGATCTCAGCTACTCATAGCCAGTCTACTCAGGCCTACTCATAGCCAGTCTAAAGAAGCCACCCAGTCACTTTCTCATATCATCCTGCTTTTATTCTCTTCTTGTTCATTTACTTGTTTATTTATCTGCCTCCCGTACAATAAGAATACTTACTTTGTCTATTTGCTCTATCACCAGAGCCTGACATATAGTAGGCATTCAATAACTATTTCTCAAAAGGATGAATGAATTATGTGGCAGATCCTGGGGGTACAGAAATAATAGTAGTAATTTGTACTACAGTGATTATTAGCCTTTCCTAGGTCATAGGCATTTTTGAGAATCTAATGAAAACTATGTATTCTCTTTGAATAAAATGCACTTTATGTACATATAGTAAAAATTTGCCAAAAATTACAGTGCTTAATTTCTTGAATACTTACTCTTTGTTAGCCACTTTACAAGTTTCCCTGCAGTCTTAAAAGCTGTGGAATATACTTTTATTAAGTCATAATCTTTATATGATTATGAGCACATAAGTAATGTGGTACAGTGCTTCTCAAAACTGTGTGCTCAAGAAATTTTTTTAAAAATTTCCAATATCATGGCTCTATATACAGTCCTGCTATGTGTGACTCATATGAAGCTCATGCCACATGCAGTTCACTTAATGAATTTGTCAACATCCAAGTTGGTTTATACTCTGTAAACTAGATAGGACACCAGTCATGAATTTGGATGTGAAATGGCTATAAAAAAATACTGTACTTGTTTTATGGGTAATCTATACAAAGCAGTTTGAAGACCAGCAAAGCAAATTTTGAAGAGCATTGCCTTGGAAAATATCATCAGTCTTGAACTCTTTTCAAAGCACCATTCCCATTTTTTAATCTACCTGATTATGTCTCTAGTAAGTTGTTTCATTGATTTTTTAAACTGGTCATTCCCCAAACCAAACTTATCATGTTCTAAGTTCAAAACAGAAGAGCTCTTTTGACTTTTCTTAGCCATCCCAATCAATCACTCATTAAACCCTATTATTCTACTTCAGATTTTTTTTCCACTATCACTTTGCTAGGTAGCCTTTTTAGACATTTTATTTTTCTAATCCCCCCCAACTCTAGAAAATTTTAATTCTACAGGTACAGTGTATAGCTGCTTATGTACTATGGGTTTTCAAAGGGCCACAAATCATTTAATACATAAAATTTCCTTGGTTCCCTAGATACTACTCTTGTTGTAAATGCATGCCCTACCTGTATGGTCCTCCTTCTCATGAATACATTTTTATTTTTATCCTGTTACCCAGTATTAAATTGTTATTATTTTCATTTTATAGTGATATTCTCCTTGGGAGTATTTTTTCTCACTTTTATTTTACTACTCTTGTTGTGAATGCATGCCCTACCTATATGGTCCTCCTTCTCATGAATACATTTTTATTTTTATCCTATTACCCATTATTAAATTGTTATTATTTTCACTTTATAGTGATATTCTCCTTGGGAGTATTTTTTCTCAGTATTTAACAGATCATCCTCAAGGCCCACCTTTGAAATTACTTTTCCATGCAGTTTTTTTTATAATCCTCCAGCCTTGTATGATGTTTCCTTCTTCTAATTTCCAGTTACAACTTTTTGATATTTCTTTTATGGAGCATAGATTTTTATTGTTGTCTGCAAACATAGGCTCTTTGAGGGCAGGAACAGTGATTTCTTTCCTTGTCTTACAATGGTGAGCTTTTAATAGGCACTTAAAACATCCATGAGTGAATGAATAAATGGCAATTCCTTAAAAAGGGTAGGTATAAAATGTTTGGTAAGTTTCTACTCAACTAAAAATCTTAATTTTCTTTTGGATGAATGAGACATTTTTCTATAGTCTTCTGTTCTCCTACCTCTGTCCTTGTCTCTACAAGGGTAGTTAGTATAGACGAGGTAATGGGAAACCTAATATGGTTCTTTACTTTATCATTAACTCATATTTATATAGGATATCCTAAAGGAGCCAAGGATAGGTGTATTAACCTGATTCAGTGCTTTGTCTTAGTCTTCAGTTGTCACTCTATTCATAATTTACACATCAGTCACAGAACATTTGTATTTAAGTGTCCCTTAAATATAGCAGAACATTCTTGTTTAAAACAAATGTTTTGGAAGAAATATCTCATAGGGCAGATTTTATTGCAACATTTAGAAGCAAATGCTCATATCCATATGTACTGGTTAATTTCTTCCCAATATGTTTTGTGTGTTTTTAAAAATTTTTCCTGTATGTTAAACTTACATGTGGAGCATAAGGAGAAACATGGAGGACATTGTGAGAGGGAAGGGACGGATGAATTGGAGTAAATCGGAGGGGTGAAGAACCATGAGAGACTGTGAACTCAGAACAAGGACTGAGGGTTTTGGAGGGGAGGGGGTGGGGGGATGGGTGAGCCTGGTGGTGGGTATTGAGGAGGGCACATATTGCATGGAGCACTGGGTGTGGTACGTAAACGGTGAATCTTGCAACACTGAAAAAATAAAATAAAAGTATTTGGGAAAGAAAAAAAACTTAAATTACAAAGGGTTTTTTCTTTTATCAAGTTTCACAATTATTTCTGAAGAGTATGCCAACAAAAGAAGGAAATATCTTTTTTACTTATAAATTTACAGAGATGTTGAAATAGTTTAAAAATGTACATAAATGTAGGCTTCATTTTTAATATTTTAATGCTTAAAGATATTTTATAGTAAATCATTTAGCTAGTGGAATCTTAGGTTTGGAAACAGACAGATCTGGTTGTGAGTTCTGGTTTTACTATTTACTACCTGGATTTGGGTTACTTAGTGTTGTACTAAGGGTTCTCCAGAGAAACAGAAAGTATGTATGTATGTATGTATCTATCTATCTATCTTTCTTTATGTAATAGAGATTTTTTTTAAGGAATTGGCTTATGAAATTATGGAGGCTGGCAAGTCCAAAATCTGCAGGGTAGAGTGGGAGGCTGGAGACCCAGGGGAGAACCTGTACTGCAGTTTAAGTTTGAATGTTGTCAGGTGGAAAAATCTAGAGAACTGATGTTGCAGTTCAAGTTGGAAGACTGTCTTTTGGCAGAAATTCATCTTGCTTGGGATAGGTCAGGCTTTCACCTGATTGGATGAAGCCCACTCACATTATGAAGGGCAATCTGCTACACACAATATCCACTTCCACTAATTTAAATATTAATTTCATCATAAAATACTCTCATGGAAGTATCCAGAATAATGTTTGATCACATATCTAAGCACCATGGCCCAGCAATGTTGATACATAAAATTAACCATCATAGTTATCCTTTCTGAAATTGTGTTTTCTTTAAAATATGTAGAATAATAAACTATCTCATAGAGTGGTGGTGAAGATCACTTAAAGTAATGTATCAAATGCCTCACACATGGTAGACACTCCATAAATGTTAACAATATTAACTCTCTTCTCTTCCTCTTTTTCCTTCTCCCCATCTCACTCTTCCTCCTTCTTTCCCTGTTTTCATTAAAGAGAAATAAGACCCATGATTTTATAGCATGTGATGCAGAATATTCATGTAAGCTTCAAAAATAAGGTCTTAAGAGGACCTAGTGATTATAGTGATTGTAAAACATTCTGAAAAACAACATTTGAAAAACAAAAGAAAATGTTCTTTATCAATGAAGAACAGTCATTTTTTTTGTTTTTAAATTTTATTTTATTTTTTCAGTGTTCCAAGATTCATTGTTCATACACCACACCCAGTGTTCATGCAATACGAGCCCTCCTCAATACTCACCACCAGGGTCATCCGACCCCTTGCCCCCCTCCTCTCCAAAACCCTCAGTTTGTTTCTCAGAGCCCACAGTCTCTCATGTTTCATCATAGAGTGATTTATAATCATTCATTCATTTACTCAGTGTTTTGAAAACAGTGTATTGAGTGCCCACTATATTCTGAGTCTCAGTGGAAAGCTGTAAGAGGTTGGGTGGTATATCAGAGTGATCACTTAGTAGAAGAGCAAATAAAAGAAGCCACATTTGTAAAAATATCTCTGGAGTAGCATGGAATCAAAATCAATAGGAGCAGACCCCCCCAAAAAAATATCTTTAAGTTACTAAGAATAGATAAGAATAATAATAAAAAAAGAATAGATAAGAATCTTCAAGACATGCTCATTATCTATGAAATGAAGCCCAAGCCTTTTAACATAGAATTTAAAGCTTTCCATGACTTGATAAAGTGCAGGAAAGATGGCAGAGAAGGAGGATCCTGAGCTGTCCTGTTCCATGGATACACTGAGGCAACAGCTACATGTACTGCAACTAATGCTGAAAATGATCTGAGACTGACAGAACAGATCTTCCACAGGTAGGTGTATAGAGAAGGCCACATTGAAAAGGATAAGAGGGACAGAGATGTTGTTGGGAACCAAGTCCCTGGTGCAACTAACTACAAGCAAGAGGGATATCACAAGCATGTAGGAACGAGGGAATCACTGGGCATACCTGGCCCTGTGGACCTGCACTGGAAAGATGAGTTCCTTTAAGGTCTAACTTTGAAAATTAGTGGGGCTTACTTAACCCCAGGAGCTTAAAAATCAGTTGGGCTTAACTCTAGAAGAGCTAGAGGACTATAGGAAACCAAAACTCTGTGCTTAAAGAACCAGAATGCTAAATGACTTGAGCTGAGACACAGCACAGAACCAGCAGTTTGGAAAGTGCCTGGGGTATATGTGAAGGAGATTTATTGACTAATTTTAAGACATATGCTGGAGGGGCAAGGGTTTGTAGAAAATTTTTCTGGGAACAAAAGTGCTGGCAGGCATTATTTTTCTTGCACTATGCCAGGTTGGATAGCCTTACACTTGTGGGAGCCAGTTCTAACATACTCCATATACCTTGACAGCACCATGTGCTTCACATGTGTTCTCCTTTAGATCTGCCCTACCCAGCTGTCCAGTCTTGCCTTTGTAGGTGCCCTCCAAGGTGACTCTTGCCCTGCCACACTTGGCAGGCAACTTGGCTGGAATCCCTCCAAAGTGACTCCTGTTTTGGAGAGTGGGGAAAATAACCCTACAAAAGAGTTTCCCCACGGTTCTGGCAGCTGGGTCTCTTAGCTGGCTATGCAGGGCGAAAGCCCCTCCCTTCAGTGTGCCTACAGTTGTCACAGCGGCTAATTGCAGAAAAGTCAGTCTGACTACTGGCCCCACTCACCAGAGAGCCCACAGCAATTATGGCTTAGCTAAAACGGGAGAGAACATGCAGTGCATACAGGGGATGCCCCTGTAGAGCCTGGTTCTGGTGACCAGGGGTCATCGTGCTACAGGGTACCACAGTACATCTTTTATGTAGGTGATTTCTTTCAAAACCAGGAGATGTATCTGACCTACCTAATGCATAGAAATAAACATGGAGAATTAGACAAAATGAGGAGACAAAAGAATATATCCCAAATAAAAGAATAAGGCTTCTGAAGCACAGAAAAAGAGCTAATCAAAGTAGAGATAAGCAAAATGCATGATAAAAAGTTCAAAGTAATGGTCAAAAAGCTACTTACCAGTCTTGAGAGAAGAATGGATAAGATCAGAACTTCAACTAAAATATAGAAAAAAAAATACACTCAGAGCACAAGAATACAATTACTGAAATGAAAAATACACTAGAGGGAATCAACAGCATATTGAAGGATGCAGAAGAACAGATTAGCCATCAGGAAGGTAGGGTAATGGAAAACATCCAAGCTCAACATCAAAAAGAAAAAATACAAAATGAGAATAAGTCAAAGGACCTCTGCAACATTATCAAGCATAATAACATTCACATTATAAGGATCCCAGAAGGAGAAGAGAGAGAGTAGGAGGCAGAAAACTTACTTGAAGAAATAATAGCTGAAAACTTTTCTAATCTGGCTAAGGAAACAGATATCCAGGAGTAGGGCACACAGAGAACCCCAAACAAGATGAACCCAAGGAGGCCCACACCAAGGCACATAATAATTAAAATGGCAAAAACTAAAGATAAAGAATCTTAAAAACAGCAATAGAAAAGTAAACAGGTGGTGCATGAACAATGAATCTTGGAACACTGAAAAAAAAAAGAAAAATGTTAATTTTCTAACATTAAAAAAAAAGAAGGAAAAGAAAAGCAAACAGTTATGTATCAAAGAAACCTCATAAGGTATCAGATTATTTTTCAGCAGAAACTTTGCAGGCCAGAGGTAGTGGTGTGATATGTTCAAAGTGCTGAAAGGAATAACCTACAACCCAGAATACAGTACCCTGAAAGATTAACATTCAGGATTGAAGGAGAAATATAATGTTTCCTAGAAAAAGTTAAAGGAGCTTATCACTGCTAAACTAGCCTCACAAGAAATGTTAAAGGTAATTCTTTATGTAGAAAGAAAAAACCATAACTAGAAGAAAATTATTGAAGAAAAAATTTCACTGGTAAAAGCAAACATATAGCAGTGGTAGTGGATTGATCACTTATAGAGCCACATGGAGGTTAAAACACAAAAGTAGTAAAATCAATTATATCTACCAAAAGTACTCAAGGGATACATAAAATAAAAAGATGTAAAATATGACATTACATACATAAAATGTGAACAGGAGTTAAAGATTTAGTGCTTTTAAACTGTTCAAACTTAAGTGACCATCAACGTAATATAGACTGCTGTACCCATAGGATGTTATGTATGAATGTTGTGGTTCAAATAAAAAACCCATTATAGATATATACACACACAAAAATAAAGGAACCCAAGCATGACACTACAGAAAGCCATCAAACTACAAGGGAAGAGAGCAAGAGAAGAAGAAACAAAGGAGAACTACGAAATCATCAGAAAACAACAAAATTGTAGTATCTATGTAACTATCAATAATTACTTAAAAATTTTTTTCAATAATTACTTTAAATGTAAGTGGATTAAATGCCCCCAATCAAAAGACATAGGATGATGAAATAGATGAAAAAACACGACCCATATACATGTGTCCTTCAAGAGACTCATTTCAGACCTACAAACACACACAGACTGAAAGTGAATGGATGGAAAAAGATATTCCATGAAAATGGAAGCATGGAGGGAGAAAGCCAGGGTAGCAATATTTATATCAGACAAAGTAGACTTTATTATTTATTTGTTTGTTTATTTATTTTTAAAGATTTTATTTATTTATTTGAGAGAGAGATTGAGAGCACAAGATGGGGGAAAGGCAGAGGGAGAGGGAGAAGCAGACTTCCTGCTGAGCAGGGAGCCTGATTCAGGGGTCTATCCCAGGACCCTAGGGTCATGACCTGAGCTGAAGGCAGATGCTTAACTGACTGAGCCACCCAGGAACCCCCAGAAAAAATGGACTTTAAAACAAAGACTGTTTTAAACAAAGCAAGATACAAAAAGGACATTACATAATGATAAAAAGATTAATCCAACAAATTTCAGTATCTGTGCATCCAATGTAGGAGCACCTAAATGCACAAAGTAAATATTAACAGACATAAAGGGAAAATTGATAGTAATACAGTAATAGTAGGGGGCTTTTGAAACAAATTTTTATTTATTTATTTTGTTTGAGTGTAGTTGACACACAGTGTTACATTAATTTCAGGTATAGGACATGATTCCACAAATTTATACATTATGGTATGCATAAGTGTAGCTACTGTCTGTCACAATCACTTCTCTGCCTTTTGGCTATGATCAAGTGTAGTATCTGTTCTTATCAGTTTAATAGTAGGGGACTGTAACACCCCACTTACATCAATGGATGGATTATCCAGACAGAAAATGTGTAAGGAACAGTGGCTTTGAATGATACATTTGTTTAGATAGACTTAACAGATATATACAGAACATTCCATCTAAAAAACAGCAGAATACATATTCTTTTTGAGGGCACATGCAACATTCTCCAGGATAGATCACATTAAGGCACAAAACAAGTCTTAATAAATTTAAGATTGTAATTATATCAAGCATCTTTTCTGATGACAGTTGTATGAAACTAGAAAATAGTTATAAGAAACAAAGTAGAAAAAAACACAAACACATGGAAGATAAATAACATACTACTAAAAAACCAATGGATCAATTAAGAAATCAAAGGAAATAAAAAAAAAAATACATAGAGACAAATGAATATGGCAATAGCAGTCCCAAATCTTTGGGGTGCAGCAAAAGCAGATTGTAGTGATACAGTCCTATCTTAGAAAAATCTCAAACGATATAACCTTATGCCTAATGGAACTAAAAAAAGAAGAACAAAAAAAGCTCCAATTCAGTGGAAAGAAGTAAATAATGAAGATTAGAGTGGAAATAAATAGAAACTAAAAAAATAAAATAAAAGATCAATGAAACCAAGAGCTGCTTCTTTGAAAGGATAAACTAAAATGGTAAATCTTTAGCCAGAATCATAAAAAAAAAGAGGACTCAAAATCAGAATGAAGGAAGAGAAATAACAACTGACCCAAAGAAACTGAAATTTAAAGAATTATAAGAGAATATTATAAAAAAATTATTTGCCAAAAAATTGGACACTTAAATTCCTAGAAATATACAATCTTTAAAACTGAATCTGGAAGAAATAGAAAATTTAAATAGACTTATCACTCATAATGAAATTGAATTGGTAATCAAAAAACTCCCAATGAACAAAATTCCAGGACCATTTGGCTTAACAGGTGAATTCTACTGAATATTTAAGAGTTAATACCTATTCTGCCCAAACTACTCCATAAAATAGAACAGGAAGGAAAACTTCCAAATTCATTCTACAAGGCAAGCATTACCCTAATATTAAAACCAGACAGAGAGATTGCAAAAGTAAAAAAACTATAGGTCAATATCTCTGATGAACATAGATGCAAAAATCCTCAGGAAAATGTTAGAAAACCAAAATAAATAGTATATTAAAAAGATCATTCACCACAATTAAGTTGGATTTATTTGAGGGATGCAAAGATGGTTCAATAAGCTTAAATCAATCAATGTGATATACCACATTAATAAGAGGAAGGATTAAAACAATGTGTTCATCTCAGTAGATGTAGAAAAAGCATTTGACAAAGTGCAATATCCATTTATGATAAAACTTCTTGCCAAAATGGGTTTAGAGGGAATATAACTCAACAAAAGCCGTATAAGAAAAATTCACAGCTAACATAATACTCAGCGGTGAAAACCTGAAAGCTTTTCTTCTAAGATAGGGAACATGACAAGGATGTTCACTTCTACGACTTTGGATCAACATACTACAGGACGTCCTACCCGCAGCAGTCAAAAAAGAAATAGAAGTCAAAAGGCATACAAATTGGTAAGCAAGAAGAAAAACTTTCATTATTTCCAGGTGACATGATACTATATATAGAAAAGCCTAATGGTTGCACCAAAAAACTACTGGAACTAATAAATACATTCAGTATAGTTACAGGATACAAAATTAATATACAGAAATCTATTGCATTTCTAAACTGTAATAACAAAATAACGGAAAGAGAAACAAACAATCCCATTTGTAATTTACCAAAAAGTAAGAAATACCTAGAAATAAAGTTAATAAAGGAGATGAAATACCTATACTGTGAAAAGTGTAGGACGCTGATAAAAGAGATTGAAGATGATACAAACAAGTGTAAAGATATACCACATTCCTCATTGTAAGAATTAATATTGTTAAAGGGTCCAAGCTACCTAAAGCAATCTACAGGATCAATGTAACCCGTAGCAATATACCAATAACATTTTTCACAGAAGTAGACCAAATAATCCTAAAATTTGTATGAAACCACAAAAGACCCCAAATAGCCAAGCAGTCTTGAGAAAGAAGAACAAAGCTAGAGGTATCACAAGCCTAGATTTCAAGATATACTACAAAGCTATAGTAATCAAAACTGTATGGTACTGGCACAAAAATAGATAAGAGACCAATGGAACAAAATGGAGAGCCCAGAAATATACCCACACTTACATGGTCCATTAACCTATGACAAAGGAAGCAAAAATATGTGATGGGAAAAAGTCTTCTTTAATAAACTGTCCTGGGAAAACTGGACAACTACATGCAAAAGAATGAAACTGGACCACTTCCTTACACCATATATAAAAATAAACTCAAAACAGATGAAAGACCTGACTGTGAGGCTTGAAACCATAAACATTCTAGAAGAGAACATTGGCAATAATTTCTTTGACATTCGTTGTAGCAATATTTTTCTAGATATGTCTCCTCAGGCAAGTTAAAGAAAAGCAAAAATAAACTACTGGTACTGAAATCAAAATAAAAAGCTTTGCACAGTGAAACCATCAAAAAACCAAAAAGACAACATACTGAATGAGGGAAGATATTTGCAAGTGATAAGTTTGATAGGGAGTTAATATCCAAAATATATAAAGAATTTAACACCAAAAATCCCAATCTGATTAAAAAATGGGCAGAGGACCTGAATAGACAGTTTTCCAGAGAAGCCATGCAGATGGCCAAAAGAAGTACTTTTAATGGTCACTATGAGAGGTTGATGGGGATATAGTTAAATATTGAATGCTTAAAACAATGCCTGGCAATGATAGACACTCAATGCATGTTCCTTAAATGAATTATATATAAATAAGTAAATAAATAAAGAGGCTTCTTGGTACCTGTCCCTTCACAGAGCACACTGGATAACATGGACCCATTTGTAAAAGCTCACCATGTGTTACTCCTGGTAGACCTTAGGGTCTGATGGAAAATAACAACAACAGCAAGAGCAAGCATAAAAACTAGTAATTCCTAATATTTATATAGTATTTTGTAGTAAACAAAATGTTTTCACAAATATTATGGTGTCTCTTAAATTCTGGACAAAAAGGAGGACAAACATTTTATTCATATCTTTTGGAAAAGGAAATTGAGGTTCAGAGAAGTTAAAGTGATGTGCTTAACTGCACACAACTAGTAAGTGGCAGAATCTGGAGTTCAGTTCAGGCTGAGCTGAACTGTAAGCCTGTGCTCATATACCTTAGTTCCTGGTTATTCAACATTGATCTATTTATTTGCTGGCTTATTCATGACAACCCGAGCATCTCCAAGTTGGAGTACAAGCAAATAACCAGTGCCATGTTCTATTAGCTCATAGGACAGCAAGTTGAGACTCTTTAAATGGAATAGAAGGGACTGAGAGTTTTGGAGGGGAGGGGGTGGGGGGATGGGCGAGCCTGGTGGTGGGTATTGAGGAGGGCACGTATTGCATGGAGCACTGGGTGTGATACGTAAACAATGAATCTTGTAACACTGAAAAAATAAAATAAAAGTATTTGGGGATAAAAAAAAATAAATGGAATAGATGGGAATGTAACTGCTACCACGTCAGAGAGCTTTAATTCACTCCCTCTTAGGGGTTTGAATATCTGATCTGGGAAGGCTAATTGCATGTATTCATGGCATATATTGTTCCTCGTTGATGGAGGTAGATAATTGGAATATCTAGCAATCGGTGGAGAAAGGGTGACTTTTGTGGATTCGGAGAACTTAGTCTTTTAGGAATGGTCAGGAAAATGTCATAGGTTTGAAATTGACAATTAAGTATACGTTTTCTTTTTCTTTTCCTTCTAAGTATTTATTTATTTGTTTGTTTATTTATTTACTTACTTATTAAATTTTTTTATTATTAGGCCCATCATTGAGTTCAGAAGCAAAAACTTCTGCTTCTTGGTCACATTCTATCCCTGGTTTAATTTTATTCAGTCTAGCACATGCTTTATTTCCTATGGTCCTGGAAATTACTGTGTGAAATTATTATTACTTTCTATATACATTTGAGCCCAAATAAATCAATATAAGATAATAGTGATAACTCACTATCAAAATCACTCTCTGGTTATAGCAAGGAAAACATCATGTGTTAGCTTTAGAGATTCATTATTCCTCATTGCCAAATTTTGTTGAACTAGTATTATTTTCATTTTCTCAAAATGCTCATGTCTCCCTCCCACAGCTCAGGACCAAGTTTTTATTTAAATTCAAGTTAGCTAACATATAGTGTACTGTTGGTTTCAGGAGTAGAATTTAGTGATTCATCACTTACATATAACACGCAGTACTCAATATAACAAGTGCCCTCCTTCATACCCACCACCCATTTAACCCATCCTCCCACCTACCTCCCTTCCAGTAACCCCCAGTTTGTCCTCTAAAAAAAAAAAGTGTATGTTTTCAGAAGGATTCTGGACTGTTTGTATGTTGTAGGTGTGAATCCTAGTTCGTATGCTCAGCAAGAAATGTCATATTATTTTAGTTTATTTAAATCAAATTAATCTGATTCTTGTTCTCCATCTCATTGGGATTTTGGGAAATTTAATTTCCAATCTTCACTGAGGCTCTATCTCTTTCGCTTCCATTACATAAATGCCAAGAGGCTTATGTGATATTTAGGCAATGAGATGAGGCCTTCTGATTTTGAAATGTCCGCACACATACATCCTTATCATCCAAGCCCATGTAGCTCCTTGAAGGTAGAATGCTTCACTGCAACCTGGGAATGGAGGTCTTTATGGAGGCATTTGCCTAAACCCGAGCCCTAGTGCCCAGGATTCTTCTTCCCTAGGTACCCTGCACAACCATCCCCTGCTGAGGACTGCCAGGGAGCACATTTTCCTTCCACCAGTCATGGGATCCTTGATTTCTATCACTTTATCAATGTGGGGGACTATTTCCTCTCTTTTTCTGTTTCCAATGGAAGTCCCCTTTTCTACTAGCATAATCATGGGTAATGTGAGGAAGAAAAATGTTAGAGGCTACTTTGCCTTTTTATTGTCACATGAACCTCCCCTGATGCAAGAGATCTGAAAGGGCCTGGACAATAAGGTGTTTGTGTGTGTGTGTATAGTAGGGGGTTATAACTAGTGTGGGGGGAAACAGAATGTGGGGTATCCTATACAAAACACCAAAACAAATCAACAAGTCAATAAATTATTTTACAAGACAGTTTACTGTCAGTATGATTTTTTTCTCCATTCACAGATTGGTATTGCCTGGGAATCAGAAGACCTGGCACTTAATATGTATGTGGCCTTGGGCAACTCACTTAACTTCTCTGAGTGTGTGATCTAATCACTAAAATGGAGTAATGAAACCTGTCCTGCCTAGTGGACAATACTGCTATTACACACAAATGATAGAAGATAGGGAAATATTCTGTAAGTTGTTACTGTACTATAAAATATAAGGACTTTCGGTTTTGTGAATTTGTGGCAAGAGAGAAATTTCTCGCTATGATTTGAAAATAATAAAAACACTTCAAGGGTCACAAATAATTTCCATTCACATTGTATATAAAGAAAACATGTCATACGGCCATGTCTATATTCAGGAGATCAAAAAGCGGAATTCACCCATGTGTCCTGAAAGTGAACACATAATGATGTATTAGGGAAATATTGAGCATCTATTACATGAGAAGTACTATGTAAGAAACTAATTATGTACCTTACCTGTAATTCTAAGAATGTTATGAAATAGGTACTATTTCAGGTAGGAAGCTGAGGGCCATATTTAAGTAAATTAGTAAATTACAGAGCCAGGATTTGATCTTCATCTGACTCAAAAGCCTGGGTTCTTTCCTTTGGATCACATACTTCCTTTTTTTCTGTAGTTTTGTTAGCCACATATGACTTGTAATGGAAGATTTACATTTAGGTTAATAATTATCAATTGGTAAAAAATAACTAACATTTAATGGGCATTAGGAGCTCTAAGCTCACATCTGGGTCTTGTTTTTCTCATTCTTTGTTATGAAGGGATCTGGGGCCTGTATTTTGGGGGTTGCTAGATGGATCTTTAAGGTATTGTAAAAATTAATTTTGTGTTTCAACTTGACTGGCCCATGGAATGCCCAGACATTTGGTAAAACATTATTCTGGGTGTGTCTGTGAAGGTATTTCTAGATAAGATTAACGTTTAAATTGGTAGACTGAGTAAAGCAGGTTGCCCTCCCTAATGTGGGACGGCCTTATCTAATCAGTAGAAAACCTAAATATAACAAAAAGACTGAACCTCCCCTTAATAAGAAGAAACTCTCCTTGCCTGAGTGCCTCGAGCTGGGACATCAGTTTTTTTCTGTGTTCCGCTGACCTGAAAAATCAGCTCTTCCTCGGTTTTGAGACTGCTGGCATTTGCCTGGAACTACCCCACTGGCCCTGATGGACTCCAGTTTGCTAACTGCAGATCTTGGGACTTGTTACTCTTCATGGTAGTATGAGCCAATTCCTTATAATAAATCTCTTTCTACACACACACACACACACACACACACACACACACACACTCCTTATTGGTTCTATTTCTATGGAGAACCCTGACACAAACAACTGAGACTGTGATTATGAAATTCAGTAGTAACAAGGAAGAGTTGATGTTTACAGGAGAGGTTCAGACTCAAATCTCTTTTCAGTGAGCATTTTATTGAGGATCCTTAATGTAATCTTTACATTGACATTTACATGTTGTCTTATCATATGTATACTAAGTGGTTGTTACCACTAGGATGACAATTGACCACATGTTTGACTTAAAAAAATTTTTTTTTTCCTGAAAATACTGGCTGCTAGTACGGATCAATGTCATCACTTTTCAGGCAACATTTGGCTTATCTTACCTAAAACAAGTCACAAAAAATTAAGAACAGAAAGATTGATTCTTTTCCAAGTTTTATATTTTCTTCTGACAACTATTCTGCAACCCCAGGCATAGATTAATGAATGGAGTATGCACAAAGTGATATCAGCTCACATATATGATATTACTCAGATGTCTCCAAGTCCGGAAACAGCATGTGAATGATTTATGGAATTGATATTAATCTCTTTCCAGTAAATGCATTACTTCAGATACATGGGAAATTGATGTTACTACTCTAATGCCAAATTAATTTCTTTCTTGCTGCATCAGCATTGTAAATGGAATTAGATGTTAACCTTTTATACATCTAAACAGGGTAAAATATGGAAGCAATTTTATAAGTAAAATTTGGATGCTCATTGCTGAAGGGAAGGGTATGCTTTCTTCTTACTGAGATTTGTGGATCCTGGGATATTGGATCATATATAAAGTACAACTTAATATCATTTAGGAATAGAATGATTATAATTGAATCTGAATATTTAACACAGGACTATAAATAACAGTCTAGCAAATGAGAATTATATGTTATTAAAGATGCCCCAAATTCTGAAGAATGAGACTGTTTTTCAAGGGAAATTTTATACAAGAATTATCAGTCACTAATAAATATTTTTAATCCATATTTAGGCATAAATGAAACTGGAAAATTGTCAGGCTAGCCTCTTCTTCCTTCCATTTATGCCTGGGCCCATGTGATCTTGAGTTTGTTTTCCCTGTGTTCCCAGCTTGTTGTGGCTTTCCCTTGCCATAGGGTTGATTTTTAATTCTAAATTATTAGAGGGGAATGTTACTGGTTCAGCTTGGGTCTGGTCAGTTGTGGTTAAAGAGGGTGATAGTCTTGGGTATAAGGTTTCTTTTTATGGGCTGTGGGTAGTACAGATTCTCTAAGAAGGGACTGTAGGTGGAGGGGAAGTGATAGACGTCTCTTAAATAGTTGGGATTGCAGGACTGCAGTGGTTTTTCCAGCTTGACGGATCTCTGATTTTGTGGACCAGCTGCCATGCATACCTTTACTCTTCCTGGCTCCCAGAAGTTAGATATACTGCTGATGGGCCTTACCTTTCATCCCAATATGCCTTATGTCTGATCCAGTCTTGACCGGAGTATAATGTCTGTGTGTAGTATCAGAGTTGCTGCCAAGTAGCAACTAGTTGCTGCCTTGCTATCTGATATGCAAGAGACAAAACCTGGTCCCTAGTCTATAAGTTGTAGAATTTCTTGCATTATTTCCATTGGTATAGTCTGCAGAAGTAGATTCTTTCCTGATACCTAGTTTTTTGTGCCATAGTTTTACCTAGCTTAGAAACTTAGAATTATTATTTCTTTAAGCCTGGGGTATTGCCTTGAACCCTTGCCCTCTTAATGGGAATCTGGGTGGGGTGGCCTAATTTTCACCACGTGTATATCCAAATTTACTTTTTGTTTTCCCAACCACTGTCTGAGATCCAGATGTGAATAAACAGATTTCCCTGGACCACTAAAGGGCAGTTATGCTTGGTCTCCATTACTGCCTGCAGATAGATCTTTTGGATCCTTCTCCACCTGAAATCATGGCTGAGTTTTTTATGGTTTTTGAGCACTATCCATCAGAACCCTTGGATTTCCTCTCTGGGGTCACTGTCTACTGACCCAGCTCTGGATCAGCTCTGGATTCTGAAAGAATACTTTAATTGTGACAGTATGACTCTAGTTGCATCTGTAAGGTGGTATAGGTGAAAGGGGTGGTAGTATTTTTGTACCATTTGTTTCCACAAAGAATTTTGATCTAGGATTTCTGCTCTTTATTCCCTATTCTGGATGACTTTTGGTAGCACAGCACCCAGATACACCTTCAATGGTTTTATTTCTGTTGGTCCTGCATTATATTTGTACAGCACTTGCCTGGAAGTAGAGGAAGGTGTGAGATGGGAAGAAGAGGAAAACTTAAATCCCCATGAAGGATGTAGTGCATATCTATCAATAATACGAGGGAGTAAATCAAGCAAGGGAGAGAAGGATTACTCATTAATTATGCAGATATTTATTGAGTGTCCACCTGTTCAGTTCCGTTTTAGGCACTGGGGACTCAGAGGTAGCTAATATTGGATCCATGCTGTCAAGGAGTTCACAGTCTGATGGGGATTCAGGTGTCTGCTCTAAACTCCAGGGGCTGATAGTATTCAAGTCATCATCATCTCTTATCTGATCTTATCTATTTTTTAAATACACTATGCATGCTTTTACCTCAGGGCCTTTCCATTTCTATTCCCTGGAATGCTCTCCCCCCAAGATACTTACATGGGACATCTTTCACTTCATTCAGGTCTCTGATAAAATGTTATCATATCAGGGAGGTTTTGCTGGCTATATAACTAGTATAGTACTCTCTTTTCATCTCTCCCATCCCTCTTACCCTATTTTATTTTGTTCTTAGCATTTATATCACCAGGTTTGTTATATATTTATTTTAAAATTTGGTTATTATGTCTCCCCCTCTAGAATGTAAGTTCCATGAAAACAGCATTGTGTCTTTATTTTTGAGTGCTTTATATTCTCAGCATATAGTATGCTGTCTTGCACATAATGAGTACTCAAAAAGTACTTGTTCATCAAGTAAGAGAATGAATAAATTAATGAATCAAGTACAAGTGAGTAGAATCTGTATAGGGCATGATAGAGTTACCAAGGAGGAAGTGGTTATTTTTACCTGTAGGCAAGGGGTGGTGTCGGGAAATTGGTCTGAGAATGGAAGGGGGTAAGGGTAGACGGTTTTGTCATGTGATGCTGGCACTTGCCTTTTCAGAGGTATAGTTGATGAAATTATACTCCAGAGTTTATAGCAGGAGAGTATGTCCTAATCAAAAGGTGCTTTTAAATCTCATCCTAGTGATGTGACATTCTATACTAATAAAATTTTCAGTTTTAATTTTTTCTGTATATTCATACACCTTTTAATGCCTTTGGCCTACTAGTGAGTAGTCATGAGCTTTTTCACTGGGTTGTGAGTTTCTTGAGGTAGGCAGAGGCCAGGGTTTATTTGTATATCATCAGAGCCTGACACAGTTGTTGGTAATTACTTTGCCGGTAGTAGTTTTTTTTTTTTTTTTAAGATTTATTTATTTGAGAGGGAGATTTATTTATTTGAAGTTCACTCCCTCTCCCTCTTAGAGTGTGAGTGAGTGCAAGAGCACAAGCAGGGGGAGGGGCAGAGGGAGAGGAAGAGTGAATCTCAAGCAGACTCCCTGCTTAGAGTGGAGCCTGAGGCGGTTCTTGATCCCAGGACCCTGAGATTATAACCTGAGCTGAAATCAAGAGTCAGACACAACTGACTAAGCCACTCAGGTGCGCTGCTTTTTGTTTGTTTGTGTAATGGAAGTTAATTATAGTTCCCTCGGAGTTGGAACATTCTAGAATTCTGTGATTCTCTCTTAGCCTGATACTTCTACAGCTATTGTTTAAGATTCTTGCAGATGATGCACTTTTTTGGTCCATTAAATCTTATAGTTCTAGCTTCTTTCCTGTATCTTTCATCTGAGAGATTCATATATCTACTTTTCTCATTACACTACCATGATTTATTTACATGTAGATTTTCAGCTGTTGGAGGACCAAGACTTCTCTTAGACTCTCTCTTTCTTATAGTGTATCTTGGTGTAGTATCTGGCACATAGTAGCTCTCCAGTAAATGTGAAATGAATGAATAGAAAATTAATTAGTCTAAGGGTAGAAAATTAATATTTGTTAAGGAAACCCAGAAGAAAAAGATGGTTTGTGTAACAACATAAGTGATAAATTTTAAAAACACTTTAGTGTTGCATGCTCAGATACTTCAATAGTTTTCCTAATGTCAGCATTCCTGGAATAACCATTTAGCGCAGTGCCCCTTTCCTTAATGTCAATGTTCTAGGTTATGTGGAGCCATTTGGGAATGATCTTGCACTGTTTTCTTCCTAGCCTTGCACCTGCATGTCATTGTTCCTTAGGTGGGAAAAATGTTGATGAATGCACTTATTTCAGTGCATGTACATATATTTAGTGTATCATTATCAACATGTCATAGCTGTCTGTCTCCAAATGTACATGTTCATGCAAATAGTCTCTGGCGCCTGCTCTTAACAGCCCTAGAATGTAGGTGCTAGTAGCTAGCAGTCATGCTTAGAGGGACTCCTATGGGTATTTCTCCCTTCTGTTCCAGCTTGGATGCACTGCTGTGCCCAAATAATCAGAATATAGCAAATGTTAGTTATGAGTCTTTTAGTAGTGTGATAGAAGAGAAATGATTATAATTGAAACAGCACAATGGATATATTCCTTCAATGTCTATGTCTATAAATGCCAATTTTTCTTAAGAGTTTCATTTTCCTCTTTGAGCTTTCATTGACTCAACAGATATTTATTAACTATTACTTATGTACAGTGATGGCTTCTGTACAAGATTTAAATACTTAGCAGCAACCGCAACAAAAAGTCAACAAATATTTTTTGAACATGTACTTTTGTGCCCAGCACTATGGCATGTTACATGGTGGAGGCAGTGTGGTAGAAGGGAAAGAACACATATTCTGGAATCAGATAGCTCTGGATTCTGATTTACCTTTGCTTTTTGCTAACTCTTGTGTTTTGTGTTTTAAATCTCTAAAATATTTAGATTTCATTATGTCCTACCTTCTTTTTCCCTACTATAATTGTCTTAGTTCAGGCTGCCAGGACTATTGTAGTAACTTCTAAATTTACCTTTTTTCCTTAGTCCTCTACCCTTTCAGTTTGTATTTAATATTGTAATAAATATTGTATTTATTTTTATGCAAGTCATTTTCCTGGATCATAGCTTGAATCACATTACTCCCTACTTAAAAACTTTCAGTAACTTCCCAATGCCTTTAGAATGAAATAAAATTTCTTCAACATGGTATTTAAGACCGTTTAGTATGAACTCAACCTCTCTTTTTGTCTTCCTTTGCTTCATTTACCCAGTGCTCTAGTCATCCTGAAGTAGTCACTGTATATTAAATATGCTTTTTGCTGTGTTTTTTCTTCATTATTCTCTTCTCTTAGAAAGCCCTCTTACTCTACATCCTTCCTCTGTACCCCTCTCATCACCAAATTTTCCCCTTTTGATAAAAGAGTTTATTGTTTAAAACCTATGTCAAATGTTGTCTCATCCACAAAACCTTTCCTGAAATTTATAATCAGATGCATGATGTCTCTCTGTACTAAACCAATTATTTGAACTTCTCTGATATCATATCATATTCTGCATTGTAGTTTAGCTGCTTTTTCCTAGAATGTAATAAGATATTTAATGGCATAAATTATTTTTAACTATTTTTAATTCCCTGATGGACTTGAAATAGAATCTTGTACAGACTAGTGAATTATAAAATGGAAGGAGCTTTGGAATCAGTCAGACTTGAGTTCAAATTATGTATCTGCTACTTACTGGTTGCACACATAGTTTTGTGCAAGTTATTTACCTGGGCCTCGATTTCCTTATCTGGAAGGAAAACTTACACCTTTTAGGCAGGAAACTGGTAAAGATTAAATGATACAATATATGTAAAGCATTTGGAACAAAATAGATTTTTTTTGAATGATAGTTATTGTTGGTTTAGGAAAAAACTTAATATTTGTGGAATTGAGTTAGCCACTGGGAAATAATAATTAACATGGGGTGAGAAGGTATAATTGGAGATATAATCTACTTGATAGACCTGAATTTGAGAAATCAGTGGGTTTTTACAGCAACTTTTCTATTATCCTTAAATTAAGGCAGAGGGATTTCATTATAACTTTCTAACATCAGTTACTTGAGATGGACAAGGCTGATTGTCCTTCTGTCAAGTTTGTGACCATTTCTTTTCATATTTTTTTCTGTGTCACGTATGGAGAATTAAAGATGGTATTAATTTTGCATTTATTATATGACTTCATTTGGATTTGACAGGCTATCTGATTAGAGTAGTTAGGTATTATGGAATGTTTGGGGAAAAGGGAAAAGCTCTTTCTGTACTTTGGTTTATGGACCTGAAATTTCAGAGTTCTGATACAATAGTTTTACCAAATCTGGATAGAGACTACATTTGTACAGCACTGGTGTTCTCTAAAACATCATTTTTGGTGTTCTAAGAGTGTCACTGAATATTATTAGGGAAGAATTCTTAGCATCCTTCCTGTGCAGCTGAAAACCTATTGCAAAAAAAAAAAAAGTTCAATAGTATTATTCCATTGCCAATATGTAACTGTTCATATTTACACTGATTGATTATCTCCAAGTGCTTAACTGCCTACTAGGTTCAGACTTTTCCATGTTAATTTTGATTTAGTATTTTTTATTTCTGAAAGCAAACAGAGAATGAGTCATATATTATCACTGCATGTTTTTTTTTTTTCAGAAGCTATTGAGAATCTCAGAATCTATAATAATGAAATAATGTGGAGGTAAATTACCATAATATACAAGGGAATTTCATAACCTAGCAATCTTCTAGAGTCTGCTAATTTGAATCATCCCCATGTGCAAATTATCTGTATAGTATGATGTCACAAATATAAATTAGCTCCTACCATGTCAGGAACAGGACATTTTTCTGATATCTTCAGCATATTTTTTCTACTAATATGTATAATTATTTAGGAAGAGTAAGTTGTCCTGTGCAAGTGAGTGACATTCTTAAACTAATAATTCATTGCTCAAATTTTGAGTCCCACTGGGCAGAACAGAAATATGGAAGAAATGACACATATTTATGTCTGTACTATTTTTTATTTTTAATAGTAATAGAGAGGGAGTTGGTGGGTTGTAATGATATTGACCTTATATAATTATAACTAAATTCAGCTCTGTGCAAAATTATGAAGGAGATTGAGAGATACCACAGATTCAGTGTGCCCCATGTGTAGTGATCTCAAACCTGGTCTCCCTATCTGAGTTTACAGGCACCCCCATCTATTCTCACTCAAGTAAGAAACCTCCTCAAGGCTGGGACCATGCTAATTTGTCTTTGTGTCCCTGTGGCCTAGCACAGTGGCTGATAAGTAATAAATAATCAATAAATAGAAAAGATAGAAGCAATTGGAAGAGTACTTCTATAAGCTCCACTACTATATTCACCCACCAACCTGACTCTCTGCCCTTATATACTTTTTCTTGCCTTCTCGTACTAGAGCAATGGTTTCTTGTCTTATCTGAGGTTAACCTGAGGTTATCCCATTTCCTCTCACTTACTCAAGGATATAACTTCAGCAATTCTTCCCTCTGTCTCCATTATTGTTATTTTTTTCTGTACTGTATCATTGCCATCAGCATACCAATATGCTGAGATTTTTCCTATTTTTAAAAAACTGCATTTTGAATACATAGGATGAGAGAATGAATAAAAAAAGAAGACCCATCTATATACTGCCTACAAGAGACTCATTTTAGACCTAAAGATACATACAGATTGAAAGTGAGGGGATAGAGAAACATTTATCCTGCAAATGCATATCAAAAGAAAGCCAGAGTAGCAATACTTACATTGGATAAACAGACTGTAAAACAAAGACTAACAAGAAACAAAGAAGGATACTCTATATAATAATGAAGGGGACAATCCAAAAAGAAGACATAACAATTGCAAATATTTATGCACCCAACATGGGAGCACCCAGATACATAAAATAGTTAATAAACATAAAGGAACTACTCGACATAATACAATTATAATAGGGCACTTTAATACCTCACTTATGTCACTTGACAGATCATCTAAACAGAAAATCAATAAGGAAACAATGGCTTTGAATGACAGAGTTGATCAGATGGATTTAATGGATATATTCAGAACATTCCATCCTAAAATAGCAGAAGACATGATCTTTTCAAGGGCACATGGGACATTCTCCAGAAGAGATCACATATTAGGTCAAAAAACAAGCCTAAACAAATTTGGGAAGATCAAAGTGATACCATGCCCCTTTTTTGATCTCAATGCTGTGAAACTAGAAGTCAATCACAAGAAAAAAATCTGGAAAGACTGCAACTATATGGAGGTTAAATAACATGGTACTAAACAATGAATGGGTCAACCAAGAAATAAAAGAAGAAATTTAAAAAACGTACATGGAAACAAATGAAAATGAAAATGTAACGGTCCAAAACCTTTGAGAGGCAGTGAAAGTGGTTCTAAAGGAGAAGTTTATAGCAATACAGGCCTACCTCAAGAAGCAAGAAAAATCTCAAATAAACAAATTAACCTTCTACCTAAAGGAGCTAGAAAAAGAACAAACAAAACGTAAAACCAGCAGAGGGAAGGAAATAATAAGTATTAGAGCAGAAATAAATGATATAGAAACTGAAAAATAGAAGAGATCAATGAAGCCAGGAGCTGGTTCTTTGAAAAAAGTCAACAAAATTTATCAACCTCTAGTCAGAATTATCAAGAAAAAAAGAGAAAGGACTCAAATAAATAAAAACACAAGTGAGAGAGGGGAAATAACAACAAACACCACAGAAATACAAATAATTATAAGAGAATATTATAAAAAGAATATGTTAACAAATTGGACAACCTAGAAGAAATAGATGAATTCCTAGAAACATGTAACCTACCAAAACTGAATCAGGAAGAAATAGAACATTTGAACAGATAGATTACCAGCAATGAAATTACGTCAGTAATCAAAAAACTCCCAACAAACAAAAGTCCAGGACCAGATGGCTTCACAGGTGCATTCTACCAAACTTTTAAAGAAACATTAATACCTAGTCTTTTCAAACTATTCCAAAAAATAGAAAAGGAAAGAAAACTTCCAAATTCATTCTGTGAGTTCAACATTACCCTGATACTAAAACCAGATAAGGACACCACAAAAAAAGAGAACTATAGGCCAATATTTCTGATGAACATACATATAAAAATCCTCAACAAAATACTAGCAGACCATATCCAGTAATACATTAAACATATCATTCACCACTGTCAGGAGGTTCAATATTTGTAAATCGAGCAATGCGATACATCACATCATTAAAAGAAAGAATAAGAACCATATGATCATTTCAGTAGATGCAGAAAAAGCATTTGACAAAGTACAACATCCATTCATGATAAAATCCTCAACAAAGTAGGTTTAGAGGGAATATACCTCAATATAATAAAGGTCGTATATGAAAAACCAACAGCTAATATCATCCTCAGTGGGGAAAAACTGAGAGCTTTTCCCCTAAGGACCGGAATAAGGCAAGGATGTTCACTCCCACCACTTTTATTCAGCGTAGTTTTGGAAGTCTTACTCATGTAATCAAACAACAAATTGAAATAACAGGCATCCGAATTGGTAAGAAAGAAGTAAAACTTTCACTATTTGAAGATGACATGTACTTTATATAGAAAACCTGAAAAGACTCCATCAAAAAAGTACTAGAACTGATACATGAATTCAGTGAAGTCCCAGGATACCAAATCAATGGACAGAAATCTGTTGTATTTCTTTCATCGATAATGAAGTAGCAGAGAGAGAAATTAAGATAACCATCCCATTTGGGGGGGGCCTGGGTGGCTTAGTTGGTTAAGTGTTGGACTCTTGATTTCAGCTCAGGTCATGATCTCAGGGTTGTGAGATCGAGCCCCACATTAGGCTCTGTGCTTTGTGTGGGGCCTAAGATTCTCTTTCTCCCTCTTCGCCTCTCTTCCCCTGTTCTCTCGCTAACAAAAACAGAACAGAACAAAACAAAACAAGAAACCTCAAACACAAAGACCACCCTAAACCCCCCCAAAACCATCCCATTTACTAATGCACCAAAAATAATAAGATATCTAGGAATAAACCTAACCAAACAGGTGAGAGACTATACTGTGAAAACTATAAAACACTGTTGAAAGAAATTGAAGATGATACAAATGCTCATGGATTGGAAGAACAAATATTGTTAAAATGTCTGTACTACCCAATGTATTTTATACATTTAATGCAATCCCTATCAAAATAACAACAGCATTTTTCATAGAACTAGAACAAACAATTCTAAAATTTGTATGGAACCACAAAAGATCAGGAATAGCCAAGGCAATCTTGGAAAACAAGCTGGAGGCATCACAATTCCAGACTTCAGGTTATATTACATAGCTGTAGTCATCAGAACAGCATGGTACTGGCACTGACATAGACATGAAGATCAATGAAACAGGATAGAAAACCCAGAAATGCGCCAATTAATCTTTGACAAAGCACGAAGTATTCAATGGGAAAGAGACAGCCTCTTCAACAGGTAGTGTTGGGAAAACTTGACAGCAACGTGCAAAGAATGAAACTGGATTACTTTCTTATACCATACACAAAAATAAATTCCAAATGGCTTAAAGACCTAAATGTGAGACCTGAAGCCACAAAAATCCTGGAAGAGTACACGGGCAGTAACTTTCTGACATCAGCCATAGCAAGTTTTTTTCTGGATGGGTAGGAAGGAAACAAACAAAACTCATGTTTGTATGGAATCAGAGAAGATATTTGCAAATCACCTATCTGATAAAGGGTTAGTATCTAAAATATATAAAGAACTTATACAACTCAACACCCAAAAAACAAATAACCTGATTAAAAAATGAGAACACATGAAAAGGCATTTCTCCAAAGAAGACATACATGTAAAGATGTTGAATATCAGTCATCATCAGGGAAATGCAAATCAAAACCACAATGATATAGCACCTCATACCTTTTAGAATGGCTAAAATCAACAATACAAAGAACAAGAAGTTTTGGTGAGGATATGGAGAAATAGAAATCCTCATGCACTGTTGGCGGGAGTGCAGACTGGTGCAGCCACTGTGGAAAACAGTATAGAAACTCCTCAAAAAGTTAAAAATAGAACTACTCTAGGATCCAGTAATCACAGTATTGGTTATTTATGCAAAGAACACAAAGTCACTAATTCAAAGGGATATACACACCCCTACGTTTATAGCAGCATTATCTACAATAGCTAGATTATGGAAGCAGCCCAAGTGTCCATTGACTGATGAATGGATAAAGAAGGTGTGGTAGATGGAATATTATTCAGCCAAAGAAAAGAATGAAATGTTAACATTTACATGATGTGGACTGAACTAGACAGTATAATGCTAAGCCAAATAAGTCAGTCAGAAAAAGACAGATATCATATGATTTCACTCATGTGTGAAATTTAAGAAACAAAACAAATGATCATAGGGAAAAAGAGAGAGAGAGAGAGAGAGGGAGAGAGAATCCAAGAAACAGACTCTTAAATAGAGAATCAACTGATAGTTACCAGAGGGGAGGTAGGTGGAGGGATGGGTTAAATAGGTGATAGGGATTAAGGAGTGCATTTGTCATGATGACCACCAGATGTTGTATGGAATTGCTGAATCACTAAATTGTATACCTGAAACTAATATTACACTTTATGTTAATTAACTGGAATTTAAATAAAAACTTAAAAGAAACAAACCTGCACTTTGTCCCACCACCCCATCAACAACTAATTCTTTTTTCTGTTCCCTTTTACAGAAAAAAAAATATCGAAAGAGTTGTCTGCCTCTAGTCCTAGCCCATTCAGGCAGGCTTTCATGAATCATGCCTCTCCCTCCAAATTTCCCTTCTTACGGTCGTTAATGACTTCCAAATTGCTTAATGTCAGATCTCATTTTACATTCTCATGGTTCCGTTAGTAGGATTTGACCCATTTGGACTATTCCCATTCTTTCCTCTTAGACATTTCTTTTTCTAGCTTCAAAGATACATACCAACTTCCTAGTCCACGCCCACCCTACCCCGCAATCGCTTTGGTCACTTCTGTACATTGATTGGTTACACTTCATCTCTTTACCTTCTAAACACTAGAATGTTTCAGGGAAAGGTTCTGAGCCTTTTCTCTCTCTATCTACAGCTACTGCCTTTGCTTATCTCATCAGATAAATTGGCTTTAAATATTATCTACATGCTGATTTATATCTCTAGTACAAATTTCTTTTACTCTAGATTCATATTCATCAAGAGTGAACCCAGATGAACCACTGGCCAGCCCATAAAATTGAAGGAAATAATAGATGCTGTTGTTTTAAACACAGAGTTTTGTTGTGGTTTGGTATGCTGCTATGTATACATTAATTTAAGGGTTGACTTCATCATCCTAAAAGCAAATATAAAGTGTGAAAACTGTGATTTTCAAATTGCTTAATTTATTTGCAGAATGTATTGATAGATTCCAATCTTAACAGGAATACAAATGTTTGTTGATTCATGAAAATGCAAATTATTTATCCTTTTCCCCTAAAAGAATTCATTATCCATGATGCATAACAATAGGAAATCAAAATAACAATTATGTTGTCTCCATGCATGCAGACAAAAGAGTTACTCTAGTAAGTCCAACACTGCAATTAATGAATAAGGTGGAATCCAATTTTATGAATCACTTAGTAAGTTAAGTTTTTGGTAATTTAACAAAACTATTAGTGGTTTTTAAAATAATAAATATAACGAATTGAATATATATTTTTTCTTGTCATGAATCTGGGCCATTGTGGTGTGAATTACTTGCATATAGGTAAAATTATATTTCATAATAAACATTGAATATACTTAAGTAAATAACTTTAATTTACTTATTTTTCTTCCTTTTCAATCTCATTCATTGTGTACTATAGAGAATAACTTATACTAACACATTGGCAGTTTTTCATGAGAGAACAGAGAATGCTTTTAAAATTATTCTTTAATATAAAAGACTGCTATTGTTTCAGATTTGGAGTATGTTTTGTGGGAAGTAAATTGCCAAATTCTAACTGTTAATTAGAAAAACCCTCAACTATGTAAGGCTTATCAACACAATATTTTTAGAGATTAGCAATATGCAGTATTTGAAGAACAGTCTAAAGGTGCAATTTTCTAATGTGAATTTAAACCATACATCTTAGAATAGTCAGTCAACAATTTCTTTAACTTCTTTTAAATAGCAGTATCTATTGTTTCTCAAAAGCAACATTAAGGCAAATACAATATTGGAAATATTATCACATCTATCAATTCTTTTAGTTGACAGGAGATTAGAAAAACTGGATCAATTAAGATAGTACAATTCTTGAAACCTGGCCATAATAATTATAATTATAACAATTACTCATATTTGTGTGTTTCAAAGATGTTTCAGATTCTTAATCTCATTTTATTATGTCAGTGACATTTTGAAGCAAATGTTAGATTATCATCATCATCATTTCACCCCAATTTTAGAAGTGAGGAAACTGCAGTTCACAGAAGTAGAATAAATTTCCCAAGATCATGTAGGTGGCAAGTAACAGACTTAGGAGTAGGATTTCAGATTCTTACAAAGCTCTGTTTAATTAACATGAATAAACACTCAATGTACTTATTAAGTGTCTTATAAATTAAAATACCAAAAATATCTTTGAAGAGGAATGGAGAATGTTATTTATACTTTCATATTCCGGGTGATGAGTTAGAAATCCTTCCTGAAACAGGAGAGGCAAAGTAGAAGGATTGAAATCTATTATCTGACTCCAAAGCTCATGTTTTTTATACTACAAAAAGTTGCCTCTCAGCATTTTACATGTATCTCATTTCATGTTTCCTTCTTTTGCTACTTGTTTATATTCATGTCTTCCTTGTTATATTATAGTTTTTTTTTTTTTGGTTTATGAATTTTTATTTTTTAAATTATTTTTCCCCCAATTACTTTTATTTTTTCAGTGTTCCAAGATTCATTGTTCACATACCACACCCAGTTCTCCATGCAATACATGCCCTCCTCAATACCCACCACCAGGCTCGCCCAACCATATACCCTCCTCCCCTCCCAAACCTTCAGTTTGTTGCTCAGAGTCCACAGTCTCTCATGGTTCATGTCCACCGCCGATTTCCCCCAATTCACCCTTCCTTTCCTTCTCACAATGTCCTCCATGTTTTTCCTTATGCACATGTAAGTGAAACCATATGATAGTTGACTCTCTCTGCTTGACTTATTTCACTCAGCATAATCTCTTCCAGCCCCGTCCATGTTGAAACAAAAGTTGGGTATTCATCCTTTCTGATGGAGGCATAATATTCCATTGTATATATGGACCATATCTTCTTGATCCATTCGTCTGTTGAAGGGTTTTCTTAAAGATAGAAATCATATCTCTTATACCCTCCTCATCCTCTATTCCCTCATACCTAACAGTATCTTGCATAGGGTTCAGTAATATTTGCTGCAAAGAAATGAAACTTTTTATGGTATCCCTTAAGAGGAGACTAAGGCATGTTCTATGCAAATCTAAAGTATCCCTACACACTTATTTGAAAATATTTATTATATATGTAGTATGTACCCACCATTATTCTAGTATAAGTTTGTATTTAGAGGTAGTCAACCAGACAAACTTTGGTTAAAAATTTGTTGTTTATCCTCTTGGAGCCACTGTTTTTTTCAGCTTTATGAGATTAATCTAAAACGTATCTCTAGGGAATCAAATGGTTAAAAATTTGTTGTTTATCCTCTTGGAGCCACTGTTTTTTTCAGCTTTATGAGATTAATCTAAAACGTATCTCTAGGGAATCAAATTAAGTAGTGTGTATAAAGGACTTTACCTTAGGTTTCATGTGTTGTGTTCTTGCTAAACCTTAGTTTCTTTGCTAATCTCCTTCTTACCCATCACTTAAAATTCCCTAGTAAAAAGGTAATAGAGATGACTTAAGTCTGAATGATTTTGTTTCCCACTGTATTTATTATGGTTTTACTACTATTTTCAGATATCACTTCCCAGAGTTTGTGATATAAAAATTGGTGAGTCAGGTGTAGTCCCTAGAATGACTTTTGTGTGTACCTGGCCTTGGTGTTAAAATTGTCTTTCCAAACAAGAGTACTCATGGAGCCTTGGAGTATAGGCATAAATTAAGTGGATCAGGCAGGTATTGTTGATTTCAGGCACAGGATTTCTTTGGGAGGGTTTGAACTACTTTTCTACAATTCTGAGATTTATGTATTTCGAAAAGTTTCCCAAAGCTGAGTCTGTGGATTTCTCTATGTGATTTACAACCTTAGCTTCTGTAGCTTCAGATCACATTTTATTTTCCCATCATGAAGCAGGGCTAATTATTAGAGTGACAAAGGAAGTCATATATTTTAAAGCTTCTATGTGGCCAAAGGGTGCTTTTAATGAAAATTAACTTTAGTGAGACATTTGCAATGCACATGCTGTACCACTGATATAGTAATTCATTTTATGCCCTTTCTGAGATTCTAAATTCATTGTTTCATAGAACCACTTTTTTTTTTTACCATAGGCTAATGGAGAGTACATGATATACTAGAGATTTCTCTATTTTCAGAACTATTTTTTTGACATTCCTATTTTCTTAGCTACCAAAGTAAAGATAAGTTGCTGTGATTTTGAAGGATTAATATGAATTACTATTTTATCTGCAACCAAACATTTAAATATTTGTTGACATTTTCTGTGGGAGATTAACATTTAATTTAGAAAAAAGCTGGAAATCTTTGAAATAAAGTAAAATGCTTCCCGAGTTTGTAAAATGAAGTGACAAATGTTTAGTGCAAAGACCTTTGAATATAATATTGTAATGTCATATAAAATATTCTTTGGTTGCATTCAAAATATCCATATTGAATTATCAGTCTAAACCACATAAAGGAAGTAATCAGAAGTTAAATAAAAAGAACTTAAACCTTAAATATATCAGTCAGCAGATGAATAGATGCCTCATAGGGAAGAATTTGGCCTGCAATTGCATTCTTCAACAATCGAACTAGACTATGAAATGATAAAAATGAAATATTATGTTTTATTTGTAAAAATAAGCTCACAAGCTTGAGATTTTAAATTATATTAAAGATATGTAACTAGAGAAATTTAAATGCATGTATTAGTGGAGTAAATTAAGTATTTTGGCAATGAAGAATTTTATATTACTATAAAAAGTATCAAGGTAACTATTTACTAGTATTAACACTATTTATTTTGTTGAGCGCTTATTTTGTTGAGCCAACCATTATTTTTGGCATTTTATATTGCTTAAGTCATTAAGGAGACCTTTGAGGCTGTTTTTGTTGTTTGTAAAATAAACATTTTCCCCTCATTCCATAATGTAAGTACAACTAAACCTCATTGTCCATTTTCTAATTACTTAATTTGATTACATATTAGATTCTATTATTCTTTCTTTGGCCACATGGCATTTTTGCCATTTTATTTATCAAGAGCAGCTCCAAGAGTTGGAAGGGATAGGGCATTTTCTTTTCCTTTTGTTTTTTCCCCAAATTTTTATTTAAATTCTAGTTAGTTAAAATATAGTATAATATTGATTTCAGGAGTAGAATTTAGTAATTCATTAGTTAAATATAACACCCAGTGCTCATCATGACAAGTGCCCTTCTTAATACGCATCACCCATTTAGCCCCTCTCCCACTCCAGTCCTCTTCAGCAAACCTCAGTTAGTTTTCTATCCTTAAGAGTCTCTTATGGTTTGCTTCCCCTTCTCTTTTCTTTTATTTCAGGACAAGACATTTTTAAAAAGATAATTAAATGTTTATTTACTATTTTACCTCTTGATAATGACTCACAAGATAACTAATGCAATCTTTCAATTATACTAGGTACAGTTACAAGCCTCGCTCCTAAAAACATTAATCTTTTGAGGTTCAGAAAAAATTTAAATAATATCAGAAGAAGAGAACTAAATGATATTTAAGATATTACAGCTCTTTGATCAATTTTTGCAACTTTAATGGTAAGGCTAGGTAATGGTAATTGAGGAACTTTCTCAAAACTCAGAATATAATAAGGGCATAGTGCAAGACCAAGCCAAATATTTTAAATTTTGAAAGTTACTTTGAAATATTGAGATAGTAATATGTACTCATTATTTGCAAAGTGTAGAAGATATAGTGAAGCAAATAAGATCATCTGTAATTTAAAAACTATAATTTTACCACCTAGAAATAAAGTCTGTTAACCTATGCATTTCTTTTGATTTCTAGAGAAACTCAGAAACACAATTGTTTACAATGTGGTTGAGATTATAAAGAGTGAAAAAATTTTTTGTGCTTTTTAAAAACTTCTATTATACCATGATCACTTTTTAATTCATTTAAATATTCAAAAAGATAATTTAAATAACCCATGTGACAGAATGTTATGCAGTGATTGGCATTATTTTGTGGTTTCCCTATTATTGAACATTTAGTAACTAAAGTTGCTATTGTGAATAATGCACTTAAGATCTGTGTACATAAATTTTTGTCTTCATTTCTCCTCATTTCCTGAGGATACTATACTTAGAAGTGAATTACAATTTCAAAGGATCTGAATCTTTTTTTGAAGCCTTTAAAGTCTACTGTTAATTGCTTTTTAGAAAGATCGTACCAATTTAAGCTTCTACAAAACAAAGTGTGGGAAAGTCACTCTATACTTCCCAATATTGAGAATAATCACTGTAGGAACCTTTCCTTATTCTCATAGGCAGAAAATGGTATCTTATTGTTCTAATTTGGATTTCTTTGATCATTGGTAAGATTAAACTCATTTCATATATTTGTGAACATTCAATTTTCTGCTTTTATGAATTGTCCATGTAATTTTTCTTTTGGAATTTTTTTATTATGTTCAGTTAGCCACTGTATAATACATCATTAGTTTTTGATATAGTGTTCAATGATTCGTTAGTTACATATAACAGCCAGTGCTCATCACAACACATGCCTTCCTTAATATCCATCCTTAATACCCATCACCCTGTTACCCACTTCCTCTACCCCCCTTTCCTCTGAAACCCTCAGTTTGTTTCCCAGGGTCCATAGTCTCTCATTGTTTGTCTCCTTCTCTGATTTCTCTCCCTTCAGATTGACCTCCCTTCCTCTGTGGTCATCTGTGCTATTGTTTATGTTCCACAAATAAGTGAAACCATATGGTAATTGTCTTTCTCTGCTTGATTTACTTCACTTAGCATAATCCCCTCCAGTTCCATCCATGTCGATGCAAGTGGTGGATATTCGTCCTTTCTGATGGCTGAATAATATTCCATTGTATATATGGACCACATCATCTTTATCCATTCATCTGTTGAAGGACATTTTGGCTCCTTCCACAGTTTGGCTATTGTGGACATTGCTGCTATGAACATTGGGGTGCTTGTGGTCCTTATTTTCACACATCTGTATTTTGGGGTAAATACCTAGTAGTGCAATTGCTGGGTGGTAGGGTAGCTCTATTTTTAACATCTTGAGGAACCTCCATACTGTTTTCCAAAGTGGCTGTACTAACTTGTATTCCCACCAACAGTGTAAAAGGATTCCCCTTTCTCCACATCCTCGCCGAATTTATTTTTTCCTCTTTTGTTAATTTTTGCCATTCTAATTGGTGTAAGGTGGTATGGTATTTTTCTATGTGAGTTCTTTATTTTTTAAGAATACCAAGCCTTAATTGGGGTACCTGGGTGGCACAGTTGATTAAACATCTGAATTTTGGTTTTGGCTGAGGTCATGATCTCAGGGCCGTGATCTCAGGATTGTGATTTCAGGGTTGTGAGTTAAAGTCCCACATCAGGCTCTGTGCTCAGAGTGGAGTCTGCTTGAGATTCTCTCTCTTTCTCCCTGCCCCTCCCACTTGTGCTCTCTCTCAAATAAATAAATAAATCTTAAAAAAAAAAAAGAATATTAAGCTTTAGTTATCTTTATGGCCAGTGTTTTTTAAGCTTGATATATTTGAATTTTATGATCATGTTTTTTACATGAGAGAGCTAACATTTTTATGTAGTCAGATATGATTAATTTTTTTTAATTTTCTACCATTGTTTTTTATGGTTAATGCTTCCAAATCTGAGAAAATACTTAAGTTTGCTTCTAGCCTTTTTATGGTTTTATTCCACATGTTTAATTATTTAATCCTTACCAAAATTATATAAGTGTAATAAACTGAGGTTCTAACTTAAAATTTTCTGAATAGCTATTTTCATCACTTACTTATTGAATAATCCATTTCTTTACTACTGATTTTGTGATGCTTCCTTTATTATAGTCTATCTACACACACATACTTATATATCATATCATGTGATTTACAAATTTGACCTTAGACTTCTTAATCAGTATGATCTAAGGCTGTTAGTAATATAAATGCATCTTCCTGGGCCCCAAATCTGGAATACTAAGTTAAATAATCCAATCAAGAAATGGGCAGAAGATATGAACAGTCATTTCTGCAAAGAGGACATTCAAATGGCCAACAGACACATGAAAAAGTGCTCAACATCACTTGGCATCAGAGAAATACAAATCAAAACCACAGTGAGATATCACCTCACACCAGTCAGAATGGCTAAAATTAGCAAGTCAGGAAATGACAGATGTTGGCGAGGATGCGGAGAAAGGGGAACTCTCCTACACTGTTGGTGGGAATGCAAGCTAGTAATTGAGTGCCTTACCTTGTTCAAGGCTTTTATATATACACTAATATTCTATTCTTGTCATAGCCATGTGAAATGAGTATTATATTTTTTAAAGATTTTATTTATTTATTTGAGAGCTAGTGAGAGAGAGCATGAGCAGTGGCAAGGGAGAGGGAGAGGCAGGCTTCCCGCTGTGCAGGGAGCCTGATATGGGGCTCAATCCCAGGACCCTGAAATCATGACCTGAGCTGAAGGCAGATGCTTAACTGACTGAGTCACCCAGGCGCCCCTGAAATGAGTATGAGTATTAATATTAATCAAATGAGAAATTTTTTTTATTATGTTATGTTAGTCACCATACAGTACATCATTAGTTTTTGATGTAGTATTCCATGATTCATTGTTTGCATATAACACTCAGTGCTCCATGCAATACATGCTCTCCTTAATAACCATCACCGGGCTCACTCATCCCCCCACCCATTTCCCCTCTAAAACCTTACGTTTGTTTCCTGGAGTCCATAGTCTCTCATGGTTCATCTCTCCCTCTGATCCCCACCCCTCTCCCCATTTTTCCCTTCCTTCTCCTAATGTCCTCTATGCTGTTCCTTATGTTCCACAAATAAGTGAAACCATATGATAATTGACTTTCTCTGCTTGACTCATTTCACTTAGCATAATCTCCTCCAACTCCATGCATGTTGATGCAAAAGTTGGGTATTCATCCTTTCCGATGGTTGAGTAATATTCCATTGTGTATATGGACCACATCTTTATCCATTCATCTGTTGAAGGGCATCTCTGCTCCTTCCACAGTTTAGCTATTGTGGACATTGCTGCTATGAACATTGGGGTGCATGTGGCCCTTCTTTTCACTACATCTGTATCTTTGGGGTAAATACCCCGTAGTGCAATTTCTGGGTCATAGGGTAGCACTATTTTTAACTTTTTGAGGAACCTCCACACTGTTTTCCAAAGTGGCTATACCACCTTACATTCCCACCAGTAGTGTAAGAGGGTTCCCCTTTCTCCTCAACCTCTCCAGCATTTGTTTTTTCTTTCCTTGTCAAATTTTGCCATTCTAACTGGTGTAAGGTGATATCCAATGTGATTTTGGTTGAATTTTCCTGATGGCTAATGATGATGAACATTTTTTCAGATGTCTGTTAGCCATTTGTATGTCTTCTTTGGAGAAGTGTCTGCTCATGTCTTCTGCCCATTTTTTGAGTTGATTATTTGTTTTCTGGGTGTTTAGTTTGAGAAGTTCTTTTTAGATCTTAGATATCAGCCCTTTATCTGTAATGTCATTTGCAAATATCTTCTCCCATTCTGTGGGTTGCCTCTTTGTTTTGTTGACTGTTGTGCAGAAGCTTTTTATCTTGAGGAAGTCCCAAAAGTTCATTTTTGCTTTTGTTTCCCTTGTCTTTGGATCCATCAAAGTCCTAGAGGAGAACATAGGCAGTAACCTCTTCGACATGGGCCATAGCAACTTCTTTCAAATGAGAATTTTGAGTCTGATAAGATTAATTTATTTGTCCATATTTAGAAGACTGGAAAATACTTGACGTAGAGTTTAAAACTGTTTTATGCCTATACCTATTGAATTTATATCATATTCTTCTCCCGTTTTTAACAGAAAGATTGGCATCAAGGCAGTTTGGAGATTTGGTATACGTGGTTAGGTAAGGCTTGCATCTTGGAGACCAGTGAGAACATTTTGATAGTTCAGATGAAATATGATAACAACCTGGGGTAAGAAAGGATGGAATCGATTCATTTATCAAACAAATGCAGAAAGGCCAAATATATTGCTTGCCAATGGAGCTGTGTCAAGCATCTAGCTTTCTTTTTCCTATCAGTGATTTTCTATTCATTTCCATAAGTGATTTATAAAAATTAGGAGACCAAATTCTTCTGTTTCTTTTCATCACCACAAACTACTGTTTGGCTACCCTTCAGAGTTTAAATGCTTCTGCTCTTATATATAATCTGTTTTTGCTCATGGTTTAAGCATTTACATTTGTATTTCTCCAGTTACCACCAGTTATAAACTTTCAGTTTTGGGTAGTTGCTGATTTTTACTAAATTTTATTCTCTATCAGGAAACTATGTTAAATAGGAATTTTGTAGTATAAATATAAATGAGCAGATTTTGTTGTTGTTGTTATACATCTGCGAATGCTATTTCTGATATATAACCTTAACTGCACTAAAGCCAGTGGGAATCTTCTCAGACAATGCACTTGCTTTTTTAAGATGTGATACCAGCATGTTATAAAAAGGAAGAAAAATGATGAAATTACTCAGAAGAATATATCAATAATGATACTAGGCATGCAAATTTTATCAGCCTTGCTTGTGGTTGTTCCATAAAGAGAAAATTTACTGGGAGACTCTTGCATTGTGGGTACTTACATATATCTTTTATTTAACACATATTTATTGAGTACATTCTACATTTCATGCACAATGCTAGGCATGAGGTATATATGAGTGAATAAAAAGCATTTGTTTACTATTCTTCATGAGCTCAAGTCCGGTGGGAGAGAGTCAATAAGAAGTTAACAAACATGTATAATTGCATATTGTGAGAAGTGCTATGAAGGAAATAAAGATAATTCAGGGGTAGAAATTTCATGGAAACTTTTTGGATAGTGAGAAGAGACTTATGTGATGAGGTAAGCATTAAGCTGAGATCCGAAAGATAAAGAGGCATCCATGAGAAGGCAGGGAAAGAGCATGGAAAAAGGTCTTGAGGCAAATAACGTTTTGTTCTAGGAACTGAAAAGAAGAGAGTGCATTAGGTAAAGGAGTGGTAAAGATGAAACAAGAAAGGTAGACAGGGACTAGATCATGCAGTGTCTCATGGGTTTTAGTAAAGGCTTTGTGTTTTATTTGATGTGCATTGGGAAACTATTGAAGAGATTTAGGCAGGAGAACAACATGATCTCATTTCTGGAAAAGTAATACAGTACATTGTAGAGGAAGATTTTATTGTAATGGGCTTCTAAAGTTGAAGTAAACTAAGGCAGAAATTTTCCTTAATTTCACAGTATATGTATTATTTAACATGTGTAAGTATATATGCATATATTATTCCACTTTATTTTCTCTGTTGGCTTCTTACCTATACCTTCTTTTATGTATGTATGTGTGTATGTATGTATTTTTGGTGGTTGCTCTGTGGCTAATGGTATGCATCCTTTTGTACCACTTTATACTTCATACTTTCTTTGTCATACTTCCTGCTTCTGACTTCACACTCAACAGTTGATACTTAACACTTTCCATTTTAAAGCTTTATACATCTTAGAATAGTCTCACTCGGTTTACCTGCCTGGTCCCTATCCTTTGGGTATTCTTGTTATACATTTTAGTTTTTGCGCATTATAAACTCCTGTTTATAATGTTAATATTTTGACTTCAATCAGGTAGCTTAAGAAAATTATTAAATAATAATATAGTTTAAAAATATATAACCAGTTATCTACAATTTTTACTTTTTCTTATTCTTTACTGCAGATCCATGTTTATGTACAACTTTTCTTCTGTAGATTTGTGTTTCTATCAACCCCAAAACATCCTTTGGTATATCTTAGAGTGCAAATCTGCATCTTCTTGCACTAAATTCTCTCAGTTTTTGTTTATATGAAATTCTCTTTATTTTACTTTTGTTTTTGATTTGATGTAGAATTCTGGGTTGAAAAGATTTTTTTTTAACACTAATGATATTATTTCACTGTCTTATAATCTTCATTGTTTCTGATGAGAACTCAACTGTTTGTTACCCTTTTTAATGATCTCCTGTATGCAGTGTCTTTTCTGTGCTTTTAAGATTTTTTTCTGTCTTGGTTTTAAGCAATTTGACTATAATATATCTAGGTTGGACTTTTTATATTTGTGTTATTTATCCTACTTGGGGCTTATTGAGCCTCTTAGATATGTAATTGTTGATTTTTATCAAATTTGGCAAAATTTAAGGCTTATTTCTTTGAATATTATTTCTCCTACATTTTCATTTACTTTTCTTTCTGGAACTCTTATTACATATTTGCTGTTTTTCTATGGGTCTCTTAAGCTTGTTAATTTAAGAAAAAACATTTTTCTACATTTAGATAAAATATTTTTTAATGATGTATCTTTATTCTGAAATTTTCAATCTGCTGTTGAACCCATTCAGTGTACTTTTTATTTCTAGCATTGTAAATTTTAATTCTACAATTTCCATTCAGTTTTTTTAATAGATCTCAATTTCCAATTTAATTTTCTCTCTGTTCACTCTGAAGACCATATCTTTCTTTAATTCTTTGAAATATTTTCCTTTAGCTACTTGAATATATTTATAATATTTTCTTTGTTTACTAAAGCCAAAATCTGGGCCATCTCAGTGTTGGTCTCTATTGACTACATTTTTTATTACAGAAGCTCTTGTTTCTCTTTTCATCCTCTTAAGAGATGATTTTTTGATTGAGTTACCAGAGACTGGTTTTTATCACCTCGAACTTAGATTAACTTAGTTAAACTTACAAGTTTATATAAGATCAAGGTGATAAACCAGTCCTCTAAGTTGGAACTCGTGTAAGAAAGAGTTAATTAAGCAGGCATGAATTTCTTAAACCTTTTACATTAATGAGAAGCATCTATTTTATGACTGACCTTTGGCTGGTTCCTAGAATGCTGTTGGAATATTCTGATAAGAATTTTTTACATGCTTGTTGCTAGTACAGAACACTGTGCTAGCTTATCTAGATAGCATAGGTAAAATTTTTTGTTTTTGGTGCATATATACTTTCCTTCTGGACATCTGGAGGTTCCATGACTGACTACCATAAAAAGGTCTGGATTCCTAGGCTCAGGCAAGTTTCCCTCGTAGGTAGCAATTCTTATATGTTGTTATAATTAATTTATGGAAGAATTAAGTGGGTTTAATGTAATGCTCTGGGAGAGTAACTGTTGGAAGCTTGTGCTTGATTTCTTGAAGACTTCATCCCATGTATGTTTTCTCTTTGCTAATTTTGATTTGTGTCTCTTCAGTATAAAAGTATTCTTTTCAGGGTGTAACTTATTCTGAGTCTTTGGATTCCTTCTGAACTACCAAAACTGTGGGTAATTTGGGGAACTCCTGACAGAGGACTCAAACTTCAAACTCTTCTTCCTTAGGTTTTTATCTGGGCTTGGTTTTGGTCTTTATTAAGGCGAGTGTAGGTTAGGTTATACTATATAATGTGGTACTTCTTTCTCTTTTTTTCACTGGATTCCATGAGTGTTAATTAAGTTCAAAAAGGTCTCTATACTTAGGCTGGGCTGGATCTCTTCAACCTCTCTATTCCGTTATCACAGAATTTTAAGTAGCATGTTAGTTAAACCTTGTATAGAACTGAAGAAATTGTAGAAACAAGACTACATTTAAGAAGACTTCAGGCAAAAACATAAAGGAAAGTGAAAAAAATCTTATTGGAGGTGGGAGGAAAAAGCATTCTTGTTTTGTAGTGATGGAACACTTAGCAACACTGTCACTGCAGTTATGTGGAAAGTAGAAAATGTACTAAGTGACCTGAGTTGATGTAGCTAAGGAAATTCCTGTGCGGAATGTTTAGGGGCTGCCTGGTTTCTTCTTGCAGCTTAAAGTGGGAAGACAGAGAGAAACTAAGGAAGCGCTTTTAAACATGAAGGAACCAGGACTTGATGGCTTAAATTCTAAGCCTTTTCAGATGACAAATGCTTTTAAAATTAATCTTTCCAGGTAAAGATACATACCAGGGTACTTTCAGAAAAACTTGGTTGAGATGAAACTGAGGATGTGACTGTAAAATCCTTTGTTGAGATCTAAGAAAGATCAAAGATTAAAGTACTAAGTTAGACAAAAGGCCCTCTAAAGAATTTAAGGGTATGTTTCACCAATCCTCTCAATCAAAAAATAGGACTTATAAGGGGTCAAAGATATTGTCACTCAGCAGAAATCCAAGGTAGGAAAGGGTTTTTCTAGAGACGCACAGAAGCTGTGATGTGAGGTAATAAATATTTGTTGTTTTAAGCTACTAAGCTTTGAGTTAATTTATTGTGCAGCAGTAGATACCTAATACCAGTAGGATATAATAATAAGCGAAATAAGGCTGTGATACTCTCTATATAGTTTGATTTCAACCAAATGAAAAAATGAATATTTATAGAAAAAGACATGAAAAGGGTACCCCCGATTTTAGCAAAGATTTTCTCTGCATGGCAGAATTTAGGGTATTTATTTATTTTATTTTATCATGAATTTATTCATCTGTTGTAATACTTGTAATCAGAAAACATTTACCTATGTTTTTAGGATTTTTTTTTTTTAAATATCAGTGGGATGGATAAAAGTTTATGTAATATTTTCACTTCACATTTGACAATCTCCCTGAGACTGACTAACGAACTGTAATATGAAAGGATGGTCTTTCTTAATTCCTGATAACTTTACCCATAAGTTATGTGGGTCTAGCCTTAGGAAATACATTTTTTTCTTGGCATTTCCCTGTACTCTGGAATTATGCTTATTGATATTCAATGATTCTGAGAGGTATGCTTTGACACTTCTTGTGACACTTATTTCCAGGTTGTTTTGGCATTATTCCTAATGGGAAGCTACAGATGGGGCTGAATTTGTGAGCAGGTAGTGTATGGGATTTTATTTTATTATTTTTTTTAAATTTCAAGTTTATTTAAATTCCAGTTAGTTAACATATAGTGTCATAGGATTTGAAAAAAACCTTACCAATTGCTTTCAAGGGTTGTTAGCTGAAATTCAATTTGTGCTGCAGAATTTTTAAAGGATTAAGATTCCCATGAGAATCCATTAGTGTCTTTGCCGTACTGAAACAGGATATTAATACCATAGCTGTGCAATTAATAGAACTCAATAAAGTTGTGAATGTAACAACAGTAACATAAATGCTTTACTCTGTTGAATTCCTCCTATGAATCCAGTGCAGTGCTTTACATATATTCTTTGAAAACTTGTTAATTACTGTAAATTGTGTTTGTTTTTATTTTATGGATCAATAAACTGAGGTGATAATGCTAGTACTTGGCAGAGCTGGAATTTAAACCTAGATCTAACTATAAAGCTATGGTACTTCAGTGTTATAGGGCTTATGTTTATTCATTGTTTTGTTTTTTAGATTCCACAAAGTGAAATCAACGGTATTTGTCTTTCTCTGTTTGACTTATTTCACTCATCCTAATATCCTCTTGGGTCCATTCATATTGTTGCAGTTGGCAAGATCTTATTCTTTTTTATGCCTGAATAATATTCCATTATACATATACTCACAATTTCTTTCTTTTTTTAAAAAAATTTTATTTATTTATTTATTAGAGAGAGAGAGAGATCACAAGTAGGCAGAGAAGCAGGCAGAGAGAGAGGGAAGCAGGCTCACCGCCGAGCAGAGAGCCCGATGTGGGGCTCGATCCCAGGACCCTGAGATCATGACCTGAGCCGAAGGCAGAGGCTCCAACCCACTGAGCCACCCAGGAGCCCCATAGCTCACAATTTCTATCAGTGGATGCAGGTTGCTTCCATATCTTGGTTGTTGTAAATAATGCTGCAGTAAATATCGAGTGCATATATATTTCTGAATTAGTGTTTTCTTTTTTTTTGGTAAATAACTACTAGTGAAATTCCTGGATTGTATGGTATTTCTATTTTCAAGTTTTTGAATAATCTCCATGTTTACCACTGTGGTTGCGCCAATTTACATTCCCACCAGCAATGCATAAGGGTTCCCTTTTCTCTACATCCTCGCCAACACCTATTATTTCTTGTCTTTTTGATACTAGTTATTCTGACTGGTGTAAGATGGAATCTCATTGTGGTTTGATTTGTACTTTCCTCATAATTAGCTAAGTGGAGCATCTTTTCATTTGTCTGTTGGCCGTCTGCATGTCTTCTTTGAACAAATATCTGTTTAGGCATTCTGTCCATTTTTTTAAAAATTTTTATGTACATTATCTGACCATTTTTAATTGGATTATTTGTGGTTTTTTTTGGTGTTGAGTTGTATAAATTCTTTATATATTTTGAATATTACCCTTATCAGATATATCATTTTCAAATATCTTCTCCCATTCGATGGATTGCCTTTTGTTTTTTTCCATATTCAGTAACATATTGTAGATGTATACATGTCATTTTTTTGATAAGCCTTATTTTTAATGGCTGCATTGTTTTATACTCTGTGTGTCTCATAAATTAACTTGTTTCTTATTCAAGGACATTTATGCTATTTCTTAGTAATGATTATTATACACTTCTTTGTGTATTTAGCTCTGCGTACTTGTCT
Source organism: Potos flavus (assembly GCA_028534135.1). NCBI lineage: Eukaryota > Metazoa > Chordata > Mammalia > Carnivora > Procyonidae > Potos > Potos flavus. The sequence goes on from CM052900.1 coordinate 131,662,629, forward strand.
CTGTAGAATACATTCCTAGATGAAAGTTGCTGAGTCAAAGGATATTTATTTATTTATTTATTTATTTAATTTATGTTTATATACTGCCAGTGACTCATCTGAATCATGGTACTGGTTTATACTCTTGCCAGCAGTTCATGAGAATGTCTGTTTTTTCCCACCTTTCCCCACATTAGGCTCTGAACATCATCTCACTTTACTTGTAATCAGATGAATAGGGAGCTCATTTAGGCTCTGACTGCAGAATTCCTGTAGGCATGCCAGAAAATTAAAACAAAGTAGAAGAAGATATTCTTTCCAATAAGGTAGAATCAGAGAATGTTAGAATGGAGTTATTTAGTCGCATAATCTTTATTTTTAAATATGAAACATTTTGGGTCCACAAAGAGGAATAGAATTGACCAATGTCACAGAGCTAGTGAGAGCCAGAACCAGGACTTGAATACAGTTCCTTTGCCTATTAGATTAGGGTCATTTCACTGAGTTTTTTTCAGATGCTATGACTTCTTGAACCTCTCACTGTCGTGACATAGCTTTGCATACATATATTCCCTCATGTTCATGATTTAATTTCTGTAATAGATTACTTAAGAGTTTTGCAAGAAAGTAGTATTATTGATTGTTACAACAAATAAGGAAAAAGTACTACAGCTTTCTACTTCTAAAAATAAGCTTTCTACTTAAAATAGTTTTAGATTTGTTTACATTGATAAACTTTTTATATTAAAGTAAAAGTCAGAAACACAAGTTTAGCCTTTTGAAATTGTATAATTCAATGGCATTTATTACATTTATAGTGCTGTGAAACTATTACCTTATTCTGGTTCCAGAATATTTTTATCTCCCTTAAAAAAAATCTCATACTCATTAGGTAATTACTTTTCATTTTTTGTAAACCCTACTCTTCCCTACCTGTGTTCCACCCTTCCCGCACCCTCACTCCCTGCCACAGCCTCTGGCAAACATGATCTCCGTACTGTCACTATAGATTTACCTATTCTGGGTATTTCACATAAATGAAGTAGCATATATGAAATTTTGTGTTTGGCTTCTTTCACTCAGAATGATCGTTTCAAGATTTATCCATGTTTTAGCATGTATCAGTGTTTCACTCATTTTTAGGGCTTTAATAATATTCCATCATATGGGTATACCACAATTTTTAATTCATAAATCTGTTGATGGACATTTCAGTTGTTTCCTAAAATAGTTTTAAATTTAGAGAGAAGTTGCAAAGATAGTGCGCATATGTTCTGTATACCTATTCCCAGTTTCTTCTATAGGTAATATCTTACATTAGTATACTATGTTTTGTATAATTAATCAACCAATATTGACACATTATTATTAACTAAAGTCTGTACATTGTTCATATTTTCTTAGTTTTTACTAATGTTCTTTTTTCTGTCTCAGAATTTGTCACCCTTTCTTTAGTTTTGATGACCTTGACAATTTTGAGAGTAGTAGCCAGGCATTTTTTAGAATGTCCCTCAATTTGAATTCGTCTGATGTTTTTCTGTGATTAGATGGGGGTTATTGGTTTTGGGGAAGAAGACCACAGAGAGGTAAAGAGCCATTCACAGCACATATGAAGAGTTCATATGATTAACTATGATATTAACTTTGCTTAAACTAGTATTTGTCCAGATTCTTCTCTATGAAGTAACTCAAATACCCCTTTCCATACATTCCTCCTTCCATACTCTTTGGAAGGTCACTATGTGCAGCCTACACATAAAGAATGAAGAGTTATGTTCCACCTGCTTTATGTACAAATTATTTGGAATTCTGCATAGGATATTTGTCTCTTCTCCCCTATTTATTTATTCATTTATCTCTATGTGAACTTATATTTAGTTTATATTTTGGGTTATAATCTGATACTACTTTATTTGGTTACTCAAATTGTTCCAGCTTTGGTGATTAGCAGCTCTTTTAGTTGGGTCCTATGTCCCTTTGACTTAACCCTCATCATTTTTTTGAGCACTTCCTTATTTTCCAGCACTGGGAGATGCTCCAGGCCCATCTTGTGTATTCACTATCTCAACCCTTGAATCAGCAATTATTCCAAGAAGTTTTGGTTCCTTTTATTGGACAGTGGTATTAGAAACCAAAATGTGCAATGTGGGTATGCTTGTTGTTTCTGGGGTGACATTGCTTCTAGGCCCTATAGGTGGACAGAGCTTGGAAATAAATGTATGTATACTAACACATGTATACCTACAACAATTTCTGTTTTTATCCATCTATATCTATATTACAGTAATATAGATGCTGATGCCTTCAATTCTAGTTTAGTATCATGGTTTATTTTAGGCTTCCCTCCTTGCTTATATCCTCCTCCAACAGGGAGAAATCTGGCTCCTACCATCTGCCATCCATTGTACTTGTTTGTTCAGTATAGTATATTTGTACAGATGTTTCAGAGTTGTGAACCTGTATCCCTGTGGGAAACAACTTAACCAAGAAAAGTATACCTATTTACATTTTCTATTTTCTTTACTTTTTTTAAATTAAATTTATTCTATTTATTTTTTTCCCCAAATACTTTTATTTTATTTTTTCAGTGTTACAAGATTCATTGTTTATGTACCACACCCAGTGCTCCATGCAATACGTGCCCTCCTCAATACCCACCGCCAGGCTCGCCCATCTCCCCACTCCCCTCCCCTCCAAAACTCTCAGTCTGTTGCTCTGAATTCACAGTCTCTCATGGTTCTTCGCCCCTCTGATTTCCTCCAATTCATCCCTCTCTTCCCTCTCACAATGTCTTCTGTGTATTTCCCCATACTCCACACGTGAGCGAGACCATATGATAATTGACTCTCTCCGCTTGACTTATTTCACTCAACATAATCTCTTCCAGTCCAGTCCATGTCAAAACAAAAGTTGGGTATTCATCCTTTCTGATGGAAGCATAATATTCCATTGTATATATGGACCATATCTTCTTTATTTATTTATTTATTTTTCAAATTTTTTTAAATTTAATTTAATTTTTTAATTTTTTAATTAACACATAATGTATTATTCACCCCAGGGTACATCTCTGTGGATCCTC
>CM052900.1:131666189-131698445 GCA_028534135.1 Potos flavus
TTTTTTCATGTGTCTGTTAGCCATTTGTATGTCTTCTTTGGAGAAGTGTCTGTTCATGTCTTCTGCCCATTTCTTTGATGTGGTTATCTGTTTTTTGCTTTTTTTTTTTAAAGATTTTATTTATTTCTTTGACAGAGGGAGAGATCACAAGTAGGCAGAAAGGCAAGCAGAGAGAGAGGGGGAAGCAGGCTCCCCGCTGAGCAGAGAGCCTGATGCGGGGCTCGATCCTAGGACCCTGAGATCATGACCTGAGCCGAAGGCAGAGGCTTTAACCCACTGAGCCACCCAGGTGCCCCTGATTATCTGTTTTTTGAGTGTTGAATTTGAGGAGTTCTTTATAGATCCTAGATATCAGACCTTTGTCTGTAGTGTCATTTGTGAATATCTTCTCCCTTTCCGTGGGTTGCCTGTTTGTTTTGTTGACTGTTTCCTTTGCTATGTAGAAGCTTTTTATCTTGATGAAGTCCCAAAAATTCATTTTCGCTTTCGTTCCCTTTGCCTTTGGAGACATGTCCTGAAAGAAGTTGCTGTGGCTGATGTCGAAGAGGTTACTGCCTATGTTCTCCTCTACGATTTTGATAGATTCCTGCCTCACATTGAGGTCTTTTATCCATTTTGAGTTTATCTTTGTCTATGGTGTAAGAGAATGGTCGAGTTTCATTCTTCTACATATAGCTGTCCAATTTTCCCAGCACCATTTATTGAAGAAACTGTCTTTTTTCCACCGGATATTTTTTCCTACTTTGTCAAAAATTATTTCACCATGAAGTTGCAGGTCTGTATCTGGGCTCTCTACTCTGTTCCACTGGTCTATGTGTCTGTTTTTGTGCCAGTACCATGCTGTCTCGGTCATCACAGCTTTGTAGTAAAGCTTGAAATCAGGTAATGTGATGCCCCCAGCTTTGTTTTTCTCTTTGAACATTTCCTTAGCAATTCGGGGTCTTTTCTAGTTCCATACAAATTTTAGGATTGTTTGTTACAACCCTTTGAAAAATGCCGGTGGAATTTTGATCGGGATGGCATTGAAAGTATAGATTGATAGTTTTTTTAACGGACTTAATTTTTTAGTGTAGTTTCAGATTCATAATAAAGTTTAGCAGAAGGTACAGAGATTTCTGATATATTTCCTGTCTACACAGCTTCTCCCTCTATCTTAGTCTATCCTGGCATCATTACAAAAATACCATAGTCTGGATGTCTTATAAACAACAGAAATTTATTTTCCACAATTCTGGAGGCTAGGAATTCCAACGTCAAAGCACCAGTAGATTTGGTATTTGATGAGAAACAACTTCCTGGTTCATAAATGGCTATCTTTTTTGCTGTAGCTCACAAGGCAGAAGGGATGGGGTAGCTCAGTAGGGCCTCTTCTTTAAGAACACTTATTTTATTCATGAGGACAGAGCCAATTACTTCTCAAAAACTCTATCTTCAAATACTGCCGCATTGAAGATTAGGTTTCAACATAGGAATTTTGGGAGAACACATTCATTCTATAGGACTCACTATCATAATTCTACACCAGAAACATTGTAACATTTGTTACAATCAAACCTATGTTGGCACATAATTATCACTAAATATCCCTAGTTTTTGTTAGTGTTCACTCTTGATATTTTATGTTCTGTGGGTGTGGACAAATATATAGTGACACGTATCTTCCATTATAATATCACACAAAGTAGTTTCACTGCCCTAAAAATACTGTTTTCTGACTTTTCATCCCTCCTTCCCTCCCCAACCCCGGAGAACTGTTGATCTTTTTATTGTCTTCACAGTTTTGTCTTTTCCAGAATGTTATATTATTGGAATTACATAGCAGGTAGATTTTGTAGATTGGCCTTTTTCAGTTAGTAGTATGCGTTGAAGTATGCATTTAAGGTTCCTATATATCTTTTCATGACTTAAGAGCTCATGTAATTTTAGTACAGTATAATCCATTGTCTGGGTGTACTATAGTTTATTAATTCATTCACCTCCTGAAGGGCATCTTGGTTGCTTTCAGGTTTTGGCAATTATGAATAAAGCTGCTATATAAATATCCGTGTGCATAATTTTGTGTGGACATTAAGTTTTCAACTCCTTTGGGTAAATGCCAAGGAGTGTAATTGCTGAATCATGTGGTAAGAGTGGGTTTAGTTTTGTAAGAAACTGCCAAATTGTCTTTCAAAGTGGCTGTACTATTTTGCATATCCAATAGCAGTGAATGGGAGTTCCTTTTGCTCCACATCCTCATCAGTGTTTGGTGGTGTAGTGTTCTGGATTTTGGTTATTTTAGTAGGTGTGTAGTGGTATCATGTTTTAAGTTGCAATTCCCTAATAACATGTGATTTTTAGTATCTTTTTCATAAGTTAATTTGGTGCCTGTATATCTTCTTTGGTGAGGTATTTGTTCAGGTCTTTGGCCTAAATTTTAATAAGGTTGCTTATTTTATTATTGTTTAATTTCAAGAGTTGTTTGTGTATTTTAGGTAACACTCCTTTATCAGATATGTCTTTTGCAAATCTTTTTTCCCACTCTGTTGCTTGTCTTTTCATACTCTTTACATTGTCTTTTGCAGAGGAGAAATTGTTTTTCGTTTTTGTTTTTGTTTTTTCCTGGAAGTTTTTATTTTAATGAGTTCCAGCTTATTCTTTCTTTCATGGATTGTGTTTTTTGTATTATATCTTAAAAGTCATCACCATCCCCAATGTCACTGAGATTTTCTCCTATTTTCTCTTCTAATTTTAAGTTAATTCTGGTGAAGAGTATAATGTCTGTCTAGATTAATTTTTTTACAAATGGATGTCCAGTTGTTCCAAAACCCATTTGTTGAAAAGACTGTTGGAAAACAGGTTTTCTTTTGGCCCCTTTGTCAAAGGTTAGTTGCCTGTATTTATGTAGGTTTATTTCCAGACTTTTAATCTGTTCCATTGATCCATTTGTCTACTCTTGTCAATACCACAATGTCTTGATTACTGTAGCTTTATAGTAAGTTTTGAAGTCAAGTAATCTGAATCTTCCAACTTTGTTCTTTTCCTTCAATATTATGTTGGCTATTCTGTGAATTCTGCCTCTCCATAAACTTTAGAAAAAGTTTATTGACATGCAGAAAGTTACTTGCTAGGATTTTGACTAGGACTGCATTGAATCTATAGATTAATTTGGGAAGAACTGTTATCTTAACAGTATTTTCTTCTTATCCATGAATACATAATCTCTCTCTAATTATTTATTTCTTTGATTTCTTTGGTTAAAAAATTGCATACATTAAGGTTCATTCTTTGGCTGTAATGTTCCATGTGGATTGACATCCTTTTACTTTTAAAAATTGATTTTTTCCTATATAAAATTTTGATTCCTAGGGTTAAGTCCCTAGAGCGATTTATTTCAGCTTGTCAATCGTAGTTATCCTAGGATCACATTCAAAACATTTGATTACTAATTTTAGAAAAGACAGCTTAATGATATGGTTTTGACATATAGCTTGTAATAAATATGCTTGAACCCCAAGATTTGCATTGAAAGAGGCAGCTTGTCCAACTACCCAGAAGTGACATTTACTGAAAGAAACTATGATGGATTTTAAGACAGAAGCCTAAGATTGTCTCCTACCAAAAGCTATAAAGGGATCTTCAAAGGAGGATACTGAAGAACATTCTAATAACCTAATGATGCATAGCTTCCCACCATGATGTGACTTTGGCTAGGCTACTTTCCCCTTCAGGGCCTTAGTTCATTTGTAAGAAGTGTGTGTAACATTTTTATTATTCTAATTCTTATATATTATGTACTTCCCCCCACCTTCCTATCAGGGAGAAATGACAGCTTAGGTATGTACACAACCAGGTAAAAGTAATGACTGTCTTTTTGACTTAATATATAGCATTTTGGGTGGAGTACACATAGCCCTACCACTTAATTCCAAGCTATGTGACTCAGAGTAAATTAAAAAAAATTGTTCCACTTTTCTCATTAGTGAAACGTGGGTGATAATATTGTTCTCTTGTAAAGAGTGAATGTGTGTGTGTATTTATTTAATATATATATTGCATAGTAAGTGCTATATAACAGTGAGCTATCCTAATCTTATTATTATGTGAAGTATATCGGACCAAATGATGTGTGAAACAAAGAAGCACAGCTGCAAGCAGTGCTGGCTCCTCCAAGATGAGGCTTTAGTGGCACCCTGACTGTAGTCTCCATGTGGTTTTGGTGGAGCAGAAGAACTGGTCTTTTCCACTCATAGGAAATCACAGCCATGTTAGCTGTGAAGTCTTTGAACCTAGAGGCACCACCTAATCCAAATAGTCTGTGACACTTAGAGAAACAAGAGTAGATCATGAGGCTTAAATTTCAGATTGTAAGGCTGTGCTACTACCTCCAGGGTATAGGCTGACCTGGGAGAAGTGATAGGATTGTTATGAGAAGATTTCTGGTACAGTTTTTGGCCTTTTAAATCTCTGGTTTAGAAGTACTTAGAAGAGCAGGAGGCATGGCCTGGATAGGCTGGGAACAATAAAGAGAGGCAGGAGGTAAGAGAAGGGCAAATGGATTTCTCTTGTGTATGCCCTTGTAGTCATAATTTGTTTGTTTGTTTTTGTAAAGATTTTATTTATTTATTTGACAGAAAGAGAGAGATCACAAGTAGGCAGAGAGGCAGGCAGAGAGAGAGGGGGAAGCAGGCTCCCTGCTGAGCAGAGAGCCTGATGCGAGGCTTGATCCCAGGACCCTGAGATCATGACCTGAGCCGAAGGCAGAGGCTTTAACCCACTGAGCCATCCAGGCACCCTGTAGTGATAATTTGTGATGACAGGATTGCAGACGTCTGGATTTTATGCCTATAGGCTATGACTGATTGACAGGGAAAGTCACATTCCTTCAATAGTTCTAGTTCATCTTTATCATGTATTAAGCAGTGGCAGAGTGCCTATAATGTGCCAACATGTGCTAGGTTCTGACGTTATGGAGAAGAATCAGACATGATTCTTATGAGGGCTTACAGACATGTAAATGGAGGATTGAAATACATCGTAGAGGTAGGCACAGACTTCTAAAAGCTGCAGCACCGAAATTAATTGGCTTGAGGGTAGGTTGTTAAGATTGAGAAAGGCTATCTAAAAGAGCTGACATTTCAGCTGAATTATTTATGAAGTATAAAATTTCCAGCAAGCTCAAATAGCTGAGGAATTCTAGGCAGATAGAATACCATTGCAGAATATGGAGCCACACAAGAAATTCTACAGCAAGGATTTTTACCTACGAAGCAAGATGGAAGAATAGGGTGGAGGATTTATTTCAGAACATCATATTTAAAATTAATCTTACTTTGATTTATTTTTCTTGCCAAGAGTCTTAAAAATATACTTAATATGTTTTATACTTAATGTATTGTGGCTGTCTTTTTATAATAATGTTTATAATTCTATTTTATTTTTAATCTTTTCATAAGTCTCATTGGAACTTAAAATTTTGCCATATTTACTTCACATTATTTTGGGGGGGGTTCTCCATTTATCATTAGTAATTCTATATCTCTTTCTTCCTTCCCCAGAAGTAGTAGTTCCTCTGAATTTTATCTTTAATGTATTCATGTCTTCTTTAAGCTATTCTTACACATTTGTAGTTATAAACAATTTGTATCATTTTATATATATCATTCTCCAGCTTGCATTTGTTCTTCAAATTAAGTATATATGTTTTGTTTATGTTAAAACATGTAGTTTTAGTCTATATAATTAAATATTATATAGTATTCAATTATGTGACTATGCCTAATCTCCCATTAGTGGATAATTTCTTTTTCTTATTAACAATTCTGTATGTGCCAAACTTTCCCATAGTATATGTTTATAAATGCAATTGCTGAGTGAAAAGATAGTAACATCTTCTGTTTACTGCTAAAGCACTCACTTATGTCATTGTAATATACTATCAGTTGTTTATGAGAGTCCTCATCTCTTTGCATTTTTGTACTTAGTGTTGTCAGATTTTTACATTTTTGCTAATATGATACATATTAAAAAGTATATCATGTGGTTTTCCTTTGTATTTCCATGTTTCCTTATGAGCTTTCATATATTTATTGGTATTTCAGATTTCTTATGTGAATTTCCTTCTCATTTATACATTCAGCTTAAAAAATTGAATTGTTAGACTTATTTTACTGATTCAAGGAATTCTTTGGATCGTCTCAATATTAATTCTTCCATATGACAAGCTATCTTTGTTTATGACTGTTACTTTTGTTTATGGCTTCCTTTTTTGAGCAAAAATTCAAAATGCTAGTATAGCTAGATTTATCTAGTTTTTTTAGAGTTTATGCTTTTCATGTCTTATGACATACATTCTTTCCTATGCCAAGATCACCAAGATATGCTCTTACATTAATTTCCAAAGTATTTAAAGTGTTCTTTGTATATTTTGTGCTTCAATTCATATAGAATTGATTTTTACATGTAGTATGAGGTAAGGATCTAATTTTCCCCAATGTGGATAGTTAATTTTTCCAACACCTTTCAGTGAATAATTCATCATTGCCCCCAAGTTTTGTAGTGTCATCTCTCTTACACATGAAGTTTCGTATATGCCTGTCCATGTCCCATCTATTTTATTCCGTTTTATTTACTTGGCTGTTTCTGTGCAATAATGCCCTGGTGTATGAATTCTATATTCCTAAAGCAATTCATAATAGCTATTATGTTGAGTCCTACCTTATTCTTTAAAAAATGTTTTGGCTAATGTTATCCTGTTGTTCATCTATTTTTAACATTAATTTTAGGGTAAACTTTTTAACTTCTGGGGAAAAAAAAAACCTTTGCTGGGATTCTGATTATAATAGCATTGACACTATAGATTATTTTGGATATTGAGTTTTTGTTTTTGTAAATATAGTGTATTTTATATGTGTCTCCATTTGTTCATGGACTTTTAAAAAATGCTCCTCTTTATAATTTTATCCTAGAGGTTTGGGAATCTTTGGCCATATATATATACATCTCTCTCTCTCTCCCTCTCTCTCTCTCTCTCTCTCTCTATATATATATATATATATATATATATATATATATATATATATATATATATATTTAAGATTTATTTATTTTTAGAGAGAGAGAGAAAGAGACAGAGGGATAATGAGTGGGAGTGGCAGAAGAAGAGGCAGAGAGAATCCCAAGCAGACTCCACATTGAGTGTGGAGCCTGAAGCAGGGTTCAATCTCACGACCCTGAGATCCTGATGTGAGCCAAAATGAAGAGTTAGATGCTCAACTGAATGTGCCATCAGGTGCTCCCATTAGATATATTTTTTAAGTATTTTATAGTTCATACTGCTATTCTGGATGAATACTTTTCTATTATATTTTTAGTTAGTTATTACTAGTGTATGGAAATGCTAATAAATTTTGTATGTTCAGTTTTTAATTTAGTAAACTTGTGCAGCTTTACTGGTTCTAATAATTATAGATTCTTGTGGATTTTCTATGTAAATATATATGCTATATATTTCCAAATAAAGGTAGCTTTGCCTCTTCTCTTCTAATTCGTGTGCTTTATTTTTCTTGTTTTACTTCATTGGCCATAATCTCAAGTATCATGGTCAATACAAGTGATATAAGAGTAATTCTTTCTTAAAAAAAAAAGTAATCCTTTATTTTTATCGAATGAGTATTCTAAGTCCTAAACTTATGTGTATCAAAGTCTTATTACACTGTTGTATAATTGACTGGAATAAAATTTGTGTTCTGATTATTCACTTGTGAGCTGCCTTCCTCAATATTAGTTTTTTTTAAATTGGTTTATAGGCTTACCTTTATTGGGAAATAGTTTTGTTTAATTCCTTTTTTCTCCTGTTGTGCTCACTCCCTCTTTTTGATTGTCCCTGTGTTGTTTCACAGGATTTCCAGTTCAAACCAAAAATTATAATGACACTTTGAGGCTTCTATCTGGCAATAATACTGGAGTATCAAAGATCTGATCACTAAGGTAGAAGAAAGCTATTTATGGTACTGTTTTTGTCTTTTACTGAGACCTGCAGCAATAGGTAGTAGCAATTTTCTTTAGCTTTCTTTGACATGTCACTGAACTCCATCCTAGAGTCTGACTTAAATTAGAAGACTAGCTTCAGTCACTCGCAGTGGAGCAATTGTAGTGCCTTTTACCACAAAAGAACTGTTAAAAGATGAACTGAGGTATATTAAAAATCATAAGGGTTTATTTGAGCAAAAGCTGATTCAAATTGGGCAGTGCCAAGCCAGAAGTAGTTAGAAGCACTCCATGGACAGGAGAGAGGAGAAAGATTTTTATGGAGAAGATGTGGAAGCAAAGCAAGGAAATTATTTGATTGGCTATAGTAAGTGATTGCCTTTTTTGGGAAGGCCTAGCTGGCTATTTGTGTTTGGTCGTCCGTAAGTTTAGATTTCTTAAACTTCATGTATTACAGGCTTAGATTTTGGTTTGCTTACATAGACCACTAAGGCTTTAGAGCTACTGCAGTCTAACATGCCTCCTTCTTTAATTAATTTAATGGAACAAAGCTCTTGGTTATCTTGCCCTACTTCTCAATCTGGAGCCCAGTAGGCTCATGGCTTCTACCTGCATTCATTTTGAGTTCTTTCATTTCTGGTCCATACAGGTATTCTTAATTTCTTAAACTGAGATATATTTTTGTGGTTGTATCTATAATTGCTATGTATTTGGAGCAGAGAGAGTGTATAAAATAGGAAGATACTGAACTATCTTGATTAGAAATCAAAATATCTTTTTTAAGCAGTATAATATCCAGTATATTGATATTCCAAAAAATTAATTTATTTGAAATTCAAATAATTTTAAAGATGTGGAGCAAGTGGAAAAAATTGAGAAACACTAGTATAAAGTTTTTGGAATAAAGTAAACTTTTGGTAAGGCTAAATGGAATATGGGGAATATTGGGTGCATTGTGGTAGATGTGGCTAGAAATAAAGATAATGACAGCATTGCGTATTTTGCTGAGTGAGTCCTTTTACATGGCATTAAAGAGGAGAGTGATATGGTTAGCTTTGCTAGAAAGATCACTCTGGCAGCAATATGGATGATGCGTTGGGTTAGTGGCAGAGAACCAAGTAAGAGATAAAACAATTAGGTGAGAAATGAAGTCTTGACTCAGAGCAGTGCAAGAAGAATGGAAAGTGATGTGGCTTTTCTTCTTCTGATTAGTTTGATAAAATTATCGCTTGACAAAATCAAGCTGCTTTTTGAGAGTGTTTGTTAAACTTTGCAGTGTGATGGATTCCAGGAGGATTTTCCTACATTGAGTGAGAGATGGAGCTAATTCTGTACTCAAAAAGAGCTATGTTTGGAGAAATAAAGATTATTTAAGAAAGAGTAAAAAGGGAGATTAGAAATTTTTTTAATAATAATTGATTTATATTAGTTTAGCATTTTCTAGGATGAATGCCAGCATTTAAATAAGGTTGGGGCATAAAAAGAAACCTGGGCCTTTGCGAGTGGCAGCTGACGTGAGACAGGGTTAGAAATCAGAGAACCAGAATTGACTCCACCCTGATTTAATACAGCAAAAGCCTGAACTAAGTCACTTCCCATTTGGGCATCATCCAATTTTTCTTTTATGTCAAATGAACTCTTAAGATTTCTTATAATACTCACCAGATCATAAGTTTCTATTAAGGGTGTAGTGGAAGGGAAATAATTACAAAAATGAAAATGTTGGCTTGCTCCTCTGTTATCTTGGGCTATTGATAGAGGTATTGTGATTGTTAGAGGATATAGATAATGCTGATCGTAAGGGTTGGTGTGCTAATTTTGTGTGTCAACTGCAGTTGGGCCACAGTGTCCAAATATTTGATTAAATATAGTCTAGATGCTGCCGTGAAGGTACCTTTTAAATGAGATTAACATTTAAATCTATAGACTTTGAGTAAAGTGAGTAAAACAGATTATACTTCATAATATGGGTAGACTTTATCCAATCAGTTGAAGGTTTTAAGAACAAAAAAAGACTGACTCCCCTAAAGAAGAAGGAATCCTGTCTGTAGTCTTACTTTGAACTCAAGTTGTAACGTTATCTCTTTACTGGGTTTCCAGCCTGATGAGTCACCCTGTGGATTTTGGATTTGCCAACCTCCACAATCCTGTGAACCAATTCATTAAAATAAATCTCTCTCTCTCTGTCTCACATACATATACACATACACACAGACCCTATTGATTCTGTTTCCCTGGAGAACCCAGACTTCTATTACAGTTGGGTTTTATACCTCTCAAAATAAAAAATAAATGTTTTATGTCAAATTGGATAGTTTTTGAAAATTATTTGCATCATCTGATTATTAAACATTTGTCCATATTCTAGGAACTATGGGAGATTTATCAATGAATAAGGTAGTGTCTCTATGTGTGAGCTTATAATTTAGTTGGGAAGACAAGGCTTAATATTGTGAACAATTAAATAATTAAATTATAGCTAAATCTAAGGACAAAATATGAAAAATATGATAAGTCTCTGGTTAGTTGACAAATATTAGTGTGTGTATATATACACACACACACATATATATATATATATGTATATATATATATACATACTGATAAGTACAGTTGACCATTGTAGGTAGGGAAAGCTTATTAAAGGAAAAAAGCCAATATTAATTAATTATACCATTTAATTCCAGAAGATTCTGATACTTGGCTCTCGTGGGTTCAGGCATTTTTATCTGTGTTTTAGTCAGAATTTCTCAGAGGTAATAATTGTCCCAGAGTTATGCAACTTTAAGAAGTAGTCTGAAAAATGTACTCCTATTCCCACTACCCTATGCTGCCGAAAAAATTTAATGGAGATGGGGCTCTAGTACCATCTTGAGATTTAGGTTGTCTGTTTGCAGAGCTGAGTCAGCAGTGAGCAAAGGATAGGTATAAGACTCAGTTCTGGTGTCCTTTTTAAAGAAGAGTTTGTGTAAAAGGGATGAAGGAAAAGGCCTTGACAAGAAAGTAGGAAGATAGCACATTAATTTATTCTTGAATTGTTAAATCCTTGAATAAACCCATCAAGGGTATGCTATAAAGTGGATTTGACTGACTCAGTCACTGGGTTTGGCCTCCAGCCCTGTCCATGGCTGACCTGTTTTCAACATTTTAAGTGGTATAATGGAGCAAGCATTTTCTTACTCTAGAAATATTTCTCTGGTATTTATCATATTGGAGATTTTGCTTTATTCAATTTGTGGGAGTCTGCTAAACATGATTATGAGTTACAGATAATATTTGTCTTACATATGCCTTGTTTTATCATCAATATGTTAAACACAAATTGTGTGATCTCTGTTAAAGGTGATTATTTATTTGAGCTGGAAAATGACTTGGAAATACATCAGTTTCTCAGAACTGGCTTGGTTTAGGGTCAAGCCCCGTATTTGGTAAGGATTGATTTTCCTTTCTTTCTAAGATATATAACGGCTACATCAGCCCATTGGTTCATCCAGACAGGTTGCAATTCATTTACTTGGTTTTTCAAAATATTCATAGTTAATCTTAGTATATCACCAAAAATCTAATCCCTCTACCTACGTCCCTAAGCAACATCAGGGTGCTGGTTGGGGGCTGAAATAAAGGTAAAAAAAAAAAAAAAAAAAAAAAAAGAGCCAAAACATTGGGATATAAAAAACTGTTAACGAAAGCCTTCTTGATAAAACAGGGATCAGGACATTCAATTGGTCAGACCTGCAATTAGGATACTACTTGGCAGCAGACATTGAGAAACTAGAACATTTTTCCAGAATGTGATCAGGGTACTGAGTCAGTGGGAGACCAGGACATTTGAAAAGTAGTTGAAGGAGCTGGAGGTGTTGAGTTTTGAGGAGAGACAATTTCACTTGAATATGATGATTATCATTAAATATTTATTATGTATCATATAGAACAGCAGTGAAATTTTTTCTGCATGAATTCAGAAAGCCTAACTCAAATCATTGCATAGAAGCAATGTTCAGTTTAATGTAAGTAATAATATAAATAAAAGTTAGTTAATAAAAATAGCTTTCCAGGAATGCATTTGTCTATTAAGTGTCAATGGCATGCAAATGGAGATACTGAGGATACATTGGTCAATAATCAGTGTGTGCTTGATAAAATTAAATTAATTGAACAGACAAGTCAAGAATTTACAGTGTGAAACTGGATGACTATGTCTAAGTTGCTATAGCAAGTATTATTTAACTGGGAGGGTAAAGTTAAAGCTCTTGCTTGCTGAAATTCTGTCAATATGATGACTTTTTTTGGCTTTCTATCCTTTCTTGAGACACTTTCATTTCCTCCTTTTTAATTTCGTGATGTCTCATGTCTCTTTATAGTCATCTATAATCTGTAATTGTCTTAAAAATCACAACATTCCATTATTTTTCTCTGAAGCGAGTGTATTTGATAAAATTTTAGTGGCAAAGTGATATAGCAAAAAAAGCATGGGCTTTGTGATTAGACAAATCTGGGTTAAATTGTCAACTCCACCATGTAGAAGTTATGTGATCTTGACAAATTGCTTCATATTTTGGTGGTTTCAGTTTTTTAATCTGAAAAATTCATTTACTCAAAAAGTATTTGTTAAAAATATACCACACATCAGCTATTATGTTAGTTCTTGGGATATACTCATGAACAAAAAAATGATCTTGCTTTCATAAAGCTTGTGTTCTCTTATGGGAGAGATATAACAAATAATAGACAAAAACTAAGTTATATAGCACATTAGAGGGTTATGGAAGCTATGGAAAAAAGAAAAAGTAGGTCAAGATAGTAAGAATTGAGGGTAATTGGATGGGGTGGGGGCAGACTGAATGTTAAATAGGAGTCCTTATTGTAAGGTGAGATATGAGCAAAGGCTTAAAGTAGATGGAGTTAGCCCTAAACAATTTGGGAAAAGCAAAGGAAAACATTAATTGAAAGTCTCAGAGGTGGAATTGTGCCTAGATAGTTCGAGGATCAGTAGGCAGGCCAGTGTGACTGGAACAGAGAGAGTAAGGGAGAATTTGTAGTAGGAAATGAGTTCAGAAAGGTAGAGGTGGGGTGGCAGATCATATAGTCTTTGGGTAGGTCATGTGTAAGGATATTGGCGTTTACTTTGAAGGAAATGGAGAACTAATGGAGGTTTTGAATAAAGGAGTAATTTGAGTGATCTTACATTTTGGAGTGTTCGCTGGAGAAGGGCCTAAAGAGAGGTAAGTGTAGAAAGAGGGAGATTTGTTAGGAGGCCATTGCAGTAGTCCCTATTAGAGATGATGATGGCTTAAAATAGGTTGGTGGCAATGAAATTGGTGTGAAATGTGGTCTGGGTATGTTTGAATGGAAATAGAACCAACTTTTCAAGGATGCTGTGAGAATTAGAGACAGAATGTGTGTTAAAAACACAGTGCCTGGCATAGTGCATAGCACATAATTATCAGTATATTATCTACAGTTATTAACAAGGTATGGAATGCCACAAATAATCCGATATAGTCCTTCAATATAATTGACTTTATCTTTTTTTTTGAGGGGGTATAACTAACATAAAATATTATATTAGTTTCAGGTGTACAAAATAGTGATTTGACATTTGTGTCCTTTGAGAAATGATCACACTATATCTAGTTACCATCTCTCATCATACAAAGCTAATGCAATATTATTGACTTATTCCCCATGTTGTAAATTACATTACTGTGACTTATTTATTTTATAACTGGAAGTTCGTATTTCTTGATTCTCTTCACCAATTTCATCCTCCCCCACAGCAATGAACAATCTGTTTACTCTGTTAATAAGTCTGGGTTTTGTTTGTTTTGTTTTGTTTTATAGATTCCATGTATAAGTGAAATCATGAGGTATTTATATTTCTCCATCTGATGTATTTCACTTAGCATAATATCAAAGTCCATCCAGGTTGTTGCAGGTAGCAAGATTTCATTCTTTTTTGTGGCTGAATAGTATTCCATTGTGTGTATGTGTATATATATGTGTGTGTATTGTTTATTGAGGGATGAATGGATAAAAATATATCCTTCATACATCAGTGGACACTTAAGTTGTTTCTGTATCTTGGCTATTTTATTTTATTTTTATTATCATTTTTATTATTAATTTAAATTCAACTTAGTTAACATATAGTGTATGATTAGTTTCAGGGGTAGAATTTAGCGATTCATCAGTTGAATAAAATACACAGTGTTCATTATATCAAGTGGCCTCCTTAATGCCCATCACCCAATTACCTCATTCCCCCATCCACCACCCCTCCAGCAATGTTAGTTTGTTCCCCATAGTTAAGAGTCTCTTATGGTTGGCCTCCCTCTCTGTTTTTATCTTATTTTATTTTTCCATCCCTTCCTCTTTGTTCATCTGTTTTGTTTCTTAAATTCCATGTTGAGTGAAATCATATGGTACTTGACTCTCTAACTTATCTTACTTAGCATAATACCCTCTAGTTTCATCCATATCATTGAAAATCATAAGATTTCATCATATATATACATATATATATATATACACACACACACACCAACCTTCTTTATTCTTTATTCATTCATTCATTCATTCATTCATTCGTCAATGGACATCTGTGCTCTTTCCATAGTTTGGCTCTTGAGCACATTGCTGCTATAAACAGTGGGGTACATGTGCCCCTTCAAATCACTATGTTTGTATCTTTTGGGTAAATACCTACTAGTGCAATTGCTGGGTCATAGAAGGTTCTGTTTTCAACTATTTGAGGAACCCTCATACTGTTTTCCAGAGTGGCTATACCAGTTTGCATTCCCATCAACACTGTAAGAGGTTTCCCCTTTCTCCACATGCTCACTGACATCTGTTGTTTCCTGAGTTGTTAACTTTAGCCATTCTGACCAGTGTGAGGTGATATCTCACTCTAGTTTTGATTTGTATTTCCCTGATGGTGAGTGATGTTGAGCATCTTTTCATGTGTCTGGTAGTCATTTGTATGTCTTCTTTGAAGATATGTCTGTTCATGTCTTCTTCTGCCCATTTCTTTTTTTTTTTTTCCTGCCCATTTCTTGACTGGATTTTTTGTTTCTGGGGTGTTGAGTTTGATAAGTTCTTTATATATTTTGGATACTAGCCCTTTATCTGATATGTCATTTGCAAATATCTTCTGCAATGCCGGAGATTATCTTTTAGTTTTGTTGACTGTTTCTTTGCTGTGCAGAAGCTTTTTATCTTGATGAAGTCCTAGTAGTTTATTTTGGCTTTTGTTTTCCTTGCCTTTGGAGATATGTCTAGTAAGAAGTTGCTATGGCTGAGATCAAAGAGATTGCTTCCTGTTTTCTCCTCTAGGATTTTGGTGGTTTCCTGTCTTACACTTAAATATTGCATTCTTTTTGAGTTTATTTTTGTATATGGTATAAGAAAATGGTCCAGTTTCATTTTTCTTCATGTGGCTTTCCAGTTTTTCCAACACCATCTGTTGAACAGACTGTCTTTTTTCCATTGGATATTCTTTCCTGCTTTGTTGGAGATTAGTTGACCATGGAGTTGAGAGTGCACTTCTGGGTTCTTTATTGTGTTCCATTCATCTATGTGTCTGTTTTTGTGCCAGTACCATACTGTTTTGATGATTCCAGCCTTGTAATACAGTTTGAAGACCGGAATTGTGATGTCTCCAGCTTTGTTTTTATTTTTCGGCATTACGTTGCCTATTTGGGGTCTTTTCTGGTTCTATACAAATTTTAGAATTGTTTGTTCCGCCTCTGTGAAAAAATGCTGGTGGTATTTTGATAGGGATTACATTGAATGTGTAGATTCTTTTGGGTAGCAGACATTTTAGCATTATTTGTTCTTCCAATCCATGGGCATGAAATGTTTTTCCATTTCTTTGTGCCTTCCTTAATTTCATTCATAAGTGTTTTATAGTTTATAGATCTTTTACCTCTTTGGTTAGGTTTATTCCTAGGTATCTTATGGTTTTTGGTGCAGTTGTAAATAGGATTGATTCCTTGATTTCTCTTCCTACTGTTTCATTGTTGGTGTATATGAATGCAACAGACTTTTGTGTGTTGATTTTATATCCTGTGACTTTGCTGAATTCTTCTTTCAGTTCTAGCAATTTTTTTTTGTGGAGTCTTTTGGGTTTTCTACATAGAGTATTGTGTTGTCTGTGAAGAATGAAAGATTGATTTCTTCTTTGCTGATTTGGATGCCTTTTAATTCTTTTTGTTTGATGGCTGAGGCAAGGACTTCCAGTTCTATGCTGAATAGCACTCGTGAGGGTGGACATTCCTGTCGTGTTTCTGACCGTACGGGAAAAGCTCTCAGTTTTTCCCTGTTGAGGATGACATCATCTGTGGGTATTGCCTTTATGATATTGGGGTTTATTTGCTCTATCCCTACATTGTGGAAGGTTTTTTTATTAAGAAAGGATACTGTATTTTTTCAAATTCTTATCTGCATCTATTGAGAGGATCATATGGTCCTTATCTTTTCTTTTATTAGTATGGTGTATCATGTTGACTGATTTGCAAACATGGAACCACCTCTGTAGCCAGGAAATAAATCCCACTTGATATTGGTGAATAATTCATTTAACGTACTGTTGGATTCGATTTACTATTATCTTGTTGAGAATTTTTGCATCCATGTACATCAGGGATATTGGTCTGTAATTCTACTTTTTAATGGGGTCTTTGTTTTTGGTATCAAGGTAATGCTGGCCTTTTACAAGGATTTTGGAAGTTTTCCTTCCATTTCTATTTTTTTAGGAGCAGTTTGAGAATAATAGGTATTAATGCTTCTTTAAATATCTAGTAGAATTCTCCTGGGAAGCTGTCCAGTCCTGAAATCTTGTTTGTTGGGAGAATTTTGATTTTTGACTCAATTTCTTTGCTGGTTGTGGGTCTGTTCAGGTTTTCTGTTTCTTCCTGTTTCAGTTTTTGCAGTTTATATGTATCTAGGAATTTATTCATTTTTTTCCAGATTGCCCAATTTGTTGGCATATAATTGCTAATAATATTCTCTATAATTGTATTTCTTCAGTGTTGATTGTGATCTCTCCTCTTATATTCATGATTTTATTTGGGTTCTTTCTCTCTTCTTTTCGTTAATTCTGGTTAAGGCTTTATCTATCTTGTTAATTCTTTCAAAGAAGCAGCTCCTAGTTTTGTTAATCTGTTCTAGTTTTTTTTTTTTTTTTAATTTCTGCATCCTTAATTTCTGCTGTAATATTTATTATTTCTCTTCTCCTGCTGGATTTAGGCTTTATTTACTGTTTTTTTCCCCCAGCTCTTTTATGTGGAAAGTTAGGTTGTGTATTTGAGACACAACCTAGTTGAGGAAAACCTGTATTGCTATTTACTTCCCTCTTAGAACCATCTTTGTTGCATCCCAAAGGTTTTGAAGTGTTTTTTTTTCCTTTTTATTTGCTTCCATGTATTTTCTTAATTCTTTTTGACTCATTCATTCTTTAGTAGGATGTTCTTTAACCTTCATGTATTTGTGGTCCTTCCAAAATTTTTCTTGTGGTTGACATCATGTTTTGTAGCATTGTGGTCAGAAAATAGGCATGGTATGATCTCAATCTTTCTGTACTAGTTGAATCCTGACTTGCGATCCAGTATGTGATCTGTTTTGGAGAATGTCCCATGTGCACTTGAAAAGAATGTGTATTCTGCTTCTTTAGGATGAAATGCTCTGAATGTATCTGTAAATCCATCTGGTTCAGTGTGTCATTCAAAGCCATTGTTTTCTTGTTGATCTTCTGCTTAGATGATCTGTCCATTGTTATGAGTGAGGTGTTAAAAATTCCCTACTATTATTATCAGTAATTTAAAAAAAATTAGTTATTATTAGTTATACTTTTAGCTGCTCCTGGGGTTGGGATGTGCCCTAGTGGAAATGCACTGCCAGTTCATAGGGAGGTCAGGCCTCATGTAAGCGGCTCCAAACTCCACTAATTTGTGGTGTTTTCTTCCCTGAAGGCTTTCAGTGCTGATGGGCTGGATAAAATGATGGTGCCCCACTTTCTAGCCCAGGAGCTGAAAATTCGCACCCCGTACTCTTCAGTGAGCCCTCAACAGAGGAGCAGTCAATCACTCTTGTCTTCCCAGTTTGTGTCAGAACCCTCTGTTAACCCTGCCTATATCTGAGCTTTTTTTATCTCAAGCATGTGACTGAATTTCAGAACTCAAAATTTTAGGGACTCCCATGGCATGGGCCTGTGCTGTTCCTCCCAGGGAAGGTGTTGCCATGCTTTTGCCTTTTGCTGGATCTGTCCCAGGAAAGCAGTCCAATGGTCACACAGTAGTTCACAGTTTATGGCAACACAGAGCAGAAAGCTGGCACCTAGACTTGCTGTTCTCAGCTGGCTTCTATGCTCCTATGCCTAGGAACAGTGCAGCATTTAGGCACTACCCATTCTTCTTGCAAACCAGGGGATCCACATATCGTGCTGTCACATCTTGCTTCACCATCTGAGCATCTGTAAGCCAGGCACATCTCCCACTGTAGCAGACTTCTAAAAGTTCCAGTTTTGTACTTTTTTGCTTATAATACTTTGTGGTAGCCTCCTTAAGTAAGCTCATTCCCTGATACTGTAGGCACAGCTATATCACCCTGGATTCAAATCTCTGTACCTCCTACTTTCCAAAAGGTGGTAGATTTTCTACTTTTAGACTTGCAATATTTGTTTTCTCATACTACACATTGATTTCTCAGGTGTTGAGAATGATTTGATAATTATCTAGTTGTATTCAAGGGACAAGACAAACTTAGGGTCCCACTACTCCTCCACCATCTTAATTCCTTCCCATATCTTGACTATTTTAAATAATGCTGCAGTGAACATAGGGGTGCATGTATCTTTTCAATTTAGTGATTTCAACTTCTTTTGATAGAAAACCAGTGGTGGAATTGCTGGATCATATGATAATTGTATTTTTAACTCTTTGAGGAACTTCCATACTGTTTTCAATAGCAGCTGGATGAATCGACACTACCACTAATAGTGCATGAGGGCTCCCTTTCTTTAACATTCTCACCAACATTTGTTATTTCTTATCTTTTTGATGATAGCCTGGTAGCCATTCTGATGGGTGTAAGGTGACTTCTATTGTTATTTTTATTTTACTTGTTTTTGATTTGATTTTGATTTGTTTTTCTCTGATGATGACTGGTGATAAGCATCTTCTCATGTGTCTCTTGACCATTTGTTTATTTTGTTTGGAAAATTGTCTGTTTAGATCCCTGGCCAGTTTTTAATCAGATATTTTTGTAACTGGGTTGATGGGTTTTTTCATATATTTTGCATATTATCCCCTTAGCAGATATACGATTTCCTAATACCTTCGTTCATTCAGTAGGCTGCCATTTCATTTTGTTGATGGTTTCCTTAGCTGTGCAGAAACTGCAGTTTGATGTACTCCCACTTGCTCATTTTCGCTTTTGTTTCCCTTGTCTTTGGAGTCAAATCCAAAAAAAAAATCACTGAGACCAATGTCAAGGAACTTACTACCAATGTTTTCTTCTAGGAGTTTTATGGCTTCAGTCTTAAAGTATTTATTCCAATTTGAGTTATTTTTGCATATGGTATAAGATCTGGTTCTGTTTTCATTCTTTTCTAGGTGGTTGTACAGTTTCCCCAGCACTATTTATTGAAGAGACTGTCTTTCTAGCATCCTGCCTCCTATTCATAAACTAATTGAACATATAGGTGTGGGTTTATTTCTGTGCTTTCTATTCTGTTCCATTGATTTATGTGTCTGTTTTTATGGAAATATGATAGTGTTTTGATTACTGGAGCTTTGTAGTATAGTTTGATATCAGGGAGCCTGACACCTCTAGGTTTGTTCTTCTTAAAATTGTTTGGCTATTCAGAGGTCTTTTGTGTTTTCATATAAATTTCAGAAATATTTTTTCTTCCTTTGTAAAATCTGTCATTGGAATTTTTTTTTTTTTTAGATTTTTTTTATTTATTTATTTGACAGAGGGGAGAGAGATCACAAGTAGGCAGAGAGGCAGGCAGAGAGAGAGGGGGAAGCAGGCTCCTCACTGAGCAGAGAGCCCGATGCGGGGCTCGATCCCAGGACCCTGAGATCATGACCTGAGCTGAAGGCAGAGGCTTTAACCCACTGAGCCACCCAGGCGCCCCTGTCATTGGAATTTTGATAGGAATTGCATTGAATCTCTAGATACTTTAGGTATTATCAACATTTTAATAATATTAGTTCATCTAGTCCATGAACATGGACTAGCTTACCATTTATTTGTGTCTTCTTAAATTTCTTTCAACAATATCTTAAAATTTTTAGAGTGGCCTTTTACTTCCTTGGCTAAGGAAGGTACTTTATTCTTTTTGATGAAATCATAAATGGGATTTAAAAACAATTTTTATTGCTGATAGTTCATTATTACTGTATAAAAACAATATAATTTCAGGTAGGAGGAGCTAAGATGGTGGCATTGTAGGAAGACCCTAGGCTTGCTGTATCCCTCAAGCATGACTAGATAACTATCAAATCATTCTGAATACAGAAGAGACCAACCTGAGGACTTATACAACAAACTGCAGAAGGAGAGGGAGAGAAAAAGCCACATTGAGGAAGGTAGAAAGTGTGGAGAAGTGGTTTGAGGGAGAAATGGATCATGGGTGCTGTGGTGGGATAGGGAGCCCCGGTCTTGGAGAAAGATGAGAGAGAGGGTGGAATACTTAGGGATATGACAAGGAGAACATTTCCCCAAAGGCATTGGCTAGGAAAATCAGAAGGGCTGATTTTCACAGGAGTTTTTGCAACCAGTAGGGCTCAAAGACTGTAGTTTTAGAGATTCACGGGCTTGCCTGGGATAGACATCTGAGGGTACTGCCATATTCCTGGAGAGAAGGCAGGCAAGCAACCCCAGGGCATATGGCGCAATCTGAGGATCACCTAAGGATCAAGTGGAGAGACTTCACTCTTCTTGGAGTGCATCTTTGAAAGGTGGCGTTGCTTCTTCAGGGACAAAAAAGCTGGTGGGTGCCATTTCACTCCCCTACCCCTCAGCATAGATTCAGAGACACCTGCTAAGGGCAGCTAACATGGACACTGGCTGTCTAGCCTTCTTTGCTCCAAATCCAACTACCCTTCCACTCCAGCAAGACTGCTTTTCTAGGTTAAAACTGTGTAAGTTCCAGGGCAGGGAGACCCTCTCCCAGAAGACCAGCACAGATTCCAGCCACACTAGGCCAGTAAGGGATAGAGTTTTAGAAGTTAGCAGGCTTGGCTGGGAGAGAGCCCAAGGTGTACTGTGTTGCTCCAAGTAGGCAAACAACTTGGAGACAGACAATGTGAAAATTGTGATCTGAAAAATGCCTAGGATAAATGAGGGGAAATTATTCACTCTTCTGGGAGGGCTTCCCTGAGAACAGCAAGCCAGACTCCCCGCTCCAGGGATAAAGGAACTGGCTAGTGCCATTTCCCTCCCTCTCCCCTCACCATAAACCAACCTAGTAAATAGCACAGTGTTAACACTGGCTGCCTAACCTGATTACAGCAAGTTCCAGTCCCATGTGCTGTGCTGGTACTGCTTTTCTTAGGCAAGTGTGCTTAATGACCAGCACAGCAGGCCCTGTCCCCAGAAGACCAGCATAACCCCCCCCTGCCCCCACCACACACACCCCATATCTACTGACCATAGAGTTCTGCAAAGCTTCAGGTCTAGTGGAAATAGCATCAGGTCTCATGTAACAGGCAGACCAGAGCCCACCTAGTTAAAACTCACCACACTCTGGCCAAGGTCCAACACTGCCCACCGCAGCCAAGGAGAATCTCTGCAGATGACTGCCCTGCAGGATAGAGCAGCCAAAACACAGCAGCAGAGAGTACATGAAGCATACACCAGAGATACTTCCTGAACTGTCAGGCGCTAGACATTATATGACCTGCTCATCAAACAATTACTCTCAGGAGCAGGAAACACAAAAGGATTGTCTAACACACAGAAGAAGATAGAAACATAGACAAAATGCCAAGGAAGTCAGCCCAAAAGAAAGAACAAGAAAAGGTCATGGCCAGAGATCTAATTGAAACGGATATAAGTTATATGCCTGATGTAGAATTTAAAGCAACAATTATAAGGATACTCGCTGGACTTGAGAAAAGCATGGAAGACTTCAGGGAGACCATTACTGCAGAGATAAAACAGCTGAAGAACAATCAGGAGAAATGAAAAATGTAGTAACTGAGATTTGAAACAGGCTGGATGAATTGACCACAAGGATAGAAGAACAGAGGAACAAATAAGTGATAGAATGTAGATTTGTGGAAAATAATGAAGCTGAACAAAGGAGAGAAGGAAGAATAGTGCATCACGAGAGTACACATAGGGAACTCAGTAATTCCATCAAACATGATAATATATCATAGGAGTCGCAGTAGGAGAGAGAATGAAAAGGGGGGAGAAAGAGTTATTTGAGTAAATAGTAGCTGAAACTTCCCTAATCTGGGGAAGAAAATAGACACCTAAACCTAGGAGGTACAGAGAACTCTCATCAAAATCGACAAAAACAGGCCAACACCAAGACGAACTGTAGTTATTTTGCAAAATATAGTGATAAAGAAAAAAATCTTAAAAGCAGCAAGACAAAAGAAGTCCCTAACTTATAAGGAAAGACAGATGAGGTTAGCAGAAGATTTCTCCACAGAAACTTGGCAAGCCAGAAGAGAGTGGCATGATATATTCAGTGTGCTGAATGGGAAAAATCTGCAGCCAAGAATACTCTATCCAGCAAGGCTATCATTCAGAATAGAAAGAGATAAAGAGTGCCTGGGTGTCTCAGTCAGTTAAGCATTTGCTCAGGTCATGATCCCGGGGTCCTGGAATCGAGTGTCACACCAGGCTCCCTGCTCAGCGGGGAGTCTGCTTCTCTCTCTGACCTCTCCTTTCTCATACTCTCCCTTTCTCTCTCTCTCTCGCTCTCTCATTCTCTCTCTCTCTCAAATAAATAGATAAAAAATTTTAGAAAAAAGAATGTAGAAAGACTATAGTTATAAAGGGAAGAAAAGAATTTGAAATCATATCTCAAAAAGGTCAAGTACCAGAATACATAAAGAATTCTTCAACACAACAATAAAAAGAAAAGCAATCAAATTTTATAAAATTGAAAATAGAATTTCAACAGGGCTTTCTCTAAAGCAGATAAATGGCCAGTAAGCCCATGAAAACATATTCTGCATCATTAACCACTGGATAAATGCAAATCAAAATCACAATAAAGTACAACACATGAGGATTGATATAAAGGTAAGTGTTGTGGAGGATGTGGGGAAATCAGTATCTTCCTTCATATATTGATGCTCGGAAGTTAAAATTTTACATTTACTTTAGAAAACAGTCCAGCAATTCTTCAAAAAGTTAAATATAGAGTCACAATATAACTCAAAAATTCCATTCCTAAGTATATTATGAATTTAAAACATATTCACTCAAAAACTTGTACGTGAATATTTATAACACTATTATTCAAAATAGCCAAATAATGGTTACAACACAAAGGTCCATCAACAAATAAATCAATAAACAAAGTGTGGTAAATTTACTCAATAGAATATTATTTGGTAATAAAAAGGAGAAAAGTATTGATACTACAACATGGGTGAATCTTAACAATCTGTTCTAAATGAAAGAGGCCAGACACAAAAGGCCATATATTGTATGAAAATGCATTTATATTAAATATTCTTCATGGGTGAATCTACAAGGCCAAGAAGTAGATTAGTGTTTCCCAAGTTTGATGGGAGAGAAGAATGAGTGGTAATGGTTATGAAATTTCATTTTGGCATGATACAGTGTTCTGGAATTAATGGTGATGGTTGCACAATCTTGTGAATATACTAAAACCATTGAATCGTACACTTTAAAATGTGAATGGATTAGTTTGGCCAGTGGTTTATCTATCTTATTGATTCTTTCAAAAAACCAACTTCTGGATTCGTTGATGCGTTCTACTGTTTCTCTAGTTTCTAACTCTTTGATCTCTGGTCTAATCTTGATTATTTCCCTTCTTGTGCGTGGGGTTGGCTTGATTTGTTGTTGATTTTCCAGTCCTTTAAGGTGTAAAGAGAGCTGGTGTATTCGGGATTTTTCAATTTTTTTGCGTGAGGCTTGGATGGCTATGTATTTCCCCCTTAGGATTGCATTTGCCATGTCACATAGGTTTTGGACCAATGTGTCTTCATTCTCATTGGTTTCCATGAATTGTTTAATTTCTTCTTTGATTTCCTGGTTGATCCAATCATTCTTGAGCAGGTTGGTCTTTAGCCTCCAAGTGTTTGACTTCCTTCCAAACTTTTTCTTGTGATTGAGTTCCAGTTTCAAAGCATTGTGGTCTGAGAATATGCAGGGAATCATCTCAATCTTTTGGTACCGGTTGAGTCCTGATTTGTGACCCAGTATGTGGTCTATTCTGGAGAAAGTTCCATGTGCGCTCAAGAAGAAGTAGTATTCTGTTGTTTTAGGGTGGAATGTTCTGTATATATCTATGAGGTCCATTTGGTCCAGTGTGTCATTCAGATCTCTTGTTTCTTTATTGATTTTCTGTTTAGATGATCTGTCTGTTACTGAGAGTGGCGTGTCAAAATCTCCTACAATTAATGTGAATGGAAGGTCAATGATATGTCATTTAAAAATTAATTGAAAAAAAGGTCAATCAAGAAGATAAAATCAAGGACTGTCACAAAACTGTGGAATAGAAACATCTTGAATTCACTTCTTTCATAGATACAGAAAATCTACAAGCTACATGGCAGATCAATTCCTTCTGAAAAAGATTTGAAAAATAGATGAACTGCTTCACCACAAGAAAGGACAAGAAGAACACATCAAGATAGGTAGAAGAAGCAGATGAACCTGTTTTACCAAAACCACACACATGGCACAGTGACAAACAATGGGGAGAGATCTCAGCAGTCCAGTGCTCTTCCCAGAAGAATCAGGGTTTGGTATCCCTCATCAGGTACCATATTCCCTGGGTGCTGCTCTGGAGAGATCAGCCCCCAAAACATCAGGCTTAGAAAACCAATGAGGCGGGGCGCCTGGGTGGCTCAGTGGGTTAAAGCCTCTGCCTTCGGCTCAGGTCATGATCTCAGGGTCCTGGGATCGAGCCCCGCATTGGGCTCTCTGCTCAGCGGGGAGCCTGCTTCCCCCTCTCCCTCTGCCTGCTTCTCTGCCTACTTGTGATCTCTCTCCTCTCTGTCGAATAAATAAATCTTTAAAAAAAAAAAAAAAGAAAGAAAACCAATGAGGCTGAAGTCCAAGCAACCAAAGGTGTTATAGGAAAGTGCTTACAAGTTGACTCACTGACCCTGAGAGCAAGTGAAAAAATAGCACTTTGTAAAGTTCCTAGAAATGTGAAAGACGTGACATGCTAGTCTTAAAGCATCTGCTTTAGGGGCAGGGTTCTCTCCCAGGAAATACATGTATTGGGAGATGCCATTTTTGCACTTTCCACCTACCCTGCTAGCACAGGTAGGCAAGCTAAAACATGGCTCTCTCCCACTTACTTGCTAAGATAATATCCTGCAGCATTGCTAAAGGTGGCGAGCGTGAGCAAATGCTGCAGCACTCCCCTACTACCTGGCTGCAGTAGGTGAACACAAACAGTTGTAGCCCTTTCACACTCCCACCCTAAATCCAACACATGTACACAAACAAGGCACTTGCACACTTCATTCCTGAAGCCCATGGGTACACACAGTCAAAACATTTTCCTACTATTGTTCTGAAGCTAGTGAGCATTTTCTGTCCCCTATACTCACCAACTGCCTAGCTGAAGTCAGCAGGCACACACAAACCATGTAAGGGATGCCTCTTGATCAGCAGGCCCCGGTGTGCAACGGAGTTGGTTCCCCTGAGCTTCATGATGTAACAATCAAAAAGAAACAGACTCTTTAAATATAGAGAACTGATGGTTCCATGAGGGGGATGGGTTAAACAGCTGATGGGGATTAAGGAGTGCATTCTTGGATGAGCACTTGGTGTTGTATGGAAGTATTGAATCACTATATTGTGAATTCACAATACCTGAAACTAATATTACACTGTATGTTAACTAACTGGAATTTAAAGAAAAACTAAAACAAACAAACAAAAAAACTTAGTTCATGGTAGGCCAACTCTTTTAGAGCACTGCACAAACAGCAGACTGAAACACAAGCCATGTCCTCTGGTGAAAATATCTACTTACTTAGACTGGAACTTCAGCCTGAGAGACAGGTTTCAGATTTCCCACATATCAATAGACTAAGGAGTCACTCCCAAGGAATAATACAGGGAAACACCATCCTTGTATAGCACCTTGGCTTTACTATGCCTCAACAGATTTCTATGAGATGACCTTATACATTAGTCTAGAGCCCTAATTTTGCAACCGTTACCCGGGAAACACCTCCAGATATACTTGTCTGAAGGCAAGAAGAGATTATGCTGCAGCCCCACAAGGTTGTATATATTTGCATACTTTAAGAGGTGCTGCTGAGTGTCTGATTTGCAGCCAGCCTGAAAGTAGGTGCTACATGAGGTTCCTCCCTTTGGAACAATGGAAGGTCTTGACATGCCATCAACAATGGGGACATATCAAGAATTAATCAGGTGGTGCAGATGATCACAAATATTCAAGAGACAACCAATAGTAGGACAAGGTGGAATGAGAAGTTTCATCACCTATACAAGGCCACTCCTTCAAAACTGAGAAAGGTAGTTACTTCACCAAATGATTGAAACAGAGTGTCAAGGAAACTGAAGAATGAGAGAAATAACCCAAACAAAAGAAGAAGAAAAAAACCTCAGGAAAAGACCTTAGTGATATGATAATAATTAAACTAAATAATAATGAGTTGAAAAAAAGATGTTCTCACTGTGTTCATCATCAGAAAAAACATCATCAGAAAAAAGATGTTCTCACTGTGTTCATCATCTTCTCTTCAGGTCAGTGAGAATATTTATGACATAAATATTCTCACTGACCTGAAGAGAAGATGATGAACACAGTGAGAACTTCAACAGAGGGAAATTTGAGAAAATACAAAACAGAAGTCACAGAGCTGAAGAATATAATAAGTGACATAAGAACTAGAGGAGTTCAACACACTAGGTAAAGCAGAAGAATGAATTAGCGAAGTAGAAGGCAAAGTAATAAAAGTCACTGAGACTAAGCAGCAAAGAGAAAAATAAATTTTTTAAAAATGAAAATAATTTAAGGAACTTGTAACACCGTAACATGGTAATAAGCAGAAAAATAGTCACAATATAAGGGTACCAGAAAAAGAATAGAGAAAGTGGCAGAAAACCTACTTTAAGAAATAACGACTGACAATTTCTGAAACTTACGCGAAAAAAACACAGACATACAGCTCTAGGAAGCCGAAAAAGTTCGAAATATGATGAACTAAAAAATCCATACCAAGACGCATAATTAAAATGTAAGAAAATGAAGATGAAGAGAGAATTTTAATGGCATCAAGAGAAAAACAAATTGTTACATACAAGGGAAAGCCCATAAAGCTGTAAGGATATTTCTTATTAGAAACTTTACATGCCAAAAGTAATGGAATGACATATTTAGGTTCTGAAAGGAAAAGACTTCTATACAAAGATACTATAGCCAGCAAGGTTGTCATTCAGAACTAAGAGATAAAGAGTTCTCCAGGCAAGCAAAAGCTAAAGGAGTCATTACAACTACACTAGCCTTACAAGACTAGTTATAAGCCCTTCTTTATGTTGAAAAAGAAATGGCACTAAATAATAAGAATATATACAAAAGTAAAAATATCACTAACAAGGATTAATACATGGTAAAGGTAGTGGATTAGTAATTTGTAAAGCTACTGAGATACAAGTAAGGAATTAATAAAAATTCAAATAATTTGTTAAGGGTAGATAAAGTAAAAAGAGGTAAAAAAGTCACTATAAAAACAAAAAATGTAGAAGGAGCAGTAAAATTATACACTTCTGGAGTGTGTTCAAATGTAAGTTGCTATCAACTGAAAATAGACTGTTTACATAGGATGACATATGTGAATCTCACAGTAATGGCACACAAAAACTTGCAGTAAATACAGAAAAGACAATGAGAACGGATCTAAATATCACCCTAAAGAAAGTCATCAAGACACAAGAGAAGAAAAAAAGAGAATAAAGTAGAAGAACGGACCTACAAAATAGAAAGCAATTAACAAAATGGCAATAAGTACATACCTATTAATAATTATTTCACATGTAAAGGGACTAAGTTTTCCATACAAAAGACGTAGAGTGGCTAAATAGATTAAAAACAGAAAACAAAACAGAACAAAAAATACCCCTCATCTATAAACTGCCAACAAAACATTAAGTTTAAGGACGCACATAGACTAGAAAGTAAAGTAATGGAAAAAGATATTCCATACAAATGGAAACAAAAATAAAGCTGGTGTAACTATACTCCTATCAGATAAAAAAAACTTTAAATCAAATAATTTAATAAAAGAGGGGCTCAACATAATGATACAGGGATCAATCAAGCAAGAAGATGCATTTATAAATATGTAGTCACCAAACATAGGAACACTAAAATATATAAAGCATATATTAACAGACCTAAGCTGAGAAATTAACAGCAATACAATAATAGGAGGAGATATTTAACACCCCAATTACATCAAAGTATAGATCATCCAGACAGAAAATGAGTAAGAAAACATCATCCATAAACAATACATCAAACTAGATGGATTTAACAGATACATACAGAACATTTATCCAAAAGCACAGAATGAATATACATTCTCTGAAAGTGTATGGGAAATATTTTTCAAGACAGCTCATATGTTAGATCTCAAAAGAAATCTCAAGTCAAAAAGATTGAAATCACATCAAGCATCTTTTCTGACCACAATGGTATGAAACTAAGATTACAAGATGAAAACTGAGTTGGGGGCACTACAAATGGAGTTAAAACAGCACGTTACTGAACAACTAATATATATTAAAAAACAAACAAACAAAAAAGAAATGAAAAAGCACATAGAGACAAGTGAATACAGAAATAAGACATACCAAAATTTATGGCATGCAACAAAATCTTAGTTCTTAGAGACAGGTTCATAGCAATAGAGTCCTATTGCAACAAGAGAAATTGCAAACATTTTAACTTTACATCTAACTTAACTAGAAAAAGAACAAAATAAATCCAAACTTAGTAGAGAGAATGAAATAGTGAAAATCAGAGTGTAAGTGAAATAAAGATGACAAAGACAATAGAAAAGATAAATAAAACAAAGAGCTGATTTGTTGGAAAAGTAACCAAAACCGAAAAACCCTTAGCTGGACTCACCCAGAAAAAAAAAATGAGAGGGCTCCAATAGATAAAGTCATAAATGAGAGAGGGTACAAGTGATACCCACAGAAATACAAAGGATCATAAGAGACTACTATGAACAATTATGCACCAAGAATTGGGCAATCTAGAAGAATGGATACTCTTAAAAACTTATAATCTTCCAAGACTAAATCATGAAGAAATAGAAATCTGAATAGACCAATCACTAGTAAGGAGATTGAATCAGTAATCAAAAACCTCCTAACAAAGAAAACTCCAGGACCAGACAACTTCACTGACAAATTTTACCAAAGAACACTTAATATTCATCTTTCTCCAACTCTTCCAAAAAACTGAAATGGAAGAAATGCTTCCAAACCTTTTTTTTTTTTTTTTTTTTTTGCTAGACCAGCATTACCCTGATATGAAAATCAAACAAGCACAACACAAAAAAAGAAAATTACAAGCCAATATCATTGGAGAACATAGATGCAAAACACTTCAACAAAATGTTAGCAAACAAAATTAAACAATACATTGAAAGAATCATACACAATGACCATGTGGAATTTACTACTGGGATGCAATGATGGATCAACATCTGAAAATCAATCAATGTGATACATCGACAAAATATAAGATAAAAATCATGTGTCCATCTCAGAAGATGCAGAAAGTGCATTTTACAAAATTAACATCCTTTATGATTAAAAACTCTCCCAAAAGTGATTACAGAGGGAAAATACTTCATATAATAAAGGAAATATATGGCAATCCCATACCTAATATCTTACTGAAAGGATCTTCCTCTAAGGTATAAAACAAGACAAGGATGGACGTTCTTCCCACTTTATTTCAACATAGTATTGTAAGTTCTAGGCAAGCAAAGGAAATATAAGTTATAATTGGAAAGGAATAAATAAAACTGTCACTTTTTTCAGATGACACAACAATATACAGTTAGTCTCCACCAAAAAACTGTTGGAACTAAAAAACAAAGTTGTAGAATACAAAATTGCTAAACAAAGTGTATATCTTTTTCAAGTTTTATTTCAACTCCACTTAGTTAACATACAGTGTAATATTAGTTTTGGTTGTAGAATTTAGTGATTGATCATTTACATACAACAGGTTCTCTTTACAAGCGCCCTCCTTAAAACCTTCACTTGTTTAACGCATCACCCAATCCACCTCCCCTCCAGTAACCATCAGTTTTTCCTCTATAGTTAAGTCTCTTACAGTTTGCCTCTTTCCCCCCCTCTGTGTTCATTTGATTTGTTTCTTAAATACAAGGTATGAGTAAAATCATTTGGTATTTGTCTTCCTCTAACTTATTTCACTTAGCCTAATACTCTCCAGCTCCATCCACTCTTGCAAATGGAAAAATTGCATTCTCTTTTATGGCTTAGGAATATTCCGTTGTATGTAAATACCACATCTTCATGATCCATTCATCAGATGATGTACATTTGTGTTCTTTCCATGATCTTCTTTCCATGGTTTGTCTTTTATTGAGAAATCTGCTATAAACATCAGGGTGCATATATCCCTTCAAATTAGTATTTTTGTATTCTTTCTCTCAATACCTAGTAGTGCATTTGTAGGATTGTAGATACTTTTTGGAAAACCTCCATACTGTTTTCCACAGTGGCTACACTAGTTTGCATGCCCGCCAACAGTGTAATGTGGCTTTGTTTCCTTTGCCTCAGAGACCTATCTAGTAAGAACTTGCTACAGCTGATGTAAAAGAGGTTACTGCCTGTGTTCTCTAGGATATTGATAGTTTCCTGTCTCACATCTGTTTGTTTGCCTAATTTATAGTCCATCCTGGAGAACGTACCATGTGTTCTTGTATTGATTGTATATTTTACTGTTTTAGGGGGCAGTGTTCTATAATTTTCTGTTAGGTCTAATTGATTTTTAGTTTTCTTTAAGTCTAATATTTCGTTTCTGATCTTCTTTTTATTCCGGTCAATTATTGTAAGCAGGATATTGAAATGTCTATTTTTGTTCAATTGTTTATTTTTCTCTTCAATTCTGATGGCTTTTGCTTTACATATTTGGGACACTTGTTTATTTTTCTCTTCAGTTCAGTTCAGTTTTATATCTGTAATTTTAAGTTTATTTTCTCTGTGTCTCATATTTTCCCATTCCTCCTTTACTATTGTATTTCTTGATATCTTCTAATGTAAACATTAAAATTCCTTTTTCTTTTCTTTTCTTTTCTTTTCCTTTCTTTTCTCTTCTTTTCCTATTTTTTTTCTTTTCTTTTTCCTTTATTCTTTGAGTTATTTTCTTGGTGAATGTCTGAGAGATAAAAGTTAACATGAATAGACATTTTATTAATTACAAATTTAAATTTTAATAATATACAAAACTGTGTTCATATATTGCTTTGTTCTTTCTGCCTTATTTGTGTTGTCATATAAATTATATCTTTATAGAATATAATGTTCATGGACACATATTTATAGCTTTATGCAGTTATTTTAAAAATCAGATCGGAGAAGAGTTAGGAACAAAAATACATTTATTTATTTATTTATTTTTCCCCAAATACTTTTACTTTATTTTTTCAGTGTTGCAAGATTCATTGTTCATGTACCACACCCTGTGCTCCATGTAATACGTGCCCTCCTCAGTAACCACCACCAGGCTCGCCCAACCCCACACCTCTTCCCCTCCAAAACCTTCAGTTTGTTGCTCAGAGTTCACAGTCTCCCATGGTTCATCTCTCCTTCTGATTTCCACCAATTCACCCTTCCTTTCCTTCTCACAATGTCCTCCGTGTTTTTATGCTCCACACGTAAGTGACACCATATTGATAGTTGACTCTCTCTGCTTGACTTATTTCACTCAGCATAATCTCTTCCGGTCCCGTCCATGTTGAAACAAAAGTTGGGTATTCATCCTTTCTGATGGAGGCATAATATTCCATTGTATATATGGACCATATTTTCTTGATCCATTCATCT
>CM052900.1:131698945-131725618 GCA_028534135.1 Potos flavus
GGCCATTCTAACTGGTGTGAGGTGTTATCTCAGTGTGGTTTTGATTTGAATCTCCCTGATGGCTAATGATGATGAACATTTTTTCATGTGTCTGTTAGCTATTTGTATGTCTTCTTTGGAGAAGTGTCTGTTCATGTCTTCTGCCCATTTTTTGATGTGATTATCTGTTTTTTGAGTGTTGAGTTTGAGGAGTTCCTTATAGATCTTAGATATCAGACCCTTGTCTGTAGTGTCATTTGCAAATATCTTCTCCCAATCTGTGGGTTGCCTGTTTGTTTTGTTGACTGTTTCCTTTGCGGTGCGGAAGCTTTTTATCTTGATGAAGTCCCAAAAGTTCATTTTCGCTTTTGTTTCCTTTGCCTTTGGAGATATACACAAAGATAAACTCGAAATGTATAAAAGACCTCAACTTGAGGCAGGAATATCTCAAAATCCTAGAGGAGAACATAGGCAGTAACCTCTTCGACATCAGCAACAGCAACTTCTTTCAGGACATGTCTCCAAAAATCATTTATTCTCTTTTTATGCTTATCTGTGCCACAGTTTTTGCTGGTATGGTATATTTCTTCTTCTGGATTTATATTACTGTCTAGTGTCCTTTCATTTTCACCTATAGGGCTTGCTCCCTTTAGTATTTAATAGTTCTTATAGGGTATATGTGCTAATAAGGAATGCTGTTAAGATTTTTTTTTTTATTTTTGGGGGTTTTTAGTAAATGTCTTACTATCTTCATTTGTAGGAAAGTTTTCCTAGGTACAGAATTCTAGGTTGAAAGTCTTCCTTTCAGTACTCTGAATGTGTCATCCTACTGCTTTCTGGTTTCTATGATTTTTGATGTGAAACCAGTTGTTGATATTATTGAGGATTCTTTACAAGTGATGTCACTTTTCTTCTTTACAGATCTCTCTCTGGCTTTCATCATTTTGATTATAATGTATTTAAGTGTGGATCTCTGAGTTTATCATATTGGACTTATTTGAGTTTCTTTGGTGTTTAATGTTTTTCATAAATTTGGAAAACTTTTAGATATTAATTCTTCAGATATTCTTTCTGTTCTTTTCTCCATCTCCTTGCATTCTGAGACTCCCATTATGTGTATGTTTGTTGTGATTGATCACGTTGTAAAGGTCTCTGAGTCTCTATATTTTTCATTTTTTTCCCTCCATTTCTCAAAATGAACAAGTCACTTGACCTCTCCTCGTTTCATGCTTCTTTCATCTGCCTGCCTTGCTGTTGATACTTACTAGTGATTTTTAAAATTTCCGTTATTGTACTTTTTAACCACAGAATTACTGTATGGTTCTTTAAAAAATAATTTATGTCTCTCATACTTCTGTCTGTATTTTCATAATATTGTCTTTTGAAGAGTAGACATAAAAATAATTTATGTCTCTCATACTTCTGTCTATATTTTCATAATATTGTCTTTTGAAGAGTAGACGTTTTATATTTGATGCAGTGCAATTATCACTATTTTTTAAATTGATTACTTTTGTTGCCATGGCTAAGAACTTTTAGCATAACCTAAGATTACAAAGATTTTCTCTCACATTTCCTTCTTAAAAATTTGAACCCATATATTAGGTCTGTAATACATTTTAGTTTATTTTTATATATCTTGTGAGTTAAGTGTATTAGTTTTCTGTTGATCTTATAAAAATCACAAACTTAGTGGCTTAAAACAACACAAACATTTCTTGAGGGAAGTGTCTGAAATGGGTCTTATTAGGATAAATAAAGGTTTTGGTAGAGCTGCATTCCTTTTGGAGGCTCTAGGGAGAATATATATATTTTTGCCTTTTCCATCATCTTCAGGTCGCCTGCATTCTTTGACTCATGGGCCATTCTTCCATTTTCAATGTCACTGATATAGAATCTTAAAAATTTTGTCTCCTCTCCTTTTCTCTGTCTCTATGTCCTTCCCCCTTCCCCCTCGTTTTGTCTTTTAAGGACTCTTGTGATTGCCTTGGGACCACGTAGATTATCTAGGATAATCTTTTCATATCAATATGTTACTCTTATCACATCTACTTTCCCCTTTGTCATGTGCCTGACATATTGACAGGTTTTGGGGGTTAGAATATGGACAGTCCTAATAATGAGGGGCCATTATTCTGCCTGGTAATAGCATAATTTTTTTCATTTTTCACCATTTTTTGAAAAGACTATCTTCTTCCCATTGAATTGAGTTGACATATTTGTGGAGACTCAAATTGATCCTAAATATAAGAATTTATTTCTCATAACTCAAATGTCTTCTGTTGATTCATATGTTTATTCTTGTGCCAACTTTTTTTTAAATTTTTTTATTTTTTCAATGTTCCAAGATTCATTGTTCATGTACCACACCCAGTGCTCCATGCAATACGTGCCCTCCTCAATACCCACCACCAGGCTCAC
Source organism: Potos flavus (assembly GCA_028534135.1). Lineage (NCBI taxonomy): Eukaryota > Metazoa > Chordata > Mammalia > Carnivora > Procyonidae > Potos > Potos flavus. The sequence continues at coordinate 131,701,346 of CM052900.1, forward strand.
CCAACCCCCACCTCCCTCTCCTCCAAAAACCTCAGTTTGTTTCTCAGAGTTCTTGTGCCAGCTCTTAATGTGTTTTGATTACTATAGTTTGAGAGTATGTTCTAAAATTAAATTGTGTAATTCCTCCAATTTTATTATTCTATTCAAAATTGTCTTTGCTTTTCTAGGTCATTTTATTTCTATACAGATTTTATTATCGACTTTTCAGTTTCTATAAAATCCCTCCTGGGATTTTGGTAGGGATTGTAATAAATTTGCAGATTAATTTGGGAGAAAATTGGCATCTTCACAGTAATAGACCTCCAATCCCATTTATTTAGATATTCTCTAATTTCTCTAAGCTATATTTTCTATTTTTCAGTGCGCAACTCTTGCACATTTTTGTTAAATTTGCTGCTGAATATTTCATTCTTTTTGATACTGTTTTGAATTAAAATTTTCATTCATTTAAATTTCTAATGATTTATTGCTAGTGTATAGGGATGCAACAGAATGTTACAATTGATTTTAGAACCCATGACCTGGCTAAATTCAATTATTAGTATTTGCACTTGATGGATTTTTTGGGGTCTTCTCAATATAGGATCATATCATCTGAGAGTTAGAAAATTTTTACTTTTTCTTTTCCAATATACGTAATTTTCTTTTTTTTCTTTCTTTTCTTTTTCCCTTCCTTCTTCTTCCTCTTTCTCCAATTCTCTTTCTTCCTCTCCTCCCCCAACATTTTTTTCCCTCTATATCTCTGTTTCATTGCACTAGTTGGAATCTCCATTAAAGTATTTAATATTAATAGCAACAGTTAATATAGTTGTCTTGTTCCTGATTTTGTGAAGTTGTTTGTTTTTCCCTATTATGTATAATGTTAAAAGTAGTTCTATATAGATTCCCTGATCAGGTTGAAGAAGTTACCTTCTATGTATAATATGTTGGGAATTTTTTATTATGAATGGGTATTGAACTTATCAATTTTGTATTCCTGGGATGAATCTTACTTAGTCACATGTATCATCCTTTGTATATTTTGCTGAAACTTAGTTTGCGAATTTTTTGTTAAATATTGTTGAGTCTGTTATCATGAGGGATATTAATGTGTGGTTTTCTTTGATTGTGGTTTTGGTATCAGAGTAATATTGGCCTCAGAGGATGAGCTAAGAAGTCTTCCACCCTCATCTGTTACCTGCAAGATTTTGTGAAGTGTTGGTATTCATTCGTCACTTATTTGTTAAGATTCATTAGTAAAGTTACCTGATCCTGAACTTGTTTTGTGTGCAAGGAGTGAAAATTACTAATTCAGTTTATTTATTTGTTGTATTTGTATTCAGGTTATCTCTTTCTTCTTGAGACCGTTTTGGTAATTTTTTATCTGTAGGAATATGTCTATTTTATTTAAGTTGTTAAATTGTTGGCATAGAGTTGTTTTTACTATTGCCTTATAATCATTTTAATTTCTGTAGTGTCACGATATCCCTACAATGTGGCCTGCATTGTGTCATCTTTCATTCCTGATTTTGGCAATTGTTTTTCATATTTGGTGTAACTTGGTATATAACAAAATTATTTTTTTTTCTGTAAAGGATCAGATACTAATTAATTTTGGTTTTGTGTGCCAGATGGGCTCTTTCACAATGGTTCAATTCTATCATTCTATCATAAAAGCAGCTGGAGACAATATATAAGTGAATAAATGTACTTTATTCCAATAACATTTTATTTATAAAAACCAGCTGTGGTCCACATATGGTCAATAGGCTTTAATTTACTGACTACTGATCTATTTAATGGTTTTTCAATTTTTTTCATATTTTTAAAAGGTCAGGTTTTAGTTTTATTGACTTTATATTGGTTTTATATTTTTAAAAAATTTTAGTTATCTTTGCTCCACTTTTTATTCTTTTCTTCTGTATAACGTGTTTAGTTTGCTCTTGTTTTTCTAATTTCTTAAAGTGGAATCTTAGATTATTGATTTTTACCTTTATTTATCTGATATAGTCATTTATAGGTATAATCAGCCCTTCAAATTTTTTTATGTTTTCTTTTCCATTTTTCTTAAGTTTCAAATATTTCCTACTTTCTTTTGTGATTTCTTTTTTGATCAATTATTTAAAATATGTTTAATTTATAGATGTTTGAGTATTTCCCAGAGTTCATTTTGCTGATTTTGTCTTATTATTAGAGAATTGTCTTTTTGTGATTTTAAGCTTCAAAATTTGTTTAAAAAATTTTATCGTCTAGAATATGGTCTACCTTGCAGAATGTACCATGTGTTCTTACAAATCATTTGTATATGGTACAGTCATTAGTTGATGTGCTCTGTATATGTTAAGTTAGTTCAAGTAAGTTGTTAGTGTTGTTCAAATCTTTTCTATCCTCACTAATTTTCTATGTAACATTTCTATCAATTATTGAGAGTAGAGATGCAGAAGCATTTGCTATAAATTTTGTATTTATTTTTTTTATAAAATTGTGTTCAGTTTATTCTATATGCATTTTGAAATTAGATGCATGGACCTCTTACTGATGTATTGAACCTTTTATCATTTTGAATGTGTACTGTCTTTAATGTTTTTTTATTAAAGTTATTTTTCTAATATGTATATAGCATTTAAGCTATCTTACATTTATGATTTGTCTGTTATATCTTTGTCCCCCCCCTTTTTTTTTTTTTTACTATCAGCCTATTGTATCTTAGAATCTAATGTGTTGTCCTTGTAGACAGTATGGAGTTAGATCTTACTTTTTAAATCCAGTTTGACAATCTCTGCCTTTTGGGATGATTTAGCCATTCACATTTATACAATTATTTTTATACTTGCTTTATATTTGTTATATTGCTCTATGTTTTTTACACGTCTCCTCTCTTTTTGGGGGCTTCTGTCCCTTCTTCACTGTTTTAAGTATGTAGTTTCATACTTTTTAAATTTCTCTGTTCCCATTTTCTCCTGTGTATTTTGAGATATATTTCTTAGTGGTTTCTCTAGGGATTACAATATGTTATTTAAATTACCACAATCTAGTTAAGGAAACTGTGAACTTATTTCTTAAAATTTGTAATAGAAAATTTTCCTAATACAGGTCATTCTCTTTCTCCTTTTTTATGCTATTATTGTCATATATATTCCATCTACATACGTTGAAAACCTAAAAATACAGTGTTATAATTTCTTTACATGATCTCATATCTTTTAGAAAAGAGAAGAAATGAGAAATATATATATATATATATATATATATATATATATATATATATATATAGTCTTTACCCACGTGCTTACCATTTCTGGTATTCTTCATTTCTTAACTGTGGATTTAATTTATTTTCTGGTATCATATTCTTTCAGTTTGAAGGACATCCTTTAATATTTCTTGCAAGGCATGTCTGCTAGCAATTAATTCAGTCCTTGTCTATCTGGAATATTTTTATTTTTCCTTCATTTTGAAGGATAGCTCTGCTAGATAAGAAATTGTAGGTTAAGATTTGTTTTCAGCACTCTGAATGTATCATACCACTGCCTTGTGGCTTCCTTTGTCTCTGATGGGAAGTTAGCTAGCTATCAGTCTTATTCAGGTTATCTTGTATTGTTTATACTTGCTTTCCAGGGAGTGTTTACTTCTCTCCGAACTTGGGCATAGTCCGAATTTCTTGTTTCATCTTTATATTTTCGAGGTATGAATTTGAAGGTTTATACCTACTTCCTTTCACCTTTATGAAAGGCTGTATATACTTAAGAAAACTTCCTTGAATTCAAAATACATATTTTTAATAATTACCAAAGGGCTTCTAGAAATGATTGGTTTATTTTGTAGCTTATATATTCTTTCATAAGAATTTGTTGTCTAATTGATGTACCTCACAACTCATTTCTTATTATTCTTGAGATTTCAGGTATTTAACCAAGACTTGACTTTCAGTCTTAACCGTGTGTAATTTTTATTAATTGATTTAGCAAATATTAATCGGTCACTTTGTGTGTGCTAGAGATATGTCACAAAGTTTTTTCAACTAACAAAGTAACCAAGTAAATGAGCCTTATGCATAGTGTCTTATAATTTATAGAACAGTTTCACTGTATCAGTCAGATTATGGGAGAGCACAAATGTCCTGCTTAAATTGGGTAATTTTTGATAATTTAATAAAGGGACTATGTATAAAGATACGGGTAGGGTTTATGGAAATCACGATGTCAATTTAGGTTCTTAGGCTGCTAACAGCAGAGAGCTATTACCATTCATAGACCTAAATGAAAAAGGAGAGACAGTGGTTACCAGGAGCCATCAACAAGGCTAAATGTAGAGGGACACCTGACAGGAGATACTGGTCTTCAGTGGAACAACACATCCAACAAGTTGTAACTAAGTAGTGAGGGAGTCAAGGGAATAAGTAATCTAATTCACTCTTTCCCTGTCCTTCATCTTGGGCTGGTGACTTCCATTAACTGACCTCAACCAGAGGTTAGAGAAGAGGAAGCATTCCACAGAGGTCAACCTTCTGGAGCACAAATCACGAAGGAGAAGTTGGAGAGTGGTTCTGGAAGAACAAATGGAGGATACTCAGCTCACTGACCTCATTCATCGTTAAATCCCATTAATTCTTTCTATAAAAGTGTCTGTCATATATGTCCTTTATTTCCAATCTCATTATCACTGTCTTAGGGTCTTTATCGTCTCATGATTACTTGATAGAAATAATCTCTTCCTTCATATTCCCCACTGCTAGTTAAGCTGGGGTTTAGACTTGAGTCTTCTGATTTCAAATTCTTTTCCTCTTCCTCACCTCCACACACCCTTACATTTTTCAGAAATAAAAGAATTGAAGATTCTATTGTTAACCTGAAATTGGAAAAAACAACAACAGCAACAACAAAAAACTTTTCCTGATTAATAGCTCTTGTAATTCACATATAGGTCTTTATCTTCTCATGTGGATTTTTTTTCCATTTGACTCTTTGTCAAAAATTTTCAGTGAAAATATAAAATCCTGTTTCTTAATTACCTTGGGTTTGAGGCCCAAATGGTAAAATAATTTTTCTAGCTGTTTTTGTTTAAAGAATTTGTATAGATTGAAATACAGCTGCAAGTGTGTTAGTGATTTTCTGTTGCTTACTTGTCAAGATTTTTATTGTGTGGTTGAAAAATAGTATTTCAAAACCTGGCAGTATATTGACAAAAATAGAAGAGCACTTTGTGTAATTCTTTTTGAAAAACCACCTCTTTAAAAGACAAAGATTGCTATTGCTACTTCTATTCACATGTATTTCCAACAATAGATTTATTGACAGCTCTTAGATAAGGTTTAATTCTTTACCTTCCCCCATTTATCATGGTGTATACTTTTCTACATGAAGAGAGGCAGATTAGGCTCCGGTAGGTAAACACACAATATAGAAGTGGCCTAGGTGTATGGGGAAGTATTTGACCTTTTGTTACTAATCTGTGACAGGTGCAGAGTTTTTCTGGCTATTTATTTTTTGTTTTTATTTTTAATGGGCTCAATTTGAGAGTGCAAGCCTGCCCCTTGAAACTAGCATTTTATGGAGCTGTCTCAGAGTTAAGCCCCTGAGCTGGGAATGGACAGCTGAGCTAGATAATCACAGAATTTTCCAAACTGTTTACAACTCAGTCTTTAGGAGCATAACTGAAGATGGCTCTTTCATTGTTAGTCCTCCATTCTCAATCCCTTTGCATTTTTCCTCTTCCTTTGCATCCCTCCTCCTACTTCTTCCTCACCAGAAAAAAAGTCTACTGGGGTTTCTGAGCTGGGAGTGGCACATAGTCACAAATTTGTTTCTTGTATCATTTCTGGCAAGCTTATTACAAAGTAATCACGGCCTATACTCAAGTGCACTTCCTTTGGGACCAATAGTTGTAAATAAGGAGGTGCTGCAAGCTGGCTGATAAGTTGTTTTTTGAAGATAGTGGTGCTTTTTAGCAGAATGTTTGACCTTTTATTGTATTGCCTCAGGTCTGTCTAAGACCCTCAAGGTCTATTTCTCATCTTAAAAGTCCTCTGTAGGAAAATAGAGTGTGTGGCTTAAGAAGATCTTCAAATTGCTTAACAACTCTTTTTGTTCCTTTTTAAAAAAATGATAATTATAGTTATGCTGGGTAATCTCCCTATCATTTGCAAAATGGATTTTCCTTCTTCCAGTAATGGAATAATTTTTTATTGACTTTGTATGCAACATGTTGAATATTTTATGAAGACTAAATGTATAGGGCAGCAGAGATAAAAGTACTTTAATATATATGGAGAGAAGCAACATTTTATGCAACTTGAAAATTACTTTGGGGCCAATAAAACTCTCAAGGTTTATTATTTATTCTTGCATCAAGGTAATTGTCAGTTTTGATTTGAGTGGCTATTCAAAACTCCTACAATACATTTTTTTTTCTTCCCTGTTGCTATAAATATCTTGAACCACAAATGGAGAGTTTCAGGAAACTTCATTTCACCTTGGGGAATATGATTTAAGACATTAAGAAGCCAAATGTTTAAGTCCACTTAGTAGAACCTCTGTAGTGTCAAATACTTAGAGTTTTTATAACATACCTCCAAATTGTTTCAGAAGATTTAGACTATTATTTTCCAAGATGGGTTCAACCAAATTTTTATTAATGAGGAGTGCTTCTGATACTTACTCTGAGAAAGTAGGAAGGTTATGGGTTTATAAATCTTGGGACAGGGCATCTAGGTGGCTCAGTTGGTTAAGCATCTGACTCTTGATTTCTGCTCAGGTCATGATCTTATGATGTCAGGGTTGTGAGATTGAGTCTCGTGTCAGGCTCCATGCTCAGTGGGGAGTCGGCTTGAGATTCTCTCTCTCCTTCTCCCTCTGCTCCTCCCCACTGTGCATGTGCACTCTCTCTCAAAATAAGTAAGTAAACAAATCTTATACATCTCAGGACAGAATTGCAGTCAGGACAGATATTTTTGTGTTTAGTAGATACGTGGTGTTTTGTATCCACCTAAGATGCAGCCTTTCCCCCCTCTTTCATAAAAATAATACAAACTACTCAATAGATATTTTTGAAATCTCCATCACATCAAATTTCTACCAAAATACTTTTACAGACTCCTAGGACATTATTTTCAACTAGTCTTTACTATATCAAAAGGGATATTCCCTGGATTTAATGCTTTTATCCCAGAAGTGAAATTTCAGTATTCTTCTAAATCATGAACTGTGATCTTGTGCAAAGAAAAAATTAGTGATTATTGAGTATTATATTTTGAGGGAACCACGATATATCAAACTTAACATTTCTAAAAAAATTTCCTTTCATACCTTTTTCTTTTCCTATGCCTATTTCAGTTAATGCATCGCTAATCTTCTGAGTCACCAAGCTGGAACTCTGTCACCCTAAATTAGTCCCTTACTCCCTTTGTGACTGAAACAAGTTGATTTGGCTTGCTGGATGTTGTGTTCATACCCTTCCCCTACTGATAACAGATTACATTCCTTTGACTTAGGGGGTCAGCAGATGACTAGGGTGGGTTATGGTAACCTGGCCAGTAGATTGGTTTATGAGGTGGGCATATGGCCCATGTGTGGACCAATCAGAACCAGAAAGAATTTAAAGAGTTTTTCATTTTATTTAAAAAAATATATATTGTAAATATAGAGAGAAGCACTTTCTTGCCTTTAGCGTCATGTAGCTGGAAGAACATGATTTGGGGCTTTCTGTGGCCATGCTACTTGTTCGTATGGTGTAAGCTTATCTACCATAGAAGAGAATTAAGTGAACGAATATTAATGAGAATGGGAGAAAGAATGCAAACAGCATTTAAAGTGCCTGTGCCAAACTTTGTGCTCCTTAGAGTTGTGCTGGTTTCTGATGTTTTTCTTTTGTTTCTAAAAGGTTCTGGTTTTTCCTTAAGGTAACTGGAGTTGAGTTTCTGTTACTTTCAGCTCAGAAGGACCTTCTTTTCTATTTATTCAATCAAAAAGATAAGTGAGTTATACTTTATAAATCTGTTGACACCCTCTTCTTTTTATTCACACTACAACCGCTTTGGTTTTGGTCTCTATCATCTCATACTTGGAATCTGCTTGCCAATCTGTCTAGCCGCACCCTGTCAGTTATCCTACTGAATACAGTTTCAGTATTGAAACTGGGCTGTAATTGGCATTTTAATACATCACTTTCCTGTTTAACTTTTTTTTAACGTCACCTCTGTCCAAATTTTTAGCCTGGCTTAAAAGGTCCATTAAAATCTGACTACCTCATCTCCCATCTTCTATTTTCTCTATATTCTATACTCTAGCCACACCAAAATATTGCCACTTTTTAATTATACCAATCTATTTCACATATCTGTGATTTTGCACACATTTTCTCCTTTGCCTAGAATCTTACTTTTCCCCAAATTTTAGCCATATCCATCTGATAAACTTCTGTTAACCTTTAAATCTCAAATGATTTATACACAGAATTAATTATTCTCCCCGTGGTGTCATTTTACTTATATCATTGTATTTATATTAATTTCCTTATATGTCTCTCTCATAGTCCCCACCAACCTCTAGTTTATCAGCTATGAGTCTCTGTCTTATTCATCATTATGTTCCCAGCATTTGGTAGGATACTTAGTTTCATTTCATACTTATACATCACCTATCTTGAGTGCATAGATTGTTCAGCAAATTGTTCAGCAAATATTTATTTTACCTTCCTAGTGTAGGAGGGGTATAGTTCTCTGCTCCTTTGATTTTGGGCTTGGTCACTTGATGTTCTTTGATATATGGAATTTCAATGGCCATGACTCTGACAGAGGCTTTAAATGTGCTCTGTATAATTTGGCTTAGCGTTAGCATGTTGCTGATTTGCCATGAGAATAGATGGATGATAGATATGTGGAACATACCTTGATTTGAATAGCCTAGATATAAGCCCAGCCTTCCTGCAACCTAAAGTAGAACTGCCCTAGCCCACTGAAGATCAGACAAACTCAACCTGCAAATCTATGAGCTTAAGAATAAATGCTTATTGGGGGAGAGGGAAGATGGTGGAAGAGTAGGGGACCCTCATTTCATCTGGTCCCTTGAAATCAGCTAAATAGCTAGCAAATCATTCTGAACACCTGTGAATTCAACCTGAGATGTAAGGAAAAATTGCTGCAATTCTTTTTTTTTTTTTTTAATGATTTTATTTATTTAGTTGTCAGATGGAGTGAGAGCATAGGCAGGGAGAGAGGCAGGCAGAGGCAGAGGGAGAAGCAGGCTTCCCGCTGAGCAAGGAGCCTGATGCAGCACTTGTTCCTAGGACCCTGGGCTCATAACCTGAGCCAAAGGCAGATGCTTAATGACTGAGCCACCCAGGCATCCCAGAATTGCTGCAATTCTACAATAGAAAAGCAACCACTTTTTACAAGGCAGGAGGTATAGAGCATGAATCTGAGGGGATATATTGGAAGATAAACAGGGGAATGGGAGCCTCCCTAAGCTGGCTACTGGAAAGTGATTTAGCAGCAGACTGCAAAATCAGAAGTTTCAGAAGTCTGCTCCAGTGACGGATGTCCCTTCCTGAGAGGTGTTCAGGTGGTGACGTAAGACAGAATCCTAGATGGGATTCTGTGGTCTCAGGACCCCCAGGGTCACAGAAAGAACAGGGATTCCTGAATGTGGCAGAGTTCCTAAACATTGGAGCAGGGAAGCCAGCTGCAGTCAGTGAGCCCAGGAGTGGGCTTTCAGCTCCGTGTTGCCATAAACCATGAACCACCGCACAATCTGGCAGCTGCTCTTGGGGCAGGGTCCAGCAAGCAGGAGAACTGGGGGGAGACCCTCTTCATTTCCCCAGGAGGAGTGGCACTGTATGTGCTGCAGGATTCTACAAAGTTTGGAGACTCCAAACAGTGTGCATGCCTCAGATAAAAATGCTTGATCACAGGCTGGGTGAACACAGTGCAGTCAGAGACAAAAGTGATTGACTACTTTTTACTGAGTGCACACTGATGAGTGGGAGCTGTGATCTTGCAGCTCCAGGACTGGAGATTGGGGCACCTCCATTTTTATTTTCATCCTCTAAAGTGGCATGGAAAGTCTTCAGGGAACAAAAGCTACACAGAGCAACCTGGAGCCACTGACACTGAGCCTGGCCCCTTGGCAAGAGCGGTGCAACTCTGCCCAGGCAAAGACACCTGAGATTCAGTGCAACGAGCCCCTCCCTGAGAAGACCAGTAGGAATATCTGGCTAATATCAAGTTTATGGATCCCACAGAACTGAAAAAATTCCAGGGCAATGAGAAAATATTATATAGAATTTGAGTTTTTTTCTCATGATTATTCAGTCTTTCAGTTTTAAACTTCCTTTTTCTTTTCTCTTTTATTCCTTTTCAACTAGTTTCTTATTTTTATCAACTTTTTTAAAAAGATTTTTTAAATTTTCATTTTACATTTACATTTTATATATATTTTATTCATTTTTGGTTTCCTTTCCTTGTATTCAATTTTATTTTTGTATATGTTTGTTTCTTTACTATTTTGGGATCTCATGTCTTCTAACAAACAGACCAAAATATACCCAGGACCTGGTGTATCACCCTGTTCTGTCCACCTGTTTGCTTATATTCTTTTCTTTTTTTCCTTTTGATTGCTTTTTTGGTTTCTGATCTTTTCTGATTTGTGTCTATTTTGTTGGAGTTGTGTTGGGATCATTGATATTTTTGTATTTTGTTCTCTTATTCATCTGTTCTTTGGACAAAATGACAAGATGGAAAAATCCCCAGAAAAAAAGAACAATTGGCATTACTAACTGACAGAGACATATTAAATATTAGTATTAGTAAAATGTCAGAGCTAGAATTCAGAATAACGATTATAAAGATACTAGCTGGGCTTGAAAAAAGCATAGAAGAAAATAGAGAATCCCTTTCTGGAGAAATAAAAAAACTAAAATCTAATCAGGTCAAAATCAAGAGGCCTATTAATGAGATGCAATAAAAAATGGATGCTCTTACTGCTAGGATAAATGAGCAGAAGAGAGATTCAGTGCTATAGAAGATAAAATTATGGAGAATAAAGAAACTGAAGAAAAGAGAAATAAGCAACTCCTAGATCATGAGGGGAGGATTTGAGAGATCAGTGATACCATAAAGCGAACCATTAGAATAATTGGGGTCCCAGAGGAGGAGGAAAGAGCATGTGAGAGAGGGGCAATAGGTATATTTGAACATATTATAGCTGAGAACTCTAATCTGGGGAAGGAGACGGGCATTCAAATCCAGGAGGCACAATGAACCCTTCTCGAAATCAATTAAAATAGATCAACACCCTGACATATAATAGTGAAGCTTGCAAATTTCAGAGACAGAGAAAATCCTGAAAGCAGCTTGGAACTCGAGGTCCTTAACCTACAGAGGTAGAAACATAAGGCTGGCAGCGGACCTATCCACAGAGACCTGGCAGGCTAGAAAGGACTGTCATGATATATTCAGGGTGCTAAATGAGAAAAATACACAGCCAGGAATACTTTATCCAGCGAGGCTTCATTCAGAATTGGGAGATAAAGAGCTTTTAGGACAAACAGAAACTAAAAGAATTTGTGATCACTAAACCAACCCTGAAAGAAATATTAAAGGCGATCCTTTAAGTGAAGAGAGAGCCCAAAAGTAATGTAGACCAGAAAGGAACAGAGACAATATACGGGAACAATGACTTTACAGGTAATGTAATGACACTAAATTCATATCTTTCAATAGTTACTCTGAATGTAAATGGACTAAATGCTCAAATCTAAAGACACATGGTATCAGATTGGATAAAAAAGCGAGGCCCATCAATACGCTATCTACAAGAGATTCACTTATGAAAAAAATTAAGGAAGACACAAAGAAATGGAAAAACATTCCATGCTTATGGATTAGAAGAACAAATATTGTTAAAATGTCTGTGCTCTCCAGAGCAATATATACATTCAGTACAATCCCTATCAGAATACCACTGACATTTTTCACAGAGCTGGAACAAATAATCCTAAAATGTATATGGAACCAGAAAAGCCCCCAAATAGCCAAAGGAATGTTGAAAAAGAAAACCATAAAGCATTTTTAATCTTTGAAGTAGAATGATTTTGAAAGTTTCACCCAATCTTCAAATCTCTATTTTTACTGTCAGTGTATGGTAAGATATAAAGCATAAATTATTCACCATTTTTTCAATGTTTAATTCCTGGCTAATAGCTCCTAATATAGTTCAAGGAAAGCATGTTTGTTTGGAGAATCAATTCCTGTATATCAAAATGAAAATATGCTCTCAACCTTAGGAGTCAGAGTATAAATCTCTTCATTTCTAAGTCACAGCACCTTATGGTTGGAAGCAAGCACTGTTTTAAGTTTCATATGACTTCGTAGCTTATATAATTTCAGAGAGTCTTCACTAAAAAATTTTTTTACAAAATTATGCATGTAAGGGGTGCCTGTGTGACTCAGTTGGTTGGGTGTCTGACTCTTGATTTTTGACTAGGGTCATGATCTCAGGGTTGTGAGATCAGGCTGAGTTGGGCTATGCCCTCAGTGTGGCATCTGCTTGGGATTCTCTCTCTCCCTCTGCCCTTCCCCTTGCTTGCCATCTGTCCTTCTCTCAAAATAAAAAATACATACATACATACATACATACATACTTATATACATAAATAAATAAATATTTTTGAAAAATATCTAAAAATTTATGAATATAAAATTATATCTCCATAATAAAGATAGGTATCACAATATACTACTGGCATCTTGGGGATTCAGGTCACCTTATGCAGAAAGCTCTTTAGGTTGTTTACAAGAAATGCTTCAAAGAAGTACAGCCTTTCTTTTCCTATCATAAATATCTGCAATTCCTGAATCTTAAAGCTTAAGCTTTATTTGCTTCTCAGTAAATTCACCTCTAGTTGGAAGGAAACTTTGGTTGTGTAGTTAAACTGTCAAGTTGTCATTAAACCTTTACTTTTGTAAGGTTTGTTCTGATGATAAATTCACATTTAAGCTGGCTTCACTGTTCTTTAATGAAAAAAAATCATTATTACTATTTTTCATAAATGTGGCTGGTTTGCCCCTTCTTTTCCATGAAAGTTAATGAAACATTTAAATAAAATTTTCACATGGGGAAGAAGGATTTATTCCTTAACAAACACCTGTGAATTCTGTGTAATACACTCTTTATTGCTTCACAAGTCCCCGTCAATTCTTGCTTGACCTATTGCAATATATTCCAGTATATTATCACTGCTTCTGTCTCAAGCTTTATCCAAGTCTCTCATATTCTCTTTATACTACCCCAGATTTCACAAAATGAAATTTTTTTTACTACTTCTTTTGCTTACAATCCTGCAAGGGCCCCCATTTCCTTACACTAATCTTACCTCTTCAACCTTATGTCCTGGCGTTCCTTACATTATTAGACCTTGGTCATATTGACAATTCCCTGGCCTAGCCTTCCTATCTCATTGCTCTGTGCTCTTCCACGTAATGTTCCTTCTGTCTTCTCCCATTTGACATCCTGAAGGCCCCTATTTCTCTCTCATATACAACTGAAGTGTCACTTCTTTTGACTGTTTGCCAGCCTTGCAACCTCAAATAGGGTTAGGCATTTCACTTCCATATCCCTATAAAAGTTTTTGCATATTTAGACTATGATTCTTAATCTGTTTTATAATAACTACTTTTTGTTAGTTGCCATCATTTTATTGGTAGCCTCTTTTATTCCAGCTCACTGCTTCTGTTCACTGGAAATGTTCTTACCCTTCTGCCTATATCATCTCATTTAATTCTTACGACATCTTTATGGGTTTACAGTTGGAACATTTGAGGTACAGTCTTTAGTCTTAAGGACACACAGCTAGTAAGGAATAGAGCTGTGAATCCAGGCAGTCTCATTCCAGAGTCTGTGCTTCTAATCACTATTCTATACCAACAAATTGGAATCTCTAGTGAATAGCAGAATCCCTGCTACATACTAAGTGCTTAATAAATACTTGGTGATTTAACTGAAAGGACACAAGATTTCTTTAGCTTCTTTTGGTAGCCAAAATGTATTACCACATTGTTGTATTTGTATATACTTATTGCTGGGGTCAGTATATCTATTGGTTTTGTCCTTTTGGTGGGTGTATTTTTCAGTATATTCACCCAATCACTGTGAATTTTTCATTTTTTCAAGTTTTTTCTTACTTTCAGCCTTTGTTGAAAAAAGAGCTAATTATGATTCTGCATTGTTGGTTATTTAGACACTGAAATATAACAGTAATATGACTACAGTGATTTTTGTCCATATGTCTTTCTAGTCTTTTTAACAGGCAAACACATACATAGCTTGCTTTAAAAGCCTCCTTTTTAAACTGGTGGGCCAATTTAAACTGGTGAGCCACAGCAACTTCTTGCAAGACGTGTTTGTAAAGCCAAGGGAAACAAAAGCAAAAACGAACTATTGGGAAGTCATTAAAACAAAAAGCTTCTGCATGGCAAAGGAAACAGTGATACTAAAGAGCAACCTTTGGAATGGAGTAAGATATTTGCAAATGACAAAACAGATAAAGGCCTGGTATCCAAGATCTATGAGGAACTTACTAAACTCAGCACCCAAAAACACAAATAATCCAGTCAAGAAATGGGCCGAAGACATGAACAGAAACTTCTCTAAAGAAGACATACAAATGGCCAACAGGCATGAAAAAATGCTCCACAGCACTTGGCATCAGGGAAATAAATTTCAAAACCACAATGAGATACTACCTTATACCAGTTGGAATGGCTAAAACGAACAAGACAGGGAACGACAAATATTGGCAAGGATGTGGAGAAAGGGGAATCCTCTTACACTGTTGGTGGGAATGCAAGCTGGTATAGCCACTCTGGAAAACAGTATGAAGTTTCCTTTAAAAGTTGAAAACAGAGCTACCCTATGACGCTGCAGTTGCACTACTGGGTATATACCCCAAAGATACAGATGCAGCGATCCAAAGGGCCACTTGCACCCCAATGTTCATAGCAGCAATGTCCACAATAGCCAAACTGTGGAAGGAGCCGAGATGTCCTTCAACAGAAGAATGGATTAATAAGATTTGGTTTGTATATACAATGGAATATTGCTCAGTCATCAGAAAGGATGAATACCTACCATTTACATTGACATGGATGGAACTAGAGGGTATTATGCTAAGTGAAAAAAAGTCAGCCAGAGAAAGACAATTATGATATGGTTTCACTCATATGTGGAATATAAGAATTAGCGCAGTGGATGATAGTAGAAGGGAGGGAAAACTGAATGGGAAGAAATCAGAGAGGGAGACAAGCCATAAGAGACTCTTTACTCCAGGAAACAAACTTTGTGGAAGGGGAGATGGGTGGGGGCTGGGGTAACTCAGTGATGGACATTAAGGAGGGCACATAATGTGATAAGCACTGGATGTTATACACAACTAATGGACACTGCATCAAAAACTAATGAAGTACTATATGTTGCCTACCTGAATTTAAATAAAAGATAAGAAAAAAAAAAGTAAAAAATATACTGGTGGTCCAAGATCACAAACATGTTCCCAAGAAGAAGTGGATTTACCCAGAAGAGGGAGATTAACTCCTTGAGGGAAGCAGGCACCATTTGGAAAATTGCCCTATCCAGATCTCTGAATGATATACAGAAAGACATTTCTCTCACATAAATGATCACTTTGTTTTCTGAGAGGATCTTCCCCATCCAACTAGTTAAATCAGTGTGGTTACTTTTCTGTAGCAGGTGAAATTTTGGAAATTAATAGACTGGACAGGATGGGAAAGTCATATGACCTTTGCTAATTTTCCAGTGTAATGAAGTTATTTTTTTTTTCTATTTTGAAGGGCTCTTCTTCTTTCTTTCATATTTCAGTGATACTAGTATGACTTGGGGTTCCTTCTTTCAGAGAATCACATAACTGAAAGAGGCTACAGAGAGTCAGTTCTAAGGACACTGAATCTCAAGTTGCCAGTTCCAGGAGCATTTTATTTTATTTTTTAATTAAAGAAAATGTTTTTTGAGAGTGAGAGTGAGAATGAGTGGGGGGAGGGCAGAGGGGAAGAAAGAGAGAGAGAATTTCAAGCAGGCTACTTGCTCGGTGCAGTGTGCTACCTGAGTCTCAGTCTCAGGAACCTGAGATCATGACCTGAGCCCACATCAAGAGTCAGACCCTTAGGGGCGCCTAGGTGGCTCAGTTGGTTAACTGGCTGCCTTCAGCTCAAGTCATGATCCCAGGATCCTTGGGCTCCCTGCCTGGTCTCCCTCTCCCTCTGCCTGCTGCTCTGCCTACTTGTGCTCTCTCTCTCTCTGTCAAATTAATAAATAAAATCTTTTAAAAAGAGAGAGAGAGAGGTGTAACCGACTGATCTATCCAGGCGTCCTCCAGTGGGCATTTTAATTCAGAATATACTTATACATTTGTTTTTGTCTCTTCCTTGATAATTTAGATAGTTTTCAGTTTAAAATGTCCTGTGTAAAATAAAAGATCTGAATAAAAAAACCGAGAAAACAGTACTTTAGAAAGCAGAGAAATAACATTTTTGCATGTAGTTTTTTCTTTTTTGAAATCAAGAGTTTACATGTTTCTCTGTAAGGAGAAGTTTTTTGGGGTAGGAGATTGGAGAACTCCCTTATATTCTTGGAAAAAAGAAAATACCACCAAAATAAACAAGGAAAATAGGTACCTCATTATTCTGGAAAATAAAGTGAAATGGATGTCAAGGTTTTACATAAAGAAAATAAACCAACATCTTAAGGCCAAGTATAAATGTTATTTAAGTTGACTGACTTCTCAAGATAACTTTCAGTGGAGAAACACAGAAAAATAAAATAAATTCACAGTTTTAAATATCCATTATTGGAGATTTTTATGGCTTTTATTTTCCACCAGCTTATGTTTCTTTATTATAGATATAACAATAACTCACTTTTGCACAACATCTTATGATTTCCTCTGGGAATTTCTCCGTCATAACACTTGATGCTTGGGTTGAAATGATCCACTTGTGTGATTATTGCTCCAGCTTGATTATAAACTCCATGAAGACAAGTACTTATTTATTCATGTTTGTATTTCCAGTTCCCAGCATGAGTTCTGCTTTGAAATAGACCTTCAAAATTTTGCAACAATAACTGCTATTTATATTACTTCACAATTTTTGGAAGTTGCTCTTATTTATACATTTATTCCACAGATATTTATTGAGTACCCAGTTTGGGCTAGATAGTAGTACTGAGGGTATAACAGTAAGCAAGCAGAAAAATATTCCTGAGCTTACATTTTTACCAGAGGGGACAAAAATAAACAATAGTCATTAAAAATAAGTAACTTTTATGGTATAATTGAATATGTTGACACTGTGAGAAAATTTAGAGTAGGTGAGATGAATCAGGAATATGGTAAAATATTAAATATGGTGGTCAGGTTGGCCTCATTGAAGAAAGGAGATTTGAGCAATAACTCAAATGATGTTGGAGAGTCATCCATGTCAAAATGTGGTGAAAGAAGTTTAGGAAGAGGGAATAGCCATTGACAATCCCTTAAAACTGAATATGCCTGAGAAATAAGAGGAATAATAAGGAGGTCAAGTGGTATTAGAACAATAGGAGATAAGACCAGACAGTTGAAAGGGAGATAGATGACATAGAATCTTTTTTATTATTTGTTTATTTGTTTGTTTGCTTTTTGTTTATTATTTTAGAGCGGCGGAGAGAGAGAGAGAGGGTTAGAGGGTGAGGATGCGAGCAAAAGGAGGGGCAGAGGGAGAGAATCCTCAAGCAAACTCCTAGCTGAGAGTGCAGTGTGACAGAGGATAGGGGAGTCTCCATCCCAGGACCCTGAGATAATGACCTGATCTGAAATCAAGAGTCAGATGCTTAATTGATTGAGCCACCCAGGCCCTCCTCATGTACAATCTTTTAGAAACTTCAGGTTTACTCTGAAATAAATGCTAAACCTCTTAAGGGTTTTGAGCAAGGTGTGACATGATCTCTTTTATGTTTTGGGAAGATTACTTTGGCTATTGTGTTGAAAATAGATGATAGTGGAGCAGACAAGGAGATCAGTTACAAACAATCCAGGTGGGAGAATATAGTGGCTTGGATCAAAGTGATACCTGTGTGAGTAATGAAAAGTGTTTGGATTATAGATATACTTGAAAGGATTCTTTGATGGATATACTTAATTATTAAATATGATATTAAGACTTAAAGGTTACTCCAATACTTTTGGGCTTAAGCATTGACTATGTAATTTATATACATAATCTCATTTGATAATAATACTACCAAGAAAATATTTTATGTTTTACAGACAAGAAAACTGAGGTCAAGAGCAGTTAAATTTGCCCAAAGTTCAAAACTAGTAAGCAGTGGTGCTAGGATTCTAATCTATTTCTGTCTAAGCCTGAGGCTTTTGATCAATGCATAAGAGCAGATAAGATGGTCTTTCTAAAATTTTTAATTCTCGTCTTATGCTGCGGTTTTATGTTTTAAATTCTCACATGTTGTTTTTAGCATATGTGCTGCTGAAGCGAGCACCCCACATGTTGTTTTAATGAGTGACTCTTCCCAAAATGAAACATTAATATAAAAAGTAGTTTAGCCACCCACTGCCTGGGTGGCTCAGTGGGTTAAGCCTCTGCCTTCGGCTCAGGTCATGATCTCAGGGTCCTGGGATCAAGCCCCGCATTGGGCTCTCTGCCCAGCAGGGAGCCTGTTTCCCCCTTTCCCTCTGGCTGCCTCTCTGCCTACTTGTGGTCTCTTTCTCTCTGTCAAATAAATAAATAAAATATTTTAAATTAAAAAAAAAGGAGTTTAATTCTGAGTGGTTTTTGTTTTATATATTTTGGGACTCATTTGTTGGGTGCATTTATACTGGTACTTGTTTTGTCTTGTTGGATTGCTCTTTTTTCATTATAAAATATCCTCCTTTGTCTCTAACAACTTTTTTCTTAATGTTTATTTTTCTGATATTAGTATGGGTATTCCAGTTTTCTTTTGTTGTGTTTGGTATGTTTATTTTCCTTTTTTCTCTCAACCTAGTTGTGAGTTTGTATCTAAAGTGCATCTCTGGGGTGCCCCAGTAGTTAAGATGGTTAAGTGATGCCCCGCATCAGGCTCCTGGCTCAGCTTCTCCCTCTCTCTCTCTCCCCTGCTCATGCTATCTCTTTCTCTCTCTGTCTTAAATGAATAAATAAAAAATTCTTAAAATAATAAAGTGCATCTCTTGCAGAAAGCATATGGTTGGTTCATTAAAAAACACACACACACAAACCTGTTCTGACATTTTCCACCTAGTGTTTAAGCTTTTTACATTTATTGAATTATTGAGAAGCTAAGATTATTTTGCTGTCACTTTTAATATGTTTTATATCTTTCCCCATCTATTCCTCCATTACTTCCTTCTTTGTGTTTAATAGATATCATCTAGTGTACCATTTTAATTCCTTTCTTACTGATTTTACTATTTTTTTTATTTTACTATATTTTAAAATTTCTTTCCTTAATTGCCCTGAGGATTAAAATGAACTTAATTTAATTGGTAACAGCATAGTTCTAACTAATACTAAGTTAATTTCAATAACATATATAGTATACATATATTTATTGTTATACAAAGTACATCTGGATAGATTATATATACTCCATACAGATTTATAATGATTACTTCATGTGGTTGTATTTTATATTAGTAGGAGAAAAACATCTGCAATTGTAAAATGTTTATACTGTCTTTTATTATGTAGTTATTTTTACTGATGCTCTTTTATTTCTTCATGTGGATTTTAGTTATGTTGTAGTGTTCTTTCATTTTAGCCATAAGGATATCTAGTAGTATTTTTGTAAAGCAGATTTTTAAATCTGATAATGTCTTATCTTTCTCATTTATGAAGAATATGTTTTGCTGGTTATCAAATTCTTGTCTGACAATGTTTTCTTTCAGCACTTCGTGTTATTCCACTGCGTTCTGACTTCCATATTCATGATGATAAATCAACTATTAGTCTTATTGTGGATTCATTGTAAGTGATGAGTTGCTTCTGTGTTGCTAAGTTAAAGATTCTTTTTGTCTTTGGCTTTTGACAGTTTATGGTATGTCTAAGTGTGGATCACACTTTTTTCATAGGTGGAAAAAGGAAGTGTTTAATCTGTTAAAAAATTATGAAATTTTAGGCTACTCGTGTCTTGTTGGCTCTGGCTTTTTATTGCCATGTAACAATGTTTTTTACTGAGATACTTACTCTATTCATATATCTGTTCTATTTAATGTAATTATTGATATGTTGGGCTTAAATGAACTATCTTGTTATTTTCTTATTGCCCCTTCTGTTTCTATTACTTTGTTACCGTTTTACTGAATTCATAATTTAAAAAAAAAACCCTTTTCTTTGGATTCTTAGTAAAACTATTTTATATTTATTTTAATGGCTGCTGTAAAACAATATTCACTCATAACTTATTAAACTTTTAAAATATTTTATTTAAAAATTTATTTTATAATTTTAGGTATTTGTTACAACTGATGAACTTATATTGACACATCATAATCAGCCAAAGTCCATAGTTTACATTAGGGTTCACTCTTGGTATTTTATATTCTGTTGTTATGGATAAATATATAACTATACATTTCCATCATTATAGCCATACTGAGTATTTTCACTGCCCTATATATTCTCTGTTCCCAGCTAATTAATTTATCTTCTTTCCAACCTCTGATCTCCACAGCTTTGCCTTTTCCATATTGTTGGAATCATACCATATATGGCCTTTTTAGATGAGTAACTTTTGCTTATTAGTATTTAATTTTTTGTGTGTCTTTTTCTGGTCTTTCTAACTTATCAAACCATTTTTAGGGTTTTTATTTTACCACTTCAAATTTAATACTTCACACTTGATACCTTGAACTTGTAATTACTACTTCCTTTTTTTCCCCAAAGTTTTTCCTACTCCCTACTTTCCATCTCACAAATTTGTAGTTACTTCATATCAGTCTATTTATCATTTCAATTCTTGTTGCTATTTTGCCATATATTTTGCTTCTCTGTACTTTGTAAACTGGCTTTACCACTTTTAAAAGTTTGAACCATTACCTTTTAAGAAAATTATGAGACAAATAAAAGTAGTCTTTTAGATTTATACATTTATTTGGAATTTTTTAAAAAAGATTTTATTTATTTATTTGACAGAGAGTGAGATAGCGAGAGCAGGAACACAAGCAGGGGGAGTGGGAGAGGGTGAAGCAGGCTTCCCACCGAGCTGGGAGCCCAGTGCAGGACTTGATCCCAGGTCCTGGGATCATGACCTGAGCCAAAGGCAGGTGCTTAACCACTGAGCCATCGAGGCACCCCACTTATTTGGTATTTTTAATGATGTTTCATTCTTATTGGTACTAGCTCTATCTAATATAATTTCCTCTTTTTAGCTTTACATATAGTACAGGTCTGTTGGTAATGAATTCTCTCATTTTTTGTTAATATGAGAATGTTTTATTTTACTCTCATTTTTAAGTCTGTTTTCACTGGATATTGAATTCTGGGTTGAGATTTTTTTGTTTCATCATTTAGAGATGTTCTTTCTGAGAAGTTATATGGTTATTCTTAGAACTCAATGGTTATTCTTGGTGTTGTTCACATTTATGTTTTACGACTTTTCTGGTTGCTTTTAAGATTTTCTGTTTCTTTTTGGTTTTTATGAATTCTACTATTGTGTACTTAGGTTGAGTTTTCTTTCTATTTATTCTGCATAAGGTTTCTTGAGATTCTAAGATATCTAAGTTACTTTTTAATTTATATTTGAGAAATTTTTGGCATTATTAAAAACAATTTTTTCTTCTATCTTCTCAGTCTCTTCTCAGACCCTTTTACGTGTGTTGTAGACCACTCATTATTATTCCATAAGTTTCTAGGCCTCAGTTAATTTTTCTTCAATTTTCTTTCAGTTCTTCTGATCACATCATTTTTTAATTGATTTATCTCCAAGTTCATTGACTGTTCATCATCTCTAATCTAATGTTAAGTCCATCCACTTAGTTTTTTATTTCAAGTATTGTGCTTTTTACTTAAAGAATTTTTGTGTGGTCTTTATAGCCATTTATATTTCTTTAGAAATTCCATATTTTTAAATATGAAAATTATATTTTTCTTTAATCTATTAACATGTTTTCTTTGACAATATTTATAATAATCGATTTAAAGGGTTTTCTTCTGCTAAATAGTACAATTGATGTTAGTGTAGATTTATATTGTTTCCTTTAACCCTTTTGATTATGGGTGATATATCTCTGAGTTTCTCATAACTTTTGATTGTACAATGGACAGAATGGAAGATACATTTTAGAGAGTGGATTCTGATATCTTTTTGAGTGTATTAGTGTTTATTTTAGAAGGTAGTTCATATTATCTTTTTGAGTCTATTAGTGTTTATTGTAGAAGGCAGTTCATTTCCTTATCAATTCAGGACTGATTTCCTTAAACTTCTATATACATGGTTTTCAATTTCATTGGTATAGATCTGATGGAAAACCTAGGTATTTCCAAACTGTTCTAACTTGGCCCAAAACTTTGTCTCCTATGGAGATTTATCAGGGCTTGGTTTTCAGTTTTATTAGGGAAAATACAGAATAGTTCATCCTCATGACATGGTTTTTATTGTTAAAGGATATCCCTACTGGTATCTCAACTGGGTCTTTACCTGTGTTCCCCACACCCTATTACCCAGCATAGTTTCATCTCTTGTGTATCTGTTTTGTTTTCAACATTGTAGTATGTTCGATTTGATAAAACTCATGTAGTTTCACTATGTGCGTGTGCCTGCCTAGCTTTGAGCCATAGACTTACAGGGAATGATCTCAGAGTTTTCTGGCATACAGATTCACCACCACCACCACCACCACCCACCATGTATAGTTTCCTCTTGTCTGATGACCTACTCCACAGATTTCACCTCCTTCAACATACTATTGTGGGAGTTCATCTTGTGAATGTCTCTTTTCTCAGGGATTGCTGTATAATGTTGTTTATTTTCTACTGTCTGGAAAGAGTTGTTTCATCTATTTTACCTGCTTTATAATTCTTTACAATGGGGCTGATCTCTTAATGGTTACTCCAACATGGCTTAACCAAAAGTAGAGATTTTTTTTTTCTGTCAAGTACTTTTTCTGCTTTTATTAATACAACATATTCGTTTCTAATTTTGTTAAAGTGAGTATTTGGATTGCTGATTTTTTTAGTTGGTTGTGTTCTTATAAGAAATTATATATTTTGAGGAGGGGGCACGATGGTGGAGTAGTAGGGGACCCTATTTCAACCAGTCCTCTGAATTGAGCTCGATATCTACCAGAGCACTCTGAACACCAATGAAATCAGCCGGAGATGTAATATTATACACTATTCGATCTCTATGGGGGCAGAGGATCATCAGCTGAGAGGTACAAAAGACAGAAATGGGATTATGCAGAAAGATATTGGAGGATAAACAGAAGGGGGAGGGAGCCACCAGACGTGAGCCATTGGAAATTAATATCCCAATGCCAAAGTGCCCTGCACTTGAGGACCAGTGATAGCTTGGAGACCAGTGGCTGTAAGATGGGAAGGGACTGATAACAGCACTCAAACAGAACAAAGGTCTTAAGGGACGATTGCTGGGACCCAGAGGCCACAGGTGCGGACCTAAGCCCATGGTCCCGGGACCGGCAAACGCCAGGCTGGGCTCACTCGGACTGGTATCACTTGTGTTCGTGGTGGCACAGGGATAGAGAGACAAGTGGGGGCCTCAGTCAACCACTGAGAGGGTCACTGGGGGTGCGCACTGCCTGTGAGAGGCTGTGATATTCAACAGGGCTTGCAGAGGGGAAGACTGTGTTCTAGAGGATTCAAAGAAGAGCAGTCTGTGGCTTCTCTCTGAGGCAGAGGTCTGGGTGCAAACAGTTTATTTTGCTCTAATCCTCCAAAAAGGCATGAAAAGCCGAAAAGCCGTCAGAGAACAAAAGCCTCCAGAGAACAAAAGCCCAAAAAACCAGTTTCTACTGATCCCAGCCACTTGATAGGGGCAGGGCAACTCTGCCCAAGCAGGATAGACTGAAAAAACAACATGACAGGCTCCTCGCCCAGAATTCAAGCTGAAAGAATAAGAAGACATCAACCACAAGGTCCCCATAAAATTGTAAAACCCCAACTCCAGGGGAAAACAGTATATTAAACTCCTGGTATTGCCTCACAGCCTATATTTGTTAGGTACAACTTTTCTCTCTCTCTTTTTTTAATTCTTTCTCATGATTCTTTTTTTTTTTTTTTTT
>CM052900.1:131726118-131758993 GCA_028534135.1 Potos flavus
ATTTTAAGTTCCTGTTGTATATCCCTCATAGGTTTTTTCTACTTTTATAAAACCCCCTTTAATATTTCCTGTAGTGCTGGCTTGGTGGTCACATACTCTTTTAATCCTTGTCGGTCTTGGAAGCTCTTTATCTCTCCATCCATTTTGAATGTGAGCCTTGCTGGATAAAGTATTCTTGGCTGCATGTTCTTCTCATTGAGTGCCCTGAATATGTCTTGCCAGCCCTTTCTGGCTTGCCAACAGGTTTCTGTGGACAGGTCTGATGTTATTCTGATGGGTCTTCCTCTGTACGTAAGGGATCTCTTCCCCCTAGCTGCCCTCAGGACCTCTTGTCTAAAACTACAATTTGCAAATTTTACAATTACGTGTCTAGCTGTTTTTCTTGATTCGTTGTTCTTGGTGGGTGTCCTTTCTGCCTCTAAAACACGAATACTTGCTCCATTCTCCAGGTTGGGGAAATTTTTATTCAGAATTTCGTCAGCTATATCTTCTAGTCTTCTTTCTCTACCCCTTCAGGGATTCCAGTAATTCTGACATTGGTACGTTTCATGGCATCATTTATTTCCCTAAGTCTGTGCTCATTGTTCCAACCTTCCTCCTGACCTTTTCTTTCAACCATCGTATCCTCTAGATCTCTAACTCTATCCTCTGTCTCCGTAACTCTAGCTGTTAGACTATTTAGATTAGATTGGATATCACTGATAGCGTTTGTAACCTCTGCCATACTGGTTCTCAGTTCTGTCCTTAGAGATTCTACGTTGTCATTAATGTTTTTCTCCATCCTGGCCATTGCCTGGATAATTATTACCCTGAATTCCCTTTCCGACATACTGTTTATGTCCAGGTCCAATAATTCTGAGGGAGAGGGCTTAGTCTCTGGGTTTTTCCTCTGTTGGGTGTTTCTCCTCCTAGTCATTTTGATGAGAGGTGGATGAGAGGATGTATAGCTCAGTATATCACCAACGATCCAAGCACGGTGCACCCTGGAAGGTTTTGGAGCAATTGGAATTCACCACCAAAAAGAAAGAATAAAGATAAGAAAAGAGAGACAGAGAAAGCGAAAAAAAAAAGAGATCCCAGCCAGAATGGACCCCAAAATAAGATTTATAAGGTATATGAACAAACACAAACAAACATAAAGACCGACAAAAGTGTATGACAAGAAATAAAAGAACCTAGTCAGAATGAACCTCAAGAATAAGGTTTATATAATACCAGAACAAAAGTAAGATACATAGAAACACTGACAGACGGATAAGATGGGAGGGTGGTTATAACTCTTCCATATGTTGTATTAAGCCTTTAGGTGTAATGTTAAGTAGTTTAAAAAAAAATTTAAAAAAACCCAAGAAACATGAGAATGATTGAAAAAAAATAGAAAAGAAAGAAAGAAAAAAAACTTGTATATGTGAAATATACAGGTTTTAGGGTATTGGGAGCTTAATATATTGATTTCCCCTACTGTTGGGGTTTTATATTTTTATGGGGGCCTTGTGGTTATTGTCTTCTTGCTTTTGGGTTGTCTTCTTGGGGAGGGGCATGTCGCGTTGTTTTCCAGTCAGTCTTGGTTGGGTTGAGTCGCCCTGCCCCCCAATCGAGGGGCTGGGCTCTGTGGAAAAGTTTTTCAGACTTCTGCTCTCTGGAGGTTTTAGCTCTTTTGCAGTTTTTTCACCTTTTCCGAGAGTCCAAGCAAGGAGTCTGCCCGTATCGAGACCTCCGCGTCATAGAGAAGCCTCAGTCTGCTCCCTTCTGCAAGCTCCGCTCTCACCGCAGCCCACCACAGGCAGTGCGCACCCCCAGCCCCCCACCTAGTGGCCCTGAGAGGCCCTCAGTAGCCTCAACACCCTTCTGCGATCAAAGCCGCGAGGTCTAGGAAACTGGTTTCTGGTGGCTGCCATCGCCGTGCCTGCTGTCCGGGCTCCTGGTCCGCGCCGGGTGCGCTCAGATTCCTGCCCCAAGTGGCCGCGTTCTCTCCAGCCTCTGGGCGGTGGGCGCCTCTGGTTCTCCCCCTTGCGCAGGGCACAGGGCACGAGCCAATGGTGCTAACGCGCACGGAGAGCCCACCACTCGTCCTGCCCGCCACTCTTTGTGTCTGGAGGCCCCGACGAGGTGCTCTGGCAGCCTGCAGGCCATGGAGCAGATTTCTAAAAGTCCCGATTTTGTGCTCTGTTGCTCTGCGGCTTGCTGGGAGCCGCCATGCCGCCCCCCCCGCACCCCCCCCGCCGCGTGGTCTATCTTCTCATCGCTTTGGATTCACTTTTCTGCATGTCCTACCTTCCGGAAAGTGGTCGATTTTCTGTTCCTAGAGTTGCTGTTCTTCTTCTCTTCTATCTCCTGCTATGTTTGTAGTTGGTTAGAGTCCTTTGATAACCATCTAGCTGAATTTCTAGGATCACTTTCTCGGGCTCCTACTCCTCCGTCATCTTGCTCCTCCCTCAGTATTTAATTTTTTAACCAGAAATATTTAGATGGCAAAAAATAGTGTTTTTTTCATCTCTTGTTTCTTTTAAAGTAGTAATTTTATTAAGCATTATAACTGATAGTATACTTTCAGTTTATATTATCTCTGTGTTCTTCCAAGCTTCTATGTTATGTAGAAAAGCTGTTAGTCTAGTGATTAGAGTCATATTGCTGGAATTCAAATCCCAACTCTGACTCTTACTTATTTACGTGTTATTTGGCTTTAGATAACTTATTTTATATCTTTGTCCTTTGATGTTCTCTTATGTAACATGGGGATAGTAATGGTTTCTACCTCACAGGGGTTGTTGTTAGAATTGAATAGGTTAGTACATTAGTACACCTATCATTTTGGACAGTACGTGGAGTGTAGAAATGCTCAGAAAATGTTTTCAATTGAAAATTAATATTCATAGTAATTACTAAGAGATAAATATTCATATTTCTGTTAATATTATCCTCACTTTATAGTTGAAAAAAGAGAGGCTGGATTTAACTGAATTTTCCAGTGTCATTCAGTAAGTGGATAGAGGTAAAACTTGAGCTTAGATCTCTGATTGCAAGTTCAATGCCACTGTGCAATAAATATTCTGCCCTGCACGACATAGGGCTGTGTAAATATTTTTGTATAATAATTGAAAGAACAAATTAATTGAGGATTCTCCTTGGGAATTCTGAAAACAAT
Source organism: Potos flavus (assembly GCA_028534135.1). NCBI lineage: Eukaryota > Metazoa > Chordata > Mammalia > Carnivora > Procyonidae > Potos > Potos flavus. The sequence continues at coordinate 131,729,264 of CM052900.1, forward strand.
TGAAACTGGAAAAATTGAAATAAAAGTTTTTGGTTTTAATTAGTTCATGTTTGTACTTTCCTATCAATGCATTTTTTTTCAATATGTATTCTTAATTGGAGGTAATCGATTGTTTTGGTTCTGGAAGGAGGAATAAGTCTCGCTTCTCAGGCCAAATTTTAATGAGAGCAGATAAAATTTCCCTAGGGTTAATTGATCAGGTTTTGGGGGGAAGATTATCTTATTATCTTGTATCACTGCCTCATGAATCCTAGATCCATGCAGTCAAAGAATGGTACAGCTGAAAGGAACTTTTAAGGTTAGGTAACTGAATATTCTCATTTAGTAGATGAAGCCCTCAGAGGGTAAGTAACTTATGTACTGTTGCACAATGATTCAGTTGAGCTAGAATTCAGGTCTGCTGATTTCCAGGCTCGTATTCCATCTTTGACAACACAACTGGTGCTGAATAAAACAAGTAACATGCCAGTAGAACCAGTAAAAGAATTAATTGAAAACTTTGTTATATTTAGGTTAAAGTTTAATTTTTAGTATTCTTTTGGAGAAAGATACACTAGAGCTTATTTTAAAGCAGGATATTGCTATGCTCTTCAGGTGCAATAGAATACTGATTTCTCAGTCAATTTCTGTGTTGATGTGTATAGTCATCTTTACTTTTCTTCAGATGTTGATTATCTGGCTTGAGAATTCACCAGACTCTTTGCTTTTATTTTTTATCCTACCCCATTGTGACAATTTCGGGCAATTCACTGCTCATTAGAGTAAAAGTCAAAGAGAGGAGATACAAGGAATGGAAGTCACAGGTACCTAAGTTTATACTTAGTTTATATATTAAGTTTATATATTTTTTATTTTTTTAAAATTGAAATATAATTAACGTACAGTGTTATATTAGTTTCAGGTGCACAATGTAATGATTCAGCAGTTCTATACATTACTCAGTGCTCATCAAGATAAATGTACTCTTGATCACCTTTACTTATTCACCCCTCCCTCACCAACCCCCTCTCTGGCAACCTACATTTTTGATATGATTGATCTGTTCATGGAGAAAATGGAAATTAATTTCATGGCTGTTTGTGAATTTGTCATTATTCTTATGGAGCAACTACTTCTAATTTTTGTTTAAAACCTTATTCTCCATATCTTTTCACATTTTCTGATAGAAGTTTGGAAATTACCAAAAATAGTTTGTACTAAGCATAGTACAATGCTGAGCGTTGTTGTGAGAATTAAATTAGAGATAGAGGTAGTTTGTATAAAGCTTGATACAAAATACGTAAAATATTATTGTCCTTTTTCTAACTAGGAAACTGAAGTTTGGTTGTGACTCTTCCTTGATTTATTGGTGCTTGCCACATGCTCCATGGACATCCCAGTGTAATAATCTGTTACTTGTTGCACAAACAGATATGAGTAACAAGTAGTTGAAGAGCTGTTTGTACCACAGCATGGAGTAGCTGGAAGGCTCGTCTTATCCTGGGCTGTATTCAGAGTTGACAGCCTTATAGATTGTGAATGCTGAACCTACAAGTACTGAATAATGACAAATGTTGCTGTCAGAGCTCATAATATTTAAATGTCTGTACCACTGAGCTGCCTGAACTTCTATTAAAACACAGTTTTTTAAATTTTTATCACCAGGTAACCTTGGACGGGTGGACCAGGTCTCTGAATTTGAGTATGACTTATTCATTAGGCCGGATACCTGTAATCCACGCTTCCGAGTCTGGTTCAACTTTACTGTTGAAAACGTGAAAGAATCACAGGTGAGGGAAATATTGGATATTTTCAGTATGGTTTTAGTAAGAGTATTATGCTTTTGTTTTACTTTAAAAATCTCAATATAATGACCAGATTAGGAATATATTCTTGTGTATCCCTAGCAATGAAACAGTTTTAAGAGGTATACAGTAATATGTATAATATGCCGTCTTTTGTTATCTGGTGGTTATTAAATAATACAAATAGATTATCTGAGAACAAAAGTGTTCTTTACTGATTAAAGAATTAGTATAATATGCTGGGTTTCCTCGAGGAACCATTGGAAGTGAATTGCTATTATGTTTATTATGGAGTATTTTCTCTGTATTATTTTTTTTTTATAAAGATCTTTGAGGGACATTTCTCAAAGCCCTCAGTTTCAGAAAAAGCTTTTCTTCTTTTGTACAAGAAGGTGTTTATATCTTAAAAATAATATGATTCTTGTAACTTGTCTTATTTCCCCCTTTTTTTTTAATCTGTTGGGAAACTCAGATCCAGTTTTATAGCACTTGCTAATGATACTTGAAAACTTTTTGGTTTATATTTATGTGTACTAATTTTTCTTTTGTTCTGATCATATTAATCTGTCTTTAACCACAATTTGTTCATCTATATTTTCTAACAATGTTTGTTTTTTATAATCCTGTTCAAATATTTTGAGAGAGTATTGATGAAAATAGAACTAAATGCATATGCCTTAATAAACATCTAATCCTAAGAAATCATTCATCATTCTGTTATATTAAGACAGCTAGTCATGGAAGTCTGCACAAACTTTGTACATATAGTGATACGATTTTTTTTTAAGTAGATAAAATCATAGCCCTATAACTGAATAGCTATCTGCCCTCTTCCTTCAGGATCATCTTTTTCTAGTAGACTTGGGAGAAAGGGAGGGTTGGTTTAAGTTTCCCTCCCAACTCAGCCCATCCTGTTAGCTCTTTCAATTGGCTGCTTGCTTCTCTCCATTTTTCTCAACTGCAGTTAGATTCATGTGTCTGGCAGTGGTCAGTGTCTGGAATTTAAGGGCTGTTACTGGCACGCTGCCTTCAGCAGGCGAGAGGTGCAAGGAACAGTCACTTCAATTTACTGTTGATTCTCTTAATTCTCTACACCACCACTGGCACATGACTGTTTGTAATGACATAGGTGTATGTAATGTTTAATGAAGTTTAAGGTTAACTGGAAGGAATTAAATAGATGGGTGAACTCTGTATTGTTGGCTTAACATGATTTAGGATGAGTGAGAAAAAATGTTAAATCCATCACAGAAAGCTGCTCAAGGACATGCTTTAGTTCCTAGCTTTTCTTCTTAGTTTTACTTACTCTCCCATGAGAGAATTCCTTTTTCAGCCTTTCATAGTAGGAATAACAATATTCTCCCCTTTACCCACCTTAGGAAAACCTACACTTTACCTCGCCAGAGATTCACCTGACAATAGGATTACCCTCTTGTTCCAACAAGACAATTAGTAATTATCAAAATGCATTTTCCTAGTCTATGTTACTGAGTCTTAAGAGTATAACTCACAGCAGGAGACTTTAGCCACATCTACAAGACTCAGTCTTGGCACTCCAACTTTGGGTCCCCTATCAAGGCTCTCCCTGCTACCATGAGATAGACATACAACCTCTCATTCTTCTATTGGTGTCTCATATCAGTAACTTATGGTTGTAACATACACCACTGAAAAACAAACAATAATTCTGAAGCAATATAATCAATTAATGTGAAGGAAGGGAAACATTTTCTTAAAAGCAGTATAATCTGCAAGGATTTCTAATTTCCCAAAGGGGTTTACTGCTTTCCTCTTTATGCACAACACATGCACATCCTTCAGCTTGCATATTGCATCCAAGAATTCACTAAATCCTAAGAAATGAGACCTATTACTTTTTAAACAATAGAATTCTCTATCCTAATTATATCTTTGCTATATAGAGACTTAGTTAAAGCTCTAAAATTATTATGGTTCTTTAACTTTGGGCCACATTAAATTCTTAGCCCAGTTTTTCTTGCACTTTAGTCTCTGGTCAGATGGAGTGGGGGTAAGTTGTTTGAGTAGACCAGGGAGGGGCAGGGACAGAGATAGAGGGAGAGAAGGAATCTTATGCATGCTCTATGCCCAGCATGGAGCCCAACACAGGGCTTGATCTCACAACCCCGAGAGCATGACCTGAGCTGAAATCAAGAGCACATCACTTAACTCACTGAGCCACCCAGGTGTCCAGGAAAATGTATTTCTTGTTATACTATCCGAGATAGTTTTTTGGACAGGTTGCTCATAAATTTCAGTTTCTTGTTCTTTGCTCTTCGAGTTGCTTACAGGTATGTTCTTTTTGTTGTTTAAAATGTCTCTTCCAGAGTGTTATAATTTTTATACTATATGCTAAAGTCATACAGCCTCTTTTGCGTCTTGCCTATCAGTTAAGCAAGTAACATGAATGTGTTTCAAGGGATTATTCTAATAAGAGAGTTGGTGTTGTTTTTATGAATGCTTATTTTTAGAGTTAGAGGAACCAATGTTTACTCTGACTCTCTGGGTTTCTATCTTCATATCCAGTGCTATTCTACTCTTGTTTTAATTAGAAATCATGAGCATGTTTATCTGGTTTCCTGGAGTGTGATGCTTTATCTACCTCTTTCTTTGGGCCATTGCTTCATCAACTATACTCACATGATATAGTTATGGAAGTCTGTCTCAAGATGGCATAAAGATCTGCTGGAAAGATACAATATATATCTTTCACTCACAGGATATTTGTTTTCATGGTTGTCTACGTGAAAGAGAATGGTTTTACTATTAAGTTTGACTTGTGAGGTCTGTTTTTATAATGTCTCTTCCTATCATCTTTTCCATCTCTCTAATTTCTGTTAAAATGAGACCTTCATGAATGTAATCTAGTCAGGAGCCTTATTTAGGGTTTAGTGCTAACAAGCAAAAGAAATATTAGTCATCAAAGTCTGAGTTCATTAAATGAATGTTAAAAATTAGAGCATCAAATATACCATACAAACAGGTCTAGCTTTTTGGTTATGTCCCTTGACATTTGTAAGAAGCGATAAAAGCTTAGAATATATGGTGCTGTATCCTAGGACTGATATATAAACCCCCAAAAGTGGTTGCTAAATAGTGTGTTTGCAAGAGTCTATGTAAACTAACATCAAGATATTTTTATTAAAAAGTAATTTTCTCTCTGAAAAACATATTAATATTCTTATGTGGAAATTTATTATTGATGCAACAAAATACTTGTGTCATGTAAAAACAAATCTATTTAAATATGACAAAATTTCAGCCAATAAGAGTGGGAAAATGATATGTCTTGACTTTTAAACTGCAATAAATGAGAATTTTCACTTTTTTTTATATCTTATGTTTTTCTCATCATGTTTATGTTATACATTAAATCCTTGAATATGTTTATAATATACTTGGATACATTTATAACTGTATAAAGACTGTGAGAATTCTATTATCTTTGTCATTTCTGGGTAGATTTGTATCAATTGATTTTTCTCCTGATTATATGTCACACTTCTATGCTTTTTTGCATATTTAGACATTTTTTTATTGAATCTGATATTGTTATTATTACATTGTTGATTGTTTAAATTTTTTTTAAAGAAAAATTATTCAAAAGTTTGTTTTTTGTTTTTATTTTTGTTTTTTTTGGCAGACAGTTATTTGTGGAACAGCTTGACTTTTTTGAGGCTTCTTTTAAATCTTTGTTAGTGCAGGTCTAGTTCAGTGATGGTACTTCAGTTCTAGTAGGGTGAGACATAGCCCTTTCAGAGTACCTACTGAATGCTGTAGATATTCAGTGTGGTCTCTATTCTGGTGACAACTGAAATGTTTCCAATCCCTGTGTCTTGAAAGCCAGAGTGATAACAGGAAGTATCTCATTTGTTTCTTTTCTCTTAGGGATCCTAGCTTTATGATACCTGGTGTCCAATGTGTGAAAACATCTACTCTTATATTTTATCCAATTTTTTAGTTATTCATGGTAAGAGGGCAGATATAGAACAGTTACTCCCATTGTGATTATGAAGGCTTGCTTCTAAGTGTTGCTAAGGCAGGTCTAGATTAGCTTCTAGGTTAGGGCTGGTTTAACTCTGCCACTAACATGTGATCTTTCAGAGTCTTTGCTGAAGTATTCATTGAGGCTTCCACTCTGATTTGTTTGGATTTGAATGTCTTCTGGCTGTGTGTGAGTTTTTGGATTTCTTCCACCACTTTCTCGTAATGGTTCTTTGCCTATTTTCCTGGAGACTTATCTTATGCATATACAGCTTTGCATTCAGCCAGAGAATCAAGTTGGGCCCAGAACAAATTTCTGGAGTTTTTTCTGTGCATAGTCTTCTCCAGTGCTCTGTTCTATAATTCTAGCCACCTTATCTCCAAGCCCACTCCTAGAACTCCAGCTTCTGTTTCTTCAACTCAGTGAGTTATCATTTTACATAAGTTCCTTTGCCTTGCATCATAGTTCAGAAGGTGCCTCCGGACAGAAAACTTTAGTGATCCCAGGGTTTACCTGATTTGTTTCCCTTGTCTCAGAGATCAGTCATTAGTTGCCAGCTGTCTAATGCTGAAAAAGGGCTGTTTTATGTATTTTGTCCAGTGTTCTGCTTGTTTATACTGGGCGGATAAATTCAGTACCAGATAGTCTGTTATGGTTTTAAACAGAATGTGCTTGTGTTTTCACCAATAGAGACCACAAACTAAGAGAAGAATGGGAGTCCGGGGTACATTCCAGAAAGCCTGGAGAAGAAAGAGTACATTAAGGGGATAAGGAGTAATGGTAAGGTGAAAGGTGGTGAAAACATGATAGATCAATACATTGAAGGTAGGATGACCATATTATCCAAATCCAGTCAATTTTGAGAGTAAAAGATGATCTAATAATTACAACTAGATAGTAGTAATAAACCAGAACTTTTCTAAGCAAACAGAGACTTTATTCATCTTTGTTGGACATTCTGATGAAGTGAAAGTAGTTTGATAGGTAGTGTACTACAGTAAGCTTCAAAGAGAATCGGTGGTCATTGGAGAGTAAGATGAATGAAAGAAATTGAAGGGAATGCAGTTATTAGAATTATTGGTAATATAAAGGTATAAAGTAAGACTGTATGTGTAGCTAGATAAAACATAATGGAAGATAAGATATAGGAGAGATACAGGGATGATATAGTAGCCAGAATGTTGGGAAAGATTGTCTCTGTGTACACTGGAAAAATGACAGTGAGGCCTGAACAGCAGTCATTAAGAAATGAGAAGGAATGACAGAGTAGGGAGATGCTAGCAATAATGAGATAGAGTGGAAAGATAATCAGATGAATTGAAATTCAAAGGTGTGTTTGTGCAAGTGAAAGCTCAATATTATAAGATGTCAATTCTCCCCAAATCAACCTATTATTTTAATGCAATTCCAATTAGAATCCCCCCAATTTTTTTTCATAGAATTTGATAAGCTAGTTTAAAAATTCATGTGAAAAACCAAAGGGCAAAAATAGTCAAGCCAATTTTGAAGAATAATGAGTGGGTATATGTTTATTTTATAGAAACTCATATTTCAACTAACAATTTTTATTTATAGCAACAGTGATTAAAATAATATGGTATTGGCATAATAATAGACAAATAGTTCAAATGGACACTCTGGAAATCAGAAACAAGGTTATTTATATAACAGATTTCATTAGAAATGAGAATAGTAGTATTCAGTCAATGGCACACATTTTCCCCTTGTTATAAATGGATTAAATACTTAAATATGAAAAGAAATTAAAAATCGAGGTTGTGAAAAATAAACATAAATATTTTATTGGTTTTGGGAGTAGGATTAAAATTCATAGGGGGCACCTGGGTGGCTCACTTGGTTGAGCATCAGACACATGATTTCAGCTCAGGTCATGATCTCGGGGTGGTGGGATAGAGCCCTGTCTCTGGCTCCATAGTCAACAGGGAGTCTTCTCTCTCTCTCTCCCTCCACCTTCCCCCTCCCCCGCCGACTTGCGTGCTCTCTCTCTTTCTCTCTCAAATAAATAAATAAATCTTTAAAAAATTCTTCTTTTTTTTTTTAAAGATTTTATTTATTTATTTGACAGAGAGAGAGAGATCACAAGTAGGCAGAGAGGCAGGCAGAGAGAAGGGGAAGCAGGCTCCCCGCTGAGCAGAGAGCCCGATGCGGGTCTCGATCCCAGGACCCTGAGATCATGACCTGAGCCGAAGGCAGAGGCTTTAACCCACTGAGCCACCCAGGCACCCCAATCTTTAAAAAATTCTTATACAAGGAACGGAAAAGCAAAATCATAAAGAGATAAACTTTTGAGTTTGTAAAAATAAGGTCTAGGTGACAAAAGAACCAGAGTTGAGTTATGCATTATTGTGGGAAATGAAATTTGTGCAAAATATTACAGATATAAGATTGGTATCCAACATATATATAAAGAACTCCTACAAGCAAAAAGAAAAGAAAAAGAAAAACACCCAAATATGCCAAGGATATAAATAGGCAACTCATTGAAGAGTAAGTGATAAAGCTTTTCTCAAAAGAGTTGGATTGGGAAGAGAAATTTTCTTAGAAATGAGAAAAAGAAAGAGAAGAGAAATCTCTCTCAGGTATACTGGCATGAAAAAGACATCTTTTGCTTCAGATTGTTCAGGTGTAGTGATCATATTAGAGTATAGGGGGAAAAAGCCTGAGTGCTGGCATCAAGATCTGTGTTCTGTTACCTGCTGGCTTTGTGTCCTTGGGCAAGTTACCTAACCCTGGTATGTAAGCATCAGGTATTCATCTTTAAATTTGGGTCAGTATTACTCTTTTGAGGCATTGTTTTGGAGATTAGTAATAGATGTTTATAAAACACCTAAAGAGTGTCTGAAACATAGGCATATATTTGCATTTTTAGCTTAAATAACCTTATTTGTTGAATGAGGTAGGTGGCACATTTATTTTAGTGTGGTCTTTGTAAAGTACAACGTAAGTTAGCCATATTTCTGATTCATGGGGCGAGGAATTCTTTGTTCACAGAAACATTCAGAAGATAGGGTATCTAAGTGTTGATTCACTAAATTTTACACTGTGTGTTAACTAACTGAAATTTAAATAAAAACTTGGAAAGAAAAAAAAAGAACAAAAAAGGTTATAGGATAGCTTTCAATATGCAGTAGATATGCAAAGCTTAAGGAATTTGCGTATCAACTATATATATATATTTTTAAAGATTTATTTATTTATTTTTTTGACAGAGAGAGAGATCACAAGTAGGCAGAGAGGCAGGCAGAGAGAGAGGGGGAAGCAGGCTCCCTGCTGAGCAGAGAGCCTGATGCCGGGCTCAATCCCAGGACCCTGAGATCATGACCTGAGCCGAAGGCAGAGGCTTTAACCCACTGGCGTATCAACTATATTATTTCAATTTTTGTGCAAGTATTGCCAGCTTCATGAACACATCTTCATTTTTTCAAGTTGGCTTCTATTGTTTTTCCTTATAATCTTTATACAGATAAATTTGAGTTTATAGGAAGTGCTAGTAAGTCTTAAGAACTATACCTGGAATTACTTGCTTGTATATTTATAATAATGATATACATTTATATCAATGCCTTTGTGTATATAGTTTGTATATTTGTCCATTATATCACTTATACCAGAAACTATTAGTATAATTTAAAATGATAGCATTCAAACATAAACTTAGCTGGCATTATACTTTGTAGTATTTTTTTAAACAGGCATTTTGCTATTACAGTAGTCATGAATGATTTTCATGTTGCTAAATCCAATAGGCATATTATACCTGTTATTTTAATTTATCTTGCATTTGATACTGTTGACATTTCACTGTTGGAAATTCTGTTACTTTGGCTTTCCTGATACTCCTCTCTTGATTCTCCTTGTATCTCTCGTTTTATTTCTTCTGATTCTTCAGAAGTCCTTCATGGGCTTCTCCTATCCTACAAACTCCTTAAACATTGATACTCACCATGATTCTATCTCACATCATTATGTCTTATATTTATATCATATCATATTCCCACTTGTATCTTTAACTGAAAATCTCTCCTGAGATTAAAATTCCTGGATTCAACTGCTTTTTGGCTATCACCACTGAATGTACCAATGGTGTCTCAAACTCATCATTTACAAAAGTGAGCTCTTTATCTAATTAAATCTGCCTCTTCTATCTACTGTATATTCTAGTGAATGTTACTACTCTCCATGCAGTCGTTCAAACTGGAAATGTGGGAGTTATCTTAGATGTCTTCCTTGTGGATCCGTTTCTAAAAATAGTAATAATGATAATTATCATGATTTTAACGTAACCACCATTTAATGATCACTTATGCTGTGCCAGTACTATCCTAAATGCATTATTTTCAGTCTTCACACTAACTTTGGGAGGTTGGTACTATTATCTTCTTCATTTTGTAAATGACAAAATCAAATTTGCTTCTTGTTTTACCGCTTCCAAAACCACTTCCTGAATTTCTATGTGTCTTTCTATCTCTGCTACTATCACTGAAGTTCAGTCTACTATGTTAAGTTGCCTGACAATGGCAGTCATCTTTCAACATGTAGCTTTGTCCAGAGTCCTGTGCTATTTAAGTCCGTCTTTCACACTGACCTGGAGTATTCTCTATAAATTGTGAATATGACTTTGCTACTCCACTGCTAAAGCCCTTAAACGTTCTCTATTCCTTTAAAGTCCAGGTTTCTTAGCCTGGCATATGGTGCTCTTCACAGTCTGGCTTCTATCTAGTTTTCTTTGCCATAAATACTTATTGGCCTTCTTGTAGTTTCCTGCAGAGACCACATTGTTTCTCACCTCCCTGCATTTTGCTCTTTCCTGTAATGCCCTTCCAATACGTCTTCATTTGGATTAAGTTCGTGCTTTGGAGTCATACTGCTAGGGTTCATATTCTACTCAGCTATTTCTTGTGTGACCTTGTGCAAGAAATTTTATACTCACTATGTCTTAGTTGCCTACCTACGTGATACAGTATAACCAAGCTATTGAAATTTTGCCTGACACTAAGAAAGTACTCCATAAATGTTATTTTTTTTGCATTAATATTCAACAAATAATTATTGTGTACCTATGATATGCTAGGTTCTGGATAGTCAGGAATCAGCATTGAATAAAAGACAAGGTTCTTCTGTTCTGGGGAAGCTTATGTTTTATTATGAGAAGAAAGTCAATAAATAGGAGAAAGTAAACAAATAAGATATTTATAGAAAGTGGCACATGTTACCACAGTTTGTTTATCCAGTTAAGGGATTTTGCAGATGTTTCCAGTTTTTGGAAATTATAAGTTAAACTGCTGTAAAAATTCTTGTAGTTTTTTATGTTTGTGAATATAAGTTTTCATTTCACTTGGGTAAATACTTGGGAGCAGGATTGCTTGGTCATATGGTAAGTATATGTTTAACTTTGTAAGTAACTGCCAAACTGTTTCTCAAAGTGGCTATATCAGTTTGCATTTCCATCAGCAATGTATGAGAGTTCCAGTTACTGCATATCCTTGCCAGCACTTGGTATCATCAGTTTTTAACCATTTTTTAATCTTATCGATTCTAATAGATGTGCATTTGTATCTTGTGGTTTTAATTTGAATTTCCCGAATGACTAAAAACTTCGAACATCTTCATGTACTTATTTGCTATCTGTATTTATTCTTTGATGAAGTACCTATCCAAAATTTGTTAGTGTTTTTTTTTTTCCCCAAATACTTTTATTTTATTTTTTCAGTGTTACAAGAGTCATTGTTTATGTACCACACCCAGTGCTCCATGCAATACGTGCCCTCCTCAATACCCACCACCAGGCTCGCCCATCCCCCCAGCCCCTCCCCTCCAAAACCCTCAGTCCCTTGTTCTGAGTTCACAGTCTCTCATGGTTCTTCACCCCTCCGATTTGTTAGTGTTTTAAATTGGGTTGTTTGTTTTATTATTAAGATTTGAGAGTTTCTTATATTCTAAGTATAAATCATTATCATCTGTTTTGCAAATATTTCCTCCCTGACTGAGGTTGATCTCTTTATTCCTTTAAAAGTATCTTTCACAGAACAAATTTATAGTTTTTGTAAAGTCTGATTATTTTTCTGTTATGGATCATACTTTTGATGTTAATTCTAAGAAATCTTTGTCTAACTGAAGATCACAAAATTTTCTCCTATGTTTTCTTCTGAAAATTTTGTGGTCTTAGGTTTGATATTTAGGTCTATGATCAATTTTAAATTAATATTTACATATGATCTGAACTATGGATTGAGTTTTTCTTAGAAGGCTGTTTTTTAATGTATCTTTTGCATATGTATATCTATTTCAGTACCATCTGTTAAAAAAAACCCTGCTGTTTCTCTATAAAATTATTTGCATCTTTGTTTAAAATCAGTTGACCTTATATGTGTGGGTCTATTTCTGGACTTTTGTTCCATGGATTATATGATCATCTTTTCTCCACTTCCACACTATCTTGATTTCTGTAACTTAATATCAAGTCTTGAAATCAGGTGGTGTAATTTGTTAGTTGAGATATTCTGCCTAGGTAATTATGTCATCTAGGAGTAGAGAATGTTTATATCTGTATGACTTGTTTTGTTTTTCAATTCAAAAACTTTTTCTTGTTGTTTCCACAAGCTATGGCCACTATAACAGTGATGAATAGGAGTAGTGAAAGTAGACCTGATAGTCTTATTCCACATTTTAGGGGAATGCTTCCAGCCTTTCATCACCAAGTATGAAGGTACTTAAGATGTTACGTAGATTTTTTTTTTTTTTTTGGTAGATGTCCTTTATTAAATTGAAGGCATTCCGTTTCACTCTGAATTTGCTGATACGTTTTAGCATGAATGGAGGTTGAATTTTGTCAAATGCCCTTGCAGCTTTTGAAGCAAAGCATAGTCACAAAATTTCACAGTTGAAAGTAATTTTTTTTTAATATTTTATTTATTTATTTGACAGAGAGAGATCACAAGAAGTCAAGAGATCTGAGCTATAAGCTTAACTCTACCATATAACTAAATGTAAACCGTTGAGTGACTCATTACATCATTCTGAACCTCAGGGGTTTTATATATAAGAAAAGATATAAAGTTTGAAAGATGAAGAGTGTAAAGGTATTCTAGAAACAAGGATACGAAGGCTAAAAGACAAAAGAACACAATATATTCGGAGAACATAAAGTTGTCATAGGTGGCTGGACTGCTGACTTTCGGCTAGTTACTTACCTTCTATTAGTCTCAGTTTTGTTGCCTAATTTAATGATACTTACTTCACAGTTTTACTGTATACATTATTAAATAAGTAAATGAAAATCTAGTAAAGTCCCTTATGCAGCTATATATATTTTAGTTATAATCATCATGTTACTCTAAGAATATAATTTTCAGGTGACAGCAAAAATGTAGGCTTCACATATGAGGAAATGGTAATTAAGATTACTTTCAATTGGGGGGCCTGAGTGGTTCAGTGGGTTAAAGCCTCTGCCTTCGGCTCAGGTCATGATCTCAGGGTCCTGGGATCGAGCCCCGCATCGGGCTCTCTGCTCAGCAGCAAGCCTGCTTCCTCTTCTCTCTCTGCCTGCCTCTCTGCCTACTTGTGCTCTCTGTCATATAAATAAAATCTTAAAAAAAAAAAAATTAGTATATCAAAGCTAATTTTATGCCAAGATTACTCTTGTCTCATTGATTCTGTTGCTCTACTGAATTACAAGTAGAGTGTAGAATAATTGCTTTTGGATTGATTATAATAAATTTTTCTAAATTGTTTTAAATTTGTAGTATCTAAAGTAAAGTGATGTTGATATAATCCAGGAATTTTCTCTTAAACATTTGGAAATATTATATTGTTAATGTGTGTCATTAAGTGAAAACACTAGTGTATAAATGGACTGGATACATGGCAACCAAATATGCAAGTATTTTCTTTTCCTTTTTATTCTCTTTTCATTTTCTTCAAAGATAAAAAGTTCATCTGTAAAATACAGTATTTGATGATCCAATAATATTTACTGTGTCATATTTAAAAAACATGTCTGAAAAATACCTATGTTTGGTTCAGGGTATTTGACTTCTGCATGTGATTGATATTCACTGATTTCTTTTTTTAAAAATTCCTTTAGTCAGTTGATTGAATATACTTAATTACCCAATTCCACTTCAAAAGAATGGAAGAAAGTTGGGAGCAAAGAAGCTGAGCTACTATCTTTTACTGAATTTATCTGAGTAGGTAATGAATGCTTAGATTGGGAGGACGAAACAAGTAAGGGAGAGTGGAATTAAACATGCCTGAATTTAAATTAAACATGCCTGAATTCAAGCTTAATAACTACTGCGTAGTTGTTGGCTTTCAGCTAGTTACTTAACCTCTGAGTCTCATTTTGCATACCAAATAATATTATTTCAAGGCATTGTTGTTTATATTAAATGAAATAAGTACATTTGTTAATTTTGTTTCAAATTAAGTAATGAGCATGTGGTCAAGTCCCTGACACATGGTTTACTTCAAAAAACATATGTTAAACTTAATCAAGAAGTATTTATTAAGAACCTGTTGTTATATGCCAGGCACCATGCTAGGCACTGAAGATATAGTGGCAAAAAATGTCCTATGAGTCATCGAGCTTATATTTTAGTGAGAGAAACATAAACGGATAAGTAAATGAACCTACAAAATATTATGTTAGTTTAGTGATATATTTTATGAGGACAGTGAGCCTTACCACTAATCTAAAATAATATTTTAGGTAATGATACTCACTATCTAAATCTTACATGTACAGTTAAGGCTCAGATAATTCTCTAAGCATCATAGAACACTGTTGCAGTGTTGTTAATTGATAAACGAATAACTGAGTCATTGATGAAAAATGGGAGTATGACTAGGGAGATAGTCATTTATTCAACAAACATGTTCATGACCCGCTGCGAATCAAGAAATTTGTATAAAGAAGTCCCTTTTTGCACTAACAGGGAATGTACTCTGGTAATGAGGATGAATCAAGTATATAAAAAAAATGTAAATGAATAAAATAATGTTTAGTACTAGAAACGGAGGTAAAATATTATGAAAGCTTACCACTTTTAGTTGGGCTACGGCTCAGGGATTATTTACAGGAAGGTTATAGAGAGAAGACATTACTAGATCTGGTCCTTAGAGCTAGTCTTGAATAGGGAAAACTCATCTTATTCAAATAAATATCATAAACCTGATATGATAGCCAAAAGCTTCAATTTAATAGGAAATAAGTGGTAAAACAATCAAATTGTACCATGACGTCAATTTATATAAAGCAAAACATATCTTTCCATTTCATTAAGATTGTAAAGTTGGCCATAGAGTAGAGAAGTCATATTTTACCATTTATTGTACTTTAACATCAATATTCTATGATGTGATATAAAATGGTTACTTGTTTATAAGGAAAACTCTCATATGAGTTTCACTATGAGGAATTTTATGGTGGATTTTTTTTTCTTTTACCCTTTTTGTGTGGTTTTTGACTGCTAAACAATTAAAGAAGATCCAAATTTAGACTGGAAACTTATTGTGACATAAACTTATAAATATTGCCGTTGCAGTATAAATAAAACACAGATGTAGAAAGTGAAAAAGATCTTTATGCAAATGAAACTCTGGGTACTAGAAACAGCATCTTAGGCTAGATGAGTCTTAAAACTTTGGGTTATTTGGCTGATCTACTGCCAAAGGAATGAGAGATTGATATTTAAATTTTATGCAAAGTTTCTTGGGTAGTCTAAGCCTTGCTTTGGCAGAACAAAAGCAATAAAATCTTGAGGAAAAGGCACTGAAACTTTTGTAGGCTTTGATTTGCTGAATGTATGGAGAAAGCTTTGAAGTCTAACCAGATGAACTGTGAGAAACTCCCATAATGTTCCCATATGAATCTGAAATGGTCCAAACCACTTGGAACCCATCTTCGTTTGTGTTCACCTTTGGTTTTTTTTTTATTGTTTTATTTTTTCAGTATTCCAAGATTCATTGTTTATGCACCACACCCAGTCTCCATGCAATAAGTGCCCTCCTTACACCTTTGAATTTCAACTGGTTTGCTTTCAGCATGCTGTAGAGTGACAAACTAAATACTGATGACTTTTTGATCTTGAACTCCAGTTTCACCTATCTTTCTAGCTGTCTCCTACATGTCTCCACATCAATATTGAGCAACAACTTTCGTCAGAGTCTGTATCTTCCTTTTAGTCTTTTGGTTTATTGCATCACTATTTGGTTACACAAACTAGAAATTTAGGGGTTCATCCTTGATGATTCATTTATTATTCATGCTGTTCCCTCAATTGGGAAAGCCTTTGTCTAATTCTCAATTTGAATGGCTAACAAATCCTTTAAGATACATGTAAAAAGTCTCTTCTCTGAGTAGCTTCTCCTTACTTCTATATTGTGCTCCTACAACTTTTGTGCTGTTGCTAACACAACATTGTTATCACATGATGTAACTGATGGTTTGCATGCCTCTTTTCCCACTCCACCAGGATTTTCAGCTAATTTATATTAGGGACAGAGACTTGATGATTTCTTACTTATATTTCTGCAAAATGGAGCTTGTTGTGAGGAATTAATGAGCTTATACTGGGATAAAAAGAGTATCAATAATACTTAGCTATTATTATTATTACCATTATTAATATAAAAATGCTACTATATTGATTTTCTCAATATTTGATAAAATGCCTGGCTTTAAAAAACAAATATGTTAATAAAATGAATGTGTTTTGCAACTATCTTTGCATTGACATCCTGGTACTGTGTCATTTCTGCCATCAAGACTCCACACTTTTTGGGGTATCCACACTTTCCTTTTAGGCTGATCTGCTTCTCCTGTCAATGCTTTATCTACCAGAATCTGTACCTGAACTCAGAGGCCTGGTGCATGTTTTTATTTATTTATTTATTTATTTATTTATTTATTTATTTATTTATTTAACTTAAAATATATGTAGGGACCTTGGAACCAGTGAACAATGATTGCATACAGATAAGATGATGAAATTCAACATTGAGATAACACAGCTGTTACAATTATCTGACAAGGATTTTAAAACAGCCATTATAAAAATACTTTAACAACCTTTTACTGCACACCTAAATGGGCAAACGATGAGTTTCAGGAAAGAAATAAAAGCTGGAAAGAGGAACTAATGAGAATTTTAAAACTGGGAACTATAATAAACTAAATTAAAAAAACTCAAAGGACTCAACAGAATGGAGAGAACAGAAGAACAAACAGTGAACTTAAATGTAGAACATAAAAATTACCCATTCTGAACAAAGTAGGAGAAGTAAAAAATGAACGGAGCTTTAGGAACATGTAGGAGTATAACAGAAGATCTAATATTTGTGTCATTGGAACCCCCGAAGAAAAGATAAAAGCGATTGGGGCTAAAAAAGTATTCAGACATATAATAGGTGAAAAATTCCCAAATTTGGCAGAGACAAACCTATAGATTGAGTGAACCACAAAATGAATAGAACCAAATTAAACTATGACAAAACACACTATAAGGAGTAAAAAAATTCATTATCTATAGTGAAAAAACAATTTGAATGATAGAAGATTATCAGAAACCATGGGAGCCAGAAGGAAGGGTTTGAACATTCAAGTTCTGGTAGAAAAGAACTGCCAGCTCAGAATTCTGTATCTGGTGAAAATGTCCTTAAGGAATAAAGAGATAATCAAAGCATTTCAGGTAAAGTAAAACTAATATAATTATTTGTGAGTTGGCAATATTGGCTAAAGAGGTTTTCTTTTTTTTTTTTTTAAGATTTTATTTATTTATTTGACAGAGAGAGATCACAAGTAGGCAGAGAGGCAAGCAGAGAGAGATGGAGAAGCAGTTTCCCCGCTGAGCAGAGAGCCTGATGCGGGGCTCGATCCCAGGACCCTGAGATCATGACCTGAACCGAAGGCAGAGGCTTTAACCCACCGAGCCACACAGGCGCCCTGCTAAAGAGGTTTTCAAAATGAAAAGAATATGATAAAAGAAAGAATCTTGCAATTAGGAAGGGAGAAAAAAACACAAAGAGCAAAAATATAGTTGCATACAATAGATTTTTCTACTCATGAGTATTAATTATGTTTGAAAGTTGAAATAAAAATTAGTACACTATTGAATGTGGGTCTCAAAGCATGTAGAGGAATTACTTATAGTAATTATTATATAAATGGTAGAAGGCAAAAGTATGCAAAGGGTTGTAAAGTTTTTAAACATTTTAGTCAAATTGGTAAATATTGATAACAATAGATTATGATGTTATATATATGTATTAATTTATAACATCATATATATATAGCAATACCTCAATCAATAAAATCTAATCAAAAAGATATATTCAAACACACTGTAGATAATTCAAGTGACATTCTCGAAAAAAGATAAAAGTCTAAATCTCAATAGGAATACGTGAAAAAAGAAAACAGAAAAATGAAATACCAAGAAACCAACAGAAAACAAAATAAAATGGTAGGATTGTGCCATAACATTTCAGTGATTATATTAATTGTAAGTGGTCTGAATATACCAACTAAAAGATAGAAATTGACAGTGCTAAAAAAATTGTATACTGTTTATAAAATTGTATACTATCACTTCAAATATAATATTATAGATTGGTGGAAAACAAAACAATGGAAATACAAACCATAGAGACAACAATCTGAAGAAACCAGGAGTGGATATATTAATATCAAAGAAAGTAGACTTCAGGGCACCTGGGTGGCTCAGTTGGTTAAGCAACTGCCTTTGGCTCGGGTCATGATCCCGGACTCCCGGGATCGAGTCCCGCATCGGGCTCCCTGCTCAGCAGGGAGCCTGCTTCTCCCTCTGACCTTCTCGCTTCTCATGTTCTCTCTCTCTCTCAAATAAATAAATAAAATCTTAAAAAAGAAAAGAAAAGAAAGACTTCAGAGCAAAGAAAATTATCAGAGAGGGACTTTACATAATGACAAAAGTGTCAGTTCACCAAGAAGACAATAAATGTGTATGCACCAAACAGCAGAGCTGCAAATGGTATGAAGCAAAAACTGATAGAACTAAAAAAAGGTGTACAACTTACCAAAATTTGTTGGATGCAGTTTAAGCAGTGCTGAGAGGAAAATTTATAGTAATAAAAAGCTATTGTTAGAAAAGAATAAAGTCTAAATTAGTAATATAAACTACTACCCTGAACAATCTAGGTAAAGAAGAGCAAAATGAACCTAAAGCAAGCAGAAAGTAAGAAATAATAAAGAGAACAAAGCAATATTAATTAAAAAGAAAATACCAGTAAAGAAAATCAATATAACAAAAGCTCGTTCTTTGGAAAGGAGCAAAGAAAGGATTAAAAAATAAAAAATAAAAAACTAGAGGAGGAAAAAGATGGCAGAGGATTAGGGGACCCTATTTCAACCGGACCCCTGAATTGAGCTAGACATCTTCCACACCATTCTGAACACCCTCGAAATAAATCTGAGATGTAAGAAGATATATCTGGATCTCTACAAACAGAGTATCTCTGGCAGTTGGTCTCGAGGTATGAAATTGGGAGCCGTGATTCCCCAGGCAGATATTGGAAGATAACTGGAGGGGGGAGGGAGTTGCCATAAGCGCTTGAGCCAGGAAGGTGAAATAGCACAGGAGCACAAAAGCCTCCTGTGCTGGGGACTGGGCACAGGCTCGCAGACTGGTAGCAGCAGGAAAAGGATTTTAGGGCAGCCCCCCCAGACTGAAACCTGGAGCTGTGGAGGTGTGAGTGCAAACTGAGGGTGGCTGGCGGTTTTAGAAGCACAAAGGGCAAAGACGTGCCTGGACCCAGAAACAAGGGCTGGGAATGCTGCTGTGGAGCGCACAACCCAGGACACTGTGATTTTTAGCAGCACAGACAGAAATGGAGACATTGTGGCCTGGAGAGCTCAGTGATCAGGCTGCGATCTCTCTGTTCTGAGACAGAGGTATGGATACAGTCACTTCTGCTCTGACTCTCGGAAGACACACAGAAAGCTGCCAGGAAAGCTGCGCCAAAGAACAAAAGCCCCCCAAACCAGAATTCACTGAGCCCATTCCCCCCCCCACCCCCCAGAGGCAGGGCAACTCTGCCCAAACAGGGTTACCTGAGTAACAGCATGGCAGGGCCCTCCCCTGGAAGACACACTGGAAGAACAAGAGGCCAACAACCCTAAGGTCCCTATAAAACAGGTGCATCTTGCTTGGGTTTTGGTAAATAATTTGGACTGTACATTCCCTCAACCACTCTTCAACAGAATGACTAAGAGGAGCAACCCCCAACAAAGGAAAGATTCAGAGATTGTGGCCTCTGCCACAGAACTAGTCGATATGGATATAACCAAGATCTCAGAAATTGACATCAGAGTAACAATTACCAAGGTGATATCTAGGCTTGAGAAAAATATTAGTGATGATATAGAATCTCTAAGGGCAGAAATGTGATTTAATCAGGCCAAACTTAAAAATGCAATGAATGGAATGCAATCTAAGCTGGATACGCTGACTGCCAGTGTAAATGAGGCAAAACGAATTAGTGAGATAGAGGATAAGATGATAGAAAAGAAGGAAATCGAGGCGGCATAGGAAAAACAAATTAAAACCCAAGGAATCAAATTGAGAGAGATTAGTGAAAACATCAAATGTTCCAATATCAGAATTATTGGGATCCCTGAGGGGTGGAGAGAGAAAGAGGTCTAGAAGATAGATTTGAGCAAATCGTAGCTGAGAATTTCCCTAATCTGGGGAAGGAAACAAGCATTCGTGTCCTAGAGGCAGAGAGGACACCTCCCAAGATCAATGAGAACAGACCAATGCCACAACATATAATAGCACAATTTGCAAACCTTAGATCCAAGGAAACAATCTTGAAAGTGGTGAGAGAGAAGAGATTTCTTACACACAGAAGGAGAAACATCATAATAATGTCAGACCCATCCACAGAGACCTGGCAAGCCAGAAAGGGTGGGCAAGACCCGTTCAGGGTACTAAATGAGAAGAACATACAGCCAAGGATACTTTATTCAGCAAAGCTGTCATTCCAAATGGATGGAGAGACAAGGAGCTTCAAAGACTGGCAGAAACTGAAAGATATGTGACCACCAAGCTGGCCTTGCTAGAAATATTAAAGGAGGTTCTATAAAAGAGGAAAGACCCCAAGAGTGATATAGAAGAGAAATTTACAGATACAATCTATAGAAACAAAGATATCACAGGCAACATGATGACAATAAAATCTTATCATTCAATACTCACTCTCAACCTGAACATCCTAAATGCTCCCATGAAATGGCACAGGGTTGCAGATTGGATAAAATGACATGACCCATTCATATGTTGCTTACAAGAGACACATTTTGAACCTAAAGATACATCCAGACAAAGTGAAGGGATGGAGAACAATTTTTCATGTCAGTGGACCTCAAAAGAAAGCTGGGGTAGCAATCCTCATATCAGACAAATTAGATTTTAAGCTAAAGACTGTAGTTTGAGATACAGAAGGATACTATATCATTCTTAAAGGGTCTATCCAACAAGAGGATCTAACTATTGTAAATATCTATACCCCCAACTTGGGAGCAGCCAACTATATAAGCCAACTGTTAACCAAAATAAAGAGACATATTGATAATAATAGTAGGATAACTCAACACTCCACTCTCAGCAATAGAAAGATCATCTAAGCAGAAAATCAACAAAGAAACAAGAGCTTTGAATGACACACTGGACCAGATGGACCTCATAGATATATACAGAACATTCCACCCTAAAACGACAGAATAATTATTCTTCTTGAATGTGCGTGGAACTTTCTCCAGAATAGACCAATACTGGGTCACAAAACAGGTCTCATCCCATAACAAAAGAGTGAGATTATTCCCTGCATATTCTCAGACCACAATGCTGTAAAACTGGAACTCAATCACAAGAAAAAATTTGGATGAAATTTGAACACTTGGAAGCTAAAGACCATCCTGCTCAAGAATGCTTGGGTCACTCAGCAAATCAAAGAAGAATGTAGACAATTCATGGAAACCAATGTGAACGAAAGCACATCAGTCCAAAACCTGTGGTATTCTGCAAAGGCATCCTAAGGGGAAAATACATAACCATCCAAGCCTCACTCAAAAAAATAGATAAATCCTGAATTCACCAACTAACTTTACACACAAAAGAAATGGAGAAAAAACAACAAATAGAGCCTGAGCCACTCATTAGGAGAAAAATAATTAAGATTAGAGAAGAGATCAATGAATTAGAAACCAGAAATACAGTAGAACACATTTACAAAACTAGAAACTTGTTCTTTGAAAGAATTGATAAGATTGATAAAGCACTGGCCAGTCTTATTCAAAAAGAAAACAAAACAAAAAAATAGAAAGGACCCAAATTAATAAAATTATGAATGAAAGGGTGAGATCACGACTAACACCAAGGAAATAGAAAGAATTATCAGAAATTATTATCAACAGGTATATGACAATAAATTAAAGAACCTGGAAGAAATGGATGGATTCCTGGAAACCTGTAAACTACCACGACTGAAAAAGGAAGAAATTGACAACCTGAATAGACCAATAATCAGTTATGAGATTGAAGTAGGGATCAAAAACCTCCCAAAAAACAAGAGTCCAGGGCCTGATGGATTCCCTCGGGAATTCTACCAAACATTCAAAAAAGAAATAATACCTATTCTCCTGAAGTCGTTTCAAAAAATAGAAACAGAAGGAAAACCTCCAGACTCTTTCTATGAGCCAGCATTACCTTGATCCCAACACTAGGCAAAGACCCCATCTAAAAGGAGAATTTCAGACCAATATCCCTGATGATTATGGATGCCAAGATTCTCAACAAGATCCTTGCTAATAAGATCCAACAGTACATTAAAAGGATTATCCACCATGACCAGATAGGATTTATCTCTGGGATACAAGGGTGGTTCAACATTGGCAAATCAATCAATGTGATAGAACACATAAATAAGAGAAGAGACAAGAATCACATGGTCCTCCCAATTGATGCAGGAAAAGTATTTAACAAAATACAGGATCTTTTCCTGATTAAAATTCTTTAGAATATAGGGATAGAGGGAACATTCCTCAATTTCATAAAAAACAATCTATGAGAAGCCCACAGCGAATATCATTCTCAATGGGGGAAAAGCTGAGAGCCTTCCCATTGAGATCAGGAACACGACAAGGATGGTCACTCCGCCATTATTGTTCAGCATAGTATTAGAAGTCCTAGCAACAGCAATCAGACAACAAAAAGAAATAAAAGGTATTGAAATTGGCAACGGAGAAGTCAAACTCTTCTCTTCACAGATGAAATGCCATTTTATATGGAAAATCCAGAAGTCTCCACCCCCAAATTACTAGAACTCATAGCAATTCACTAATGTGGCAGGATACAATATCAATGCACAGAAATAATGTGTTTACCTATACACTAACAATGTAACTGTATAAAGAGAAGTTAGGGATTTGATTCCATTTAAAATAGCACCAAAATCATAAGATTCCTTGGAATAAACCTAACCAATGAGGTAAAGGATCTATATTCTAGATACTCCAGAACACTTATGATGGAAATTGAAGAAGACACAAAAAGATGGAAAAACATTCCATGCTCATGGAAAAATAAACATTGTTAAAATGTCTGTGCTGCCCAGAGCAATCTATACTTTCAGTGACATCCCAATCAAAATACCAATGGCATTTTTCAATTTGCTGGAACAAACAATCTTAAAATTTGTATGGAACCAGAAAGACCCCGAATCGCCAAGGAAATGTTGAAAAAGAAAAACAAAATTGAGGCATCACGTTGCCTGATTTCAAGCTATATTACAAAGCTGTGGCCACCAAGACAGCATGGTACTTGCCCAAAAACAGACACATAGATCAATGGGACAAAATACAGAGCCCAGATATCGACCCTCAACTCTATGGTCAAGTAATCTTCAACAAAGCAGGAAAAAAGATCCAGTGGAAAAAAGACAGTCTCCTCAATAAATGGTGCTGGGAATACTGGACAGCTATATACAGAAGAATGAAACTCGACTGTTCTCTCACACCACACACAAAGATAAACTCTAAATGGATGAAAGACCTCCATGTGAGACAAGAATCCATCAAAATCCAGGGCACCTGGGTGGCTCAGTTGGTTAAGCAGCTGCCTTCTGCTCGGGTCATGATTCCGGGGTCCTGGGATCGAGCCCTGCATCGGTCTCTCTGCTCAGCAGAGAGCCTGCTTCTCTCTCTCCCTCTGCCTGCCACTCTGCTTACTTGTGCTCTCTATCTCTCTGTCAAATAAATAAAATTAAAAAAAAAAAAAGAATCCATCAAAATCCTGGAGGAGAACATAGGCAGTAACCTTTTTGACATTGTCAAAGGAACTTCTTTCAAGACACGTCTCCAAGCGCAAGGGAAACAACGGTGAAAATGAACTTTTAAGATAAAAAGCTTCTGCACAGCAAAGGAAACAGTCAACAGAACAAAGAGACAACCCACAGAATGGGAGAAGATAATTGCAAATGACACTACACAAAAAGGGCTGGTATCCAAGATCTATAAAGAACTTCTCAAACTCAACACTTAAACAGATAATCCAGTCAAAAAATGGGTAGAAGACATGAACAGACACTCCTCCAAAGAAGACATACAAATGACTAACAGATACATGAAAAAATGTTCAACATCATTAGCCATCTAGGAAATTCAAATCAAAAGCACATTGAGATACTACTCAATACTGGTTAGAATGGCAAGAATTGACAAGACAAGAAACAACAAATGTTGGAGAGGTTGTGGAGAAAGGGGAACCCTGTTACACAGTTGGTGGGAATGCAAGTTGGTACAGCCACTTTGGAAAACAGTATAGAGGTTCCTCAAAAAGTTAACAATAGAGGTACTGTATGACTTTGTAAGTGCACTACTGAGTATTTACTCGAAAGATACAGATGTAGTGAAAAGAAGGGCCACCTGCATCCCAGTGTTGATAGCAGCAATGTCCATAGTAGCCAAACTATGGAACGAGCCAAGATGCCCTTCAACAGATGATTAATAAGTTTTGGTCCATATATATAGTGGAATATTACTCAGCCCTTCTAAAGGATGAATAAGGAAGATTTCCATCAATGTGGATGAAACTGGAGGAGATTATGCTAAGTGAAATAAGTCAAGCAGAGAAAGACAGTTATCATATGGTTTCACTTATATGTGGAACATAAGGAGTATCATGGAGGACATTAGGAGAAGATAGGGGAAAATAATGGGGGGAAGTCAGAGGGGGAGACGAACCATGAGAGACTATGGACTCCGGTAATCAAACTGAATGTTTTAGAGGGGAAGGGTATGAGGGGATGGGTGAGCCCAGTGTTGGGTTTAAGGAAGGCATGTATTGCATGGAGCGCTGGATGATATACACAAACAATAAATCATGGAACAGTACATCAAAACCAGTGATGTATTGTATGGTGAGTAACATAATGTAATAGAACGTTATATAAAAGAAAAATTTAAAAACCCTATTTAGTAAGAATGACATAGAAATAGATGGGAGACACAAATTGTTAATATCAAGAATAAATTACAGGATATCACCAAAGGCCCTGAAGACACTAAGAAGATGGTAGAGCAGTACAGAGAAGACCTCTACACAGATACCTTCGGGAAGTTAGATGAAATGGAACAGTTTCTTGAAATCTACAAACCTCTACACTTGGTAAATATGAAATTTATAATTTGAATAGTTTTATAACTATTCCAAAAATTAAACTTATAATTGGAAAAAAAAAAGTCCCTGAAGGGAAGCCTCCAGGCCCAAAAGATTTCACTGAAGAATTTTTCCAAATGTTTGAAGAATTAACAATTCTACACTATCATCTCCAGAAAATATAAGAGGAAGAAACACTTTCCATCTAATTTCATAAGGTCAGTGTTACTCTGATATTAAGAATGAATAAAAGAGTAAAAACAATACAAAGCAAAATTGTAGACTGATGCCCATATATAATATTGATACAAAAATTAGTATCAGCAATGATAATTCAGTAATATGTGGAAAGAATTATACACTTTGACGAAGTGGTTTACTTCACTGATGGAAAGCTAGTTCATTATTCAAGAATCAAGGATTAGATAGACTTTGAGAAAGGCTTGAGTACCTCAAGAGGTATAGATGACCCAGAGACACATTCTTTCCAAAAACCCCATCCCCAGCATGGAACACATAATAGGGAGGAAATCTCACTAGTTTGGCACTTCTCCTCGAGGAGCAAGCGGTTGATGCCCCATATCAAATATCCCATCTCCTGGGATGTGCACCTGAGAGATGAACCTCCAGAACATGTGTCTAAGGAATCCAGTAAGGCTGACCTTAAAGACATCAAAGTGCTATAAAAAAACTGAGATTTCCAGGGGCGCCTGGGTGGTTCAGTTGGTTGAGTGTCTGACTCTTTGTTTCGGCTCAGGTTATGATCTCAGTGTCCTGAGATTGAGCCCCCACCTCAGGGCTCCATGCTTGCACAGAGTCTGCTTGAGATTTTCGTCTTTTCCCTTCCCTCTCTACCCCTCTCCTCGCTCCTTCTCTTTCTCTCTCTAGAAAATATAAATAAATAAATCCCCCCAAAACAAAACAAAACAAAAATCCCTGAGATTCCTCTTTTAAAGGGCTCATGTGTGATCTCACTTTTCCTGACACCCAGTGCAGAAACAGCAGTTTGAACAATGGTTAGACTTTATGTGAGGGAGATTCATCTGCTAATCTAAAAGCATATACTGGAGGGGCAGGAGACAGTTGAAACTCTCCCCTGAGATGGAAGCTATGGCAGACACCATTTTTGCATCCCCTACCTACCTTGCTATCCATCCTTGGGTGAGGATGGATGTGGAACCCTCCTACCAACAGGCTAAGACAAGCAGGGGTAAGTGGTCTGTGGCACTATTTCCTTGACTTGCTGAAGCGAGACAGCAGAAGTGGGTGTCTCACTCTCCTGCAGCCTGACTGTGGCAAGTGAACACAAATGGACATTGCATTTTCATCCCTAGGTATAGTTTGTGAGTGAGGGCAATTGTAATTCTTTCCCACTCTTTTACTGAGGCTGGTGAGTGAATGCTTGTCATTTTCTAGCTCTCAACCTAAAATTGGTGTGAGTGCACAGACAAGGCACTCTCCTGTTTTATTCCTGAAGCCTGCAGGTGCACATAGTTAACACATCTTCCTACTGCCTTTCTGAGCATGCTTGCATCCCTGCACTCTCTAGCTGCCTGGCTAATGCCAGTGAGTATGCAAAATCAACCCAGGGCATACCCTTTGATCTTCTGAGCCTGGTGGTCAAGTGAGCTGGCATTCCTGAGCTCCATGAGAATGTAGCAATTGGAAAGACAGTTCTTGGCAGTATACCATCCCCCAGGGCACTGCACTGACAGCAGTGTGAAAAACACTACCAATCTTCCTGTGAAAAAGGATTCAAGTGGAGGGACAAGCTTCAGATATCCCACACATTTAGAGGCTAAAGAGGTCCTCCCAGAGAATGTAAATAGGGAGATACCATCCTTGCTCAGCTCCTTGGTCTCGTTACAGCATGACAAGACCTCTCAGAAAAGAACTTATGTACTTGTCTGGAGCCCTGATTTTTGCAACTGTTACCCAGGGGATACTTCCAGATATCTTGATCTGGATGCCAGGAGGGTTTATGATTGCAGCTGAAAGGTGCTGTATTTGCATACTTTAGCAGATATTGCCTAGAATCTGGCTTCCAGTCAGCCTGAAACTGGGTGCTAAATAAGATTCCTCCCCTTTGAGCACTGATAGGCACACCCTCAACAATGGGGACATATCGGAATAAATCAGGTTGTTTAGACAATCATAAAGTCTCAAGAGACATCAAGAACTAGGATATGGGTAAATAAGAAGTTTCATCCCCTATGCAAGTCCACTCCTTAAAAAATGAGAGCGGTAACTGTTTTTGTACATAGAAACAAAAACAGGGAGTCAAGCAACATAAACAGAGAAATATGTTCCAAATGAGAGAACAAGAAAGAAAACTCAGAAAAAGATTTTAATTTTATGGTGATTACTAATCAACCTGAAAATGAATTCAAAGTAATGGTCATAAAGATGCTCACTGAATTCGGGAGTACTGTTGGAAGAACACAGTGAGAACTTCAACAGAGAGATAGAAAATATAAGAAAATACCAAACAAAAGTCATAGAGCTGAGGAATACAATAACTGAACTGAAAACCACGCTAGAGGGGTTCAATAGTAGACAAAAGAGTATACCAATGAGCTGGTAGACAAAGCATCAGAACATAATCAACAGAGGAAAAAGAGAAAAATAATTAAAAAAAATGAAGACAATTTAAGAGACGTTTGGGACAATATCAGGTGGAATCACATTCACATTATATAGGTCTCTGGAGAAGAGGGAAATAAAGGGCCCAAAACTTATTTGATGAAACAGTGAACACTTTCCTTACCTGGGGATAAAATTAGACATCCAGGTTCAGAAAGTCCAGACAGTTCAAAATAAAATGAACCTAGAGATCCCTACCAAGACACATTATCATTAAAGTGTTAAACTGAATGTTGTTGCAACTGATGAATTGTTGCACACTACACCAAAAACTAATAATGTACTATGTGTTGGCTCATTGATCATAATAATAAAAAAAAATTAAAGAGAGAATCTTAAAAGCAGAAGAGAAAAGCAACTTGTTATGTACAAGGGAAATCCCATAAAGTTTATCAGCAGATTTCTTAATAGAGACTTTCCTAAGGGTCTCCAGACTGCATTTGGATTGAAGACTGCAATATTATATTAACTCTTGCCAAAATTGCTAGCCTGACAGCCTTCCCTGCAGATTTCAGACTTGCCAGACTTTTTTAATCATGTGAGCCAATTTCTTAAAATCTGTCTCTGTGTTTTTTTGTTTGTCTGTGTCCCTCTCTATAAATACAAATACATTGAAATATTCAAATATATATTAAAATTCTATATGTTTTATATTATACATTGAAATACATATATACCCATGAGAGACTGTGGACTCTGAGCAACAAACTGTAGGTTTTGGAGGGGAAGGAGTGGGGGGTTGGGTGAGCCTGGTAGTGGGTATTGAGGAAGGCACGTATTGCATGGAGCACTGGGTGTGGTACATGAACAATGAATCTTGTAACACTGAAAAAATAAAATAAAAGTATTTGGGGGAAAAATACATATATAAATCTTCATATATCCTGTTTTGTTCTTATTCTCTGAAGAACCACGACTAATATATACTTTGATATTAGGCCTTTTCAACAGATAGTTCTAGAGCATTTGGATATTTATAGACAAACAAGAACCTTGACATAATGCTCATATCTTATACAAAATTATGGATCTAGTTTTAAATGTGAGACATAAAAGTGTAAAAATTTAGAAAACATCATAGGAGAAGATTTTAGAGATTTAGGGCTTGATAAAGAATTAGGAGATAGGACATCAAAAGAAAAACCTACAAAAGAAAATAAAACTGGACTTTGTGGAAATTAATAGCTTTTACTATGCCAGTGATCTTATTAAGATGATGAAAGGGAATTTTACAGGTTGTGAAAAATATATGCAAAATACATATCAGGCAGAAGGGCCCTGTTTTAGTCTGGGTTCGCCATAGTAACAGAATGAATAGAGTGTGTGTATGTGATAAATATCTAGAGAGAGAGAGAGAGAAAGGGTGAGAGAGACAATAGTATATATGTATATGTATATATTTGTATCTATATCTATCTATCTATACAGAGAGAGAGGGAGAGAGAAAGGTATTTATTTTAAGGAATTGGCTCACATGATTGTAGAAGCTTACTGAAAAATAGGCCATCAGGTTGGAGACTCAGGGAAGAGTTACGGTTTAAGTCCAAAAGCAGTCTGCTGGCAGAATTTGTTTTTCAGGGGGTGCTAT
>CM052900.1:131759493-131777135 GCA_028534135.1 Potos flavus
AAAAAAAACAACAAATGAACAATATCAGATATTAGAGATGAAAACACTACAGTCTATAAATTAAAAATATAAACTTTATGCCAACAATTTTGACAACTTGGAAGAAATGTAACAAATCACTTCAAGAACACTATCAAAGCTCACTAAGAAAAAAACATCTGCATAGCCCTATATCTATAAAAAGAAATTTAATTTTAAGTTAAAAACCTTCCCACCAAAAACACTGCACACCAGTATGGCTTCATTGGTGAATTCCTCCAAATATTTAAGGAATAAATTATATCAAATCTACATACAAATGGATTAACTAACAAATTCTATCAGTAAATGTTACCCTAATACCAAACCTAGAAAAATATTTCCAGGAAAAATAAAACATACCAACATCCCTGAGGAATATACATACAAACCTTCTTACGAATGTTTATCACATCAAATACAATTGTAAATTAAAAAGATATTAAATAATGACCAACTGGGGAATACAAGGTTGGTTTAGAAAAACAATTAATGGAATTCACCATTTTAACTAACAAAAAAAAGAAAAAATATGTTGTTACCTAAATATATACAGAAAAAAAAAAAATTTGCCCTAGGCCAACATTTATTCCTGATAAAAACTGCCAGTGAACTAGGAACAGAAAAAAAATGTGTAGTCTCTCATAATCCAAACCCAGGAAAAGATATAATGCATTATGCCTCAAATTCTATATAGATTCATATACACTCAATCCCAGAAATCACAATGATATACTGTATCCTAACTTGAAAAAACTCCATAGGAATTAAAGAAGATAAGCAAAGTTCTATGTATTTTCCTCAATTTGGAGAATGAGAGAATCAAACAGTTAAGATTCTCACCTTTATCCAGAAAAATTCATTAGATTACAACAAAACCAAACTAAGAACTGTACACACACCCTTCCCAACCGTAAATCTGTGTAGAGGCTTCTACATATAAATGGACAGTGAGCAGGATAAGGGCATACTACAAATGATGCTTCTTGATTGGGTTTGGATAAATATTGCTTTGTACCAAATAAAATAAAAACTGTTAACTTGTAAAAGAAAGTGTCAAAAAAAAAAAAAAAAAGGAAAAGGGAACATCATCTGGGAAAACTCAATAGAAGATTATAACTGAAAATTATTTACTAAAGCATGCAGAAAAATTTAGAAAATGTTTGGCACAATCAACACACAGTAAGAAGACATGGTGGAGAAGAGATATCTAGCTGCCCATCAAAATTTCATGTTTCCCTTCCATAGCATAGAATTATTGCTGTTCAGCGAGGGCTGTATTTCCCAGGACCTTTTACATCAAAGTGTTGCTGTGCAACTAGTTCTTCCCAATTTGAAATGTGAGTAGATGTGATGTGTGTTACTCCTAGGTTAGAACGTTTCAAAAGTGGGTCAAATTTCTCCACCTTCTACTTCCCTTCCACTACCTAAATGCAGAGCATGTTGAGACCTTCTATGAAATAACAGAACTACAAAATTGAAAGCACCTGGGTCCCTAGATCAATATGTGAATACCCACCTGGCAACCAGGAATCTGCATTGGATTATTACACAAGTGGGAAACAGAACTCTTGTGTTTAGCCTATGAAATTACAAAGTGGGCTTGTAATAGCAGTTACTGTTACCTCAATTAATCCATGTTAATACATGGGGCCTCTATAAAATAGGAGCAAAAGCCACCGAGATAAATAATCTGTTAAGAAATGTTAACAGAATGAAATGCAATAGTACAAATGAAAAAGTAAAAAAGAATTTGATGCCAAAAGAATATAAGAAAACAAAAAGTATAAATAATGTTATTGAATTATTCATTGGGAATAGTAAAAAGAAAAAAAGACAGTAAAAGGTAATATTGTTTAAATATAACCAATCAATGGGAGATGACCTAGAGGGAATAAGTGAAATAAGTCAGACAGATAAAGACAAACACCACATGATTTCAGCTACACGTGGAATCTAAAAAAAAAAAAAAAAACACATATTAATAAAAAACAACAAAAGAGAAACATAAATATAGAGAACAAAATAGTGGTTGCTAGAGGAGAGTGCGGTAGAGGGATAGGCAATATAGGTGAAGAGGATTATGAAGTATAAACTTCCCCTTATACATAAGTCATGGGGATGAAAAGTACAGCACAGAAAATATACTCAATAACATTGCAATAACTGTATGCTGACAGATGGTGGTGAGTATTTAATAATGTATATAATTGTAGAATCACTATGTTGTATACTTGAAACTAATATTAATATTATATAACATATTATGTATAATTATTAAAATTATGAACAATGAATCTTGGAACACTGAAAAAATAAAATAAAATTGGGGAAAATATATAAAATATAAATTTTAACTAAATTATATGCTAATGTATAATAAATATTTATTTAATATTAACATATGATTTTAAATAATAGTATAATATATAACTAAAATTATTAATAATACTATTATAATTGGTTGATTTAAAAAGAAAGTAGTCTTCCTGATTTCAGAAGAAAGGGTAAAAAACTAAACAAGGGTTGAAAGCAATGAGAAAGAATGTGATATTGAGGGTGGAGAAAGAACAGGAATTATATCATTCCAAGAAAGAAAACCAGAATCACTCAAACAAAAGTAGTAATAAAGACATACCTGAAAAAAACTTCCAGAACAGGTGTTCTGGAAACCCAAGTATGCCAAGTATTTCTGATAGAATTAAAGGAATGAGACCTACACAGAAACATATTCTGGTAAGATAGTTGAATTACAGTGATGAAGAAAAAAAATAAGCATGGGGAGGAAAAAACAATAGGTTATCTACAATGGAATAAATATAATGGCAGTTTTTTGTTTCTCTTCTTTGAGATAAAATGTCAGAATACAGTATAGAAAAATAATGAGTACTGTCAGAAAAAGTTTGTGTCTCAAAAAAAAAAAAATCACCCAATTTTCATCTCTATACCATACTGCCTTCTTTAAAATTATAATAGTTACATCATAAATGATTACTCAACAGATAACACATTATAGACAACATATGCAACATTTTCAAATCAGTCTTATAAAGCTACAACATATTCTCACAAAATATTTTTCATTTGTTAATAAGTTTCTGATTATAAAAATACTAGATACAAGATATTTCTTTACCTGGTTGATTTTTTTTCTAAAGAGTTTATTTGTTTATTTGAGAGAGAGAGAGAGACAGAGAGAGTGACAGAGAGCTCTTCTAAATGAAAATTAATACATTTTTAGAAATAATGCAACATATAGTTTAAAATATTTTGTCTGTTTCCAGTCAGAAAAACTGGAGTCATATTAACCTGTTTCAGATTTTCCATCAGAACTTATCACATATAGCCTTAATCCAATCCAGTGGTTACATTTCCTCACTATATAAGCTAGAGCTCCATCAAGCCTAATAGAATTTTTTTCTCTAACTTTTTATTTTAATTCCAGTTAGTTAACATACAGCGTTATATTATTTTCAGGTGTACAATACAGTGGTACCTAATAAAATTTTTTGAATACAGTGAAGCAAGACTTAAAGGTGAAATTCAAATTGTCCAATATTTTTTTAAAGATTTTATTTATTTATTTGACAGAGAGAGAGAGATCACAAGTAGGCAGAGAGTCAGGCAGAGAGAGAGAAGGGGAAGCAGGCTCCCTGCTGAGCAGAGACCCCGATGCAGGGCTCGATCCCAGGACTCTGAGATCATGACCTGAGCCGAAGGCAGAGGCTTTAGCCCACTGAGCCACCCAGGTGCCCCTGTCCAATTTTTTTTTCCAGTTCCAACATAGGATCTGGAGACAGACATCACTGGGCTTAAAGCCCAATTCTACAAATTTTATGATTCTAGGCAAGTTATTTCATCTCTTGAGCCTCAGTTCCTTCATCTATTATATAGAAATAATACTACTTAACTCAGTGTTTGTGAAAATTTACATTATCTAAAGGCATCTATAAGGAATCTCTAAGGTACATAGTAAGCACTTAATAAATATACAGATATTATTTTAGTTAATAAGAATTGTAATTGCAAAGATTCTCCTTTCTGCAACTTTCTTAGAAAAGACCAAGGAAATCTATGTTTCCAAATAAAAATATCTCAATTTATCTACCAAATACATACATTTCAATTGCATCTCTCATTTTTGATACCAGATTTCTATAAGGTACACTCTCCATAAATGAACGACAATTCTTTAAGTAAAATAAATTTTAACAATGACGATAATCCGAAATCAATTTAAAAGCAAATTAAATCAACATATCCATCAAGTAGACCCTTCTAAATCCAGATGTCACAGAAGTCAACAAAATTGCTCTCATTCTTGTCATAATTTTTTTTCTTAAAAAGAATTAACTCCTTAAGAACAGGAACTCTATTGTGTATACCCCTGTATGCCTCATGCCTAGATAATACCCAGCACACAGAGGCATTTAATAGATGTTTATTGAATTAATGAATTGAAAGTTTACTTTAAACAGCTTATAGTCTATATAGTTACATGATTATAACTTACGACACTAAATTAATGTACAAAAAATGGTAACAGCTAACATTTATTGAATGCTTTCTATGTATTGGTCACTATTTCACTCATGTCACATATATTACCTACTCTAATACTCACAATAACCCCATGAAATAGATAATATTAATAGTTTCATTTTCCTGTTACGGAAGTGGAGTTACCAAGAGATACGGCATTTAAATGTCCCAGTTATTAGATCAATTATTTAATTGGCCCAAGGGCATACAAATGAGCCAAAATTTGAACTTAAGAGCCTGTAAGAGTACCACTAATATGTGTCCTGAACTTAGGGAAGATCCTCTAAGCTGCAGTTGCCTCATTTGTAAGATGAAAATAAAGACACTTATTT
Source organism: Potos flavus (assembly GCA_028534135.1). Lineage (NCBI taxonomy): Eukaryota > Metazoa > Chordata > Mammalia > Carnivora > Procyonidae > Potos > Potos flavus. The sequence continues at coordinate 131,764,386 of CM052900.1, forward strand.
CAGAATTACTAAAACAAGAACACAGTTGAAAAACAAATAATATACTGCATATGAATGTACTTTACAAACTGTATAATCAGATATGGCTAAGGAAGCATTCTTTTCTCCTTAGCATATGCAGATTTATCCCTAAAATTTATGAAAATACAGGGAGAAAAAAAGACAAGCACAAATATAAGAAAATAACAATAGAGAATATATATTTTTGTAGGCCTAGTAGCAAAAAAATTTCCATTCAGGAACAGTTAAATAACAAACTTTTAAATCTACACAACCCTTCAAAAAGTTTTATAGCATTTTCTAACAACATTAATAGAATACCCCATTCCAATTTAGTGATACCAAATCGAACTACAAATAGAAGTCACAATGCCTTAAGTTTGTGTGCATGAGAGTTCTTTGAAATTCATTACTTTGTTACTGTAACTCTTCAAGATCAAAAATATCTATGAGATTTGAGGCACCTGGGTGACTCAGTCAGTTGAGCATCACACTCTTGGTTTCAGCTCAGGTCATGATTTCAGAGTCATGAGATCCAGCGCTGCCTCAAGCTCTGCACTCAGCAGGGAGTCTGCTTGAGTATCTCTCCCTTGGCCCCACCCCCTATTCTCTCTCTCTCTCTCTCTCTCTCTCTCTCTCTTTCTTTCTCTACTCTCTCTAAAATAAATAAATAAATCTTTTCTTAAAAAAAAAAAAGAATATCTGTGACATTTGACAAAAGGAATGAAGAAAACAGAACAAAGTTGTAGAAGATGAAGACATGGGTTTTTGGCCTGCTCTATCCTTTAAACTATATAGCCTTGAGCAAGTTACTTAACCATTCTGAACATGAGTTTCCTTATCTGTTAAACGGGAGTAATATTAGTAATTAGTGCAGATGTAATGACATAAATTTTATTAGGCACATTATATATCAAAACCCATCTTAGGGTTCATTATTCAATAAATGGTAGTGGTTCCCATCATCATGAGTTTATACTGCTAAGTAAATTGAATCCCCAAGTAGTTACAACTTGTTCAAGGTCACACAATTATGTACAAAAGAAATACAACTAGACTTGATATCCTTTAACTCTTACACCAGTATTATTTTGTCAAAAATTATATAGCTTTAGGGGCACTTGGGTGGCTCAGTTAAGCATCTGCTTTCGGCTCAGGTCATGAGCCCAGGGTCCTGTGATCGAGCCCTATGTTGGGCTACCAGCTCAGGATCCCTCCTAAGTTAGTTGGCTCATGCTCTCTCTCTCAAATAAAGAAATAAAATCTTTTCTTAAAAAAAATTACATAACTTTGTATCTTTCTTTACCAGAGAGAACTATAAAATACTCATCCCAGCAAAGAAATTGTTTAATTTTATTTCTATGTGGTAATTTTAATTCATACAGGCTGTTATTTAATAAAAGGTGTCCAAAAAAGTTGATTTTACATCAGAATGTGCATGTCTGAAAACAAGCAATACTAGAAATAATTGTCCAGTCAATCTCTGGTTTGCTTGTTATGGCAGAAATAAATTGAACTCTGCTCTAGCTTTTTTTTTTTTTTTAAAGATTTTATATATTTGACAGAGAGAGACACAGTGAGAGAGGGAACACAAGCAGGGGAGTGGGAGAGGGAGAAGCAGGCTTCCCGCCAAGCAGGAAGCCTAATGCGGGGCTTGATCCCAGGACCCTCGGATCATGACCTGAACTAAAGGCAAATGCTTAGCAATTGAGCCACCCAGGCGCCCTGGTCTCTTTTAGCTTTTTGACACATAATTCTGATACTGATAGGTTCACATACATTTCCCTCTCCTTTACCTGCTAACAGGAAGCATTTTGTAACGGTGTGTCTACTAGTAACTACTTATATGTCCCTTAATTAGAAAGCTCCTGTCTATAATCACATCAACAATTGTCAACAGTTTACTGTAATGATGGAGAGAACACTAAAATAGATTTGCTATGAAAATAAGATGCTCTTATCTAAAATCCCACTCCTGTGTTGATTAGAAACACGATTATCAATCCCATGTTCGGGAATCTGAGTTCAAACCTCAGTCTTGCCAAGAGAGCAACAAAAAAATATACCGTTTCTCTTATGTCCCTAATAGGAAAGGAGAAAGGCAGAGTTTATTTTGTTAGATATAGCTGGGTGTTTTGAGTTTTTGTATTTTAAATTAAGGAAAAATGGGTTTGGGCTTTAGGAAATTTTTTTTAGAGAGGGGGTTAAGGGCAGAGGGAGAGGGAAAGAATCTGAAGTAGGCTACACATGTGGAGCCCAATGCAAGGCTCAATCTCAAACCCTGAGATCATGACCTGAGCTGAAATCAAGAGTCAGTCGTTTAACCAACACGCCACACAGGCACCCCTATTAGGCTTTAGGAACTTTTAATTGTATTACAATTTTATTACAAGTCAGGGCTATGTTGGGATAGTTGGTGCAATTAGGTCACCCATCATCTTTTAATCAGAGTGGTGCTGGGTTAAGTTTCCTCATTTGCATTGGAAAATTATGATCAAGGCAATGGAGACACAAATATTAAATAAAATACTGTGTCTGCTTAAAAGTATCTCTCAACGTACTGGGAAAGACAGATTTGCAATAATCTTTACAACACAGGGTGCTGAGATGATGGGGACCTAACTGGACAATGGATAAAAATTGATCAATAAATGAGATAGAATCCTTGAATACATACAGAGGGAGTTATATGAACAAAAACAATGAAAGATGAAATGACTGGCATAGTCAGAGAAATAAAGGTGTTACAAGATGGCTAAAACCTAGTGGGAGGAGGGAAAACTAAGGGTAGAAAGGTACAGAGAGGCCAACTCATGAAGAAACCTGCATGTTATTTGAGGAGCTTGGACTTTATCCTGAGGGTTCATTTGAAGCTGGTAATTGGCATGATCACATGTGTTGAAAGACATTTTCACCTCATATGGTGAAAAGAAGTTCAAAAGCCAGAATCTGGGCTAATCCACAAGACCATTGGCCCACAACCCCAAAATATAGAAGACAGTATTGTATTTCTATATTAACATCATTAGAAAGAAATCAGCTTTTTTGATCCTTTAACTGCTCTTAATAACAGTGTTCTCTGAGCTACAAATGGCCTCTTGTTGAATCCATGGGCTTCAAGAAATGCAACAAGAGACAAAGAGAGGAGAGAGGAGAGAAAACAGCCATTGACTGGTTATCTACCACATGTGAGACACTGTATTAAGTACTCTGAATGTATTTTCATTTCATCTTCTCCATGACTTAAGTCTTATTACATCCACTTTAAAATTTGTAAACTGAGACTGAGAGGAATTAAATTGCCCACAAACACACAGCTATTGTAAAGATCTATCCCAAGCCTGTCAATCTCCAAGGCTTTTTCCCTTTTCAATATACCACTCTACCTCCCTGGAAAAAGGGGAGAGGGAAGAGTGCACGTTAAGGAAGGGGCTAGAGAGCACTATACAATACAGGAATATATAGGTACCAGTGCTGCTCTTATCTATTGCAACCATTTGCATTTAAATGCTATAGAAAAGATTTCTGGATTCAGCACTGTGACGAGGTAAATTAATCATCCCTAAAAAAACAAAAACAAAAACAAAACAACAAAAAGAAAACGAAACAAGTATAAAACTACACAAAGTTGTCCAAAATAATATCAGGTCTCTGGAAGTTTAGCAAAGGCAGCCAACAAAATGAGAAGGATTTATTCAAGAAAAACTTTTAAAGCTTTGGGTAAGAATAACAGAACTCGGCAGCCTTCTTGCTTGGGACTGCTCGTATTCCACTCCCCAGTTCTACAGATGAAATTAAAATTGTTTTATCAATGTGGGGATGATAACAAAAACCAGGACACAGTGGCAAAAGGCTACAGCTTTGGGCGCCTGGGTGGCTCAGTGGGTTAAGCCTCTGCCTTCGGCTCAGGTCGTGATCCCAGGGTCCTGGGATCGAGCCCCACATCGGGCTCTCTGCTCAGCGGGGAGCCTGCTTCCCCCTCTCTCTCTGCCTGCCTCTCTACCTACTTGTGATCTCTCTCTCTCTGTCAAATAAATAAATAAAATCTTTAAAAAAAAAAAAGGCTACAGCTTTTTCAGATTAATGTGGTGAACTTCTTAGAAAACAAATGGGAAAAATACCTAGCTGATTTAAGGTTGCAGTTTTAACTGTGGCTATCATGGAAGAGTTAGAAATTTAAGGAGATCTTAGAAATGAAAAAGCCATTGGAAGATTGAAATAAATTTGCCACATATCCCTCTATGGCTTTCTTGGAAACTATGAGTATCGATTGGGAGACCTGAAAGAGTTTAGCAAGAAGTGAAAGCCAAGGAGCGCCAACCATCTGCCTTCGGCTGAGAGCCCCGCATCAGGCTCCCCGCTTAGTGGGAAGCCTGCTTCTCCTTCTCCCACTCCCCCTGCTTGCATTCCCTCTCACTATCTCTCTGTCAAATAAATAAATAAACTCTTAAAAAAAAAAAAGTGAAAGCTAAGACAGACTTGAAAACCACCTATAACTGTGAATGAACTCCTCAGCCCTCATGCTAATCCATTGGCAAGATGGTGGAAGTCTTAAGGGCTTGGAGGTATTTGAGAACAATTAATGCACAACTCATTGGCTGCCAGGTAATCAATGAAAACACAGAGATGACTTAGAGAAAGCCAGGCTAAATAATAAAGATAATATATGATGCAGCTAAAGCAGTCCTTAAAGTGAAATTTATACCTTAAAATGCTTTATTAACTTAATTCAATGGGAGGAAGACTTTCATGATATATGTGCATCAAATCATTCTGTTATACACTTTAAATATCTTACAGTTTTGTCAATTACACCACAATAAAATTGTAAAAAAATATTTATTACAAAAGAAGAAATCTAAAATCAGTAATCTAATCTACTTTAAGAAGCTAGCAAAGAATAGTAAATCAAAAACAAAGTAAGCAGAAAATACAAAACAAAAAAGATCAGACTGGAAATCAATAAAAAAAGAAAACAAAAACTACAGAATTGATGAAACCGAACAATGACTGTTTGATAAGATCAAGAAAATTGGCAGACCTTCAGCTAGAAACTAACCAAGAAGGAAAAATAAAGATACACGTTTCTAAAATAAGTATGAAAGCTGAAACATTCCTATTGACTTTACAAAAGACAAAAAGTTCACCACCCCAGTTCATGTAGTTAATTTCATCACTCTGTAGGATTTGATAGTCTACGACCCAGTCTCTAGGTTCTGAAGTATCATTTTCCTTAATAACAGCTCCAACGACTTGTAATAAGTCATGCCTTAAATATTACCCTAACTGTAATTTCTATCTCCCTATCAAATTTAAAGAAATTTCTTTTCAGAAATCAATAAACTTCAACAATTACTCAGTGAATATTTACAGAGCACCTAGTTTAGCCAGGTATTCTGTTGACTGCTGCTGACACTATAATGAATAAAATAGCTTCTGCCTGTAAAACAGAATTCACAGTGCAGTGAGCAATATAGGTATAACAAATAATCATGACCCATTGTGTTAAGACTTTGCACAATGCTATGGAAGAAAAGAAATGCCTAATTCTTCCAGAACAGAGGCCAAAAGATGGTATCTTGAGCTGGAACTTGAATGAAGACTAATTGATGATCGCCTGATGAGAAGGAACAGGAGAGAGTTTCAGGAAGAGGGACAATCCTTTGTAGCAGAAATATAACTGTTTGTAGTCTAAGACTGTTTCCATTACTGCTCACAAAGCTCTCATAGGTGGAATATGAACCAAGCCCATTAGTGATCTATAAGGATCCATAAAATGGGAAGTTCCATTCTTAGAACTCTACTTAGAAGAAAAAAAAAAAAAAAAAAACTCTATTTAGAATCTTCGGGGGAAAAAAAGAGAGAGCCAAACCAAGAAACATACTCTTTAAATACAGAGATCAAACTGATGGCTACAGAGGGAAGGTTGGTGGGGGATGGGTAAAATAGGTGAGGGGGTATTGAGGAGTTCACTTGTGATGAGCACTGGGTGTTCTACGTAAGTGCTGAATCACTGAATTATACACCTGAAACTAATATTACAAGTGTACACTAATTAACTGGAATTTAAATAAATAAAAACTAAAAAAAAAAAAATCTTAGACTAACATCAGCCTTAAAGCTATTAAGACATCTCATTTCTTTTACTCTTAGGTGGGAAAACTGACAATAAACAAGTATCTGCATTTGTTGAAAATCTCCTATTATTAAAAACCACACCTTTATTTTATTTTTATTAAGATTTTATTTATTTATTTGACACAGAGAGAGAGATGAGAAGTAAGAAGAGAGGCAGGCAGAGAGAGAGGGGGAAGCAGGCTCCCTCCTGAGCAGAGAGCCCGGCGTGGGGCTTGATCCCAGGACACTGAGGTCATGACTGGAGCCAAAGGCAGAGGCTTTAACCCACTGAGCCACCCAGGAGCCCCAAATCCTCACCATTAAAAGGCCCAGCATGCAGCCTACTTGCTCCAAATCCTACACCCTAGCACCCTGGCACTAGAGCCTTTCTCAGTCTAACTTCCATTACTCCCAGCACAGTGAGACCCTCCTCCAGAAAATCAATGCAGCCACCTGACACAGCATGTCCATAAATTTTAGAGTTTTAAAAGTCAGTGGACTTGGCTGGGCTAGAGCCCAAAGTGCACAGTGCTGCTCTAGCAGACAAATAACCTCAGACAGCATGAAGATGGAAGATCTGAAAAGTCCCTAGGAAACACTGGAGTAGATTATTCACTCTTCTGGAAGTGTTTCCCTGAGAGCAACAAGCACAGTGACCCCTCTCCAGGGGCAAAGGAGCTGGCTGGTGTGATATCCCTCCCGACCCCAACGCCCCCCACCACCGCTCAGCATAAACCTGCATCAATAAACAGCACAGCTCAAACGCTGACTGCCTCACCTACATACACCAAGTCCTGTCAATGTGTGCGCTGCTGGTACTGCTTTTCTAAGGGAAGTGTGCCTAATGACCAACACAGCAGGTCCCTTCCCCCAGAAGACCAACAAGGCCCTCCCCCCCCACACACAAACCATATTTACTGACCATAGGGTTCTGCAAAGCTTCAGTTCTAGTGGAAATAGCATCAGGTCTCATGTAACAGGCAGACCAGAGCCCACCTAGTTAAAACTCACCACACTCTGGCCAAGGTCCAAACACTGCCCACCGCAGCCAAGGAGAATCTCTGCAGATGACTGCCCTGCAGGATAGAGCAGCCAAAACACAGCAGCAGAGAGTACATGAAGCATACACCAGAGATACTTCCTGAACTGTCAGGCGCTAGACATTATATGACCTGCTCATCAAACAATTACTCTCAGGAGCAGGAAACACAAAAGGATTGTCCAACACACAGAAGAAGATAGAAACATAGACAAAATGCCAAGGAAGTCAGCCCAAAAGAAAGAACAAGAAAAGGTCATGGCCAGAGATCTAATTGAAACGGATATAAGTAATATGCCTGATGTAGAATTTAAAACAACAATCATAAGGATACTCACTGGGCTTGAGAAAAGCATGGGAGATGTCAGGGAGACCATTACTGCAGAGATAAAACAGCTAAAAAACAATCAGGAGAAATGAAAAATACAATAACTGAGATTTGAAACAGACTGGATGAATTGACCACAAAGATGGCAGAACAGAGGAACAAATAAGTGATAGAAGATAGATTTGTGGAAAATAATGAAGCTGAACAAAGGAGAGAAGGAAGAATCATGGATCATGAGTGTATACTTAGGGAACTCAGTAATTCCATCAAACATAATAATATTCATATCATAGGAGTCTCAGTAGAAGGGGAGAGAGAAAAGCGGGGAGAGGGGGTTATTTGAGGAAATAATACTGAAACTTCCCTAATCTGGGGAAGAAAATAGACATCCAAACCCAGCAGGCACAGAGAACTCTCATCAAAATCAACAAAAACAGGCCAACACCAAGATGTACTATAGTTATTTTGCAAAATATAGTGATAAAGAAAAAAATCCTAAAAGCGGTAAGACAAAAGAAGTCCCTTACCTACAATGGAAGACAGATGAGGTTAGCAGCAGATTTCTCCACAGAAACTTGGCAAGCCAGAAGAGAGTGGCATGATATATTCAATGTGCTGAATGGGAAAAATCTGCAGCCAAGAATACTCTATCCAGCAAGGCCATCATTCAGAATAGAAGGAGAGAGAAAGGACGCCTGGTGTGCTCAATCAGTTAAGTGTCTGCTCAGGTCATGATCCCACGATCCTGGGATCAAGTGCCACACCAGGCTCCCACTTCATGACCACTATACCAATGCTGCAATAAGTATTAAAAGGGAATTTTTGAAGGGGAGACAAAGATCAAAAGTGACAAAGAATAGAAAGGAACAGAGAATATCTCCAGAAACAATGAAAAAAAGGTAATAAAATGGCACTAAATACATATCTATCAATAATTACTCTGAATGTAAATGGAATAAATGTTACAATCAAAAGACAGAGGGTGTCAGAATGAATAAAAAAAAAAAAAGATTCATCAATATGCTGCCAAAAGGTGACTTATTTTAGACCTAAACACACCTTTAGGTTTCTTTCGGATTCAACGTGAGGGAATGGAGAAACGTCTATTATATAAATGAACATCAAAAAAAAAAGCTGGAGAAACAATGCTTATATCAGACAAACTAGAATTTATTTATTTATTTATGTATTTATGTATTTATTTATTTATTTTAAAGAGTTTATCTACTTGAAAGAGAGAGCAGGAGCAAGTGTGAGTGTGGGCAGGAGAGGGAGAACAACAAGCACACTCAACACTCAGTGTGGAGCCAAATGTGGGGCTCAATCCCACGACCCTGAGATCATGACCTGAGCCGAAATCAAGTCAGATGCTTAACTGACTGAGGCACCGATAAACTAGAATTTATACCAAAGACTGTAACAAGAGATGAAGAAGAATAAGAATATCATAATAAAGAGGATTATCCAACAGGAATATATCACAATTGTAAGTATTTATGTCCCTGACATGGGAGCACACAAATATATAAAACAATAACAAACAAAGGAACTCACTGGTAATAATATAATAATAAAAGGGTCTTCAACACCCCACTTAAATCAATGGACAGATCGTCTAAGCAGAAAATAAACGAGGAAACTGCCTTCAACTGACACACTGGACCAGATGGATTCACAGTATATTCATAACATTTCATCTAAAGCAGCATAATACTACATTCTTTACAAACGCACATGGGTCGTTCTCCAGAACAGATCACATACTAAGTCAGAAATCAGGCCTCAACAAGTGAAAAAATATCAAGATCACACCATGTCTATTTTCTGACCACAATGCTACCAAACATGATGTCAACCACAAAAAAAAATTTGGAAAGACCACAACTACATGGAGGTTAAATGATAGGCTACTAAAGAATGAATGAGTCAACCAGGAAATTAAAGAAGAAATAAAAAAAGTATGTGGAAACAAATAAAAATGAGAATAGGATTATTCAAAACCTTTGGGATGCAGAAAAAGCAGTCCTAAGAGGGAAGTATATAGTAATACAGGCCTAACTCGAGAAGGAAGAAATATCTTAAAAAAATACCCTAACCTTACTTCTAAAGGAGCTAAGAAAAGAACAACAAATGAAGCCTAAAACCAGAAGAAGGGAAATAATAAATATTAGAACAGGAATAAATGGTATCAAAACTAAAAAACAGTAGAATAGGTCAATGAAACCAGGAGCTACTTTGAAAAAAATAATAAAATTGATAAACCCCTAGTCAGACTTATCTAAAAGGAAAGAGAAAGGAAATAAAGTGACAAATTAGAATGGAGAGATCACAAGCAACATGACAGAAATACAATCAGAAGACAATATTATGAAAAATTTTATGTCATCAAATCAGACAATCTTGAAGAAAGTTTAAATTCCTAGAAACATATAAACGACCAAAACTGAAAACAGAAAACTTGAACGGACCACAAATAGCAAAGAAATTGAATCAGTAATCAAAAATCTCTCAACAAAAGTCCAGGACAGTTCTTCCCAGGAGAATTCTACCAGATATTTAAAGAAGAGTTAATACTCATTGTTCTCAAACTATCCAAAAATATAGAAATGGAAGGGAAACCTTCAAACTCATTCTATGAGGCCAGCATTAACCTGAATTAAAAACAAGAAAAAGACTCTGCTAAGAAAAAGAGAGAGAGAGAGAGAGAGAGAGAAAGAACTTGATGAACAAGGAAGCAAAAATTCTCAATAAAATGCTCACAAATTGAATCCAACAGTACATTACAAGAATCATTCACCACAATCAAGTGAGATTTATTCCTGAGCTGCAAAGATGACTCGATATTCACAAACCAATTAATGTGATACACCACATTAATAAAAGAAAGGATAAGAACTATATGATCGGGGAGCCACAACAATGGTGGAGGAGTGGGGGACTCCTTTTCAACAGGTCCCCTGAATTTAGCTAGAAATCTACCAAGCCACTCTGAAAACCCATGAAATCAGCCTGAGATGTAAGATTAGTGAAAAAAAGTCAATCAGAAAAAGACAATTATTATATGACCTTTCTTTTATGAGGAATTTGAGAGGGAGACTGAGGAGTCATGGGGGAAGGGAGGGAAAAATGAAACAAGATGGAACCGGGGAGGGAGACAAACCATAAGAGACTCTTAATCTCAGGAAACAAACTGAAGGGTTGCTGGAGATGGAGTGTGGTGTGGTGGGGTGGGAGTGTGGTGGGGTGGCTGGGTGATGGATATCAGGGAGGGTATGTGCTATGGTGAGTGCTGTTAATTGTGTAAAACTGATGATTCACAGATCTATACCCCTGAAACAAATAACATATTATATGTTAATAATAATTTTTAAAAAAGCTTATACACATCTGGATCTCTACAGAGGCAGAGGATCATCAGTGGAGAGGTACAAAAGGCAGAGTTGGGATTTCCTACACATATTGGAGGATAAACAGAAAGGGAAGTCTGTTACCAGAAGGTAGCCACTGGAAAGTAATACCCCAGTGTAAAAGTGCCATGCGCTTGGGGACCAGTGTTAGCTTGGGGACCACTGATAGCTTGGAAACCGATGGCTGCGAGTCAGGAATGGATTGATACCAGCGCTCAAATACAACAAAGGTGCTTAAGGGGCAAACACTGGGACCTGGCAAGCTCCAGACACAGACCTAAGCTCACAGTCCCAGGACTGGCTACAACCACAGCCTGCCCATGCCTAAAAGGACCCAGAGCAGACTCAAGTCAGTGTTCCCTGGGGCTGGTGGCTACTGCCGCTATCACCACAAACCACACTAGAGAAGGCCCAGCTAGTACTGGACCCCACGATCCCGGGAATGGCAGCCACCAGGGCCTCGGTGCCCCTGGATGGGGATCGCTCACAGTTTTGGAGGCATGGGGTACAGAGAGAAGTGGGGGCCTTGGTTGACCATGGAGAGGGTTGCTGGGTGCAGCACTGCCTATGGAAGGATGCAGTATTCAGCGGTGCTTATAGAGAAGGAGCCTGTGTGTTCCGGAAGATTCAGGGAGGAGCAGCTTGCGGCTTCTCTCTGAGGTGGAGGTCGGGGTGAGGACTGTTTACTTTGACCCTCTGAAAAGGTGTGAGAAGCCTCCAGAGAACAAAAGCCTCCAGAAACCAAAAGCCCAAAAAACCAGTTTAGAGGCAGCCAAGACCCTTCATAGGGGGCAGGGCAAATCCACCAAGCATGATAGACCATAAAAACAATGTGGCAGGCCCCTCCCCCAGAAGACAAGCTGAAAGAACAAGAGGACGTCAACCACAAGGTCCCCATAAAAACCCCAACACCAGGGGAAAATAGTATATTAAGCTCCTAGTATTGCCTCACAGCCCAGATATTTCATAGATACAACTTTTATATTTTGTTATTATTAATATTATTATTACTTAAATTCTCATGTTTCTTGCTTTTCTTTACCTACTTATAAATTCAACTAGATGTTTAATATAACACATTCTGCAGTAACTTCTTAATTTGAACTTTTTCATATACTTTTTAAAATTTTCTTTTTTTTGTGTATATATATAGCTATAAATTTCAATGTAGTCGTTTTTCCCTATTCAACACAATGTTTATATATATACCAGTTTTAATTTCCTTGTATCTCTGGGAAGTAGAGTTCTCTAACAAAGAAAACAAAATACACCAAAGAAGAACTAAAATACCCTTCCCCGCATCAAGGGATTACAGCAACATTCCCATAAACCCCAACCTTTTATTTTGAGTTCGTTTTCTTTTGTTTTTTTGTTTTTTTGGTCTTATTGTTTCTTTGTTTTTGTTTTTATACTGTATAAATCTTACTTCTGGGTCCCATTTTGGGTGATATTTTTTTTTTTCCTTTTGGTGGTGACTTCCAATTCCTTGGAACCTTTCCAGGGTGCACCTTGCCTGGACTGTGGTTGATATTTTCAGCTGCACATCTTCTCAAGCACAACTCAATGGAATAGCTAGGATGAGGAACTCCCAAAAAAGAAAAAACCCAGAGACAATGGCTTCTCCAGCAGATCTAATGGATATGGATCCAAGCAAGATGTCGGAAATAAACTTCAGGGTAGGAGTTATGAAGACAATAGTCAGGCTGGAGAAAACTATTAATAGCAACATAGATTCACGAAGGGTAGAAATGAGAGCAGATGTGGCAGAGTTTAAAAATGCTATCAATGAGATACAATCTAATCTAGATACTCTAACACTTAGAGTAAATGAGGCAGAAGAACAAATTAGTAGAACACAT
>CM052900.1:131777635-131795541 GCA_028534135.1 Potos flavus
TGCGGGGCACAGGGCGCCAGCCAACGGCGCTACCGCGGGCAGAGAACACAGTGCTCCTCCCGCGCGCCACTCTTTGTGTCTGGAGGCCCCGACGCTGCGCTCTGGCAGCCTCCAGGCCGTGGAGCAGATTTCTAAAAGTCCAGATTTTGTGCTCCGCCGCTCTGCGGCTTGCCGGGAGCCGGCCCCTCCCCCCGCGGTCTGTCTGCCCTTCGCTATGGATTCGCTTTTCTGCAAGTCCTACCTTCTGGAAAGTGGTCAATTTTCTGTTCCTAGAGTTGCTGTTCTTCTTCTCTTCTATCTCCTGCTAAGTTTGTAGTTGTTTAAAGTGGTTTGATAACTATCCAGCTGAACTTCTGGGATCAGTCACTATCTCCGCCTCCTACTTCTCCACCATCTTCTCATTTAGATGTTTTTAAAAAATCTTTTATATCAGTTCTTAGCATGCATATTTCTTCCCCTAGCTTCTTATGAACATATGGAACACAGTTAACTTTCAATATCCTTATGCATTAATTATATAATCTGCATCATTTCTAAGTCAATTTTGATCAATGATTTTTCTCCTTATTGTGTGCCATATTTTCCTTCTTTGTGTGCCTGTTAATTTTTTATCAAATGCCAGACATCATGAATTTTATTTTGTTGGGTACCGGATAGTTTTCCATTTATATAAATATTTTTGAATTTGTTTCAGGATAAAGTTAAGTTACTTGCAAATAAACAGTTGATCCTTTCAGATCTCATCAACTTTATTAAGTATTATCCAAAGTATTTTTTCATAGGCTCTGAGACAAAACTCCTCTGGTTACTATATTCGATACTCATGAATTAAGAGAATTTCTGCTATGGCTTGTGAGGCCTGAAATGGTTTCTGGCCTGTGAGAATACCATGTTTTGATTCTTCTAGTTTTTTTTTTTTTTTTAAGATTTTATTTATTTGACAGAATGAGAGAGATCACAAGTAGGCAGAGAGGCAGGCAGAGAGAGAGGGGGAAGCAGGCTCCCTGCTGAGAGGAGAGCCTGATGCAGGGCTTGACCCCAGGACCCTGAGATCATGACCTGAGCCGAAGGCAGAGGCTTTAACCCTCTGAGCCACCCAGGCGCCCCCTTCTAGTTCTTTTGATGGTCCTGTCTGTGGGTAGTTTCCACTCATGTATGTACTGATCACTGTTCAGATGAAAACTGAAAATCATCTGCGGATATTCAAAGCTCTTCTTCTGTCCAGCTCTCACCTATTACTCTGCCTGCGAACTTTAGCTATCTTGGCTTTCCTGAGCTTCCAGCTGCTTTTGAACTTATGGAAAGTGCTGGGATCTTCTTGAATTTTCCCCCTTCCTTGTACTATAGTATGGAAACTCCAGGCAGTAAGGTGAGACAATCATGGGGTCCATTTAATTTTTTTGTGTTTCTTAGGAGCACTGTCATTGGTTGCCTGACTTCCAATATCCTTAAAACTATTGTTTCACATATTTTACTTTTTTTTCCATTTGTTTAAGCAAGAAGGGAAAGTCTAGCCCCTGTTCTTTTGTCTTTACTGAAAGATGTCTTCCCCACTCTTAAATTTTAAAACATTTTTTTTTCTTTATGCAGTATTCATACGTTACTGCTAATATGTTTAATATACTGCTGAAAACCATATGGCAAGGTAAATCTTACCCCAATTGCTCCTTATATTTTTCTTTTCAGAAATTTCTTAGAATTTATATGTAAGCACATAATATATCACATGAGACACTAAAAATTCCTGAAATTTAGAAATAAAGGATACTGAGTTCACCTTGTTATCACAATAGTAATGTGACTTCAGAAAAGTTAGCCTCTTAAAAACTGCAGTGATAATATTTATTGTCCAGGATGTTTGTTAGCATTAAATTAAATAAGGCATGTAAAGAGACTCGTGCTCTAGCACATACCAGGTAATAAAAAAATGGTAGCAAAATAGGTAGATTATAACAATGATGCCATAAAAAACAACAGCAGCAGTATCATTGAAAACTCAAATGTTATGTGCTTATTAGACAGTGGCTAGATAAGAGGAAATAAATTGTAAAGTAGGATAAAAGAGACTCTTAATGTTTTTTAGCTAATGGAGACCAAAAAAATGCAATTTAACTGCCACTCCTCTACTCATATAGTTATATAATTAATGTCTCTAAGATAAAATAAGCAGGAAAAGATCATTTGTGCTGGTTTTATTTGTCATCTAAATGCAATTATGGTAGAAATGTACTTAAAGCATCATATAGAAGCATCTATATGAAAGAAGAAATACAGTAATGGACATTTAGGTTCCATCACAGTTGGAAACATCATGACAAGGAAATGCTTTGGGCTCATGTGATAAGGTTTCATTTTCTAATCTTGGCACTCTCACATTTCCAGATAGATTATTTCGTTTTGAGATGAGAAGTTTGAGAATGCCCATACACCCCTGAATTATTTAGCAGTACAGATTCATGGGTATCTAAGGCTATTACAGTGCTCTATACAAAATAACATTCTAAAAATGAAAAATAAAAGGTGAGGATATTAACTCTCGACTCATCAGTTGTTTTCACTTAAATGTATCCCAGTTTTTTAGGCTTAGTTTGGTTCTCCTTTACTATCTAGCAGTCTCTGAAATTGTTTGCTTTTATTGGCAATTAAAGGAAATTATTTGAATGGTAGCAATAGCAATACCCACAATCACCAAAAAACAAACAAACAAAAAAACAACAGCAAAATTAATGTCTTTTATTGAGCAGCACCTCCAGTATTATTCTAGAGGTTTTTTAACATGCTATATAATTTAATTCTCACATAAAATTGTAAAATACTTGTTATTTGTTAAATGAAGTAATGAGTTTAGAGGGTTTGTCACTTGTTGTAGGCTACCCATTGAGTATTAGAATGGGATCTGAAACCAGGACTGGATAATATAACTACAAAATATTTGTTTTTTCATTATATTATACAGTTTTTTTTTTTAAGATTTTATTTATTTATTTGAGAGAGAGTGAGTGGGAGGGATAGGGAGAGAGAATCTGAACCAGATTCCGTGCTGAGTGCAGAGCCTGATGTGTGGCCTAATCCCATGACTGCGAGATCATGACCTGAACGAAAACCAGGAGTCAGACAGTTAACTGACTGAGCCACCCAGGCGCCTCTATACTGGGTTTTAATATTAGCCATAATTAAAGATGATTTTCAAAATGCGTATGATTTTGAGACAATCATTTAATGTGATCTGAAGACAAATAGTGTGGTTTTTAGATCATCTACATGTGTGCTTCTTCCACAGAATATGGGATGAAGAAGTAGATGGGAATAGATATGAAATTTATTAGTATACGATTATTATGACACCTCTTGTGCTGCTGAAAGATCTATTTAGTGTTACATGACTTGACCAAGATCACACAACGTGTATACCTCAAATAAAATCCATTTTTTTTACTTGTTATAAATACATATTTTTCAGTACAGGCAGGTTATAATTTTGTGGAATGAACATTGGACTTGAAGTCATTAGACATAGTAGACTCAATGCTTGGTTCTGGCATTTAACTAGTTTTGTGACCCTGGATGAGCTATTTATCCTTAATGCCTTAATTTTTTTATCTATGAAATGGTGGTTATGATAAAATAATATCTACATCAAAGGGTTGATATAAAAAGATTACATGAGGCAATGTATGCAAAAGAGCTTGACACACTCTAAAGCACCATGAAAATGCAAAGGATTGCTGCTGTTATTATGTACTGCAGTATGCACTGAATTGGGCACCTGTGTGGCTCAGTTGGTTAACCATCTGCCTTCAGCTTAGGTCATGATCCCGGGGTCCTGGGATTGAGCCCTGTATCGGCTCCCTTTTCAGTGGGGAGCCTGCTTCTCCCTCTCCCTATGCCTCTCCCCCTGCTTATGCTCTCTCACTTTCTCTCTCTCAAATAAATAAAGTCTTTAAAAAAAATGAATTATACAAAAAGATTATACACCAGATTATACATCTTCCCCTCAGAAAAAGGGAAAGGAGTATGGAAAATTCTCTAGAAAAATGAGGTCATATCTAAGGACTGAATATAGAAGTTTTAATCTTCTTTACCAGTATAAAGACACATCCCTTCCAAGCCTTCCTTGGAGCTTTCCTTTGGGGAATAGGGAAAGAGATATCCTGGAGTCAATTCATGATGGGAGACCATAGAGTAGAACAGGTTATTGTATTATTTTTTGCTGAAACAGGCTGCTTTTCCATCTGAGGAATGTCAGTTGTTTTAAGTTTCTCCTACATAAAGAAAGGGCATTGTAGTAAGCAGGATAGGTACAGCCAGCAAAAACTGCATACTAAACGCCTAAGCTGTGAGGAACTCTGAGGCAGAAAGATCTGAACACTTACATCCTCTATGCTGTGGTATGAAAGCTCCTGCTTATCTTGAAGAGATTTTTCAGCTGTTTCAACTCCCCTGAGTTTTTTTTACAGAGGGAACTTGCAGTTAATGCTGTCTTCTCAGAACATATTTATTGCAGTTATATTTATTTCATTGTTTTTTAAGTTCTTATCACCTTGGCAACAGTGTTCTATTACAAGAATAACACCTGAATCTTACCAAACGCTACCTTGAAGTGAGTTGTCTAATGAGTAAAGCTTCAGTTTTGCTGTTTTGCTAAAAAATGTAGCTTGATGCAAGTTTAAACAAGTGACTAAATCTTGATGTGTGCTTCCATGAAACAATGGGAGGACTAGGCTCCACCAGGTGGTTCTTTTGATGGCAATAGTCCCATTGATGTTGCTGGAGATATACTGGCTGGTTTTCCTTTCTTCTTCCTTATGCCACTTTCCTTCAAATATTCCATTCTGTAGTCATGCAAAATGGACATGTTTTCTTGGTGTATTTCATGCATGTATGTATTTTGTTATCTTTGGTTATATTGAACGTGCTGTCTAAAGTGCTACTTCCCACCATTTTCAAGTTCCTTTTTTCTGCTTATTCTTCAAAAATCAAGTCAAATGCTTTTGGTAAAAACTTTTTTGATATTCCCCAGAAAAATTGTTTAGACTTTGCAACAGTGCTTGGCCAATTCCTCTGTTTTAGGATCTACCATGTTGTGTACATCTGCTGCTCCCCACCACCTCCCAGCCATTCTGCTACTCTTTGAAGGCGGGAGTTCTCTTATTCATGATCATATCTATCCCAATGCCTGGCTTTTGGTAGGTTCCCAGTAATGTCCATTGAATAAATGAATAAATAGAATTTTTTGGAGCAAGCATCACGCTTCCCATATTTGGATCCCAGCTCTACCACTTATTAGCTGAATGGCCTTGGGCAGATCTCAAACTGTCTGTGTTCGTCGGTTATAAAATAAAATAATAAGATACCTCCCCTATTGAATTGTTGTGAGGATTTAATATATGTCAAGTGTGCGTTAGTGCCACACACATAAGTGATTACTATCATTATTATTTTCAATATACTGTTCTCCTTTTACAAACTCATATCTTTTTCCCATTCCAATAATAGGATGTTTCTCAGAAGACATTAGCATGGCTGCCTGTGTATAACTTACTTTATACTACTTATGTCTTTTTTTGTTTGTTTGTTTGTTTGTTTGTTTTTGTTTGGTTTGGTTTGGTTTGGTTTCTAGTTTTTTATTCCAGTGGCTTGAAACATGTCAGATATATTCACGGGGTGAAGTTCTATTCTCCATATCAGCTGAAGAGATGTACACTGCTGCATAGGGCAGACTTCTCTGATGCACCCTATATGAATGGTTTGGTTTGGGATCCATACTGTGACAACTAGGGTACTTTGTGTTAACCAAAACCCTGAACAATAGGACCTTGGACTCCAGGTCTTTGCTGGAGTTGACCTTCGACTCTACCTTGGACTCGACCTTGGACTCCAGGTGTTGGCTAAGAGGCTGGATGTGTCATCTACTTTATTTAGTCCTAAACTGCTTGCCCTGTTGGCCCCTGCACAGGGCCTTACACATTGTAGTATCTTCTTGGTATTTGGTGGATGGATTAGGAAATGAATGAAGATTAGATGAAATAGATATTATTTTTATTTTAGAAACAACATAAAATTATCTGTGATCATTAAAGAAAGATTATGACATGGAAAGTGAACTTCATATTCCTGTCTCTTAAAGAGAAGCACTTTAGAGCATATTGTTCTAAACTTTTGCCTAAATATTATCAGAGATACATTATTTAGATTTTTTTTAAACAAAGTTGGGATGAGTGCAGTGTCAGAACCATTCTTTAAAAGCTTACCAAGGAAAAAGGGGTAGACTACAAGAAAATGGGCTGTTAGGACATTGGAATTCTAGCTATTATTTGAGTTCTTCCTTTACTCTTGTTTTCTGAAGTTTTGGTTCAATAACCAATTTCAGTTAAAGCCAACAGTGTGTGAAAGTCCCTATCTTATTATCTCTATTGGTATTATCTCATTATTAGAAGAATGGTAATTAGGATACTTGAAAATTTCATTTCATTGTTTTACTTTGAATACTTTTGAATATTGAAGAGTTTAGAACTATTGTTTTTTATTGACCATTATTACTTTCTTTTTAAAATATATCTTTTGTCCATCTATGTCAGTTTATCCTCATTATATATTATTAGTGTTGACCCTTCTGTTTGGATTCTGTGGCAAACTAAAATTGTATTTGTGTGTATGGGTTCCTCAAGCTTTATATAGTCAAGTCTCCTGATATTTTCCTTGATTTTTGTTTATTTATTTGCTTGCTTTTAGGTTTAGTACATCTTTTCCATCTATGTAACACATAAGTATTCATGATGATATTCTACTTTAAATTTTTTAATTTAAGTATAATATGCTTCAATATACCAAAAAGTTGATACATCAAAAGTGTAGAGCTCACTTATTTAACACACCTGTTTAACCAACATCACCTAGATTGAAAAATAAAACATTACTAGCACCTCAGAGACCCTTAACTCCCACTCTTGTGTCAATGGCTTACTCCCTGGTAACCGATATCCTTATTTATAACAGCGTAGATTTTCTTTTTTTAAAGATTTTATTTATTTATTTATTTTTTTGACAGAGAGAGAGAGGGATCACAAGTAGGCAGAGAGAGAGGGTGAAGCAGGCTTCCCGCTGAGCAGAGAGCCCAATGTGGGGCTCGATCTCAGAACCCTGAGATCATGACCTGAGCCGAAGGCAGAGGCTTTAACCCTCTGAGCCACCCAGGCGCCCCAACAGCAGAGATTTTTATTGCCTGTTTTTTCTATTTCATTATTTCATGTAAATGGAGTCATACAGTATATATTCTTTTGTGCCTAGCTTTTTTTTATTTAGAGTTATATTTTTGTGTGTGTGAATATATGAAACTGTTTATCCATTCTGTTGCTATTAACATGTCTTTGGTAAACATATGTAAACATATCTGTTGAGTAGATACCTAGGAATTGCCAAGTCATAGAGTATACAATTTTTGATCTTTAAATAGCCAAATTATTTTCCTAAGTAGTTGTACCAATTTATCCTTCCTTCAGCAGTATGTGAGAGTTTTTTTTTCCAATCCTTTGTTTAGTCATTTTCATTTTAGAACTTCTGGTGGGTGTGTAGAAATTCTCACTGTGGTTTTATTTTCATTAATGAAAATGAATGGTTAAAGAGTTTGAGCACTATTTATGGAGTATATTTGTAGTTTTGATATCCTTTTCTTTGAAGTACCTATTCCCATCATTGCCTATTTTTTATTGGGTGGTCTGCCATTTTCTTACTGATTTGGGAAATTCTTTATATATTTTGGATACTAGTCTGTTAACTATATGAATAACGATATCTTATTTCCTACTATAGGTTGCCTTTTCTCTCTTAAAATTGTGTCTTTTGATGAATGTAAGTTCTTAATGTTAATATAATACAGTTAGTCAATTAATTTTCTTCTAAGGTTTGCTTTTTTGTGTCCTTTTTAAGACATGTACACTTACTCCAAAGTCATGAAAATGTTTGCCTGTGTTTTTCTATGCAAACTCTCTAATTTTAACTTTAATATTTACATCTAACTGTACCTGGAATTCATTTTTATATATGATATAAACTATGAATTAAGAGAGACATGTGCAGCCCCCAAACTCAGAAAATGTCCTGTTTGTAAAATGAGCTGTGTGTTTGAGGCCCTTCAAGTTTCCATTTTTTTCTTTTAAGCCCTCGATTATTCTTCATTGCTTTACCAGTTTTCTTTCAGGGTTCTTCTTCTTGTGTCAACCGTGATCCTTAGTCTGTACGCAGATTCAGAAAATACCCTCAAGAGGGTAAAAGAAAAGATTGGCAATCATTAGTTCACCTCAGATAGTTTACCCCTCTTTGGAACTTTAGGTCATCAAATTGTTTTTGTAATTTATCCAGCTTATGCTCGTTTTTGCAGTGGACGCATTAGACTCTTTCAAGCTAATATATTATACCAGCAAATAGAAGTTTATTTTATATGATTTTGTAATTTTATTAAATACATATAAAATATTGTATAATATGTTTGCATATATTAGTATACATTATAATAAATATATACAATATATAACCACATATAGTGTAACTATATTAAGTGATATATATATTTATATAATCTACAATCCATTATAATTTATATATACATATTTAAACAAATATATATGTATTTTTTAATATTTCAGGTTATTATTTAATTCCAGTTAGTTAACATATAGTGTGATATTAGTTTCAGAGGTAGAATTCAGTGATTCATCGCTTACATACAACACCAAGTGCTCATCACAAAAACTGCTCTCCTTAATGCCCATCACCCATTTAGCCCATCCCTCTGTCTACCTCCCTTCCAGCAGTCCTCAGTTTGTTTTCTACAGCTAAGTATGTCTTTTATCGTTTGCCTCCCTCTTTTTTTCCCCCGTGTTCATCTGTTTTGTTTCTTAAATTCCACATATGAGTGAAATCATACAATATTTGTCTTTCTCTGACTTACTTTGCTTAGCATAATACACTCTAGCTCTATCTATATCATTGCACATGGCAAGATTCATTCTTTTTATGACCGAGTATATTTCATTTTGTGTGTGTGTGTGTGTGTGTATACATCAATCACATCTTCTTTATCCATTCATTAGTCAATGGACATTTGGACTCTTTCCATGATTTGGCTATTGTTGATAATGCTGCTGTAAACATCAGAGTGCATGTATCCCTTTGAATAAGTATTTTTGTATCCCTTGGGTAAATACCTAGTAGTGCAATTGCTTGGTCATAGGGTGGTTCTATTTTTAACTTTTTGAGGAACCGTCATACTGTTTTTCAGAATGGCTGCACCAGTTTGCATTCCTGGCAACAAAGAGGATTCCCCTTTTCTCTGCATC
Source organism: Potos flavus (assembly GCA_028534135.1). NCBI lineage: Eukaryota > Metazoa > Chordata > Mammalia > Carnivora > Procyonidae > Potos > Potos flavus. The sequence continues at coordinate 131,786,971 of CM052900.1, forward strand.
CTCACCAATATCTGTTTTTTCCTGTGTTGTTAATTTTACCATTCTGACAGGTAACAACAACATGAAGAAGAATGAAACTCGATCACTCTCTTACACCATACACAAAAATAAATTAAAAATTGGGGCGCCTGGGTGGCTCAGTGGGTTAAAGCCTCTGCCTTCGGCTCAGGTCATGATCTCAGGGTCCTGGGATCGAGCCCTGCATTGGGCTCTCTGCTCAGTGGGGAGCCTGCTTCCCCCTCTCTCTCTGCCTGCCTCTCTGCCTCCTTGTGATCTCTCTCTCTGTCAAATAAATAAATAAAATCTTTATAATTAATTAATTAGCTAATTAATTAATTAAAAATAGACGAAAGACCTAAATGTGAGACAGGAAACCACAAAAATCTTAGAGGAGAACATAGGTTGCTACCTTTTTACACTGGCTGTAGCAATCTATTACCAGGTATGTCTCCAAAGGCAAGGGAAACAAAAGCAACAATGAACTACTGGGACTTTATCAAGATAAAAAGCTTCTGCATAGTGAAGAAAACAATCAGCGGAACTAAATGCAACCTACAGAATGGTGGAAGATATTTGCAAATGACATATCTGATAAAGGATTAGTATCCAAAAACTATAAAGAATTTATCAAATTCAACACCCAAGAAACAAATAATCCAATTAAAAAATGGGCAGCGGACATAAATTGACATTTTTCCAAAGAACCACATAGAGATGGCCAACAGACACATGAAAAGATGCTCAACATCATTCATCATCAGGGAAATACAAATCAAAACTACAATGAAATATATATATATATATAATTTTAATATTTTTCTTTAACTTTATGATATTAGCATGAAGAAATAACTATTTGTAAAAGGAAACATTTATCTACTTCATTTCTTAAACTGCTTATCATTTCTCTGTATGTCTCTTATGATTTCTTTACCATATCTTTCTTTCTAGGAAGTTTTGTTGTTATTTTAATATTCATATTTTAGCAATTTTTTATTGAGCTTCTGTTATATTCCAAAATCTGTGCTGAATTATTAAATAGATACAATATCTGCTTAGTTGGCTTTTGTAAAGCAAGTTTCAAAGTATATCTGATGCTTATGGTCCAGGAACTATTCTTTGAGTCTAGATTAGTCAATGCTGTTGGCTGATGTGTTTTCCCTCTGAATTAGTGTAGATCTGTGTTTTGTGTTTCATTTCTGGATTTTTGCCCCTCCCCTTTTTTGGTAAGAACTTATCTTCCTAAAATTCTTCTAGAATGATCAAATATGGGTATCCCAGCCAGGGAATTGATGACTATGTCTTCATGTATAACAGAGGTAATGTCAAGTGTATTTCTTACTATAACAGAGTCAATTCCATACTTATGCAGACTAGTTACAGAAGGAACCCTTATGTTTTGCCTGACTAAATGGTTTTACTGGCAAGATAAGGGGGATGGGAGTATCTTTTTCATATAGGGAGAGCTATAGATGATCTGACTAAGTGATTCTGGGGGCTGCTTTCACCAAGCCAAGTAAAAAGGCAAAAGGCAGGAGACCAGATGAGCTGCTAAGACAGAATCTTAACATCTGGGCCAGAGAGATTCTACTGGTGCATAAATATCCCTCTGGGTAATGTTGGGTTTTTTAGCTGCTCTCCATCCCTTTTCGCTTATAAAATCTTGGTAGGATTTCAGAACCTCAGATGTGCATGTGAGATCTTTCTTTTCCTCAGAGGTGGTGATGAGGAAGATTTCCCTGGCCTTTATAATAATCGGACCAACATAGCAAGGCAATTAAGGAGAATGAAAGAGATTATGTCACCATCATCCCAGGCTCCCTCTGTAATATTAAGTTTTAATATTTTATTTTGATAAAACCCAGCATATTTTCTTAACCCCAAATTCAAATTGGTCTCTTATTCTCTTTTTAGATTAATTTCTTCCACTGTACTGTGAGTTCTCTGATGGTAAGAATCATGTCAGACCATCTCAGCATCTTAAGTACACAGTTATGGAATCTATGGAAATGCACCACTCATGTCTCCTCCTTTGGGAAGCATAGTTGACTGACAGCCAGAATTTTGCCCTTCTGAATCCATCACCGCATTCACTCTGACACCATATACCTTTTTGACTATTCCTGGCCAGTGACTAAGCATGGTAGGGTATTAATGCTTGCAATATTCTTGTGTGATGAAGGACTCCTCCAATCACCAACTTGGACAGAGGACTCCCTATTGACTTGGAATAAACTGTCTTAGAACCATGTTGCAGTCTGAGATTCTTCCTACCCAGTCATCCTTCATTCCCCCATCTTTTCACATGTATTTGCTGTGTCATGTGGTATGAATGCTCTCCCTGTGTCCTTTCCCTTATTCTTTCACATTCATTTACCTCGGGAAATCTGTTGCTTGTCTAACCTTCTTATGGCTACCTGCTTCTCTGAATAGTTGAATTAACACAGGTGGTACTGAGAATGGGGTGGTCTATGCAGACAAGCAATAAGATAGTGTTCTAGAAATGGCTCACTCCCTGTCCTGAAGACAAAGAGGATGGTATCCTGGGTGTTATATGGAGCACAAGATGCCTACCCAATTGAAGATTTAACCAATGATGATCTAGGAAAATGTGCCAGTGTAGGGAATTTTCCTGCAACTGCAATAAAGCATGTATTTTAAAGATCTGGAGAAAATAATGTCTACAAGTACTGTGGAGTTGGCTGGTTACTGCTAAACTACATTGATGCCTTTCAGAAGGATAATGAGAAAAAATAACAAATAGTTAAGGGCAAAATGTGAGAGCCAGAGGGTTCCTTTGGTGGATATCTTGCAGTGGAAGAGTGGCTTCAGTAGACAAACAGACTCAGAACTTGTTAGAGTGGCAGAGGTTCAGAAATATTTAAAGCCAAAGTCAGTCTATAATACTAAGGTCAAGGCTTGGTTTGAAAACCTGAGATCCTGACATATGTGATAGGAATATCTAGAAGTATGTCCTTGAGGACTTGCATTCTGCAGATTCCTCTGAACCCTCCAAGCTTTGGGAGTAAGAGCTATGACATCCTTGGTGCTGGAAGATACTAAAGAGGCTGCTCCTCTGCAAGGCAACAGGTGTCCCCTTGAGAAGTTGCCCCATCTCTTGTCCTGGCTGCCAGGCTATGACTAGATTTAAATCCCAGCATGCTAATATTTGATAGGCCTGATAAAGAAAAAAATTATATACCAAAGCAGCTACAACAATTAATTAGCATATCTTCCAGGAGTCAGGAGGCTGGATTTTGAGGGCAATTGATTAAAGAGTCTGGTAAGAATGGATATGCAAGAATTAATTTACCTGAGTGTACTTTCTCAGGACATGGGATTTAATACCTCGGCAATCATCTCACGGGAATGGGGCAAATACCGTGAGGTAATTTTCAGAAGCCTAGAGAAAGTGGTGGCTCATGGTGAATTAAATGCCTGAGTGTCCTGAGATATAATAAAGGAAGAATAATAGGGCTGATGAAAAAGTTAGTATGGCTCTCCTCCGCAGGCTATGGACGATGGTAAGAGAAGCTGTCATAGAGCTGGACTTATTAGTATCTTTTGTGATAATGGGGATTTGAAGTAATAGAGGCCAGCTGGTGATGGTTATCCATCAGTAGACAGAAGGCTATAATTATCTTAATTATAGGCAAGGTTTAAATGACAACCAAGGGGGCTTGGCCTTTGAGGAGTTGAGGAGATGACTAATAACTATGGTGTTTCTAGTGGCAAACTAGATGGACAGCCCATAAAGGTGCTGTTTAATATCCACAACTAGAAAAAGGGAAGAATGGAGGATCCGTTTTCCAAAAGTCACTATCCTCTACTCAGTTTTTGGACCTAAATCAATTTTCATATCTAGAATACATTGACTGAAGAGGTGGCCAGGTTTCTTTGAGAGAGGATAATCCTGTGATATACACATTCTGTAATTATTCCACTAGTCCTTCTCTAAAGGACCATTTATCATACCATGGCCATTTATTTGGGTAACTATTCACCAAGGAAAGGGGAATAACTAGGCATTTCAAGGATATTGGTCACAGGGTCTGAGTTTAGATTGATATGCAGATACTCAAAATATCATCATGGTGCTTTTGTTAGAGTAGGGGATTTGGGGGGTCAGTAATAAATGGAGTCATTATTAAGGTCTAGCAGACAGTGACTCCACTGTCTTTCTAGAACAACCAGGTAGTCATTTCCCCAATCCTCAAGTTTGTAATTGGCATTGATGTACTTGGCAGTTGGAGTAATCCTCGTATTAATATCCGTGGGTTATTGGAATAAGAACTATCACAGTGGGGAAGACCAAGTGGAAACCTCTTCAACTGACCATTCCCTCAGCCAAGATTGTAAATAAGACATAAAATCACATCCTTGCGGGTGGGTAGAAGGAATGGCAGAGATAGTACCACTATTAAAGTTCTAAAACAACCACAAGCAAACTTTTTCTATATATGACCAAGTAGTAAATATTTCATACATCTTGGGCCCTACTGTCTGTGTCACAGTTATTCAGCTCTGCCATTGTATTATGAAAGTACTCATAGGCAATATGTAAATGAATGTGGCTGTGTTCCAGTAAAGCTTTATTTATAAAATCAGGCAGCCGGCTGGATTTGACTTGTGGGTTGCAGTTTGATGACATTGTTCTAAAGAAGGCAGGGTGGTGGTCTCTGTCATATTTCCATTTTAGTCACCAAATCTGGGCCTTGAAAGAAACAGATAGATTTCATAAAATAATTATAGACTTCTACAGACTCAATAAACTAGTTGCCCCAATTGCAATTGCCGAATTTCATGTGGTATCATTGTTAGAGAAAATTAATGCATGTCATACATAGTATGATTGGACAAATAATATCGTTTTCTGTTTCAATTAGAGAAGAGGATAAGAAGTAGTTTGCTTTTATATGGAATGGAAAACAATATTCATATTCATTTTCATTTTTGCCCCAAGGCTATGTTAGCTCTCCTGTCCTCTGTCATAATATAGTCTGAAGAGATCTAGACACCCTGGAACAGAACATAACACTAATCCATTACATCAATGACATTGTGCTGGTAGGACAGGGTGGATGTTTTGCTAGGAAACGTGTACACCAAAGGGTAGGAGATTAACCTTATGAAAATTCAGAGTCCTTCCTCTTCAGTGTAGTTTTTGGAAGTCTAGTTGTCAGAGGCATGCCTGAATATCCCCTCTAATATAAAAGACAAAGAGCTACATCTTTCACTCTCTATCACAAGGAAGAAAGCATATCACCTGGTGGGCCTCTTGGGTTCTGGAGGCAACATATTCCATACCTAGAATAATTGCTCTGGTGCTTATACTGCTTTACACATAGATTGTCAGATTTTAGAGTGACCTAAAGCAGGTCAGCCTTTGGTGTAGGCACTGCTGCCTCTTTGAGTCATATAATTTGGCAGACTCTTTGATGTTGGAGGTGTAATTGTTGGAAAGAGATATAATATAAGATGTAATCTAGTGAGCCTTAGTGGGACAATCATTTCTTAGGGCACAGGGATTCTAGATTAAGGCCATACCATCCACAGTACAGAATCATGTGCCTTTTGAGAAATACCTCCTGGCATGTTACTGGCCTCTGATAGAGATGTTAACCTTTACAATGAGGCACCAAGTGACCAAGCATTTGGAACTGTCAATTATCTGGGTTCTATTGAATGCACCAAGTCATAAAGTTGGACAGGCCTATCAGAAGATGGAAATGTTTCATCTGGGATTGATTTTGAGCAGCACCAGAAGTTACAAGTAAACTGCATAATCAAGTAGCTCGGACTTCTATTTCACCCTCCTCAGTTGCACCAGCTCTCCTTCTCTACTGTCACCTATGGCCTTATGGACTGATCCTGTAAGACCAGCTGAAAGAGGAAGAGGAGACCTAGGCTGGATTTATGAATATGTCACTTCAGTATGTGGATGAAAGCCAGAAATGTATGGTACCTGCATTATGACGATATACAAGGTGGCCATAAAGGGTGGAGAGGGAAAATTATCCCAAATGGGAGGGACTTAGGTGTATCTGGCTATTCACTTTGTATGGAAGAAGAGGTTTCTTGAGGTGAGAATATATATAGACTACTGTGAAGTAAGTAATTTATTGCCAATTTATCAGGAAACCGAAAGGAGAAAGAATGAAAGATTGGAGACAAGAATGTGTACTGTAGGTGAATGTTGTTGGACCAATGGCAATGGGTACATTCAGAATGTTCTATAATGCTACAGTGATATATACTTTTTGAGGATACCTTCATTCGTAAGCATTCCAGACATCACCAGGGTTCAGACTTGGCCATGAGCAAGACCAGCAAATAAAGCTTTTTGCCTTCTAGTCATGATTCTAATGCCTGCTGTTTCCAGTGCTGGCCAGTTCTGACTGTGGCCCATGAGCAATAGCAGATGCCGTTGAGCAATTCCAGGCTTCCTCAGATGATATGGAGCTGTAGTACTTCTGAGTATTGAGTTTGTTTTAATAAGTCCATTTTTAAAAAATGCTTTTGATCCCATGTTAACGCTCTCCAGGAAGCACCCACCATGGAAGAGGCCTGATTAACCCAGTAGACAAAAATGACTTGTCCAGTTAGACATCAGCCAGACTTTGTTATCAGATACTCTGGAACTATCATTATGGTCACATGAATGGAGTGGCCACAGGGGACTATATATATAGTCTCAACAGCATGGACTCTTACTCACCAGAGCTGACCGAGCAGTTGCTGCCTCTCAGTGTCAAACATATGAGAAACAGATCAATGCTGAAGTCCCTAGTATAGCACTATTTCTTAAGGAGACCATCTGGCCATTTAGGGACAATTTGACCACATTGGTCTCCTTCCAACCAGGAAGAGCCAGCAGTTAATGGTCTAGATACCTAGTCTATATATGAGTTTGCCTTTCTTGCATACAATACCAGTATGCAGCATCTTATAGAGTATTTGATTCATAGGCATGGGATCCCACAAAACATAATATTCAAGGAGGGTACCCACTTCACAGCAAAGAAAGTGTGGAAGGGGGCCCATCGTCTTTGGATCCATTGATTGTATCATATGGTGTTTTATCCAGAAGTAGCTGGTGTTGGGAACACTGGAACAGCCTTTTGAAGACAGAGCTGAAAAACCAGTTTGGATGAAACACTATGAAAGAATGGTGTACTTTTTTTCAGTAAATATGCATTAAATAAGAGACTTCTACTTTACACCTCTTATGGTACTGAGTTCCTAATGGAAAGAATATGTGGGTCCAGGAACCAAAGGGTAGAAGTAGGAGTGGTACCACACCCCATCACTCCCTGTGACCTACTAGCAAATTTATGTTTCTGTCTTGCATATCTGGGCTCTGAAGATTGGCAGTCCTAGTCCGTAAAGGGAGTACACTCTTATCAAGGGACACAATAAATGTCCCATTGAACTAAAGCTGCAGCTGCCACTGGGGAGTTTTGCATTTCTGGTGTACAGGACTAAGCAGGATACAAAAGGAATAATCATCTTGGCAAGAGTAATTGATCTTGATCCACCAGATGAATTAGGGTGGCTTTTACACAGTGAGGGTAAGGAGGAAAATGTTTGGAAAGCAAGTGATCATCTTAGACACCTCTTAGTATTCCCTTAGACCATTTTAACTTTAAATGGACATATGTAGAAATTCCTGCAACAGAAGGCTATGATTATTAGGGACTCGGAATTCTCAGAAATGAAGGTTTGAGGCATACCAGTACATCAGATTGGGCAATTTTGTGAAGTGATGGTGATGGAATTTAGAATGAAGAGAATTTAAAATGGCTACTGGAGAAGGGAGAGGATGAATATTGGTTAAGGCCTGAACTGCAGTGATGGAGAAAGTAGTTCATGTCACTAACCTCCTTCCTGAGAGGCCCACAGGGACCATATAGGAGCTGCTCCCTGAATCTGTGTGAAGAGATAGATCTGTGAAGTCCAGGCATTGTTCTGTTGTAGCTATGGAAAGGTGCTACTCATATCTTCTACCACAGAGTATGCTACTACCATCCAGTGACTGAGCACAGTGTGGGGGTTCTAGTCCTTGTCCATTTCTTAGAACTGTGCTACAGCCCAAGACCCTCCTACACAATCCTCTGTTCTCTCTCTCCTTTCACAGATGTTGGACCTGCAATGCAGTCCGAAGGCTCTCTGAACCTACTTATTATTTTTCCTGTTTATTCTTTGTAGACATTTCCCTCAATACATCCTTTGCATGTCTGATCTCATCTTGGTGTTTGCTTCTCAGATTCAAACTAATACAACCAAAGAGGTCCTCAGTAAAGGTTCATGATCAAACAATACTGATATTGTTTGATCATATATAGAAACAGTTTCTGCTATTCTGAGTTCATGATAAAGCCAATATCTTCCAAAATATTTAGGGTTCTTTTTCTATTAAGCATATGGTAGATCCTCATATGATGGTTGCCTTTCTTTTTTTTTTTTTCCCCCATATACTTTTATTTTATTTTTTCAGTGTTACAAGATTCATTGTTTATGTACCACACCCAGTGCTCCATGCAATACGTGCCCTCCTCAATACCCACCACC
>CM052900.1:131796041-131824721 GCA_028534135.1 Potos flavus
AAAAGTTGGATATTCATCCTTTCTGATGGAGGCATGATATTCCATTGTATATATGGACCATATCTTCCTGATCCATTCGTCTGTTGAAGGGCATCTTGGCTTTTTCCACAGTTTGGCGATTGTGGCCATTGCTGCTATGAACATTGGGGTACATGTGGCCCTTCTTTGTACTGCATCTGCATCTTTGGGGTAAATACCCAGTAGTGCAATTGCACGGTCATAGGGAAGCTCTATTTTTAATTTCTTGAGGAATCTCCACACTGCTCTCCAAAGTGGCTGCACCAACTTGCATTCCCACCAATAGTGGAAGAGGGTTCCCCTTTCTCCACATCCTCTCCAACATTTGTTGTTTATGTCTTGTTGATTTTGGCCATTCTAAGTGGTGTAAATAAATCTACCCAAAGAAGTAAAGGATTTGGGGAGGGAGTTTTTGAGGAGGTTTTTGATCACTGCTTCAATCTCGTGACTAGATATTGGTCTATTCAGGTTGACAATTTCTTCCTGATTCAGTCTTGGAAGTTTGTAGGTTTCCAGGAATGCATCCATTTCTTCTAGGTTGTTTAACTTATTGGCATATAACAGTTGATAATAATTTCTGATGATTGTTTCTATTTCCTTTGGACTACTCGTGATCTCTCCCCTTTAATTCATAATTTTGTTAATTTGGGCCCTCTCTCTTTTCTTTTGGATGAGTTTGGCCAGTGGCTTATCGATCTTATTGATTCTTTCGAAAAACCAACTTCTGGATTCGTTGATGTGTTCTACTGTTTCTCTAGTTTCTAACTCATTGATCTCTGCTCTAATCTTTATTATTTCCCTTCTTGTGCATTGGGTTGGCTTAATTTGTTGGTGAATTTCCAATTCTTTAAGGTGTAAAGAGAGCTGGTGTATTCGGGATTTTTCAATTTTTTTGAGTGAGGCTTGGATGGCTATGTATTTCCCCCTTAGGACCACCTTTGCTGTGTCCCATAGGTTTTGGACCGATGTGTCTTCATTCTCATTGGTTTCCATGAATTGTTTAATTTCTTCTTTGATTTCTTGGTTGATCCAATCATTCTTGAGCAGGTTGGTCTTTAGCCTCCAAGTGTTTGAATTCCTTCCAAACTTTTTCTTGTGGTTGAGTTCCAGTTTCAAAGCACTGTGGTCTGAGAGTATGCAGGGAATCATCTCCATCTTTTGATATCAGTTGAGTCCTGATTTGTGACCCAGTATGTGGTCTATTCTGGAGAAAGTTCCATGTATGCTTCAGAAGAATGAGTATTCTGTTGTTTTAGAGTGGAATGTTCTGTATATATCTGTGAAGTCCATTTGGTCCAGCGTGTCATTCAAAGCTCTTGTTTCTTTATTGATTTTCTGTTTAGATGATCTGTCTGTTACTGAGAGTGGCGTCTTAAGATCTCCTACAATTAGTATATTCATTTCAATATGACTCTTTATTTTGATTAACAGTTGGCTTATGTAGTTGTCTGTTCCTATATTGGGGGCAAAATATTTACAATTGTTAGATCTTCTTGGAGGATAGACCCTTTAAGAATGATGTAGTGTCCTTCTGTATCTCCGACTACATTCTTTAGCTTAAAGTCTAATTTATGTGATATGAGAATTGCTACGCCAGCTTTCTTTTGAGGCCCGTTGGCATGAAAGATGTTTTTCCATCCCTTCACTTTCAGTCTGGATGTATCTTTACGTTCCAAATGTGTCCCTTGTAGACAGCATATGGACAGATCCTGTCTTTTTATCCAGTCTGCAACCCCGTGCCATTTTATGGGAGCATTTAGGCCATTCACATTGAGAGTGATTATGGAAAGATAAGTTTTTATTGACATCATGTTACCTCTGAAGGCCTTGTTTCTATGGATTATAAGTGTTTGTTTTGTGTTACTCATGTTTTCTTTCTTCTTTTTTAGAATCCCCTTAATATTTCATGTTGTGCCGGCTTGGTTGTCATATACTCTTAACCCTTACCGGTCTTGGAAGCTCTTTATCTCTCCATCCATTTTGAATGTCAGCCTTGCTGGATAAAGGATTCTTGGCTGCATGTTCTTCTCATTTAGTGCCCTGAATATATCATGCCAGCCCTTTCTGGCTTGCTAGGTTTCTGTGGACAGGTCTGATGTTATTCTGAATGGTCTTCCTCTGTACGTAAGGAATATCTTCCCCCTAGCTGCCCTCAGGACTTCTTATCTAAAATTATAATGTTCGAATTTTACAATTATGTGTCTGGGTGTCTTTCTAGACTCGTTGATCTTGGGGAGTGTCCTTTCTGCCTCTAGGACATGAACACTTTTTCCATTCCCCAGATTGGGGAAATTTTCAACTAGAATTTGTACAGCTATATCTTCTAGTCTTCTGTCTTTCTCCACCCCCTCCGGGATTCCATTAATTCTGACGTTGGAACATTTCATGGTGTCATTTATTTCCCTAAGTCTTTTCTCATGGTTCCTAAGCAGTTTGTTCCAGTTCTCCTCCTGACCTTTCTTCTCTGCCATCTTGTCCTCTAGATCACTAATTCTTTCCTCTGTCTCTGTTACCCTAGCTTTTAGACTATTTAGATTAGATTGGATCTCATTAATAGCATTTTTAACATCCGCCATACTGGTTCTCAACTCCGCCCTTAGAGATTCTATGTTGTCATTAATGTTTTTCTCCATCCTAGCCATTGCCTGGATAATTGTTACCCTGAATTCCCTTTCCAACATACTGTTTATGTCCATGTCCAATAGTTCTGAGGGAGAGGGCACAGTCTCTGGTTTTTCCTCTGTTGGGTGTTCCTCCTTCTAGTCATTTTGATGGGAAGTGGTTGAGGGGATGCATAGGTGAATATATCACCCACGATCCAGGCACGTGCACCCTGGAAGGTTTCAGAGCAATCGGAATTCACCACCAAAAAGAAAGAAAAAAGATAAAAAGAGAGAGAAAGAGAAAAAAGAAATCCCAGCCAAAATGAGCCCCCAAAATAAGATTTATAATGTATATAAACAAACACGAACAAACATAAAGACCGACAAAAGTAAATGACAAGAAATAAAAGATCCTAGTCAGAATGAACCCCAAGAATAAGATTTATATAATACCAGAACAAAAACAAATACACAGAAACACTGATAGAAGGATAAGATTGTGAGGGTGGTATAAATCCTCGATGCAGGTGAGGAGGGTTGTTTCGGATCTTCCTGAGTGTATCTCTGTATTTAGCCTCTAGTTGTAATGTTAAGTAGTTAAAAAAAAAAAAAAAAGACCAAGAATCGTGAGAACTAATAAAAAAAAATAGAAAAAACTTGTATCTATGAAACAGATACAAGTTTTAGGGCATTATCAGGAGTTTAATATATGTTGGGGTTTTACAATTTTATGGGGGCCCTGTGGTTATTGTCCTCTTGTTTTTGGCTTGTCTTCTGGGGGTGGGGCCTGCCACATTGTTTTCCAGTCAATCTCACTTGGGTTGAGTCGCCCTGCAGGCTATCACAGGGCTGGGCTCTGTGGAAACTGGTTTTTGAGGCTTTTGTTTTCTGGAGGTTTTTGTTCTTTTATGGCTTTTTGTGGGCTTTTCAGAGGGTCAGAGCAAAGAATCTGCCTGTACCCAGACCTCTGCCTCTGAGAGAAGCCTCTGTATGCTCCCCTCTGGGTGGTCCAGAATACACAGACTACCCTCTGCAGACTCAGCTCACACCGCAGCCTCCCACAGGCAGCGTGCCTCCCCAGCCCCCATCCCAGTGGCCCCGCACGGTTCCCGCTGGCCTCTGCAACCCCGCGCCACCAAAGCTGTGAGCAACATTGGTCTGGGAAGCTGGCTTTCAGTGGCCGCCATTGCCAAGACTCCTCTCCGGGCTCCTGGCCCACCCCGGGGTCGGCGGGTTCTCTCAGGTGTGGCTGGTAGTGCCCAGACTCTGGTGCTGGAGGGGGCTGACCGAGGTCCTAGAGACTGCCGGCTAAGGCTCACACCAGGTTCTTTTAGGCACTTGTAGTAGTGCACCCAGTCCACGTGTGATGTACATAGAGGGAAGCTGCAGGCTCACGGACTACACCAGGCTCTCTAAGGCGCTTGCGGGAGTGCGCCCAGCCCACAAAGTGGTGCAAGCAGTGGAAATCTTCAGGCTTATGGACCTTGGACTGGACCCCCTGCCGGTTTCTCTTTGACACGGGGGGGTCACCCATAGTGGTGTCCTTCCTGGGGACGTGGGCTTAGGCCCGTGCGCATGAGCACCCACTTCCACTAGTTGCTCCTTAGGATCTTTTGCTCTTTTTGAGTGTTTGTTTTTTTTTTAAAGATTTTATTTATTTATTTGACAGAGAGAGAGATCACAAGTAGGCAGAGAGGCAGGCAGAGAGAGAGGGAGAAGCAGGCTCCCTGCTGAGCAGAGAGCCCGATGTGGGGCTCAGTCCCAGGACCCTGGGATCATGACCCGAGTTGAAGGCAGAGGCTTTAACCCACTGAGCCACCCAGGCACCCCTTTTTAAGTGTTTTTAACCAGACTCTAAGTTAATGCTGGTTCCCAACCACGGGGCACTTTCATTTGGGGTATTACTTTCCTTGGGTTTTCTTGTGGCTCCCTCCCCCTTCTGTTTATCCTCCGATATAGGTCCAAGTGTTCCCACTCCGCTTTACCTCTCCACTGCTGCTTTCTGCTCCTGTAGAGATCCAGAAGTGAATAATCTTACTTCTCAGGCTGATTTCATGGGTGTTCAGCATGTTCTGGTAGATAGCCAGCTCACTTTGGGGAACCGGTTGGAACAGGGTCTCCTACTTCTCCATCATCTTTCCCCTCCTCCACAAATGCCCCCAATAGTTCATTTTTGCTTTTGTTTCCCTTGCCTCAGGAGACATATCTAGTAAGAAATTACTATAGCCAATGTCAAAGAGGTTACTACCTCCTCTGGAATTTTGAGTTTCCTCACTTGATCTTTATAGTAACCCTTCAGAGTAGGTATTATTACTACATTTTGAAAACTAGGAAACTGAGGCACAATTAGTATCTTGTATAAGTTCTTCTAGTAACTGCATAGGCAAGGTCACTCTGATTCCAAATCTGTGATCTTTTGATTATGCATAGTTAGTTATGTTTGACTACATTGTAGGGTGCTAGGTTAATAATATTTAAGGTCAGCAGAAGAAAGTACCAGAAAAGAGATGACTAGAATAATGATCACCTGAATGAAACTTGGTATTGCTTCAGCCAGCCAAATAATAAGTGAAATCAACTGTTCACATCATGGAGGCTCAATGAAATTTGGTTCTAGCAATACTTATTCTGGATTCATTAGTAGCATTTATTGGGTCTTTTTTTTTTTTTTTAATTTTATTTATTTATTTGATACAGAGAGAGAGAGATCACAAGTAGGCAGAGAGGCAGGCAGAGAGAGAGGGGATAGCAGGCTCCCCACTGAGCAGAGGGCCCAATGCGGGGCTCGATCCCAGGACCCTGAGATCATGACCTGAGCCGAAGGCAGAGGCTTTAACCCACTGAGCCACCCAGGTGCCCCTATTGGGTCTTTTTTATTGAGGACACAGATAGTTTGGCAAGAATGTAACAGGTGGATAAAGAAAATAAGGAAACTGAAGGTATCAATAATCTGTCTTTACTAGCTTCCAAATCTCTATTCTCTTGACAGTATTGTACTAATAGAGATGGAGGAAGAAATTCCGAGAGGTCAAACAGAATCTGTGTAATCCACACACAGGTTGCCTGTTTCATACTAAGGTGCTATGGCTTGTGGGAAAAACAAATGTGGTGTCCTCTAGAACTTGAGAGAAACTGCTTAGATATCAGGAGTGAAACATTATCTCTTTCAAGAGTGATGGGGGGGTTTAGGTCTAGGCAATATTCATGTGAAATGTTATTTTTAAGATGTTATTTTGGTGGTACAGAGCCAGTTATAGCCTGGGAATTACTGAATTGTCTAAATTATTAGCTATATTCCAGGTATCATTGTAATTACCAAAAGGATTTGGCTTAATGCTATAACTCTGATACAGAAAATACTTAATCTAAAAGAAAAATTAGTTCATCTGGGAGAAGGGAACTAATATTTTATGAGTGCTTATTATTCACCAGGCACTTGATTAGGTGATTTATATTCCTGATTTTGTTAATCCTTGCACTATGTGGTAGGTAGTTATAATTTTCCTCATATATGGGTGTGGAAATGGAGCCTGAGAGGACATGTGTTTTTCGTAAGATCACTTAGTAATAGAATCTGAACCTAGGTTTGTCATACTCTACTACCTATAATGTATATATTTTGACATCTCTGTTACTTTCTTATTTTCCATTTTTTTTCCAGTATGCCTACAGCTAAATTATAAATGATTAAATGCCCAGAGTAAATCTCAGTAATTCACGAAATTATTTCCTGAGTATCGGCAGTGTGATAGTACTATGATAAGGGTACCATTGGACTGGACCTTGAAGTCAAAGTATGATTCATACATGTAGATATGGCAGTATGATGACAGGAAATTATAGGCAATTTGGCTGGTTAAAAGACCATAAATTTTAGAGTTACACAAGCCTGAATTTTGCCTCATGGAGTATATTTTCTAGTTGGAAAAAAAGAGAGTGTAGTAGTAAATAAGTAAAACTTGACAGATGATAAAGAAGTTGCTATGGAGTAAATAAAAATCATAGATTAGGATTAGGAAATACATTGGTGGAGATTACAACTTTTAAGCAGAGTAATGATGGAAGATATCACTGCGAAGGTAGAATTTGACCAAAAGTCTGAAGGAGGTGAGCCAGTCAGATACCTAGAGAAGAGCTTATGAATCAGAGGATACAAGTGCAAAAGTCTTGGGTGAGAACATGGCTGACATATTTTTGGAAAGCAAGTACTTGTTTATGGCTGAAACTGAGTGAAGAGAAGACTAATGGGAAATGTGGTCATAGAGTTAATGTGTCAAGATTACGGGTCAGTGTAAGGGCTTATACTGGGGTATGGCAGAAAGATTAAAAGGTCATGAAAATGAGAGTATTACAATTTGACTTGCATGAATTGTCCTCAATGGAGAGAATGAACTTTAGGGGAAGAAGTACAGAAGCAGACAAACCAGTTAGGAGGCAATTGAAATAATCCCATCAAAAAATTATGATTTGGACCAGAGTAATAGCAGTAGAGGTGATGAGCGCAATCATATTCTGGGGATATTTTGAACTATAACCAATAGGTTTTCTGATAGATTAGATTTGGTATGTGAGAGAATGAAAAGAGTTGAGGATGATTTCAAAATTTTGATCTGAACATATGTTAGAATGAAATGGTATTAATAAGATGGGAAAGACTCTGAAAAGAACAAGTGGGAGAGGAAAGATCAGGAGACTGATTTCAGATATGTTTATTAGCAGTCCAAGTAGAGATGTTGAATAAGCAGTTGGCTGAATGAGTCTGGAGTTCAAGGAAATGTCTGAACTCTGTTATAAAATTTGAAAGCTGTCAATGTAAACAGATGACATTTAAAGCTATGTGACTGATTGAGGTGATTATCAAGAGAATTAGTGTATTTTGAGAAGGGAAAAGTTTCAAAGATTGGACCTTGGGAAGAAGATATTTAGAGATCAAGGAAATTAAGAGAATCCTCAAAAGGTGCTTGAGAAGGAGCAGCCAGTCAAGCCAGAGGAAAACAAAAACAGTATTGTATGGTCAAACCAAGTGATGAAAATATTTTAAGAACAGTGAGATCTATTGTGCCAAATACCACTGTCAAGTCAAATAAGTTGAAGAATGAGAATAGATTTATAAGATTTAACAATGTGGAAGATATCAAGAATCTTGACAGAAGTAGTGGATTTGGTGGCAATGCAAGTTGGTGCAGCCACTTTGGAAAACAGTGTGGAGATTCCTCAAGAAATTAAAAATAGAGCTACCCTATGACCCTGCCATTGCACTACTGGGTATTTACCCCAAAGATGCAGATGCAGTACAAAGAAGGGCCACATGTATCCCAATGTTCATAGCAGCAATGGCCACAATCGCCAAACTGTGGAAAGAGCCAAGATGCCCTTCAACAGATGAATGGATCAAGAAGATAAGGTCCACATATACAATGGAATATTATGCCTCCATCAGAAAGGATGAATACCCAACTTTTGTATCAACATGGACGGGACTGGAAGAGATTATGCCGAGTGAAATAAGTCAAGCAGAGAGAGAGTCAAGTATCATATGGCCTCACTTACATGTGGAGCATAAGGCAAAACATGGAGGACATTGTGAGAAGGAAAGGAAGGGTGAATTGGGGGAAATTGGAGGGGGAGATGAACCATGAGAGACTGTGGACTCTGAACAACACACTGAAGGTTTTGGAGGGGAAGTGGTGGGGGGTCGGGCGAGCCTGGTGGTGGGTATCGAGGAGGGCACGTATTGCATGGAGCACTGGGTGTGGTACATGAACAATGAATCTTGTAACACTGAAAAAATAAAATAAAAGTATTTGGGGAAAAAAAAGAAAGAAAGAAAAAAAAGCAGTAGTGGATTGGGTCAAGATAACTGGTTTGAAGATTAAATGATACAATGAATATAAAGTATATGGCTCAATGCCAGGCACATAGTACTGTCTTATATATATTCCTCTTTCCCATCCCTTTTCCTCCACTAGAAAGAGCAAGATCAAAGGCAGTGAAATAAGATATTAAGAGGTATGTAAAGAAGTATTAAAAGTCTAATTTTGGGGAGAGAGTAAGCTATTTAAATCATGGGGAATAGGCTGAAGCCAGTTCATTTAGTGTCCAGCCAAGGAGTGGGGTTTTTTCTTTTCTAACCAAAAGAGGATACATTGCAATCAGGAAAATGTTGTGATAAAAATTGTTGTATTTCCTTGTATCTTCCTTAGTGCTTTGCACTTAGGCAGTGTTAAAAAGGATTTATTGATTTAAATGATTTTGGTTTAAATAATTTAAATAATTTACAAAATATCCTAGATTGTCCCAGAGAGAAACCAAATGATCTAAGTGCCCTTTCCTTTTGAATTGCACTCATACTCTGTGTTCATTCTGCTATGCTTGACTGTTTTATTCATTTCTTTCTCAGTGTATTTGCTTTGGTGCTTTATAAAATTCAACATAAATCTCTGTACTAGAATATTATTTGGCATATTTCTGTAACATCAGGCCATAACTACAAACTGTCAGGGCATATCTGGCACCTGTCTCATCTTTTCATGTCTTTATATAATGCTTTAAAATCAGATACTGTCCTATCCAATAATTCAGAGCATTTTATGGGGTTTATAAATTGAGACCATCTCCAATCTTTTGGAATATTTGGATCTATGGATTTAAGAGGCTTTTCCCAGAGCTCTTTATGCCTAACTCTTTTGTCCCTTGCATATTTGTCTTAAAATAGTTTCTCTTCTAGCTGGGTATTCTGTTGCAGCATATAGACAAATCCTTTAACCTTATCATAAGCTGTCAGGAGATTTATATTGTGTCCTTTGCCTTCTGCTTCAAAAAAGATAAATGAAGCTAAACTTATTTGTAGGTTTATGGTAAGAATAAGATTTTTAAAGAAAGCAGCATAATATAGTGAAAAGAGCAGTGAATTAGGAGGCATGACCCCCAGACTCTAAACCCAGCTCTGCCACTGTGCTAGTGATTTGTTGGAAGAACCAAGGCACTTCACTCTCCTAGGTCTCACTTTTCTTTTATAAGAGAAGGGTAGTAGGATTCAGTAATATAATTCATTCATTTATTCAACAAATATTCTGAATGCCCCTTCTGTACCAGGCCCTATTAGGACTGTTAATATGAATAAGGTCTACTTTCTGCCCTAAGACACTTTATACTAGAGGTGAAGACAGAAGAAAAATAATGCAAATCAGTTTATATAAAAGAGGTATTCAAAATGGAGAATATAATTTAGCAGCATAAATAAGGGGCAACTGATCAACTGGGGTGATTGGGAAATATTTCCAAAGGGAAATAACTAAGCTTAAATTGAACCTTTAAATTTATTTGTATTGGAACTCTTATATATTGGTGGTGGGGGTGTAAATTGGTATATACGCTTGTAGAAAGATACTATAAAAGTAAGACTGGAGCTAATATACATTAAAACCTTTTGCTCTAGTAGATAACTGGTTTTTCAGTCCCAGACATGTGTGCAAACATTCTCCAAAAAGAGATACAAAAATATTTTTAGTAGACTATTTGTAATAATCAAAAAGGTATTATTCAAATGGCTACAAATAGTAGAATTGGTCAATTGGGTTACAATTCTGCCTGTATTTTGGAATACCATACAGCATTGAGAATGAGTGAACTGTAACTACAAGCAACAACATGGAAGAATCTCACAAAAATAATATGGAGAGAAAGGGGCCAGACATAAAAGAGTTTATGCCATATGATTTCATTCAAAAAGTTGAAAATGGACAAAAATAACATTATTAGAAGTTAGTATAGTGGTTACTGTTGGTGAGTGGATTGTGCCTAGAAAGGGCCTTCTCTAGTGCTGGTTTCACTCTATTTCTTGATCTGAGGGTGGTATATACAGGTGTGCTGGTTTCTAAAATAAAATTTTCAAGCCATGCATTTGTAATTTGTGCACTTCTATGTATGTATGATATACTTCAATAAAGAGCTTACATACCAAAATGAATGGAAGATCATAGCAAGGAAGGGTGTTTTAAATTGAAAAAAGAGCATGAACAAAGGGAAGAAGCCTTAAAGAACATGGTAATGTTTTTTGTTTTCTCACATGCTGTGATTCTAATATTCATTTTCACTTATTCAGTAAAAACTGTTGGTGCGTACTATGTGATATGATTTCTTAAAGTAGTAAACATTGGGAAAATGATAAGGGAAATTAATTTCAGTTGTTTTCCTACACAATTAAGTATTTTATTTATGGGAACAAAACAAAATGACAACTTTTGCTTGAGATTCCTGCAGGCACTATATTTTTAATATCTTTGTCTTACTGTTACCTAGCACAGAGCCTTTCAAACAGGCATACTCTAAATGTTGAATAGATTATACCACCACCTACAATACACACATGCACACAGAATACATACACTTATTTGCATGATTTCCAAAGGGGTTCACAGGATTGATAGGAGTTTACGAAAGCACAAAATCTTATTTTGCACAGCACTTTAACTTTATAAGGCCCTTTACCTTCTCAGAAACGTAACAATTTTTTGACATATTTCTCCATGTAAGATCAATGAAAAAAATTTATAAAATATTGGAAATTGGTAAAATTATCATTACATTCAACAATTTGAGTTGAATCTAATATATTGTATTTTTTAAGTATTTTGGGGGAAATCAGGACAAAAGCAAGGTCAAATTGTAGAGTTTGGAGGTGAGTCATACTTTCTCTTCACGTTCCATATCTACTCCTTACTCAGATTCATTGATCTCAGTATGAAGTATTCTATTCTGTAGTCATAGTTTTTGGTAATAGCAGAGTCTGCCTTTAAAAGTATGGCTGATACCTAAAAATACATTGGGCCATTTCTCTCGTGTTCTGGATATTTTCCATTTGCTCCTTTATATCTGAGCTCTCCTTTTTTCCCACCCTGCTTAGAGTCCCAGGAGACTGACCATTATGGACTAAATTAGCAGGCTCCTTTATACTCTGGCTTGCAGTTGTGTGCCAATGATAGGCACTGTCAAGGTATCACAAGGTAGAAAAGGGAGAGATTAGAATATTTATTGCTCCTCTATTAAAGCCACCTTAACATTTTCCAGGTTTTGGTAACAACTCTCTCCCAATGATCCTTCATGTCTAAAGAGGCTTAGATAAGCCTCAACCATCATGGGTGTAAGGTAAAAGCTTTTTGCTTTTGCTACAACTGGGATATTTCATTATCCCTGGTTGTTTTTCCTTACTCTGTTCGCACTCATTAATTGTTCCTTTATTAAACTCTCATTTATCTTGTTAGAGTTTGCCATCTGTTTCTAGCCAGACCTTGAATGATATGCTAGACTAGGTTTTGGTGTGGTTTTGGTTTATTTTCCATGCTGTGCTGTACCAGCTCTTCTCTTTGTTCAGGATCCAGCTGTAAAGTTACTGCCTCTAAAATATGAATTTTTGATCCTAATAAATCTGTGTTTGAATTAAAACTCCAACACTTATTAGCTGTGTGACTTTGTGTAAATTTCTCCATATTTTTGAACTTTAGTTTCCTTCTTTATAAAATTAGGGGAAATACCCCCATTCAAAGTTGTGAGCTCTTAAAATTATTTTCAAAAGCTCCTGGCACTAAATTTAGGTCTCAGTAAATGTTAGTTATTTTTCTTCTCCCTCTTTTTCTGACGAACTTTATCATATTTTACTTTTTATTTTCTATTATGCATTTGTTTGTATGCTGCTTTGACTCTGTTTTCTAATTGTTTCTGAACTATAGAGAGAGTTGCCTTGCCTTTCTGAGTTTACTCTGAATTTCAAAGGGCAATGGGTCATAGAGAAATACTAAAAATAACTAAAAATTATGTGTGTTTAGAATTTTAAAAAGTTTACTCACACTATTATAGTTAATCTTCAAACTCTGAAAAGGAAGAATATATTTTTCTCTCATTTCACAGATGACGGAACTAGGCACAGAGAAATTAATTATCTAATTTCTCTAATAATGAGCTAAATGGTGGTGAAACATGACTCAAACTCAGGTTCTCAGGTTTTAATCCCCTTCATTTCTATTATACCATAATGGACTTGTTTTGCTTCTTGAATACATTATCCTTTTTGAATTCATATTATCTTAGGTGATTGGTAAGTTATATCTATCTTTTTTACTTTTCCCACTTCCTTTTTTGATGAGTTGGCTACTATTTTTATCTAATCTCTCTTCATTATGCTTATGATTTTTATCCCTTCTCATTTACTTTTTCTCCAGAGATCATAATCATAAAAACTTGAAAATAATCATAACTTAGAAACACAGAAAGGAGGCCAACTAATTTATACTTCGTTTCTTCCAGAATTATTTTCTGGATTTGGTCTTGCTTCCTGATGTGAGAAGTAGTTTTTGTTCCTTTTTCAGTCCTGCACATAGCTAGTGTCTTTGAATGTGTATCCCTGTGGTTATATATTGACCTTTCCTAATGTTAGGTAATATAGGAACACTTCATGAAAGGCAATGTAGTAAAGTAGAAATGACAGCAGCGTCATTGCTAGAGTAGCCTGGGTTTAAATCCTGCATCTGACATTTACTAGTTGTGTGACTTTGGGTAAGTTACTGTTAAACTTGCCCTTTAAAATTCAGATTCCTCATTTTCAAAATGGTAACGGCAGTGGAGGTGGGGCGTGTGTGGTAAGAATTATGTATCTTGCAGAGTTCTTGTGATAATTAAATGTGATAGTATATATAATGTATCACATTGTAGATTTATAATAAATAGTGGTTTTTATTTTCATTATTACCATTTACTATTATTAAAAGACACACAAAAGAATCTCTGTTTTTTTAAGTTCTTGTTCAGTCCACTAGGTGCATTTAGTAATAAATAGGATAATTACTGGACTTGGAGTTTGGCCAGACCATTGCCAAACAGACTTCAAAAGGCATAGCATCTTAGAGGTGCCCAGTGTGAAAAATCTCCTTTGTTCTTTTTGCTTGCCTCCCTTTATGATCAATAATGCCTTCTGCTTTGGTGATGGCACTGATTGGGTATTTTAAGGCAATTTTTAGGATTAAGCCTCTCAGTGTACCACAGCAGGTTGAAGCCTGGATGGGTCTGGTAACAATACAATCTTTCTCTCATGGAGATTAAGACTTCCTAACAATGTCTCTAGGCTCTTTTGGCCTCCTTTTTCTGGTTAGCAAGAGCACTAAAATGCTTATAAAAAGGTTTGCCATGGATGAGAAATTTCTGGTACCAATGACTTTCTAATTCATTTCTTTTATGGAGGTAAAACAAAAAAAAAAAATCAAGAATAGGAGGAGAAAATATGTAGTGAGAGAAGAATTAAAAAAATATTTAAGGAATATTAATAGTACATTAGATTTGGTAATGTCCAGATCTTTACTCATGTTGATTCTTCCTCTTTTCTTTCTCTAGTGAACTCCTAACTCTTTTAAGAATCAGCTCCAATATTTCTGTTGAAGCTTTCTCATTAGGCTGTGAGGCCCTTGAGAGGCAGGGCTATTTTTCTCATCTTTGTATGTGCCTACTGCGTAACACTGAACCTGGCATATAAAAGGCATTTGACAAATGCATAAGGCCAACCAGAATATTTTCACAGTATCTGAGGATTAGGAAGTCTCGCTTCTCCCATGTAATTCAACCGCAATGTTCGCTACTTCCCTAAAAGACTGTTCTGGGGGTTGCTGGTTAAATTTATCTTTTATTCAAGACACTAGTAGAAAGCTATAAAAGATCATGCTGAAAGAGAAATATCAACTGGCCTGGAGAAGTCAAACTAAATGACATCTGAATGTAAACCTACATGACACAGTTCCTGGCACTTTTATAAACTGAGAGATGTGTGAGACCCAGCTTATCTTGGCTTTAAGGAGATCTCAGTCTTGCTGTAGACCAAAGACACACTGAAAAGTAGTCTATTTAAGGCAGAGTATAGTTAGGAGCTAAAAGATATGTGGTAGAGTTATAGGAGAGGGAGTAATTACCATAGTCAGAAAGGCCAGCAAATGCTACCTAGAAGAGGTAAGACTTCAACAAAGTTTTGAAAGAGTTCAAGGGCAGAGAACCCCAGCTAAACTCCAGGTAGAACCTCAGGCAGAAGAATGTTGGCTCATTTTGTAGGACTCGTTTTGGGGACTATGTGGTGACATAACTATCTGGAACAAATAAGATACAGTTTTACTGTTTTTTTGTTTTTGTTTTTTTGTCTTTTTTACAGTTTTACTGTTTTATAAACAGTAGTAAATAGGAAAATGAATAAGTGGAATTTTAAATTAAAAACAGAATACTATTTACATTAACACTTTAAAAAATTACTTACATGTAAATTTCATAAGCTATATTAAAGTCTACATAAGGAAAATTATAAAACTCTGATGAAAGGAGTAAAAAAGAACTAAATAAGTGGGGAGATAGTCCATGTTCATGGACAGGAAGACTCAGTATTATCAGGATGCCAGTTCTTCCCAACTTGATTTATAGATTCCATGCAATTCCAGTCAAAATCCCAGAAAGTTATTTTCTGGATGTCAACAAATTGATTCAAAAGTTTATATGGAGACAGGGCAAAAAAAAAAAAAAAAAAAAATAGCCAACACAATATTGAAGGCGATCAAAGTTGGAGAACTGACACTACCTGACTTTGAGACTTACCATAAAGCTATAATAATCAAGATAGTGTGGGGTTGGCAAAAAGAATAAACAAATAGATCAATGGAACATAACAGAGAGCCTAGAAATAGACCCATATAAATATAGTCAATGAACTTTGACAAAGGAACAGACACAATACAATAGAGAAAAGATAGTCCCTTCAACAAATGATGCTGGAAAAACTGAACATTCACATACAAAAAGTGAATTTAGGCACAAAATTTACCTCTTTAGCAAAAATTGGATCACAGACATAAATATAAAATCCCAAACTATAAAACTTCTAGAAGATAATATAGGAAAAGTCTAGGTGACCTTGAGTTGGTGATGACTTTTACATGTAACACCAAAAGCATAATCCATGACAGAAAGAACTAATAAACTGGATGGAGTTCAGTAAAACCAAATATTTCTGCTCTGTGAAAGACACTGTCGAAGAGAGTGAAAAGACAAGCCAGAGATTGGGAGAAAATATCTGCAAAATATATTTTGCAGATATAGGGCTATTGTCCAAAATATATGAAGAACTCTTAAAATTCAGCAATAGGAAAATAAACAACCCAACTAAAAAAAATGGGCAAAGAACCTGAACAGACACCTCACCAAAGAAGATATGGAAGTAATAAATAAATACAAAGATGCTCCACATTATATATCATCAGGGAAATTAAATTAAAACAGGGAAATACCATTGTACATCTATTAAAACAACCAAAATCCAGAACATTGACAACACCTAATGCTGGTGAGGATGTGGAACAGGAGGAACTTTCATTGCTGATGGGAACACAAAGTGGTACATCCACTTCGGAAGACAGTCCTACAAACTAAACATACTCTTAACCATAGAATCCAGCAATTAAAACAAAAAAATAAAAAGAATCCAGCAATCATACTCCTTGATATTTATTCAAATGAGTTGAAAACTTACATCCACAAAAAAACCTACACAAACATTTTTATTGCAGCTTTATTTATAATTGCCAAAACTTAGAAGCAACCAAGATGTGTTTCAGTAGATAAATGAATAAGTAAATGGTGATAAGTCTGAATGAAGAAATGTGTTTCAGTGCTAACTGGACTGGAAGAGATTATGTTGAGTGAAATAAGTCAAGCAGAGAAAGTCAATTATCATATGGTCTCACTTACATGTGGAGCGTAAGGAAAAACATGGAGGACATTGTGAGAGGGAGGGGAGGGATGAATTTGGAGGAAATCAGAGGGGTGAAGAACCATGAGAGACTGTGAACTCAGAACAAGGGACTGAGAGTTTTGGAGGGGAGTGGGTGGGGGGATGGGCGAGCCTGGTGGTGGGTATTGAGGAGGGCACGTATTGCATGGAGCACTGGGTGTGGTACATAAACAATGAATCTTGTAACACTGAAAAAATAAAAGTATTTGGGGATAAAAAAAATAAATAAATAAATAAATAAACAAAAAACAAAAAAAACAAGAAATAAGCAACCAGCTCATGAAAAGACATGGAGGAACCTCAAATGTATTTTAGTAGGTGAAAGAAGCCAATCTTAAAAGGTTACATACTATACAATTCCAGCTGTATGACATTCTAGAAGAGCCAAAAGGCGATAGTAAAATGATCAGTGGTTGCCAGTTGTTGGATGGGGTAGAGACAAGGATGAATAGACAGAGCATAGCAGATTTTTATAGGCTAATACTCTACATGGTATAATGGTGGAAACGTGTCATTATACATTTGTTCAAATCCATAGAATATACAACACCCAAGAGTGAACCCTAATGTAAACCGTATACTGAGTGATAATGATGCCTCAAGGTAGGTTCATTAATTGTTACAAATGTACCACTATGGTAGGAGATGTTGATAATGTGGGAGGGTATGGGTTTGTGGGGACAGGGTTATATGGGAAACCTCTATACCTTCTCTCAGTTTTGCTGTGAACCTACAACTGCTCTTTAAAGATGCCTATTTAAATAGTAGTAAAGTGTCTTGAAATAGAAAATAAAGGAAAACTGCCTGAGTTTTGGCTTCATCCTAAATAGCAGCCATTGAGAGATAAATCAGTAGTTTAACAAAATAAAGCTGGTTCCTGTGCTTTAGATTGTTTGGGAAGAGGTGGGACAGCTAGATAGCAGAACACTGTTGTCCTTCAGCCTCTCTCAAGGGCATGATGGCTATCAAGGACATGGGAGTGTTGGCATATTAGGGAAAATTCATAATAATGTTAAAGACCTTCTATTTATGAATACCATAGAGTATAATTTGAATGGCATTTTAAAGTATTGGTAGGATATCAGGCTAAGGAATTTTGTGTTTAACACATAAGTAGCTGGTAAGAAACCAAGATGAGAGTGAGTATAAAATGGATTGGAAGGGTCAGAGGCAATAGCCCTAGTCTGGGCCTACATAGAGCTTTGTCTGCTGCTGTGATGTGATTATGGTTAAATTTCCTTAAATGAAGGATATTAAGGCCCTGTGGGTCAAGCAAACTTGTTTTCAGAATTTCTGTGGGTCTTTGGGTTAAAAATACCTGGGCTACAATCCTGATTCATGTTCGTACTTTCTGTGTGATCTAGAATATATCACTTCACCTGTCTGGACTTCATTTCCTAATGGATAAAATGAGAATAATAACAATAACAATAATACTTAATTTGCAGGGCTGTTATGAGAATGAAATACATTTGTAAAGAATCTAACACTCAAAGATTTGTTCCCTTTAGAAATGCAGGGAGAGAAGACTGAGCTAGGAGAGGTCCAGTCAAGAGGAATCTTCAAGACTGAGGCCATATCCCTGTGACTACTACCATCCAAGTGCTGTAAAGAGGCTAAGAACTATCCGTAAATAGGACCCTATAAATATAGATCAAAACATCCTCATTGACTGTCAAAAATAAGATCACAGCAGCAGTAAGGCACCCAGATGAAACACACCAGCACTTATCCACAGTGAAATCTATAAAGTGCTTTCGATTGCTCAGGGGATCTTTAGATATAGCATCATTTTCTCTATCTTATGGATGACTTGGCCACCTCCACTATGAATTTTTCATGATTCCCCTGACCCAGCAGCTCTTGCCTGTGGAGAGAGTAATACACTATTGATTTCGGAGTTAGGTTTCTGCCTTTTTCGCCACAACAGGATTTTTGTAGCCTAGAAACCTCAATCTCCAATTATTCATTAGAGACTCGGGCAACTTTTCTTAGATCTGGAATTCAGAAGGTGAACCATTTAGCTGCTGGTGTCAAAGATAGCCTTTATAGTGGAATTTTAACTGATCTCAGTAATGAGAGTAGCTATTATTAAAAACTTCCTAATTAAACAAGCAGAGGTAGGATTATAAGACAGTGCCAAGAAGACACAATATTCTTTGCTTCTCTTACAATTAGAATGTTTTTGTAAGCATAGCTTTTGGAATGAACATATTAAAAAATATACTAGAAACTAAAAGAGAATAAAAAAATAAGAGAAATATAACAGGGAAATCCAGTTCAATTTTTAGTATTTTTTCCTTCTGTGTAATTTTTGGAATAGATGTCTAGGTGATTCTTATTTTCAGTGGCCCTTGGTCATGTAAGAGAAGTGAAAAGAGGCCATGCTGTTGGTAGTTTTTATTTAAACTGCTTTTAAGAAATCAAAAAATCCATATCTTACATCCTGTGAAAACTCATTCTTGGCATTACCATGGTAACAAGACTTTTAAAAAGGAGTTAACTGAAATTTAGCTGCATATATTATTTCTTTGTGATTCATACTTCATAAAAATGCAAATGTCACACTAATACATGTTTTACCTTAATGTTTTATACCACCTTTTAGTCTTAATTGATCTAATGTTTTCCTTAATTAAATTTTGTTCTTCTTTGAATGGCTTTTCTCCACCCCTCCCTCTCCCCCAATCCCCTCTTCTGTGGACCCATCAAACTATGCATTTCGACAGGGTGACATGCAATTTAGGAAACTGTCACACAGGAGATCAATCATCCCAACCTAAGAACTCAACAAAAGATTTTTGGAAAACTGCTTGTCCTGCCTAGAAATTCAGCCTATCCTTCTACTTGGGTAGAATTTTGGCATCTTCTTTTGTGCCCTTGCCCATCCTCTCACCATTTGAATCTCCAGAAGACTGAGAAGCAGGATACACTAGTGGGGAGAGTATAGCCAGTACATCCTGGATAAAAATGCAGTCTTCACATTTTCCTGCTCTGTGACCTTGTGCAACTCATTTAACTGGTCTTTTAATTCACAGTTTTCTAATAGGTAAGATAAGGTTAAAACAATACCTTTGTCACAGAACTTTTGTGAGGATGTTAAATGTGATAATGTTCTTAAAGTACTTGGCATAGTGTTTGGCACAACATCTATGCTCAGCAAATAATAGAATTATCTTTTATTTATAATAATAGTAATTATGAGGAAGTAGAGAAAATATTATTCACATGAATTACTTTCATTGAGAGCTTTGTATTTGTTTGGAAGATATTTGGTAAACTCGGGATGAATAGTTAAACTCCAAGAGTAATGTATTATTCCTGAGAAGAGATGACAAATTTGGCTTTTTCATTTCAGAGAGTGAAAGAGAATAAAAGTAAATAGAGAGGGGAATGGAGGGGTGAGAGCGGGTTGAGCTAGTGAGATGGAGATAGGTTTTGCACCACCCGAATGGCACATTCTAGCAATGCCCAGGTATTTTGTGTTAAACAAATCTATGAAATGGCTTGTGGAAGTAAAGTGTGTAAAGTGTGTTTGTGTATAAGAGAGTAGAATGAGAGAAGAGATGAATTTCTCACCCTAATTGACATGGGCTAGAAAAAACAGCAAGTAGTGACACTGCCCTTGAAATCAGAGACTATCTTAAAGATCCAAGCCTCAGAATTCAGAGGAGACACATGTGTATTTATATAGACTGAAACTGGGTGGAGAGTGTGGGGGTAGTTTTGTCCATTTTGCATAGATCTCTAAGAGATAGAAATGCTTCAACTAGCATCTGGGTTTTAAAATGGTAATGTCAACCACTTCTTCCCCCAGCTATATTGAAGTCAAATCGACAAGAAGAATTTAAAGTGTGACCAGTATATTTAAAGAGTGACAAATATATTTATAGTGTACCATGTGATGATTTTATATATATTTACACATTGTGAAATAACTACCATAATCAAGTTAATTAACACATCCATCATCCCAAGGTTAACTTTTGGGGGAGAGGGGTTGGGTAAAAATGCTTAAGGTATACTCCCAGCAAATTTCAGGCATACAATACGGTATTATTAACTGTGGTCACTATACTATACTAGATTTTCAGAACACAATCATCTTATAACTGAAAGTTTGTATCCAACCAACATCTTCCCACTTCCCCCACTCCCCAGTCCCCAGCAACCACCATTCCATTCTGTTTATTTGAGTTCCCATAGGCCTTAAAGGACTCTCCAGTGAAGCAACTCCTTGCTAGAAAGAGTGTTTTCCTTCTCCAGGGTCAGTTATTATTTCTTTGGGTTTTTTTTGTTTGTTTTGTTTTTTTTAATAGAACATCTTCATCCACAGGGATCAGAGCAGACTCTTCATTTCCAGCAGATGTATCCTTAGTGGCCAGTCCAACCATAGTGTCTCTTATCTCTGCACCATCTCTCCTTCCCCACTGCTTCTCACCCAGATTCCTGTTTTCTTTACCTTTAATTCAGGAAATAGCTGCTATGAGCAAAGATTTAGAAGTCAAATACCGACTGCTCAAATATAATTTTGAGAAAGTCATCTTCCTAATATTCTTGATTCTCTATTTTCTTCATTTATAAAATAGGTAATGATTCTACCCTCTCAGGGTCATTCTAAAAATTAAATGAGTTAATGTATTCAAAGCACATTGTACAAGATCAAACTTTTGTTATGTACTCAGTAAAAGTTAGTTACTTTCTTCTTCATCTGGACTTTAATAATTGCCTCCCAAGCTTCTTGAAGACACATGT
Organism: Potos flavus; assembly: GCA_028534135.1. NCBI lineage: Eukaryota > Metazoa > Chordata > Mammalia > Carnivora > Procyonidae > Potos > Potos flavus. Next base: position 131,817,228 of record CM052900.1, read on the forward strand.
CACCCTCTTGTCTTTGCCTTCTTTGTTGAGCCTGGCACCATGTGCATGCCCAGCATGTGGCATCAATTTGTCTTTCCCTCTATGTCCTCCAGTCATATTGAACTTATTCCAACTTCTTGAATGTACCATGTTCTCTCCTTCCTCTGGGTCCTTCAAAATGTAATTCATTCTGCTGAAGATGTTTTTTCTCTTCTTTTTCTGGCAAATTTTGAGGAAACTTATCAAATGTTAGCTTGAGATGAGTCTTCTTTAAAGAAGAATTCCTTGACTCTCCAAACTAAGTTAAGGATCTCCTTTTTAGGTTTTCTTCACCTCTTGTACTTTTCTTTTTCAGCATTTTGCCCTCTTGCAATAATTTCATCAATTGAAATTATTCCTATAATGTCTATATTTATTACAAGTCTGTAAACTATGTAAGGCAGAGATTGTGTCTATTTTGGTCAGTGTTTCTTAAATGTCTAGCATAGTACATGGGATGAAGGGCTGTATAAATGATTTGTAATTGATTGACTTTTAACATTATTCAGGTGCCACCTGAATAGGGCAGTATGCAAGTCATGGTTCCAGGGACATTAAGTGTCTAGTATAGTAATTTGTACTTAATAAATAAATAATGATTTAAGTCTGGGTTATGAGAAAAGTAGGATTGCATACACTTTAATAGTGTATAATAAAATAGTGTATAATGAAAAGCACACTTGCTTTTCATTTTTAAAGGCTATCTTTGTTTCATTAAGGAATTATTTCCCAAATTGCTTGCTAGATAGAATATTAGTCTGACAGCTATTAATGATTATGAGAAGGACTTTATTATACTCTTTGACCTTCTAGGAGAGTCACAATGAATATGGGCATTTTTAAGATTTTGAGAAGTCTGCTAATAATGAAAGTGGGCTAACATTGCTTCATCCAGTATTTCCAAAATATATCCTATCACTGTTACCCTTTTTGCCTGAACACCTATTAACATTTAGTGTAATATAAACCATATAGGAAACAGTGATTTGAGGAGTAGCACAATTTTCTTCTACTTTCACTTTAAATAACCCAGCTAGGTTATTTAAATGTTCAAAGTTTTTAACTAAATGGAAAATAGATGCCTTCCCACTAACATAACTCAATAACTCTAGAATGATTAAAGTTTTCATCTTGAAGATCCTTTGAAGTCATAAAGTTGATGTATGGTATTATACATGAAGAAGGACAAAAACGTTTCCTGCAGGAATATACTGCGCTGGGGAAAGTCACAAGCTCCTTAAGACAGAGGGCTTGGGGACAATCCTGGCTTCACCCTTGTTACCTGTGGGATTTTGGCCAAAATTCCTATCCTTTCTATGCTTGCCAACTGCCTCACTTTGTATATTGAGGTTACAAGCTAGGGTGGTAGTTTGCAAATGGAGAGGAGGTACAGAAATGAGAGATCCTGGGAGGGCCTTAGTGTTTGTCTGGGAAATGAGAATCCAGTTTTAAGTCCCCCAGGGTGAGCTGCTCTGGGAAAAATAGTTGGATTTGTAGAAAGAAAACATCGCTATGTAATCTTGTTAGGACTGTGACATATTTACAGAGTTAGTGAAATAAAAAATATTTTGTTGCTAACAAAAGCTGTATTTGTCTTTGGTTTTATTCTCAAAGCATACATTCTAAAACTTATTTTCTCTTGCTCACTCATGCTATGAATTAATTGCATTTCAAACTTGGGTACCCAATAAAAGAAGTCACCTATCATGTCCAAAAAATAAATAAATAAATAAAAGGAAAAGGTCCCAAATCTCTGTTCTGAATATGTCATTCTCTTCTGCAAATTTCAGTGACTCTCTTTAGCCTGCAGCAATGTTTCTAAAATGGTGTTCTTTGGAGCACAGGGTGATTTTGAGGTGTTCCTCGACAAGAGTGTTTTATAGAAAATAGGTTCAGAAAATGCAGCTTTAAACAAAGCTTAAAGCTACTGTACTATAGACATCTAAAAAATAATTCTATCATTTAATTTAAAAAAAACATGCATCTTGAACAAAATTCAGAAGGTATGAAATAGTATATGAAGAGAAGTAAGTTTCCTCTCTCTCGTTCTCCAGCTATCCCATTCTCCCTAGAGGCAACCAATGATAGGAGTTTCTTATATACCCTTTTAGAAATATTTGTATACAAGTAGATGCGTTTAATATTCTCTTTTTAAGTTTAATATTTAATGCAATACTGTACATCTTATTCACATCCTTGCTCTTTTTTCTTCACCTAGCAAAGTCATATTGTAGAGAATAGTAGTAGTCAGCATTTATAGATCACTTACTATGAGCCAGCTCTCTCTGAAGGACTTTACATGTAAATATCCATTGAATTATCATAGCTGTGTGAGATATATATTATTTACCCCCATTTTACAGATGAGGAAACAGGAACAGAGAGGTTATGTGACCCTCATAAGTTGTAGAACTGGGTTCAAAAGTGACAGTTTGGATCTGGAGACTTTGCTTTCAACCACTATACCTCTCTACCATGATGTCTAAGTAAATTAGGATTTATTTTTAAATAATATTTGCGTGGTTGTTCATTATAAGAATATATTAGAATTTATTTAGCCATTTCTTTATGTATGGACATTTGTATTATCTATTTTATTTTATTATAAAGAATGCTGCAATGACTATTCCTGAAAAGTGATTTTATTCATGAGCAAGGATATGTGTAGGATAAATTTCTAAAAGTAGAATTACTAGATTAAAGAATAGGTAGATTTTTAATTATTATAAGTGTTGTCAAATTGCCCTCCATAAGGATTATATTAGGTTGAATCTGGGGAAATTGCTTTTTGGTAAATAAAAAATAGTAACTATCAACATTTATTTTTCATAAGCATTTATACTTTCAGCAAGTGTAACACAAAAACGGGGCCATTGGAACAGTCTTCCTTGGTTCAGGCAATAAGGGGGTGCATTTTCTAACGATAATTCTAAGCGGTAATAAAACAGGCTAAAAGCCAGTCCACTCTTTATTTTCATAGTAAACTGACAATTTTTTTTTCTTTTAGTGGGGAGAGAAAGCAAGTGGGGAAGGACAGAGGGAGAGAGAGAATCCTATGCATGCTCCACACCCAGCACACAGATCCCAATGTGGAGCTTGATCGCTTGACCCTGAGATCATGACATGAGCCGAAATCAAGAATTGGATGCTTAACTTACTGAGTCGCCCAGACGCTGCTTAACTGGCAATTCTAAACAAAGTTAGTGACAAAATATTCCTTGCTGCCCAGAGAAACTACTTCTGTCACACTGCTTCACTTAGTATAACCGCTCCGTCCACCAGCTATGTATGGGTGTGAATTTTAGACCTCCTATAATTAAACTTCAGTTGATTATTCCTCTTTTAGTGTTTTAAAAATTTTTATTGGACCACACTTCACATACCATAAAATTCACCTATTTAATATACAATTGGTGGAACGGGGAATATGGAGTTATTGTCTAATGGATAGAGTTCATTCCATCATTTCAGCCACTCACATCATGTGTGTATTGGAGGACCATGGTCTCTAAGAATAAAATTCAATGGTTTGACATTTATTCTCTTCTTCCCCTGCCGCCAGCATCTGGTCATGAACTAGAAATAAATTGGCAACTCATCTGTTTTTTGCAGCATCTAAAGATGATTATATCCACGATCAAGCATAAATAAATATGCACGCTAGAATATTAAAATAAAATAAACAATTCAATGGTGTGATGATTTTTAAAAATAAATCGACAGGGGCGCCTGGGTGGCTCAGTGGGTTAAGCCTCTGCCTTCGGCTCATGTCATGATCTCAGGATCCTGGGATCTAGCCCCGCATCGGGCTCTCTGCTCAGCGGGGAGCCTGCTTTCCCCTCTCTCTCTGCCTGCTTGTGATCTCTCTCTCTCTGTCAAATAAATAAATAAATAAAAATCTTTTAAAAATAAATAAATAAATAAATCGACAGGCGGTCATCAGCACAATTCACATTTAGAATATTTCTGCCAACCTAAAAAGTATCTTTGTGCCCATTTGCAGTTAATAACCACTCCGATGTCCATTCCTAAAGAACTACAGATTTGCTTCGTGTCTCTGTAAATGTCTTTTTTGGGGGTATTTTATATAAATGGAATTATATAATAGGTAGTCTTTTGCATCTCGGTTTTTTCACTTAGTGTAATGTTTTCAAGGTTCATTTGTTGTATCATGTATCGATAGTTAATTCCCTTTTGTTTCTGAATAGTATTACATTGAGGGATATCTGACATTTTCTTCATTTATTTACCAGTTAGTGGACATTTGGATTGTTATAAGGTTTTTGGATATTATGAATAATACTGCTATAAACATTCTGAGGAATCTGGCTTCAGGCCAAAATCTTATGTCTGATCTTTTAGCCCTGACCCTAAGCAAGTGCAAGGATGTACTTGGCAGGTGTCACGGGGGAAGCTGTCCTTCCCTCAAAAGGCTCTGTGCACAGCAAGGACATTGTCGTATTCTGGAGAGAGTTGTGGTCAAGGACTCTACTCCCCTGACCCCAAAGCTGTGTTCATAGGCATAACTGACTTCCTAGTCAAGGAACCTCCATTAAAAGTCCTTCTTATCATATATGGAATTTAAGAAACAAAACAGATGAACATAGCAGAAGGAAAGAAAAGAAAGGAGTCCTTCAAAAAAAAAAAAAACTCTAGTTAGTTAATATATAGTGTAGTATTGGTTTTAGGAGTAGAATTTAGTGATTCATCGCTTACATATAATACCCAGTGCTCATCCCAGCAAGTGCCCTCCTTAATGTCCATCATGCATTTAGCCCATCCCCCCACTGACTTCCCCTTCAGCAACCCTCAGTTTGTCAGTTTGTTCTCTGTATTTAAGAGTCTTGTGTTGGGGTGCCTGGGTGGCTCAGTCGTTAAGCGTCTGCCTTCAGCTCAGGTCATGATCCCAGGGTCCCGGGATCAAGCCCTGCATCGGGCTCCCTGCTCAGCGGGGAGCCTGCTTTTCCCTCTCTGACTCTCCCTGCTTGTGTGCTAGCTCTCGCTATATTTCTCTCTGTCAAATAAATAAATAAAACCTTTAGGAAAAAAAAAAGTCTTATGTTTTGCCTCCCTCTCTTTTTTTTTTTATTAAAGATTTTATTTATTTATTTGACAGAGAGAGAGATCACAAGTAGGCAGAGAGGCAGGCAGAGGGAGAGGGAGAAGCAGGCTCCCTGCCAAGCAGAGAGCCCGATGCGGGGCTCGATCCCAGGACCCTGAGATCATGACCTGAACCAAAGGTAGAGGCTTTAACCCACTGAGCCACCCAGGTGCCCCTCCCTCTCTGTTTTTATCTTATTTTATTTTCCTTCTCTTCCCCTATGCTGATCAGTTCTGTTTCTTAAATTCCACATATGAGTGGAATCATGTGATTTTTGTCTTTCTCTGACTGACTGATTTCTCTTAGCATAATACACTCTAGTTTCATCTGCGTTGTTGCAAATGGCAAGATTTCATTTTTTTTATTATGTTATGTTAGTCACCATACAGTACAACATTAGTTTTGATGTAGTGTTCCATGATTCATTATTTGCGTATAACACCCAGTGCTCCATGCAGTATGTGCTTTCCTTAGTACCCATCACTGGGCTCACCCCTCCCTTTGCCCCCCGCTTAGTTTGTTTCCCAAAGTCCGTAGTCTCTCGTGATTCATCTCCCCCTCTGATTTCCCCCCTTCATTTTTCCCTTCCTTCTCCTAATGTCCTCCATGCTATTCCTTATGTTCCACATATAAGTGAAGCCATATGATAATTGACTTTCTCTACTTGACTTGTTTCACTTAGCATAATCCCCTCCAGTTCCATGTATGTTGATGTAAAAGTTGGGTGTTCATCCTTTCTGATGGTTGAATAATATTCCATTGTATATATGGACCACATCTTCTTTATCCATTCGTCTGATGAAGGGCATCTCGGCTCTTTACACAGTTTGACTATTGTGGACATTGCTCCTATGAACATTGGCATGCATATGGCCCTTCTTTTCACTACATCTGTATCTTTGGATAAATACCCAGTAGTGCAATTGCTGGGTCATAGGGTAGCTCTGTTTTTAACTTTTTGAAGAAACTCCACACTGTTTTCCAAAGTGGCTGTATGACCTTGCATTCCCACCAACAGTGTAAGAGGGTTCCCTTTTCTCCACAACCTCTCCAACATTTGTTGTTTCTTGCCTTGTCAATTTTTGCCATTCTAACTGGTGTCAGGTGGTATCTCAATGTGGTTTTGATTTGAATTTCCCTGATGGCCGATGAAGATTTCATTCTTTTTGATCACCAAGTAATATTCCATTATATCTACCTATCCATCTATCTGTCATCCCTCTATCATCTATTTATCTATCTATCATCTATCTATAATCTGTATCTCCCACATCTTCTTTATGCATTTGTCAGTCAGTGGACATTTGGGCTCTTTCCATAATTTCCATATTGTTGCTGGTGCTGCTGTAAACACTGGGGTGCATGTGCCCCTTTGATTCAGCGTTTTTGTATCCTTTGGATAAATACCTAGTAGTGCAATTGCTGGGTTGTAGGGTAGTTCTATTTTAACTTTCTGAGGAACCTCCCTTTTGTCTTCCAGAGTGGTTGCACCAGTTCGCATTCCCAACAACAGTGCAAAGGGCTTCCAAAAAAGGAGTCCTTCTTATCAGAAGCTGTGGCCGAGGCACTGTTCCAGGAGCCTTGCTGAGATCTCCTTATCAGGGTTCTTGAATAAGGCTTTTCTTCACTGACTCAATACTTTTCTACTCCTGCCCCTCCTCCTTTCCCTTCCCAAGACTCTCTTCCATAAAAAGGCAGGAGATTTTTCTTGGAGGCTCATGGCAGTGAGATGATTTCTTCCTTCGGTGCTGCATATTTTTACCTAATGCAATTTCTCAGGAAAAAATGAAACAGTGGGGAGCCAGTGGCTCTCCTTTTGGCCACTATTTTTTTTTTTTTTTTTAGCACATAAGAAAATTTTAACCATATTTATTTTTCTTATATATATTTATTGGCATTACAGTTCCCACATGCATGAAAAACTGGGATGTATACTCTTACATATTCATAGTCAATGACATTGGAGTATGTTGCTAGTAGGTGTATTAGTTTCCTAGACCTCTTTTGGCCTCTTGCTTGCGTCATTGCAGTAAGTAAAGGCTTGATTGTTACTTTCAGTTTAGATCATTGTCCTAATTTACCCCTCCACAGATGGTCATTCATTACATTCCTGTGTACATCTTTGTGAGGATATATATTTTTATTCCTCTTAGGTAGATATCTAGAAGTGAAATGCCTGTGTCTTATGGTAAATTTGTATTTTGCTCTTTAAGTCACTTCCAAACTGATTTCCAAAGGGACTACCAGTTTTCATTGCCACCAATAATGTATGAAGGTTTTACCTTCTCCATATCTTCACCAACACTTATTTTATATTTGAATATTAGCCATTCTAGTGGTTACTGAGTCTTATAGAAAATTTATCCTTTTTTTTT
>CM052900.1:131825221-131863582 GCA_028534135.1 Potos flavus
CGGGGCACAGGGCGTGAGCCCACGGCGTTAACGCGGGCGGAGAACACAGCGCTCGTCCCCCCCGCCGCTCTTTGTGTCTGGAGGCCCCGACGCCTTGCTCTGGCAGCCTCCAGGCCGAGCAGCAGATTTCTAAGAGTTCCGATTTTGTGCTCCGCTGCTCTGCGGCTTGCCGGGAGCCGGCCCCTCCCCCCGCGGTCTGTCTTCCCGCCGCTTCGGATTCACTTTTCCGCAAGTCCTACCTTCCGGAAAGTGGTCGATCCTCTGTTCTTAGAGTTGCTGTTCTTCTTCTCTTCTATCTCCTGCTAAGTTTGTAGTTGTTTAAAGTGGTTAGATAACTATCTAGCTGAACTTCTGGGATCAGTCACTATCTCCGCCTCCTACTTCTCCGCCATCTTGCTCCTCCCCCCCAAAATTTATCCTTTTAAAGTAGCTTTTTAATCAAATTGATTTCTTATTATGATTTTAATTTGCATTTCTTTAATTATTAGCACTGCTGAGCACCTTTTCAGCCATTTGAGCACCTTTATCAGCCATTGTATATCTTCTTTGATGAAATATCTTTTGAAATCTTCTGCCCATTTTTAAATAAATTTGACTACTTATTGAGTTGAATTAATTCTTTATATATTCTGGGTACAAATCCATTATCAGGTATGTAATTTGCCATTATTTTCTCTCAATATTATATTGGGTTTATCTCTTCATTTCTGTAATATTACCATTTGAAGTACAAAAGTTTTGAATTTTGATAAAGTACAATTTATTTTTTCTTTTATGGATTGCTTTTGGTGTCACATCTAAGGATTCTTTCCTAGTCCAAGGTTATGTGTCCTCTAAGAGTTTTAAGTCTTAGATGTAAGTATTTGATCTAGTTTGTGGTAACTTTTGTGTGTGATATTAGATAAAGATCTAAATTTATTTTTCCGAATGTAGGTATCCTTCTGGTCCAGCACCATTTGTCAAAAGATTATATGTTCCCCATTGAAGTTTCTTGACACATTTGCTGAAAATCAGCTGACTTTACATGTGTGGTTTTATTTCTGAACTCTCAATCTTGTTTATACATCTATATGCCTATCTTACTCTTAATACACCTGTCTTGGTTAATGTAGCTTTAAGTTTTGAAATTAGGTAATGTCAATTCCGAAAAGTTATTTTTTTTTTTAAATTGTTCGAGCTGTTCAAGCTTCTTTGTGTTTTCATATAAATATTTGGATCAGCTTATCATTTTTAGCAAAAAGCCTGCAAGGTTTTTGATAGTTATTATGTCAAATCTGTAGATCAATTTGGGAAAAATTGCCATCTTAATAATACAGAGCTTTCTAATCTGCAGACATGGAATATCTCCCCTCTTATTTAGATTGTATTTAATTTCTCTTAGCAATGTTAAGTTTCAGTGTATAATTCTTGCATTTCTTTCATTAAATTTATTTTCATTGTCTTATTATTACCGAATAATATATATGATACATAATAATATATGCAATTAACCAATCCATATGTTACTGGCTAGAATGGAATAGAAATGACAGAGACAGACATCATTTCCTTGATCCTGACCCTAGGGGAAAAGATTTTACTCTTTTACCATTAATTATGATGTGAGGTTGGAGGGTCTTTTTTTTTTTTTTTCTGGTTTTATTAAGAAATAATTGACATACATCACTGTATAAGTTGAGGGTGTATGACATTGTGGTTTGATTTATATGTTGTGAAATGATTACCAAAATAGGTTAGTTGACATCAACTGTGTCTTAGAGATACAATGGAAAGAAAAAAAAATTCTCTTTAAGATGAGAACTCTTAGGATCCACTCTCTTAACAACTTGTAAATTACAACATGATGACTACAGTTTATACTGCTATAAGGTATATAGGAAAGTTGTTAAGAAATATGGTTTTCATTGTTGTTGTTTTTTTTTATTTTTAGAGAGAGGGGTGGAAGAGGTACAGAGGGAAAAGAGAGAATATCCCATGCAGGCTCCACAATGAGCATGGAACCTGTCAAGGGACTTGATCTCATGACTCTGAGATCATGATCTGAGCCAAAATCAAGAGTCATAGGCTTTATTGACTGAGCCACCCAAGTACCCCAAGAAATAGGTTTTTATAGGTGCCCTTTATCAAGTGGAAAAAGTCTCCTTCTGTTCTTGATCTTGAGTATTTTTATGATTATTGGATGTTGGATTTGTCAAATGCATTTTTAGGATATCTATTTAGATAAACATGTGACTTTTGTCTTTTATTCTATTAATATGTAATATTACTATAATTTATTTTCAATTGGTGAACCAATCTTGAATTCCTGGGATAAATCCCATTTAATCATGGTATATAATTTTTTATAGAGGTAAAATTGGTGTAACATTATATGTTTCAGGTATCCAAATTTATGACTTGACATCTGTCTATACTACAAAGTGATCACCACTAAAAGGCTGATTACCATCTATCACCATACATTGACCCCTTCACCCATTTCACTGACTCTTCAAATACCTTTCTTTCTGTAACCATAAATTTGTTTTCTGTATCTATGAGGGGTTTTTTTATTGTTTTACTTGTTTATTTGTTTTATTTAGATTCCACATATGAATGAAATCGTATGGTATTTGTCTTTCTCCATCTGACTTATTTCACATTTCCATTGGATATTATTTTTTGCTTTGTCGAAAATTAGTTGACCATAAAATTGAGGGTCCATTTTTGGGTTTTCTATTATGTTTTATGGATCTATGTGTCTGTTTTTGTGCCAGTACCATACTGTCTTGATCGTTATAGCTTTGTAATAGAGCTTGATATCTGGAATTGTGATGCCACCAGCTTTGGTTTTCTTTTCCTTTTTTTTTCCCCCCAAAGATTGTATTTATTTGAGAGAGAAAGAGATAGAAAAAGAGAGAGAGGGAGCACAAGTGGGGTGAGGGGCAGAGAGAGAAGCAGACTCTCCAGTGACGGAAGGATCCCAATGTGAGGCTTGATCCTGGGAATCCATGATCATGACCTGAGCCAAAGGCAGACGCCCAACCAACTGAGTCACCCCGGCACCCCTGTTTTTCTTTTTCAACATTCCTCTGGCTATTCGGGTTCTTTTCTGGTTCCATACAAATTTTGACATTAATTATTCCAGCTCTTTGAAAAACATTGATGGTATTTTGATAGGGATTACATTGAATATGTAGATCTCTCTGGGTAGCATAGACATTTTAATAATAGTAAGTCTTCCAATCCATGAGCATGCAATGTTTTTCCATTTCTGTGTCTTCCTCAATATCTTTCATAATTGTTCTATAGTTTGTAGAGTACAGACCCTTTACCTGTTTGGTTAGGTTAATTCCTAGGTGTCTTATGGTTTTTGGTGCAATTGAAAATGGGATCAATTCTTTAATTTCTCTTTCTTCTGTCTCATTGTTAGTGTATGGAGATGCAACTCATTTCCCTGCATTGATTTTATATCCTGCCACATTGCTGGATTCCTGTATGAGTTCTAGCAATTTTGGGGTCGAGTCTTTTGGGTTTTCTACATAAAGTATCATGCCCCACTCACAACAATGAACAGATCATCTAAGCAGAAGATGAACAGGGAAATAAGGATTTTGAATGACATACTTGACCAGATGGACTTCACAGATATATACAGAATATTTCATCCTAAAGTAAGAGAATATACATTCTTCTTGGGTGCACAAGGAACATCCTCTAGAATTACATACCAGGTCACAAATCAGGTCTCAACAAGTACCAAAAGATTGGGATTATTCCCTGCATATTTTCAGACTACAGTGCTTTGAAAATGGAACTCAATCACAAGAGGAAATTTGAAAGAAACTCGAACACTTGGAGGTTAAAGAGCATCCTACTAAAGAATGGATGAGTCAACCAGGAAATTAAAGAAGAATTTAAAAAGTTCTTGGAAACAAATGAAAATGAAAACCCAACTTGTTCAAAACCTTTGGGATATAGCAAAGGTGGTTCAAAGAAGGAAGTACATAGCAATACCAACCTTTCTCAGAAAATTAGAAAAGTCTAATACACAAGCTAACCTTACACCTAAGAGTGCTGGAGAAAGAACAAGAAATAAATCCTAAACCAAGCAGAAAAGAAATAATAAAGATTAGAGCAGAAATCAATGAAATAGAAACCAAGAAGAGAACAGATCAATGAAACTAGAAGCTGGTTCTTTGAAAGAATTAATAAGTTTGATAAGCCCCTAGCCAGACTTATCAAAAAGAAAATAGAAAAAACCCAAATTAATAAAATTGTGAATGAAAGAGGAGAGATCATGACTAACACCAAGGAAATACAATTTTTTTTTAATATAAACAATTTTAAGAACATATTATGAGCATCTACATGCCAACAAATAAGGGACCCTGAAGAAATGCATGCATTCCTGGACACTTACAAACTACAAAAATTGAAACAGGAAGAAATAGAAAACCTGAACAGACCCATAACCAGGAAAGAAATTGAAGCAGTGATCAAAAATCTCCCAACAAACAGGAGTCCAGGGCCAGATGGTTTCCCAGGGGAATCCTACCAAACATTTATTTATTTATTTTTAAAGATTTTATTTATTTATTTGTCAAATAAAGAGGGAAGGAGAGAGAGCACAAGCAAGGAGAGTGGCAGGCAGAGGGAGAAGCAGGCTCCCTGCTGAGCAAGGAACCTGAGGCAGGACTTGATCCCATTATCCTGGGATCATGACCTGAGCCGAAGGCAGATACTGACTGAGTCACCCAGCTACCCTTCTACCAATCATTTAAAGAAGAATAAGCTCTTTCAAAAAATAGAAATGGAAGGAAAACTTTCAAACTCATTTTATGAGGCCAGCATTACCTTGATCCCAAAACCAGACAAAGACTCAACCAAAAAGAAGAATTACAGGCCAATATCCCTGATGAACATGGATGCCAAAATACTCACCAAGATAGTAGCCAATAGGATCCAACAGTACATTAAAAGGATTATTCACTATGATCACGTGGGATTTATTCCTGGGCTGCAGGGGGCTCAACATTTGCAACTCAATCAACATGATATGTCACATTAATAAAAGAAAGGACAAGAACAATACAGTCCTCTCAATTGATGCAGAAAAAGCATTTCACAAAACAGCATCCTTTCTTGATTTGGTTAAAACTCTCCACAGTGTAGTGATAGAGGGAACATACCTCAATATCGTAAAAGGCATCTATGAAAAGCTCACAGTATCATTCTCATTGGGATAAATTGAGAGTTTTTTCCATAATGCCAGGAACACAACAGGAATGCCTGCTCTCACCACTCTTGTTCAACATAGTACTACAAGTCCTAGCCTCAGCAATCAGACAATAAAAAGAAATAAAGGTGTTCAAATTGGCAAAGAAGATGTCAAACTCACTCTTCGTATATTAATCTTTTTATTTTCTGATTTTGATTATATTTTCTTAATGTAAAAAATGTCAATATAGAGAAATAAACCCAGAATCAACCTCCCATAGTTTCTCCAACAGAGATAATTCCTGTGGACTTTTTAGTGTCTTTTTCTTCTGTCCCTTCCACCTTTCTATTCAATGGGCAATTGATTAAAGAAGTACTCTCTTATGTCGGAAAGTAGGCTCCTTCTCTTTTTTCCTTTTCTCTGTATATCCTTTTAAATTGGTGTTTTGAATTCTGCATATGATTTTTTTCCAGCTTTTTCATTAGAGATTATATTCTGATTTTTCCTGTGTTGTTAAATATTCTTCACGATCATTATTTTGATAATTATATTTAATTTATGAATGTGCCATTATTTATTTATTTTTCTTGATGTTGAGCTCTCTGCTTATTTCCAAATTTTGCTACCATAAATACTATTGTAATGAACATCTTGATCAATGAAGCTTGTCCTTATTTTGTCTTATCTCCTTGATGATAATCTGTTAGAACTGGAATTTATGGGTCAATTTTTAAATTGCTTTTAATATATTTCTATATGCATTTAAAAATGTAGTTTTCTCAATTTAGTGTATGTGATATTCATAAAGACTACTTTCAAATATTATAAGGAGTATATTTTTGTATTTTGTCAGGGTCATGAGATGTATGAAAGTACCCTTACTATAGGGTACTCTGCCAAGTAAGAGTCAAAGTAAGCGTCTTATGAGATCCATTTGTCACAAGATGAATAAAAATAAGGAAGAGTAAACTGTTTTTTATTTAAGTAAAATAAGTGCTCATTGCTACACAGGGTTCTCTTGATTCTGTCAGCAAGTTTCAATTAATCTTAAATGGGAATCCGAATCTCACACTTAGGACTGATATTGCCCAATTCTTTGTCTCAGTAATAAACTGGCATTGTCATCACCATTCAAAATGTGTAAATATAGGTATCTTTTCCATTTTCATTCATTTATAAACTTGATTATATGGAATAGAATTTCCATTTTTAAAACATTTACTGAGGTATAATTGACATAGTATTTTTAGTATTATATGTCCAAGTTAGTGGTTTAGCATTTGTGTACATTGCAAAATGATTGCTACAATTCTAGGTAACATTTGTCACCTTACAAAGTTAATGCTGTATTATTGACTATATTCCCCATGGTATATATTACATCCTTATCACTGATTTATTTTGTAACTGGACTTGTATTTCTTAATACTCTCAGCCTTCTATCCCCTCAACCCTCCTCTCATTCTGTGTATCTAAGAGTCTGGATTTTGTTTTGTTTTGTTTTGTTTTTTATTTTTTAGATTTCACATGGAAGTGAAATCATGCAATATTTATCTTTCTGTGTGTAACTCATTTCACCTGCTATAATACTCTCAAGATCCATCCATGTTGTTGCAAATGGCAAAATTTCTTTCATTTTTTTATAACTGAGTAGCATTCCATTGTATATATGTGTATATATATATACACCCATGCACACATACATACATACACACACACCATATCTTCTGTATTCTTTATCCATCAATGCACAGTTAGGTTCTTTTCATATTTCAGTGTTGTAAACAATGCTTCAGTGAACCATAGAGGTGCATATATCTTTTAAATTAGTTTTATATATCTTTTAAATTTGGTTGTTTGTTTTTTTTTTTTCATTTTCTTTCGGTAGATATCCAGTAGTGGAAATGCTGGATCATATGTTAGCTCTATTTTTAAATGTTTGAGGAATCTCTGTATGTTTTCCATAGTGGCTGTATCAATTTACATTCCAATCAACAGCATATGAGGGTTCTCTTTCTCCACATCCTCACCACTTGTTATTTTTTTTCTTTTTGATAATAGCCACTCTGACATGTGTAAGGTGATAGCTCTTTGTGGTTTTCATTTGCATTTCCCTGTTAATTACTGATGCTGAACATCTTTTTATATGCTTATTGGCCTTCTGTTTCTTCTTTGAAAAACCGTCTATTCAGATCCTTTTCTCATTTTTTTGATTGGGTTTTGTTCTTTTGTTTTTGTTTTTGTTTTTTTGTTACTGAGTTATATGAATTCTTTATATATTTTGTGTATTAATCCTTTATTGGATATACTATTTGCAAATATCTTCTCCCATACAGTAAATTGCATTTTCATTTTGTTGATAGTTTCCTTCTCATTACAGAAACTTTTTAGTTTGATGTTCCATTTGTTTTTTTTTCCCTTGCTTTTGGAGTCATATTAAAAATAAAAACATACGTTACTAGGTAAGACTGATACCAAGGAGCTTATGACCTATGTTTTCTTCTAGGAGTTTTGTGGCTTCTGGTCTTACATTTAAAGTTTCTAACCAATAATGAGTTAGTTTTTGTATACAGTATAAGATAGAGTCAAGTTTCATTCTTAACATATACCTGTCCAGTTTTCCCAAAACCATTTATTGAAGAGACTACGCTTTTCCCACTGTACATTTTTGGCCTCTTTGTTGTAAATTAATTTACATTATACACATGAGTTTATTTCTCATTTCTCTATTCTGTTCTATTGATTTGTGTCTTTTTAAAATCAAATTCCTTACTGCTTTGATTACTATAACTTTGTAGTGTATTTTGAACCAGGGAGCATGATTCCTTTGGAATTGTTCTTTCTCAAGATTGTTTTTGCTATTCATTGTCTTTTCTGGTTCCATACAAAATTTAGAATTATTTGTTTTATTTCTTTGAAAACTGCTATTGGGATTTTGAGAGGGTTTGCATTAAATTAAATTGATTGCTTTGGATAGTATGGGCGTTTTAACATTTATTTTCCAATCTATGAACACAGACTCTTCCCATTTATTTGTGTCTAACTCATTTCTTTCATCAGTGCCAGTTTTCAGTGTCAGTTTTTTCACTTCCATGGCTAAATTTAATCTAGGTAAAAAATATATATGTTATTCTATGTATTTTATTCTTTTTTTTTTTTTCCAAATGTAAATGGACTGATTTTTCTTTCTGATAGTTTGTTGTTATTGTATGTAAGTATAAGAGATTTTTGTATATTAATTTTGTATTCTGTAACTTTACTAAATTCATTAGTTAAATGTAGTCCTTTTTTGGTGGAGTCTCTAGGGTTTTGTATACCCAGTATCATGTCTTCTGTAAAAGTAATCATTTTACTTTTTCTTTTCTAATTTGTGTTTTTTATTTTTTTTTCTTGCCCAGTTGGTGTGAGTAGGAATTCCAAAACTACATTGAATAAAACTGGGGATAGTGAGCATCCTTGTGCTGTTACTGATCTCAGAGCAAACATTTCCTGTATGATATTGAGTATGATATTAGCTGTGGGTTTGTCACATATCACCTTTATTATGTTGAGGTACATTCCCTGTCTACCTACCTTGATGACCATTTTCTTCTTAAATGGATATTGAATTTCATCACATGCTTTCTCTGCATCAGTTGAGATGATCATCAGTTTTATTAATTTTGTTAATGTGTATAACATTGATTAATTTGCAGATGTTGAAATAGCTTGCATCCCTGGAATAAATTCCACTTGATCATGGTGCATGATGTTTTTGATACGTTGTTGAATCCAGATTGGTAATATTTTTTTAAAGATTTTATTTATTTTTGCACGAGAGAGAGAAGGAGTGGGGTGGGGGCAGAGGGAGAAGCAGACTCCCTGCTGAGCAGGGTGCCCAATGCAAGACCCGATCCCAGGACCCTGAGATCATGACCTGAACCAAAGGCAGATGCTTAACTGACTGAGCCACCCAGGGTCCCAGATTCCTAATATTTTGTTGAGAATTTTTTCAACTATGTTCCTCAGATATATTGGCCTGTAATTTTCTTTTTTAGTGGTGTTTTTGTCTGGTTTTAATAACAGGGCAATGTAGCCTCATTAAATTGTTTTGGGAGCTTTCCCTCTTCTTCAAGTTTTTAGAAGAGTTTGAGAAAGACATTAAGTCATCTTTGAGTTTTGGTAGAATTTACCAGTGAAGCTATCTGGTCCTGCACTTTTATTTGTTAGTAGGTATTAAATTACTGATTCAATCTCCTTGCTAGAAATTAGTTTATCTAGATTTTCTATTTCTTCCTGGTTCTGTCTTGGATTATTGTAAATTTCTAGGAATTTATCTATTTCTATTATGTTGTCCAATTTTGTTGGTGTGTAATTGTTTCTAGTAGTCTTTTTTTTTTAAGATTTTATTTATTTATTTGACAGAAAGGAGAGAGATCACAAGTAGGCAGAGAGGCAGACAGAGAGAGAAAGGGAAGCAGACTCCCCGCTGAGCAGAGAACCCGATGTGGGGCTCGATCCCAGGACCCTGAGATCATGACCTGAGCTGAAGGCAGAGGCTTTAACCCACTAAGCCACCCGGGCACCCCATTTCTCATAGTCTTTTATGATCATTTGTAATTTTGTTATATCAATCATAACTTCTCTTTCATTTCTGATTTTACTTATTTGAGCCCTCTTTCTTCTAAAGCTCTTGGGCTTCATTTGTTCATTTTTTAGTTCTTTTTGTTGTTATATCACAACCTTGTCTCACAAATTTATTATGCAATCTTGGTTAAGTTGATAAATTTCCATGTGTCTTAGTATCCTGGGATTATAATATCAGTTGTTTCAGTGATGATTTAATGATATCATCCCTTTATGAACTCCTTTAGAATACATGTTACATTTTTGTTAATTGCAAATCCCTAGTACCTAGTACAGAATGTAGTATATATAGGTGATCAATGTATGCTTGTCGAATTTTAAATTCAAGAAATATATAGGCATATGTAAGGGAATGACCCAAATGTCTGGGTTGAGCATATGAGTTAGCAGTTTTTGGTCAAGGATTGGGGATCTTTCATTACAGTCTTTAGTTTAAGCCAATGTAAATTGCTTTTGTAAACCAATCTTTGGAATACTACCTGCGGAATGTGAATGTTGGTAGATTAGGTTCTCATGGGGTCTCAGGCAGAAAAAATTTCCCAGTCCTTCCTAGACCTTGAGCAGTGCTTTCATAGCCATCAGTCTGTTGATTCACTGACTCACAAAATTCTCTTGAATGTCTGCTTTGTGCTAGGATCTGTACTGGGTGCTAAGAATATAATAATGAATGAGATGATCCTGGTCTCTGGCCTTGAGGAGCTGTGTGTTGGGATTGTGGCATTCACAAAGAGATGTACTGCAGCATCCCTGAGAGTATAAAAGAAGTATATCAAAGGACAGGAAGGCACAAAGGTAGACCATACCCCATTGCTGTGAGAAAGGAAGATTTTGTTGGGTCTTATATAAGGAGTGCAACTGCATTCTATGCTGAAAAGAGTTGTAAGGAAAGACATAGTGGTTTGAAGCAGCTTAGTTTGTTTTGGAAATAAGTGTTATTTTATCTTGGCTGGAATATATGGTTTAAAAGAGGGGTGTGGTGCCTGGTGAGAAATGAGGCAGGATACATAAAATAAAGTTAAGTTTTTATCCTTCAGGGGGGAGTTGAAAGGACATTGAAATATTTAAAAATTGGGAAACAATTTGGCCTGATTGAAGATTTAACAAATATTTTTCCTATTTTATTTTTGTCATGAGAAATTTTAGAGTCTCAGAATTTGACTCTTTTGTATTTATTTAATAAAATCATTTCCTTTATTGATCATGAGGCTGGGGGCCAGAAGGAGAAAAAAACTAACAGAGCTGAGGTTTGCAAACAACAGGTTTCTGTTGTGGGGACTAATATTTTAAAATCTGGTGTTTGTGCTGTTTCCTTATTACATATACCTGTTGGGTTGCCAAGGAACTGTTTAGTAACATCATGGCAGACTTTCAATTCAGATATTTGCTCTTCACTCCCCTGTAATTGGTGGCAAAGAATAGAACCTTTTGTAACTAAAGTCAGGAGGTCTTTAGTAGTTAAAGCAAATATTTATAGACGGGTAGATAGATGTATGCATGCAGAGAAAGTCAATTATCATATGGTTTCACTTGTGGAGCATAAGGAATAACATGGAGGACATTAGGAGAAGGAAAGGAAAAGTGTATTGGGGGAAATCGGAGGGGGAGACGAAAGATGAGAGACTGGATTCTGAGAAACAAACTGAGGGTTATAGAGGGGAGGGAGGTGGGGGGATGGGTGACCTGGTGGTGGGTGTTAAGGAGGGCACATACTGCATGGAGCACTGGGTGTGGTACATAAACAATGAATCTTGAAACATGAAAAAAATAAAATTAAGTTAAGATGTTAAAAAAAGATGTATGCATGCTATGTAAAGACACTGTGTTAGGTATAAGTGATATAGGGATGCATAAAACATGAATTCTGCCCTGAAAGAGCTAGTATTCTTAAGGCAAATAAATGGTCAGTTCCCATATGCTGAGAATAGGGCATCGCTAGTGATAAGAAGCAGGGACTATGGCGGCACTGAAAAGGGGTACCTGACACAGTATAGGAAGTGTCTAGTGGTACTGAGAGTAGATGATCTCTGAGCTGAGGTTTTAATGATGAGTGGGAATGGAATGAACCAATGAAGAAGGGTTGGAAGAAGGGAAAGGTTGAGAATAGATGGCAGTTGTTGGAAAGAACTGGATGGGTAAAGACATGGAGCGGAGGGAGATTACATAAGTAATTAAGTAATTACATAAGTAAATTACATAAGTAATTTAATATAACTCGAATTTTTTCTTTTTGATTTACAGAACTTTTATTTTTATGATACTGGTTACTAGGGAACAATGTACTCAAAATTAAATTCTGATTTGTTTCAGGGAGGTGCTGTTATAAAATAGCACTGCACTTAGAATAAGATACTCATTTATTCATTAACTCATTTATTTATTCTCTAAACAATTTTTGATGACTATTGCATGCTAGAAAATGTTCATAGTGAGGTGGATATCCTCTTTCATTTAATTGATTTGATTATATGAAATTGGATAAGGCTCCTAGTTTTCTGAACCTTGGTTCCACATTTAGAAAATGGGGTATCAATTTCAGGCTCACAAGATTGTCTTGAGGATTAAATTAGATTATATGTGAATATTATTTTTGCAAATTCTAAAGTACTATCCTAATATTTTTCATATTAATAATGTTACACGTGAGAAGGTTATCTTGGTGGACTGAAACAAAATCTGTTTTTGAAAGAAGCTCCTAGAGACCAAAGGGGAATAGTAGAGTAGATGTTTTGTAGGCATATCCTAATGCTTTGAATCTAGCAAATGTATATATATATTTACATTTTTAATTAATTAATACTTTTTTAGAGAGAGAGATGGGACGAGGGGGAGAGGAAAAGAGAGAATCTTAAGCAGGCTCCATGCCCAGCACAGATCCGGATGCGGGGCTTCATCTCACAACACAGATCACGACCTGAGCTGAAATCAAGACTCAGACACTCAACTGACTGAGCCACCTAAGCACCCTGAATCTAGCAAAAAAAAAAAAAAAAAAAAATCCCAAGAGCTATCTTTAATAGCTCTTTATTCTTTAATAACTCTATCTCTTAAATATTTTTTTCAGTATAAATTGAAGATAAGATATTTATCTCATAGGATTTTGTAGGGTTTAAACGAGATAGTGTATACAAAAGAAATAATTTATCTCAGTGTTTGGTACTCAATGTTTTTTCAATAAATATTTGTGTCTTCTAAATCTGAGCAAAAATAAGAGATTTATTTTAGAGTTGTGAATAAACAAAGGGATCGTTTTATATATTTTTTATTTTTTTTTATTATGTTATGTTAGTCACAATATAGTACATCATTACTTTTTGATGTAGTGTTCCATGATTCATTGTTTGAGTATAACACCCAGTGCTCCTCGCAATATGTGCCCTCGTTAAGGGATCATTTTAGAGTTTGTGATCACCAGTTTGTTGAAAGTAGAGAATTCCCAAATATGGTCCCAAGACTTTAAGGATATACAGACAAAATGTTCACCTTTCATTTTTCCTATTTTCCTTTTAGGGTAAGGATGCTAACATTATAGATAGCAGTAGATTATATGCTTCATTGTACTTCATGAAAAAGCCTTTTAGTAATACCACTTCCAGTCCT
This sequence comes from Potos flavus, assembly GCA_028534135.1. Lineage (NCBI taxonomy): Eukaryota > Metazoa > Chordata > Mammalia > Carnivora > Procyonidae > Potos > Potos flavus. The sequence goes on from CM052900.1 coordinate 131,838,645, forward strand.
CATGAGATGAGAAAGATAGAGTAACAGGTCAACCTATGGACCAAATGATATTCCTAATAATTCAGTAAATTGCAGAATTGCTTTTTGTAAAATTTCTCTCATCAGTAAATGATATTAGGTAGTACTTTCTATTTTCAGTTTGCTTCCATATTGTTTCAATGAACATATTTCTGTAGGTGTAGTTAGAGAATTTGAAGATATGACCCTTTGTGTCCAAGTGCTAGAAGCAGAACAAAATGTGTTGTAAAAGTGAAAGTAGCCAAAAACCCAGGAATGGGATGTTAGGGATGGTTTCCTTGATTCTTTTCTTTATCTAACTGCCCACATTCCATCAGGAAGTACTACAGATTTTTCTTCCTAAATGTTTTTTTCAAATATTTTCCCTATTATTTATGTTGCCTTTTTAGCATCTATATTTGGCTGGTAATTTGCACCTCGAACTTAACATGAACTTCTGATTTTCCTCCAAGTCTTCTCTGCACTAAGCTTTTTTCATATCAGTAAATGGCACGACCTGGGATCACTTGTGCTTTGTCCCTTGTCTTCACACTATACTTTTAGTCCATCAGGAAGTTTGATTATAATGTATTCTGAATCTGACCATTTTCATCACCTCCATTGCTTCAGTTGTGGTTTTTCCATGTTTATCTCCAACCTTATGTCAGCTTTCTAACTGTTTTCCCTGATTCTGCTTTTACCCCCTTACAGACCATTCTTTATATAACATTTAAAGTGACCTTTAAATAACAAAAGAAAAAATATATATAAAGAGGGCTGTATTCCCAGCCTACCATGCTTCAATGGATTCCCAGTACAGCCAGAGTGAGTTTCAAACTCCTTGCCAGGGGCTATCAAGCTCTACCTATGTGGCCCTGTTTACCCCTTCAGCCTCATTTCCCTCATCAGACTCTTCATATACTCTGCTTTCACCACACTGGCCTTCTCTTTGTCTGTCAACATGCCACAGTTATTTCAATCTTAGAGTCTTCGCAGTTGCTCATCCATCTACTCTTTAGCTACTTGCTCTGTCTACTTCTCTAGCCGTATTTCTTATTGCTCCAAACATTAACATTTCATCATTCACCTGCTTCTATTTTCCAGAGCATTTATGCTATTCACAATTTTATGTCTTGCTCCAACTATTCATACTTCCTGAAATGCTCTGTTGCATTCCCATTCTTTTCTTGGATAATTATTATTCATCGTTCAAGAGTCAGTTAGAAAAAAAATAGAATCATTTAAGGAAAGGAAATTAAAGAAAGATCATAGAAAGATAAAAGAAGAATGATGACAATAACAACTGAGGCTTTACCTCCTCTAGGAGGACTTTTCCAAATCTTCCAGCCTGGGTTTCCCACTTGGTTTTCTGCCTCTTTATGACTGTATTTATCATATTGTGTTGTGATTATTTTCACCTATGTCTATCTTCTCTGCTAGTCTGTGAGATCCTTGCTGTTGGGGCCTGGACTTTCATCTCTACAGTCGTAAGGTAAAGCACAGAACCTAGGGAAATATTGGTTTGAACTATTATCTGTGACTCCATTTAGGGACAAATTGATTACTGACAAATTACAATTAACTCTGCACACTGGGATTTAAAAGAGCATTGTCAACACCATGAACATGGGAAAAATTTACAGATGCCAAATGTTGGCAGGTTTAATTCAAAAGTTGTAAGCTATGTATCAGTTTCATTTGTGTTATTTGTAGTGTTTTTCCTTTTCTGTACATAGTCAACACTTAGCTTTCTATTCAAAATGCATCGGAAGAAAATTAAAATTTTAATTACAGGTGGCTATAGGAAGGTGGTTATAAATGAGCAAATCTCATTTAAAAATTAATTATGTACACAATCGATTTTTTTCAAATTAAAAGTGAAGAGTCTTGTTATAGACTGTATTACTTTTTCTGAGATAGGTTAGGATATGTTGGTAGTGATTTTTTTTTTTTTTAGTATGAATCAGTTTATACAGGGTGTTTTTACTGAAATAAATTAGCTTATTATATCCATCTACTCACACTTTTAGTGAGGTGCTGGAAGGTGGGATGAGATAATTAGGGAAATATTCGTTGGGAGTATGTACTGAGAGAAAATCAACAAAAAAATGCTATAGACCACCCTAGAGACTTGAGCTTTTATTATGAGTAAACCATTTGCTTTTATAAACATACAGCATTTTCTTCAATATTGGGAACTTTGTCAGTTCCTTGGTTTTGTTGTAAGAAATGCAAGGGAGCAGTATTCTCCCCATCCAGAATATAAGGAGTCCTCACTGATGGTCAACTCAGGATGCTTTGTTATGATATAGGGTATGATCATGGAGCTCCCATTATAGGAAATGATAATAAGGAATAAAAAAGTTAGGTAATATTCCCAAAGTTATACAATGGGTAAGTGGTTTAGCCAGGCTTTGAACTTTATAAGTCTGATTTTTTATTTTTTTATTTTTTTATTTTATAACATATAATGTATTATTTGCTTCAGGGGTACAGGTCTGTGAATCATCAGTCTCACACAATTCACAGCACTCACCATAGCACATACCCTCCCCAATGTCCATAACCCAGCCACCCTATCCCTCCCCACCACCCCCCAGCAATATAAGTCTGATTTGCTATTCTGTAGTCTATATTGTGATTAAATCCAATGAAACTACATTCAGGCTCATGGCCTATTAAAGTGGGAAATACAGGATATCAATTAATTCATTCCTTCAACAAACATTTATTAAACACCCACTGGATATTCTTTGAGTACCTACTAGGTGTTTTTCCTTTCCTTTGTGTTCCTGTAACACTTCATATGTTGACACATAATTGACTTATTTTGGTAACAAAAAATTTAACGATGGGAGGGTTGAGATCATATTAATCCATGTATTCCAATGTCCTCAAGTCTTACCTATTCAATAAATGTTTGTTTAATTAGTAAGCAAAAAAGACTCAGCTGTATGATCCTAAGAGTTGCCATACTAGACCAAGTTTATAAATAAGTCTAAAATCTAAATATCTTTGATTCGTGTTCATAGTTGATTTGCTTTAAACCCTTTTCCTTACTGAGGTTTCAGATATCTGAAACTTGCTTTTGTTTTACAATAGACACAGTTTTGTAACTTTAAAAGCACAATAAAAATCATCTAAGGAATTCTTATTATGTGCCAAGAACTATGCTAACATTCTGCATTATTTAATCCTTGCAACAGTCCTTCATGGTATGTACTTATATAAGATAGATGGTTTTGGAGTCACAGAGATCAGAATTCAAATCCTAGCTTGACCACTCACTAATAGGTGAAGTTGGACTGATCTTGCTATATTAATTTATTGCTGTGTAACAATTTTACCCACAAATTTAGTGACTTAAGTACACATATATATGAACTTACAAATTCTGTGGGTCAAGAATCTAGGCATGGCTTAGTTGGGTCCTCTGTTTTAGGAATTGTCATAAGGTTGCAATCAAGTGTAATCAGTCTTATTTGAAAGGTTAACTGGGAAAGATTCTCTTCCTAGCCCAAATAGTTTTTTTTTTAAGTTTTCATTTAAATTCCAATTAGTTAACATACAATGTAATATTAGTTTCAGATGTAGAATATAGTGATTGAACACTTCCATACAATACTCACTGCTTATCACAGCAAGTGCATTCCTTAATCCCCATCACCTATTTAATCCAGCACTCCCTGTCCCCCACCTCCCTTCTGGTAACCATCAGTTTGTTCTCTATAGTTAACAGCCTATTTCTTTGTTTGCCTCTCTTTTTTTCCCCCTTTGCTCATTTGTTTCTTAAATTCCACATATGAGTGAAATCGTATGGTGTTTGTCTTTCTCTGGCTGACTTATTTTGATTAGCATAATAGTCTCTAGCTCTATCTGTGTCTTGTAAATGGCAACATTTCATTCTTTTTTATTGTTGAGTAATATTCCATTATATATATATATATAATATACAACATATATATATATATATCACATTCCATATATATATGGATATATATATACACATACCATATGTTATTTATCCATTCATCCATTGATGGACACTTGCTTACATAGCTTTTAACAGGATTCAGTTTCTTGCAGCCTAGTTGATGCTATAGTTCTTTGCTACGTGGGCCTACCCAAATGGTTGTTTGCTTCATCAAAGCATGAAAATTGGAAAAGCAATACAAAAAGCCTTTTTCGTAAGATTAAAATAATAATCCTATGTAGTCTAATCATGTAAGTGACATTCCACCATTTTTTCCATATTCTGTAGGTTAGAAGCAAGTTACAGGTTCCATCCACAGCTGTGGGAAGGGGATAACACACAGATGTGAATATCAGGAGGTGAGGTTATTTGGTCTCATTTAGAGTCTATTTGCCACACTCACTAGGCCCTGATTTACTTATTTGAAATATATATTAAAAATTAATAGTACCTACATGTAATGGGCTGAATTATATCTCTTCCAAATTCATACATAGATGCCCTAACTCCCAGTACCTCTGGATGTGATTGCATTTGGAGATAGGGACGTAGGTAGGCCCTCACTCCAATGTGTCTGGTGTCTTTATATGAAGAGGAGATTAGAACATAGAAAATACAACAGGGGGGTGACTATGTGAAGACACCCTGAAAAGTAGCTATTTGTAAGTTAAGGAGAGAGACCTCAGAAGAAACCAATCCTGCTAACACCTTCATCTTAGACGTCTAGCCTCCAGAACTGTGAGCACATAAATTTCTGTTTAAGCCAGCCAGTCTGTAGTATTTTGCATTGTATCCTTACAAAACTAATACACTACTTTATAGGCTAGAGTTTGGCAAGTTATCTGGTTTATAATATATGTTAAATATATGTTAGCTTTTAATATTAATTATTAGTGCTATTATTATTAAGGGGAAACCCCTAGGACACAGAGATGTTAAACAATGAGATTTTAGAGCTTATCTAATTTATTTTTCTGTTTGGTCAAGACTACAATGCGCCTCTCTCTACTGTTCAGTTTAATTGAGGAAACTTGTTTTGTCTCCTTTTTATAAAGCAGGTACTGAGCTAGAAACTGAGGATTATGTGGTTAAATGAGATACAGTCCTTGTACCTGTTGAGGTGCATAGACTACTAGGGGAAGATTTGCCTCAGAAGATATTTAATGTATAGTATTACATAGTCTAAGAAATGTTATTTGGGTACTACGAAAGCCCAGGGGTGAGGTTCAGGGCAACTTTCTAGAGAAATAACTAAACTAGAGTCTTAAAGGATGAGTTAGAATTCCCAGATGTGGAAGGGGGAGAGGAATGATATCCCCAACAGAGGTAACCAAATATAAAACAGTTTAACATTACTAGAGCTTTACACAAACAGGAATGTGAAATACACCCCAGTTTACTTTTGAGCAGCTAACATAAAAGATGAGAGCAAGAAATGGTAAGAAATAGTTTTTCTTTTTTTTGTAATGAAACAAAATTTGGAAGTGTTACATTCTCCTAGTTAGTAAATACCATGTTAATTTTCTGTTTCTGTGTGTTTTGAATGTAGTGATATAGATCTGATGTTAGACCAGCTCTTCTGTGCCTGCTAAGAGTATAGAAGGAGACTTTATACTGTGATTAAATAACTTAAATTTCATTAATAGTTGGAGCTATAAAAATGAACAGTGTGCCATATAGAAAATGTTTAGAAAATCTTTTTTTAAGTATCATTGATAAGGAAATCTCCTGATCTCATTTTATTAATGAAGTTATTTTACTTTTAATTTTGAAAATAAGAAAAATGGGAGTAGTGTCAGAAAATAGTCACCAGAAAAATTATGATTTGGCTTTCCTTTATTTGATCAGATCATGATGTGTGTGCCCTTAAGGAATTTCAGCCCAATAGAGTACAACTTCATTAAAGGAAGAGGATTATTAATATCTTTAGCCTTAGTACTTTTATAGGCTTTGCACATAGTAAGTCTTCAAAAATCATTATTGATTAAATATGTAGCCTTGGTCAAGTCTCTTCTCTCTGGGTTTTAGTTTTCTCATTTTTTTATGTAAGGGAGTTGAACTAGTTTGTATTTGAGACAGTTATGGAATTAAGGCCATGAATTTTGAAGGTAGTTAAATTTGAACTCCAAAGCTAGGTCTGCACAGTAGACTTCAGTGAGCCAGTTTCCTGTCTGTAAAATGGGGATAGAATAGGATGAGCTATGAAGAGAAAATATGCATACAATGATTATGTTTCATACATAAAAAGTACTTTTAAACTGTAACCAAACAAAAACCTCCTCCTAGCTCTACAATGCTAATGTTAGGATTCTCATTTTACTGTTTTACAGATAAGGAAACCAGAGGACAGAAAATTGTGGCTTCTTTACCCACATATTACCTTCTGCTTGAGCAGAGCATTTACTATGGCATCAGGACATTAGTAACTAGGACATTCAAGGAGGCCTGGAGGTGATACACAGCATACTTAGTTTACACACATGTGGCATCCTGAAGGAAACCAGAAGTCCCATCCCCTTTACAGGCTAATTCATCTTTATCTTTGTCCCGGCTTTGGCCAAGATGACATGTTATCAGAAAAATTCCATTATGTTCCAGAGTACTGATGCTTTTATGTTAGCTTCCTTACAATAATATCAATATTCCTTATAACAGTTAGTCACATCTTGCTGAAAGGCCTGAATGTAGTTTTTCTCTATATGCCTTATTTTACCAGGAGCTTAATATAAGGAGCTTAATATTTAAAACTTCTTGCTTCTCTGTACAAATCATTACATGTAACCCTTTTCTCTCCTGGTGTGTTGTTTCCTCTTTCTTATACCTACCAAAAAGTGAAAGGGTAGGGTAAGAAGTAGAGCAGGGCCTAATAAGGAGTAGAGTGGGGACTAGAATTTAGATCTGTAACAGTCAGTTCATCACTCTGTCCACCAGGCTAATATCCTTTCTGTCATTCACAAGAATGTAAGAGATATGGTTCTTAGTTGTGGAATGCTTACTGGAGATGACTTAAGAAGTGGGGCACATAATCCTGTATTAGAAATCTAGACTAGAGAGTGCTAGACAGGGCATGGACAATGACAAAGGCATGTGAAGCTCTGTAGTTGGGTCTTGGTGCAAAATCAGCAATGCCAGTTCACCACCTTTTTTCCTTGTTGCTATCAGCCAGTGGACCTTGGTAGCAAATCTTAGCCTTATGCAGAGTAAATGGTTACCTGGCACCTGGAAATGCCAGAGACTCAGTGACACCATTCATGTTTGAAAGATTCTAGCTTCTGGAGTTGTTGAGCTCAATTTCTTAAGTAATAACAGCTCTAGATTATTGAGGGTCCATTGTGATGCAAGTATAGTGCTACGTCCTATATATACATCGTTACACATAGATTTCATGTAAACTTTATAATAAGTAAATTGTTTTTCCCATTTTATGAAAAAGGGAACTACATTGTAACACCTGCTTGATTTGTCTTCTGTTTTGTATGAAGCAAAAGCCATTTTAGAAAAGTGGAATCAGTTACCTATTGATTTCTCTAAGCCTTATTTCTTCTGTATTTTCATACAATAGAATTATTACATCATAAACTGGCCCTCCATAAGCTGTATAATAGGAAAAATGAAGCCAATCTATTCACTGTGCTATGGACTTAACTGGACTTATGAAAATAGGACTTAGCTTAATATTATATGCAAGGCTAGGAACTAAAAAGGCATTTATTAATTAAAAGAAATTTAGCTGAATGGGTAAAATGATATTTAAATATCACTATACATTAAATAATACTGCTCACACTACATAGAAGTTAGCAGAAAATTAAGGAAAACAAGATATTACAGTAAACCTGTTCAATTAAAATGTGCATTTACTTTTTAAAATTATGTATTTATTTTTATTATGTTCAGTTAGCCAGCATAGTACATCATGTTTTTGTTGTAGTGTTCAATGATTCATTAGTTGCTTATTTACTTTAAATTTATTTTCATTAAATGAGAGATAAATTTCTAATTCCCTTATACTTTTATTTTTAAATATACTTTCTCTGTAACCTAATTTCTTTTAATAGCTATGTAGTATCTATCCTTTTCTTAACTTTAGCTTATACATTTGACAAATATTTATTGAGCTCCTACTATGTGCTAGGCTTTATGTTAAATTTTGGGATCTAGAGATGAATAAATGATCATCTTTAATTAACAAATGATGATTATCCTGGCTATTTAAGAGGTAGTGGTCTAGGTGGAAGAATCAACATATCTACAATAACCATAACAGAATACTAAGTGCTGAAATAGTTGAATGAGCAGATTCTAGGAGACACAGGGTTAGATGTCATCACTCTTGCCTGGAGAGATCGGGGCGGTATCATAGAGGAGTTGACATTCGTGTTGGGCCTTGAAGAATAAACAGAATTTTGCCTGATGGAAGAGTAAGAAAAGGATGATTTAAACAGGGGGAGTAATATGCAAAGGCATGGAAAAATATGAAGATAAGATATATTTAAAGATTTGTTAACTGTAACATAATACATAGAGTTTATGGGGAAAGAAAGTAAAGGGAGATTAATCTGGGAAAGTAAATTTACACCAACTTGAGAAGGGCCATTAGTTGCATACAAGTTGTTTGGGCATAAGTTGATAAACATGTTTTTCTTTCTTGCAGTATTTCAAGTTAATCTATTTTTTTTTTTTATGTTTAGCTTGCTTCTATTTTGTATTGGTTTTTCTTCCCTGTAGGCTCATAGCTCATGACACAGTTCAAACAAAGCTCAGAACAAGGGACTGAGAGTTTTGGAGGGGAGGGGGTGGGGGATGGGCGAACCTCGTGGTGGGTATTGAGGAGGGCACGTATTGCATGGAGCACTGGGTGTGGTACATAAACAATGAATCTTGTAACACTGAAAAAATAAAATAAAAGTATTTGGGGAAAAAAAATAAAAAATAAAAAAAAACAAAGCTCAAAATTTGCACTCAAATTTTTTAAAACTATACTTCCCAGAACTTTCCCCCAGTTTGATTCCTCCATTCCAAATGGCTGGTTTACTTGCTGTCTCCTCCTCCAGGCCTGTGTGCCTGCTGCCTTGCGCATCTGAAATGTTTTTATCCTTTCTCCTCATCTTCCACTTCTTCTTTTTTTTTAAAAAAAGATTTTATTTATTTATTTGACAGAGAGAGATCACAAGTAGGCAGAGAGGCAGGCAGAGAGAGGGAGGGAAGCAGGCTCCCCGCAGAGCAGAGAGCCCAATGTGGGGCTCGATCCCAGGATGCTGAGATCATGACCTGAGCTGAAGGCAGAGGCTTTAACCCACAGAGCCACCCAGGCGCCCCTCATCTTCCACTTCTCAAACCCTACTGCATCTTCCCCAGCCTAGATCAGGTGGCTCCCCTTCTTGCAAGTTTTCCTCGGCCACTCACAGCCTTCGTTGATTTTTATTTTGTTGAGTTCTACTGGAGGCCAACCTAAAGAAAGGAAAGGCCAGAAAAATCAAAACTGTGAGCATTCTACATAAATATGGGGCTCCCAGAACTAGAACTAGATCAAAGTGCTTTGTCATGTAGATCCTTCCTTATGAAATCCAAGAGGAAGAATTCAAGAAGCAAAGCAGAGAGCCAAGGCCAAGGGAGTCAGAGGTGCATATTGCTAGATGGAGGGTAAAGCCAAAACAGAAAGTCATTGAACAAATGTAGAAAAGATTGCCAGGCAGGAGATTTGAGGTATATGTAGAAGGTTGGCTCAGGAACTAATGGAAAGAAAACCTGCATATCCTGATGTTTCTTAGATAATGATCGAATTACGTGCTCTTAAAAATTAATTTTTGAAATTAAACAATTTTTGTTTATATTGTTTATATTGTTTATTAGTTACATTATATTTAATTTATACAATATGATTATACAATATAATTTATATCCTTTATATTGTTATATGTTTTGGAAAATTTGAAATACAGATAAGTATAAAGAAGCAAATGCACAGGTTTCTTAACCCATCTGCTTATATATAATTGTTAAAGTTTTAGTAAATATCCTCCTGGATTTAGATATGAATGATGGTTTATAAAACTGAAATCATACTATATCTTTTTGTAATTTTTTTGGTCAGTTGTATGTCATGATTATCTTATGTCAACAAATGTACTTCTACATCTATTGAGATATATAAATGTCATATAATGTATTAGTTTTAGGTGTATAACGTAATGGTTTGATATATGTATATGCTAGAAAATGATCACCACAATAAGTCTAGTTAACATCAATCAGTACACATAGTCACAATTTTTTTTCTTGTTTTAAGAACTTTTGGGGCGCCTGGGTGGCTCAGTGGGTTAAAGCCCCTGCCTTCGGCTCAGGTCATGATCTCAGGGTCCTGGGATCGAGCCCCGCATCGGGCTCTCTGCTGAGCGGGGAGCCTGCTTCCCCTTCTCTCTGCCTGCCTCTCTGCTTGCTTGTGATCTCTCTCTCTCTCTGTCAAATAAATAAATAAAATTAAAAAAAAAACTTTTAAGAAATATTCTCTTATGCAATTATCAAACATACAATACAGTATTATTAATTACAGTGATTATGCTGTAACATCTGCAGGAATTCATCATTTTTTTTTAAAGATTATATTATATTACTTTGTAAATAAATACTATTTGAAATTTAGGTTAGTTTTTTTGTACTTTTATATTATTTTTGTTACAAGCAACACTATTCTGAACCATCCTCAAACAAATGCATTTGTACACATATTTAGTTATTTCCCTAAAAACCTAAAACTGCAATGTAGTGCAATTGCTGGGTCAAGTGATGTGTATTTTAAAAGACTTTTTAAAACATGTATTGTCAAATTTCCCTCTAGAAAGGTTTGTGTCAACTTATACTCAGCATGCACTGAATGAAAATAACTGTCTTTTTCAACCCTTGACAACATTGGTAATTATTACTATCTTGCTTCTTTATCAATTTGTGAGGTGAAAAGTAATATTTTTATGCTTTTAAAAAAATTCTACAGTTCTTTAATTATTGCTGAACTTTAATATTTTTGTATATAAATTTACATTTTCTTGATGAATTGTCTGTTCATGATTTTCTGTCATTTTGCTATTGATGGTAATTACTGGTTTGACTAGATTTTTCCCTTTCTGAAGAAAACTTGTTTTCTAGTCATTGTGTGCAGTGCTTGATAAAAGCAAATGTTGTTTATTTTTATTAAGTTTTTAATTTTAATTCCAGTATAGTTAACCTCCGGTGTTACATTAGCTTCAGGTGTATAGTATAATGATTCGACAATTTTATATATCGCTCCATGCTCATCATGTTAAATGTACTCTTATATTTACTAGAGTACAAAAGATAAAAAATTCAATTTCATGACCCTAAAACGCAAAATACAAAACATACACACAAAATTTTCAGCTCTCTGCTGCTGTGATATGTTTACTATCTCAAGAAACACAGAATTTCTACTAACATCCAGTATAGGCACCAATGGGACTTGAAGAATGTCTTGTTGAGACATGACCACAACCAAACATCCTATTATTTTGCTTAAGGACTAGTTAAATTTCCTTGTTATTTGCTGTTTGTATTCTGTTTGCAAATTGTACTATAACTTAGGAACTCAAACATTAGAAATATATTTAAGAATAGACCAATAATATAATGAAAATTAAGTAACTATTTTACAGGTTGTAATTAATCAAAAACTGCTTATAAACACAAAAAAGAATTTATTTATTTACCTATTTATTTTTAAAATTTTATTTTATTTTTTCAGTGTTCCAAGATTCATTGTTTAAGCACCACACCTAGTGCTCCATGTAATACGTGCCCTCAATGCCCACCACAGGATCACCCATCCCCCCACAACCCTCCCCTCCAAAACCCTCAGTTTGTTTCTCAGAGTCTACAGACTCTCATGCTTTGTCTCCCCCTCCTATTTCCCCCAATACACTTTTCTTTTCCTTCTCCTACTGTCCTCCATGTTATTCTTTATGCTCCACAAGTAAGTGAAACCATATGATAATTGGTTTTCTCTGCTTGACTTATTTCACTCAGCATAATCTCTTCCAGTCCCGTCCATGTAGATACAAAGTTGGGTAGTCATCCTTTCTGACGGAGGCATAATATTCCATTGTATATATGGACCATATCTTCTTTATCCATTCATCTGTTGAAGGGCATCTCGGCTCTTCCCACAGTTTGGCAATTGTGGACATTGCTGCTATGAACACTGGGGTACATATGGCCCTTCTTTTCACTACATCTGTATCTTTGGGGAAAATACCCAGTAGTGCAATGGCAGGGTCATAGGGTCGTTCTATTTTTAATTTTTTGAGGAATCTCCAAATTGTTTTCCAAAGTGGCTGCACCAACTTGCATTCCCACCAACAGTGGAAGAGGGTTCCCCTTTCTCCACATCCTCTCCAACACTTGTTGTTTCCTGTCCTGTTAATCTTTGCCATCCTAACTGGTGTAAGGTGGTATCTTAATGAAGCCAGCATTACCTTGATCCGCAAACCAGGCAAAGACCCCATTAAAAAGGAGAATTTCAGACCAATATCCCTGATGAATATGGATGCCAAGACTCTCAACAAGATCCTAGCTAACAGGATCCAACAGTACATTAAAAGGATTATCCACCATCACCGGGTGGGATTTATCCCTGGGATGCAAGGGTGGTTCAACATTCGCAAATCAATCAATGTGATAGAACAAATCAATAAGAGAAGAGAGAAGAACCACTTGGTCCTCTCAATTGATGCAGAAAAAGCATTTGACAAAATACAGCATCCGTTCCTGATTAAAACTCTTCAAAGTATAGGGATAGAGAGAACTTTCCTCAATTTTATAAAATCTATCTATGAAAAACCCACAGTGAATATCTGTCAATGGGGAAAAGCTGACAGCCTTCCCTTTGAGATCAGGAACATGACAAGGATGCCCACTCTCGCCACTCTTGTTCAACATAGTACTAGAAGTCCTAGCAACAGCAATCAGACAACAAAAAAGAAATAAAAGGTATTCAAATCAACAAAGAAGAAGTCAAACTCTCTCTCTTTGCAGATAACATGACACTTTATATGTAAAACTCAAAAGACTCCACACCCAAACTACTAGATCTCATACAGCAATTCAGTAATGTGGCAGGATATAAAATCAATGCACAGAAATCAGTTGCTTTCCTATAAACTAACAATGAAACTGTAGAAAGAGAAATTAGAGAATTGATTCCACTTACAATAGCAGCAAAAACCATAGGATACCTTGGAATAAACCTAACCAAAGAGGTAAAAGATCTATGCTCTAGGAACTACAAAACACTCATGAAGGAATTTGAAGAAGACATGAAAAGATGGAAAAACATTCCATGCTCATGGATCGGAAGAATAAACATTGTTAAAATGTCTGTTCTGCCCAGAGCAATCTATACTTTCAACACCATCCCAATCAAAATACCAATGGCATTTTTCTAAATACTGGAAGAAACAATCCTAAAATTTGTATGGAACCAGAAAAGACCTCAAATCACCAAGGAAATGTTGAAAAAGAAAAACAAACCTGGGGACATAACGTTGCCTGATTTCAGTCTTTACTACAAAGCTGTGATCACCAAAACAGCAAGGTAGTGGCCCCAAAACAGACACATAGACCAGTGGAACAATGTAGAGAGTCCAGATATGGACCCGTAACTCTACGGTCAAATAATCTTCAACAAAGCAGGAAAATATATCCAGTGGAAAAAGGACAGTCTCTTCAATAAATGGTGCTGGGAAAATTGGACAGCTATGTATAGAAGAATGAAACTCAACTGTTCTCTCACACCATATACAAAGATAAACTCAAAATGGATGAAAGACCTCAATGTGAGGCAGGAATCTATCAAAACCCAAGAGGAGAACATAGGCAGTAACCTCTTTGACATCAGCCACAGCAACTTCTCTCAAGACACCTCTCCAAAGGCAAAGGAAACAAAAGTGAAAATGAACTTTTGGGACTTCATCGAGATAAAAAGCTTCTGCACAGCAAAGGAAACAGTCAACAAAACAAAGAGACAACCCACGGAATGGGAGAAGATATTTGCAAATGACACTACAGACAAAGGGCTGATATCCAAGATCCATAAAGAACTCCTCAAACTCAACACCCAAAAACCAGATAAACGCGTCAAAAATGGGCAGAAGACATGAACAGACACTTCTCCAAAGAGGACATAAAGTTGGCTAACAGACAAACGAAAAATGTTCATCATCATTAGCCATCAGGGAAATTCAAATCACAAAAACGAATTTAAAAATTGGTCACTAAAATGTGTTTTTCTGAAACACTATATTGAAATGGATGAAAAGTTGATAGAAAAATTAATAAAAAAATGTTAATACCAAAAAGTTCAATGGCAGACAGAAAGCTAGCACATAAATGTCATATAATCACTTTTATTTATTTTGTAAATCCTTTGCTAGTTTGCTTGCTTTTTACTCTTAAGCATTCTCTTTTTTTGTTGACATTAATATACTTTGTAATGACCTTGGTCAATCTTTTCTTTTAAGTTGCCTGATTTGCTGTTATAGTTAGAATTTTTCCACATAATTATGAGTAGCCTCCTGATTTTCTTCTAGTTCTCTTGTGGTTTCATTTTTTTTAACACATTATATTCTTTATTATATCTGTAATTTATAATAATACACACAGAATCAAGGAGAGTTTTAACTTTTTTTCCCCATGTTTCACCAGATGTTTTAGCTATTATTAACTAATCTGTCCTTTTCTCAATTGGCTTCAAAAGCTATCTTTTTTTATGTATGAAGTTCTTTCGTACACTTGGGTTCATTTATAGGTTTTCTATTCTATTTCACTGAACTGTTTGATACTGTTTCATGTACTGCCATTTTATAAAAAGTGTCAATAACGAGAAATGTGAGGCATCAAATGGTATATTCTTAAAGTGATTTGTTCCAAATTGCTTTCTTTCTTTTTTTTTTTTTTCCAATTTGCTTTATTTCTTATGTTAATAATCATTCCAAGTCAATGCTTGGGAATAAAAACAATGACTATTCAACCAAGACATGGCATTCAAAAAATTGCTAGAACTAATACAGGAATCTGCAAAGTCATAGAATATAAAATCACCACACGGAAGTTCGTTGCATTTCTATACACTAACAATGAAACAACAGAAAGAGAAAACAAAGATTCAATCCCATTTACAATTGCACCAAAAACCATAAGATACCTAAGAATTAACCTAACCAAAGAGGTAATGCATCTGAACTGTGAAAACTATAGAACACTATGAAAGAAATTGAGGTAGACATAAAGTATTGGATAAACATTCCAATGCTCATGGCTTACAAATATTGTTAAAACATCTATGCTACCCAAAGCAATCTACACATTCAGTGCAGTACCTATCAAAATACCATCAGCATTTTTCACAGAGGTGGAACAAACAATCCTAAAGTTTCCATGGAACCAGAAAAGACTCTGAATAGTCAAAGTAATGTTGCAAAGAAAACCAAAGCTGGTGACATAACAATGCTGGACTTCAATCTGTATTACAAAGCTGTAATCATCAAGACAGTATGGTACTGGCACAAAAACAGACACATAGATCAATGGAACACAACAGAGAACTCAGGAATTAGGGAGGAGAAAGACAGCGGAGGGATAGGAGACCTAAATTTCTTCTGGTCCCAGGAATTCAGCTAGATAGTTATCAAACCATTCTGAACACCTACAAACTCAACAGGAGATTGAAGAAAAGAATAGCAGCACTATTCTATGAACAGAAAAAACAAAAACACTTTCTGGAAGATAGGACATGCGGAGAAGTGAATCTGAGGCAATATATGGGAAGATAGACTGTGGGGGGAGGGAGCCTCCTTCAGCCAGCTACCGGCAACTCATAGAGCAGTGGAGCACAAAATCAGAACTTTTAGAAGTCAGCTCCATGGAGGGATGTTGCTCCAGTGGCTAAGCAGGGGGTGGAATCCTTGCTGGGACAGTGTCGTCTCAGGACCCTAGGGGTCACAGAATGTCCAGGGGTGCCTGAGTATGGCAGAGTTCCCAGGTATCAGAACAGGGAAGTGGCTGCAAAGACAGGGCTGAGCAGTGGGCTCTCAGCTCCAGGTTGCCATAAACCGTGATCCATGGCACAGTTGGTCCACTACTACTCAAGCAGGGACCCAACAAGTGGAAGATCCAGGGAGACACCACCTTCCTTCCCAGGGAGTAGCAGGAATCTGCTGGGTTTGGAGACTACAAATGGGACCTTGTGCCAGAGACAGAAACACTTGTTCACAGGCCGGGTGAGCACAGAGTGCGGGCAGAGACCAGGAAGACAGGAGTGACTGATTGCTTTTCTCTTAGGGTTCTTTGAAGAGGGGGCCCCTGAGCTCTTGGCTCCTCCAGGGCCAGAGATTGGGAGGCCACTATTTTCATTCTCATCCTCCAACACTGTATGGAAAGCTTTCAGGGAACAAAAGCTACCTAGAGCAAATCTGAGCAGATTACTTAATCTGGGCCCTGGCAAGGGCGGTGCAATTCGGCCTGAGGCAAAGACATTTGGGAATCACTGCAACACATCCTTCCCCCAGGAGATCAGCAAGAACATCAGCCAAGACCAAGTTTACCCATCAATGAAAACTGCAAAACTCCAGCGCTAGGGGAATACAAGCACATAGAATTCATGGCTTTTTTTTTTTTTAATTTTATTTTATTTTTTCAGTGTTCCAAGATTCATTGTTTGTGTACCACACCCAATGCTCCATGCAATACGTGCCCTCCTTAATACCCACCACCAGGCTTACCCATCCCCTCACCTCCCTCCCCTCGAAAATCCTGTTTGTTTCTCAGAGTCCACATTCTCTCATGCTTCATCTCCCCCTCCAATTTCCCCCACTTCACTTTTCCTTTCCTTCTCCTAATATCTTCTATGTTGTTCCTTCTGTTCCACAAGTAAGTGAAACCATGTGATAATTAACTTTCTCTGCTTGATTTATTTGACTCAGCATAATCTCCTCCAGTCCCGTCCATGTTGATTAGTCTTTGAAAGTTAAATTTTTAAATTTTTCTTTATTTTTCTTTTTTCTATTTTTTGAGTGTTTCCTCTTTCTTATTTTAACCGACATCTTATCTTATAAATAACTTTTTAAAAATCTTTTTTAATTGCCATTTTTATAGTCATATTCTATCCCTTCATTGTATCTAACCTTATTTTGTATATATATATGTATATATTTATATATACACACATATATATAAGCTTTTATATAAATTTTATATGTATATAAATTTTATGTAAAAATTTATATATATAAATATATATACATATATATATATTTTCTTTTTTTTAAATTTCGGGGTACAGTTTCTTCTAACAGACCAAAATATACCCTAAATCTACTGTATGGCTTTGTTCTAGTCTCCCGCCTGATC
Source organism: Potos flavus (assembly GCA_028534135.1). NCBI lineage: Eukaryota > Metazoa > Chordata > Mammalia > Carnivora > Procyonidae > Potos > Potos flavus. The sequence continues at coordinate 131,856,031 of CM052900.1, forward strand.
ACATTCTCTCCTTTCTTTTATTTTAAATATTTTTTTCTTCTTCTTTTCAATGAACCTTTAATCTTATCAATTCATTTTTAAAAATCTTTTTTAATTTTCACCTTTACAGTCATATTCCATCCCTTCATTGTATTTACCCTCATTTTGGTATATATATTTTTCTTTCTTGAAAATTTTGGGAGGCAGTTTCCTCTAACAGACCAAAACACACCCAAAATCAAGTGTGTGGCTCGGTTCTATTCACCAACCTGATCTTTTTTTTTTTTTTCCTTTCTTTCCCCCCTAGTTTCCAGTCTCTTCTGACTTGTTTAGTGTAACTTTTTCTGAGGTCGTTGTTACCCTTTTAGTATTTTTGTTCTCTCATTCGTCTATTCTTTTCTGGGAAAAATGACAAACAAAAACTCACCTCAAAAAAATGAACAAGAGTCAGTACCGATGGTGAGGGACTTAATCAATACAGACATTAGTAAGATGTCAGAACTAGAGTTCAGAATGATGATTATAAAGATACTAGCTGGGCCTTGAATAAAGCACAGAGATACTAGAGAATCCCTTTCTTGAGAAATAAAAAACCTTTCTGGAGAAATAAAAGAACTAAAATCTAACCATGTTGAAATCAAAAAAGCTATTAATGAAGTACAATAAAAAATGGAGGCTCTTACTGCTAGGTTAAATGAGGCAGAAGAGAGAATCAGTGATAAAGAAGACCAAATGATGGAGAATAAAGAAGCTGACAAAAAGAGAGGTAAATAACTACTGGATCACAAGGGAACAATTCAAGAGATAAGTGATACCATAAGATGAAACAATTTTAGAATGATTCGGATTCCAGAAGAAGAAGAAAGAGAGAGAGGGTCAGAAGGTTTATTGGAGCAAATTATAGCAGAGAATTTCCCTAATTTGGGGAAGGAAACATCAAATTCCAGGAGGCACAGAGAACCCCCCTCAAAATCAATAAAAATTGATCCACACCTTGTCATCTAATAGTAAAACTTAAAAGTCTCAGAGACAAAGAGAAAATCCTGAAAGCAGCTCGGGACGAGAGGTATGTAACCTACAACAGTAAAAATATAAGATTGGCTGCAGAACTATCCACAGAGACCTGGCAGGCCAGAAGGGACTACCATGATATATTCAGAGCACTAAATGAGAAAAATATGCAGCCAAGAATACTATATACAGCCAAGAATACTATATCCAGCTGTCATTGAAAATAGAAAGAGAAATAAAAAGCTTCCAGGACAAACAAAAACTAAAAGAATTTGCAAACACCAAACCAGCTCTACAGGAAATATTGAAAAGGATCCTCTAAGCAAAGAGAGAGCCTAAAAGTAACATCCAGAAAGGAACAGAGACAATATACAGTAGCAGTCAATTTATAGGCAATACAATGACACTAAATTCATGTCTTTCAATAGTTACCCTGAATGTAAATAGGCAAAATGGCCTAATTAAAAGACACAAGGTATCAGAATGGATAAAAAAAAGAAAAAAAAAAACAAGACCCATTTATATGCTGTCTGCAGGAGACTCATTTTAGACCCAAAGACACCTCCAGATTTAAAGTGAGGGAGTGGAAAACAATTTACCTTTCTAATGGACATCAAAACAAAGCTGGTGCAGCAATCCTTATATCAGACAGATTAGATTTTAAACCAAAGAATATAATAAGAGATGAAGAAGGACACTATATAATACTTAAAGGGTCTGTCCAACAAGAAGATCTAACAATTTTAAATATCTATGCACCTAACACGGGAGCAATCAAATATATATACCAATTAATAACAAAATCAAAGAAACGCATTGACAATAATACAATAATAGTACGGACTTTAACAACCCCCTTGCTGAAATGGACAGATCATCTAAGCAAAAGATCTATAAGGAAATAAAGACTTTAAAGGACACACTGGACAAGATGGACATCTCAGATACATTCAGAACATTCCATCCCAAAGCAACAGAATACACATTCTTCTCTAGTGCATATGGAACATTCTCCAGAATAGATCACATCCTTGGTCACAAATCAGGTCTCAGCTGGTACCAAAAGATTTGGATCATTCCCTGAATATTTTCTGACCACAATGCCATGAAATTAGAACTCAATCACAAGAGGAAAGTTGGAAAGAACTCAAATATATGGAGTCTAAAGAGCATCCTACTAAAGAATGAATGGGTCAACCAGGACATTAAAGAAGAATTAAAAAAATTCATGGAAACAAATGAAAATGAAAACAACTGTTCAAAATCTTTAGGATGCAGCAAAGGTGGTCCTAAGAGAAAGTATATAGCAATACAAGCCTTTCTCAAGAAAAAAGAAATGTCTCAAATACGCAACCTAACCCTATATGTAAAGGATCTGTAGAAAGAACAGCAAAGAAAGCCTAAACCCAGCAGGAGAAGAAAAATGATAAAGATCAGAGCAGAAATCAATGAAATAGAAACCAAAAGAGCAGTAGAACAAATCAAAGAAACAAGGAGCTGGTTTTTTTAAAGAGTTAATAAGATTGATCAACCCCTGGCCACACTTATCAAAAAGAAAAGAGAAAGACCCCAAATTAATAAAATTATGAATGAAAGAGGAGAGATCACAACCAACACCAAAAAACAAAAACAAACAAACAAACAAAAAAACACAATTATAAGAACATATTGCGAGCAACTATACACCAGCAAATTTGACAATTTGGAAGAAATAGATGATTTCCTAGAGATGCATAAACTATTAAAACTGAACCAGGAAGAACTAAAAAACCTGAACAGACCCATAACCAGTAAGGAGATAGAAATAGTCATCAAAAATCTCCCAAAAATAAGAGCCCAGGGCCAGAAGGCTTCCCAGGGGAATTCTATTAAACATTTAAAGAATTAATACTTATTCTCCTGAAACTGTTAAAAAAAATAGAAATGGAATGAAAACTTCCAAACTCATTTTATGAGCACAGCATTACCTTGATCCCAAAAACAAAGACTCCATCAATAAGAGAATAAAGATCAATATCCCTGATAAACATGGATGCAAAAATTCTCACCAAAATACTAGCCAATAGGATCCAACAGTACATTAAAAGGATTATTCACCACGATCAAGTGGGATTTATTCCTGGGCTGCAAGGTTTGTTCAACATCTTCAAATCAATCAATGTGAACAGTACATTAATAAAAGAATGAATGAGAACCATATGATACTCTCAGTAGATGCTGAAAAAGCATTTGACAAAGTACAACATCCTTTCTTGGTCAAAACTCTTCACAGTGTAGGGATAAAGGGTACATACCTCAATATCATAAAAGCCACCTATGTAAAACCCACAGTGAATATCATCCTGAATGGGGAAAAACTTAGAGATTTTCCCCTAAGGTCAGGAAATGGCAGGGTTGTCCAGTATCACCACTGCTATTCAGGATAGTTCCAAAAGTCCTAGTCTCGGCAATCAGACAACAAAAAGAAGTAAAAGGCATCCAAATCGTCAGAGATGTCAAACTCTAACTCTTTGCAGATGATATGATACTTTATGTGGAAAACCCAAAAGCCTCCACTCCAAAACTGCTAGAACTCATACAGGAATTCAGTAAAGTGTCAGGATATAAAATCAATGCATAGAAAACAGTTGCATATGTATACAGCAACAACAGACAGAAGAAAGAGAAATTAGGGAGCCGATCCCATTTACAATTTCACCAAAAACCATAAGATACCTAGGAATAAACCTAACCAAAGAGGCAAAGAATCTATACTCAGAAATCTATAAAGTACTCATGAAAGAAATTGATGTAGACACAAAGAAATGGAAAAATGTTGATGCTCATGGATCGGAAGAACAAATATTGTGAAAGTATCTATGCTACCTAGAACAATCTACACATTTAATGCAATCCCTGTGAAATACCATCAACTTTATTCAAAGAATCAAAACAAATAGTTCTAAAATTTATATGGAACCAGAAAAGACCCCGAATAGCCAGGGGAATGTTTAAAAAGAAAACCAAAGCTGGTGGCAGCACACTTCCAGACTTCAAGCTCTATTACAAAGCTGCAATCATCAAGGCAGTATGGTACTGGCACAAAAACAGACACAGAGATCAGTGAAATAGAATAGAGAGCCCAGAAATGGACTCTCAACTCTATGGTCAACTAATCTTTGACGAGGCAGGAAATAATATCCAATGGATAAAAGACAGTCTCTTTAACAAATGGTGTTGGGAGAATTAGACAGCCACATGCAGAAAAATGAAACCGGACCATTTCCTTACCCCACACAAAAAAATAGACCCAAAATGGATGAAAGACTTCAATGCGAGATAGCAATCCATTAATATTCTCGAGAACACAGGCAGCAACCTCTTCAATCTCAGCTGCAGCAACTTCTTCCTAGAAACATCGCCAAAGGCAAGGAAAGCAAGGGCAAAAATGAACTATTGGGACTTCATCAAGATCAGAAGCTTTTGAACAGCAAAGGAAACAGTGAACAAGACCAAAAGACAACTGACAGAATGGGAGAAGATATTTGCAAATGACATACCAGATAAAGAGCTGTATCCAAAATTTATAGAGAACTTATCAAACTCAACACCCAAAGAGCAAATAATCCAATCAAGAAACGGGCAGAGGACATGAACAGACATTTCTGTAAAGAAGACATCCAAATTGCCAACAGGCACATGAAAAAGTGTTCAACATCACTCAGCATTAGGGAAATCAAATCAAAACCACGCTGAGATACCACCTCACACCAGTCAGAATGGCTAAAATTAACCAGTCAGGAAATGACAGGTGTTGATGAGGATACGGAGAAAGGAGAACCCTCCTATGTTGTTGGTGGGAAATCAAGTTAGTGCAGCTACTCTGGAAAACAGTATGGAGGTTCCTCAAAAAGTTGAAAATAGAGCTACCTTACGATCCAGCAATTTCACTACTGGGTATTTACACTGAAGATACAAATATAGTGATCCAAAGCGCATGTGCACCTGAATGTTTATAGCAGCAATATCCACAATAGCCAAACTATGGAAAGAGCCTATATGTCCATCAAGAGATGAATGGACAAAAATGATATGGTATATATATATGTATATAGAATGGAATATTACGCAGCCATCAAAGAAAACATCAAATCTTGCCATTTGCAACAATGTGGATGGAAAAATAGGGTATTATGCTAAGTGAAATAAGTCAATCAGAGAAAGATAATTATTGTATGATCTCACTGATATGAGGAATTTGAGAAATAAAACAGAGGATCATAGGGGAAGCGAACAAAAAATGAAACAAGACAAAACCAGAGAGGGAGACAAACCATAGAGACTCTTAATCTCAGGAAACAAACTGAGGGTTGCTGGAGTGGGGGGAGGGATGGGGTGGCTGGGTAATGGACACTGGGAAGGGTATGTGCTATGGTGAGTGCTGTGAATTGTTTAAGACTGATGAATCACAGACCTGTACCCCTGAAATAAATAATACATTATATGTTAATTAAAAAAAAAAGAATAGAGAACTCAGAAATGGACCCTCAGTACTGTGGTCAGCTAATCTTTGATGAAGCAGGAAAGAATATCCAATGGAAAAAAGACAATCTCTTCAACAAATGGTGCTGGCTAACCTGGAATACCATATGCAGAAAATGAAACTGGAATTTTCTTACACCATACAGAAAAATAAACTCAATACAGATGAGAGACCTAAATGTGAGATAGGAAACCATCAAAATCATAGAGGAGAACACAGGCAACAACGTCTCTGACCTCGGGTGCAACAACTTCTTGGTAGATACAACTCCAACGCAAGGGAAAGAAAAGCAAAAATGAACTGTTGAGGTAAATACTTCTGCACAGCAAAGGAAACAGTCAACAAAACTGATAGGCAGGCTATATAATGGGAGAAGATATTTGCCAATGTCATATCAGATAAAGGGCTAGTATTCAAAATCTCTAAAGAATTTGTCAAACTCAACATCTAAAGAACATATAATCCAGTCAAGAAATTTGGACTCTGAGAAACAAACTGAGGGTTTTAGATTCGAGGGGGTGGGGTTATGGGTGTGCCTGGTGGTAGATATTAAGGAGGGTATGTATTGCATGGAGCACTGGGTGTTGTACCTAAACAATGAATCTTGGAACACTGCATCAAAAAGTAATGATGTATTTCATGGTGACTAAAATATCACAATTAAAAAAAAAAAGGGCAGAAGACATCAAAAGACTTTTCTCCAAAGGAGACATACAAATGACCAAAAGACACATGAAAAAATGTTCCACATCACTTGGTTTCAGGGAAATAGGAATCAAAATCACAATGAGAGACCAACTCACACCTGTCAGAATGGCTAAATTTAACAAGACAGCAAAAAGGAGATGTTGGTGAGTATGGAGAGAAAGGGAAACCTTCTTACACTGTTGGTGGGAATGCAAGTTGGTACAGCCACTCTGGAAAACAGTATGGAGATTCCTCAAAAAGTTAAAAAATAGAGCTACCCTACAGGGCACATGAGCCTCAACGTTTATAGCAGCAAAGTGTACAATAACCAAACTCTGGAAAGAGCCTAGATGTTCATGGACAGATTGGCAGATGAATGGATAAAAAATAAATGATAAAAAAGCTGTGCTGTGTATACACCCACACACAATGGAATATTACTCAGCCATTCTTCAAAAGAAGATTCTTTAAAAAGAATGAAATCTTGCTATTTGCAACTATATGGATGGAACTAGAGGTTATGCTAAGGAAAATCAGTCAGAGAAAGACAAATATCATATGATTCCACTCATATGTGGAATTTAAGAAGCAAAACAGATGAACATAGGGGAAGGGAAGGAAAAATAAAATAAGATAAAAATAGAGAGGGAGCCAAACCATAAAAGACTCTTAACTATAGAAAACAAACTGAGGGTTGCTGGAGGAGAGGTGGGTGAGGGCATGGGGTAACTGGGCAATGGGCATTAAATCGATGCTCATTGATTTAATTGGCATTGAGTGTTATGTGCAACTGATGAATCACTAAATTCTACCCCGGAAACTAATAATACTATTTTATATATACAATTTTTACCTGGGATCCTAGGCCAGGGCATTTTCAGGTATATAAGGTATAACTGTTTTCCATTATCCTGTTTTTTTGTTTTTTTTTTTCATGTTTGGAAAACATCTTTTTTTTCTTAATTTTTTATTACTTTTTAATTTTTTAATTAACACATAATGTATTATTTGCCCCAGGGTACATGCCTGTAGGTCCTCAGGCTTACACATTTCGCAGCACTTACCATAGCACATACCCTCTTCAATGTCCATAACCCAGCCACCCTATCCCTACCCACCCCTACCCCCCAGCCACCCTCAGTTTGTTTCATAACTTTAGGAGTCTCTTATGGTTTGTCTCCTTCCTGATCCCCTCTTGTTTCATTTCCCTCTCCCACCCCCCACAACCCCCCACCCTGCCTCTCGAATTCTTCATATCAGAGAGATCATATGATAATTGTCTTTCTCTGATTGACTTACTTCGCTTAGCATAATACCCTCCAGTTCCATCCACGTCGTTGCAAATGGCAAGAT
>CM052900.1:131864082-131890768 GCA_028534135.1 Potos flavus
CTTGTTGATTTTGGCCATTTTAACTGGTGTGAGGTGGTATCTCAGAGTGGTTTTGATTTGAATCTCCCTGATGGCTAATGATGATGAACATTTCTTCATGTGTCTGTTAGCCATTTGTATGTCTTCTTTGGAGAAGTGTCTGTTCATGTCTTCTGCCCATTTTTTGACGTGATTATCTGTTTTCTGGGTGTTGAGTTTGAGGAGTTCTTTACGAATCTTGGATATCAGCCCTTGTCTGTAGTGTCATTTCCAAATATCTTTTCCCATTCCGTGGGTTGCCTCTTTGTTTTGTTGACTGTTTCCTTTGCTGTACAGAAGCTTTTTATCTTGATGAAGTCCTAAAAGTTCATTTTCGCTTTGGTTTTCTTTTTCAACATTACACTGGCAATTTGGGGTCTTTTCTGGTTCCATACAAATTTTAGGATTGTTTGTTTCAGCTCTGTGAAAAAAGTTGGCAATTTGTTAGGGATCGTATTGAATGGATAGATTGAATGTATCCATTGCTACCTTGCCAGGGAATGCAATAAAAGGAATGTATTTCAGGAAACCTGTTGCTCTGGGTAGCATAGACATCTTAACAATGTTTATTCTTCCAAGCCATGAGCATGGAATGTTTTTTCATTTATTTGTGTCTTCCTCAATTTCTGAGAGCTTTTCTCCTAAGGTCAGGAACACAACAAGGATGTCCACTCTCACAACTGTTGTTCAACATGTTAATAGAAGTCCTAGTCTCAGCAATCGGACTACAGAAAGAAGTAAAAGGCATTTAGATTGGCAAATAAGAAGTCAAACTCTCCTCTTCTTGGTGACATGATGCTTTATGTGGAAAACCCAAAAGTTTCTACCCCAAAATTGCTAGACTCATTTAGGAATTTAGCAATGTGGTAGGAAATAAAATCAATGAACAGAAATTAGCTGCATTTCTCTATACTAACAATGACACAGAGGAAAGAGAAGTTAAGGAATCGATTCCATTTACAGTTGTATGAAAAACCATAAGATACCTAGGAATAAACCTAGCCAAAGAGGTAAAGGATCTGTACCTTAAAAACTGCAGAACACTTAATGATTCTTTGTATCTTCTATTTCTTTTCTGAAACTCAATTTTTTTTTATTTTTTTTAAAGATTTTATCTATTTATTTGACAGAGAGAGAGAGATCACAAGTAGGCAGAGAGGCAGACAGAGAGAGAGGGGGAAGCAGGCTCCCTGCTGAGCAGAGAGCCCAATGCAGGGCTTGATTCCAGGACCCTGGGATCATGACCTGAGCCAAAGGCAGAGGCTTAACCCACTGAGCCACCCAGGCACCCCTGAAACTCAATTTTTTTTGCTGGGATTCTATTTTTTTAATTTGTTTCAAGCATGTTTATAATTGGTTGTTGAAGCATTTTCATGATGGCTCCTTTAAAATATTTGTCAGATAAATATCTCTCTCATTTCCATGTTGGGATCTCTTGATTGTCTTATTTTTTTTTAACTCCATTTGAAATATTTCTGACTCTTTGTATGATGAATGATTTTCTGTTGAGACTTTGAAAATTTGGGTTTCATGTTATGAGACTCTGGATTATATTTAAAAAGTCTGTTCTGTCTGGTTTCCCAGACAGTGTTCTGGAAGGAAAAGGGGGATGCTGCTACTTTCTTACTGCCCAATGCAAGAGGAAGTCTATGTTCACCACTTGGCTTCTGTTGTCAGCTGTAGCAGAAGCAAGAGGTCCTTTTTATTTTTGAGTGGGGTCTGACTGTGGTGAAAGTGTATGATTCTCCACAAAACTACACTAAGACCACTCCAGCTAAGAGTAGGAGGTACTGTTCATTGTGTCAGAGGGAATAAATGTCAAGGTATTCCGCATTGTCACTGCTGAAACCACAGTGGCAGGGGAGTGCTAATTATTACATAGCAGAGGTAGAAATCTCAGTTCCCTGTTCTACCTTCTCTGATGCCACCCTGGCATTAGGGTCGGGCCACCTTGTTACAGACTGGAGAAAGCACAAGTCTAGGCTCCTCACGAGAGCTTTGTTAGCATATGTGTGGTAGGTCTACTTTTTTTTTTTTTTTCTGTAGCGTTTGGCTATAGTAGAAGACTAATTTACTAAAAGTTTTTTGTGTATTTAGCCTGCCTCTTTCTTAGTCCTTTGTCCAGAGAGAAGAGATTTTTTTTTTGTTTTAAATTTCAGAGGTAGAATTTAGTGATTTATCAGTTGCACAAAACACCCAGTGCGCATTACTTCAAGTGCCCTCCTTAATGCCCATCATTCAATTACCCCAACCCCTCACCCACCCCACCCCACCCCCAGCAACCATCAGTTTGTTTCCTAGAGTTAAGTCTCTTACGGTTTGCCTCTCTCTGTTTTCATCTTATTTTTCCTCCCCTTCCTCTTTGTTCACTTGTTTTGTTTCTTAAATTCCACAGATAAGTGAAATCATAAGGCATTTGTCTTTCTCTGACTGACTTATTTCACTTTTAGAGAGAAGAGATTTTGGTGTTCTGGGTTTTGTTTGTCTACACCTGTTGGCATTGTAGGGCTTTTTTCTTCTCCCATTCTGGTACATATCAGGCAAAAAGAAACCCCACAGGGCTTACTACCATGTCACTCTTTGAGTCCTCAGGTTCCTATTCAGTTTTCTGCTTCTCTCCTCACTTGAGAATCTTCTTATGTTCTATGTATAGTTGTACTTAGCAAGAAAATTAGGGAAATATATACTCCGTCTTCTTGGGAGTAGAAGTTCAGATTTATAAAAATGCTCCTGAATGTTTGAAGAGGAGGAAGAGAGAAAGTAAAGTGACCATTTGAAAGATACTAGAGTTGTTGTGGTTCTTACAGGAACAGAAATCACTTAAACATTAAATATCTTTTGTATTAAAAAATTGGATATAGCTCTAAGCTTCCTACATACCAAGGCAGAAGTAATGTATTGACTTATATTTGTTCACTTTCTTTGAGAAAAAGCAGCAGGTCTCTTGAATGGGAGAGACATTTTTCCTAGTCCTACATTGTCAGAGGAATTCCTTATAAATTATTATAATAAGCCTCTTATTTAAGGAATAATAATAACTCCTTTAATTATAATAATTATTTAATTTATATTAATATAATATATATTATATATTGCATATATTAATAAATAAATATAATAATCATTATATTATAATAATATATATTATATATAAATATAAATTATAATTATTATTATAATTTAAGTAATTATTATTATTCCTTAAATAAGAGGCATAATTTAAGGAATTATTATTATTCCTTAAATAAGAGGCTTTGTTTAAATTCATGGTTGGATATTTTTAAGCTAGGATTTTACAAAATATTAGAATATTTCTCATAGGTAAATATTTCTTATACTGTCTATAGAAGCTGAAGGCATAACCTACTTAGTTATCATACTCCTAATGGTAATTAAGCTAATAAAATAAAAAACATTTATTTTTGGAATTTATTGTCTAGAGGTCAGAAATATTGAGGAATGGATAGTAAATTAGTTCTTCCTATTGTCTTTTTCAAATACTGGTATCTTATGGAATATTTGGCATGAGTGTTTGGCAAGGGCTGAATTGCCAGGAATTCTCAAGTTAGTCTCTGATGACTGCTTGTATTATTTCTAGGGTATCTACACTGCACATTTAATATAGGTATTATTTAATCTCCAGAAGAGAATTTTCAGGTTACATAAGTCTTCCTTTCCAGGAGAAAAATAATATTATAAAATACCTACTGTGTACCAGAGATTGTACTAGAAATTCTGTATATTACTCTTAATTTTTAAGTAACTGGAGTAATTGTTATTATTCCCATTTTATATAAAGAGACTCAGACTAGGGGAGATTAAATCCTTTGCCCAAGGATAGAGAACTTGGAAGTGTCAGAATTGGTATTTTATATCTAATCCTATCTCCCACTCATCTTCTGTATGTACCCTATGCTTCATCCAATCTGTTTTATTGAAAGAGAAAATGGGTATGAAATACTTGGTAAGAAGGAAGTGAACAGAGGTGAAAACACAAACTCAAACTGGTGAGTTCAGCTTCTCAAAGCAGTTTAAATGAAAATTATGACGAAGGCGTTTGAAAGAACTGGTTTAATGATAATTTAATCTTCCTCTGAATTTCATTTTTGCAAACTTTATTTGGTTTAGCAAGAAGCCTTAATTATTTGTAGTGCTTAGGAGTGTTTTATGAGGTATCAGAAAGAGTTTGGTCATTTTGGGCATAAGGGTATATTGTCCATGGTGTGTATGTATGTATGTATTCTGTAGTAAAATTAATAAAAACAGTTTCATAACAGACTAGAGAAAATACAGAGCCCCAAATCTTTGAGCTCACAGATTATCTAGGATGGACTAATTTCTTGTTTGATTAGTAGGAAGCTAATACCATAGGAGATTAAGTTACTTGACTAAGGTCTCAGTGACTAGCGGTAAAACTGGGACTAGAAAGCCCACTTTATCTGAATTCCAATCAAGTACTCCCTATTAAAACAATCTAAAGACTTTCAGAATAATTCTGTCTTTCTAAAGGTAAGATTTTGCCTAGTTTTAAATATGTCATTTTAATTTTATAATTCCTTATTCTTATTAGCATAATATTTCTAGTGTTATAATTCATTTATTTTGCTTAAATTATCAGGGCCCTGGAAAATACAATTGAAAAGTACCAATAGTCTCACCTAGAAGGACCTCATATTGTATAAACTCCACTCAACTGTGAGCTCTTATGGGAATGGATCATATCTCAATTATTTTTTTAATTTTCAGCACTCGACCTGGGGCCCAGTTGAAATTTGGTTGAATGAATGGATGAAGTACAAATGAATCATAACACTATTCAATATTAGAATTTAAAAGGGCTTAAAAATTATATAGTTCATATCTTACCTTTAAGTATGAGGAAACCCAGAATAAGACAGTATATGGCTTAATGTCATAGAAACTAAAAATACAATGTAGTTCCTTTTTTTTCTTACAATGTATTTATAATACTTTCCATTGTCAAAAAAATAAATAAAACCTTACCCTTTTCAGATCATATTAAAATTTCATAATAGTCTTGTACTGCACAACTCCAGGGAGCACTGTTCACCTAATAGTGGATGTGAATGGTAACCTCACAGTTGTTTAGCTGTAGACAGTGGCTCAGTACATGAAACTGGTATTATTGCCTCTATTTTACAGATAAAGCAATAGGCCTGCAGTGGAAGTAACTTTTCCAAGATTATACAAATTATGGATAGCAGTACTGGACCCCTGTTTTCTTATGATTCAGTATCCTTTTTCTTATAATGCTCAAGTCTGAAATATGTCATTTAATCCTTCATGTCTATCTCCATAATACATTCTCAACAGCATTTAAAGCAGGGACCCAACCATGCAAACTGTTCATAGCTCTCTTCCTGAATCTGCCTATCCTAATTTTCAACCCTTTCACCACTTTTTCATTTCTAGCTTTGCGTTTTCACCAAGGCTCACATTATCATTTTAACTACAATCTTGGCTTGCCTTCAGTGTAGTTTTTCCTTCCACCTTTAGCTACCCTCACAATTTAACTCGATTCCCTGTCACCTCTTATCTTAGCTTTCTTTCACCCTAGCAGATGCCTTTAACTGTCATGATTGGCTATTAGCGATAATACCATTTTTCTTTCTAATGTAAAACTTAACAGGATTTCTCCTATATATTCTCTGACTTTTCTGACTTTCCTTTTCAAGTCCACCTTGAGAGTCATCTTGCCACCTAGCACAACTTTGTTCTCTGCACGTGGTCTCTGGGTGATTCATCTCTGCCCGTCACAGAGGCATGAATGCCAACACCTACACATGCAGGTGAATCTGCTCCAGTGATATATTTTAATTACAGATTTAGTCAGAAGTAATTAAGCCTCTCTGTAACTGGGATAGGCACTGAGTTTTAAAAATTCATGCAGTTTCAGACATCCCATGTGTGGTTTGTGCCACCCTGGTTTGCAGAGTAAGAAGGAGCCCCTAGTGTAGTTAGATTAATTAATAGAAAGAGAATAAACTTAATGGAGCTAGAAAAGTGCAAAAAATGGTGCTTTCCCCCCTATATCTCATGCAGATGGAATGGCCATCCTGGGACTGCAGCAGGGGATGGCAATTGCATTTTAATTACAGGGCTGATGGTTTCGGTACTGCACCAGATGGAAGGGCCTTTTTAGAGAAAGAGGCCCACTCACTGCCTCTGTCAATTTTCCCTCTGATGGTGGTTAACAAAACCTGACAGGAGACAAAAGTGATGAGGTTGCATTCTGATCCCATGGATTTTATTCTGTTGCTTGACTTGTGAGTTCAGTCAGATCTTGAGTCCTGTGAAAAAGATGCAGCTCCTTCAGGCACTTTAACAATTGAAGGAGAAAGGATGAGATTGGAGGAAGGGGAAAAATTCTTTTTCCCCTTCCTCTTCCTTTATCATTGTTGTGGTTACTTTTTTGCCTACAAAACACTTTTACTTCCATTATGCCACTTAACACTTATGACAATTTAGTAACAGAGGTATTATTATCCCCATTTTAGTGAAAGGAAAAATTGAGATAAGGACATGTAAGCTTTTATACATTTAGTAGTGTTGATCAGTGAATTACTAGGATTAAAGCAAGATTAAAATAAAAGTGATATTTTTTCTCTGACTACCCAAAAATATAGTTATGGATCTAGAAGCCCTCCAGCACTTCCATCTCATTTAATGGAAAAGGAAACTGAGGCTCAAGTGGTATAATGGAGAGTGGTGTGGGATAGTTTAAAGAGCATGGGCTTGGGAAGTCCTGGTGAAGTTTTACTTCTGTATTTATGTATTTGGAATTCTGGGGCAAGTCCACTCTCTGAGCTTCACTTTCCGTATTTGTAAAGTACAAGATTAGACTGAATAAAACAGACCCCTCCAGCCTTGAATTCTCTGCTACCCAGAGCTTGGATTTACTTATGCCTAGGTTAGGAGTCTTTTTCTGTACCTCTTGTGGGTGGTAGTGGCTCATTTTGGGGGAATCCAAATTTTTAAAAATGATTCTCAAGAAGCTAGACTGGGAAAGATAAGTCCTGAATTAAACTTAATTGAGTCCAAATCCTTAAGAAATTTTTAGAATGTTATCACATGGGAAAACAGCCAAAACATTGGGAAGCCACTATTTACCCAGAAATTGCAATAATTCAGACATGTGAATTGGGGATTGCTGTGAAAATTTCCTTCTCAGGCACAAAATACTAGTCCACAAAGTGCTTTGCCAAGACCAGGAACAGTTCTGATGTAGAGAGATGAATCATTGGGAATCATTTTGTCTCTTTTACCTTCTTTTCAATCATTTGATTCAGTGATACTTGTCCCTCAGAATCTCCTTCGACTTTTTCTCCTTCAAAGAAGAATCATTTGTTATTTTCTCACTATAATTAGATGGTTTGAGGGGGATAAACATCAGACCTTCATAGCTGCCAGACCTTGATTTATAGGAAAATTATTTGTTCTAATTATACAGAATGATTCATAGCTTATGCAAATGTGTGATTTATTACCAGACCACCTCTTTTATATGTAGGCTCTATTCTCTTTAGTTTTTAGTTCAGTGCTTCCTAGGAATGGCAATACCATCTAGATCGGACTGCTGGATTCCTTTCATCATTCTCTTGACATTCTAGAATAATAGTGGCATGCATTCAGTCATTTGACAAAAAAGTCATCAAGCAATCTTTGTGGACAAAACTCCAGGATACAGAAACATGGTCACATTTGCTTATAGAGGACATGGGAGAAAGGCATATTCTATAACACTGTAACATCCTTTATCTCATGTTAGCTTCATGGTAGCCTTGTAAGGTAGGTAAAGCAGCTCTTATTCTGAAAGTATTACAGATGAGGGGACAGCTCAAAGAGCAAAAGTGACCTACCCAAAGTCAGTTGGTATTAAAATTAGAGGAATCCACTGGGAGTAATCTATAATTCTGAGTAATCAGAGTCAGCCTGCATGCATTCACACATGCTTGTGTATGTGTGTGTATGTTTATAGGGATGGGGTTGGGCATGAAGTCAGGGCTGGGAATTATTGTTTTCCTATGTGAAAGGATAAAAAAGATATTATATTTTCTTAAAATGGCTCCACAGCTTATCAACCTGACCCTCCACTTTATTAGTTTAATTTCAGGCATGGAAAGCTGGTATTAAAATGTCAGTGCTCTTTGGGAGGGAGGCATATCTTAGTCTTACTTATTATTCATTTATTCATTTGTTCATTCATTCAGCAAACATTATTAGAAACCTTTCCAATGCCTGGTCTTGGGGTAGAGGGTGGCAATTGTTGTGTTTGTGATAAAAAAGTAAAAGTAAAAGTTAGACATGGTGTCTCTCATCATGGAACCCACTTCCTGTCAATATTCCCTTTTTACTAACATGCTTAACCTTCTATGTTCAAGCTACTGAGAATTTCACATAGGAAAATGATGTTTTTTTCATTCCTGGATTGCTATTAGCTCCAAACCCTTCTCTTTTGTTCCTCTGCTGGTACGTGCCTGTGTTATCTTACTAGACATTGAGTTCTTTGATATCAGAGACATGAGTTACATCTCTATATCTTCAGTACCTGATACATAGTAAGTTCTCAACAGATATCTGATCTGGGAATGAAAGAATCCATTAATTCATTGTTAACATTGCATTTGCTTCTTTCTCTTAAAGATTCCTCCATTTTGGCCCTTCCTTAGTTCCTTTTTGTTCAAAGAAGGTATACTCATTGTTAGGATTTCTTCTTCAATCCTCACATATCAAAATGGCTTTTTCTATTATATGTAATCTTTGCCCAGGTCCTTATTCTCACCCTGTGACTTCCATAGAGCTAATAAAGGAGTAGATTAATGTGAAAATGGTGTAACTTTGGACAAGTCACTTAGCTTCCCTAAGACTTAATTTCTTTCTTTGG
Organism: Potos flavus; assembly: GCA_028534135.1. Classification (NCBI taxonomy): domain Eukaryota; kingdom Metazoa; phylum Chordata; class Mammalia; order Carnivora; family Procyonidae; genus Potos; species Potos flavus. The sequence continues at coordinate 131,873,006 of CM052900.1, forward strand.
AAAGTAGTAACAATCTCTACTTTTGAGTTGTAATTATAAACAAATGAGAGTATATATTGCCAACCACTATTTCAAAATTCAGCTTAGGTATAAGCTTCTACAGGAAGTTTTCTCTGACCTTCAGCTTCTAGGCTGTCTTAGTTGACTTCTTAGTTTTTCAGAGTTCCATGATTTCCCTCTGTTTCATACTTGTGCAGCATTATGTTTTCTGATTTAATTTGTCTTTCTCTTCTACTCACAGTGACTTTTTGGACAGTCTCTTAATATTCTTTGTATTCATGTATATTCATCCTCATTATGTTTACTAAGCATCTATTATATGTCAGCAACTGGGCCAAATGTTGCGAGTTTAGCAGTAAGACCCACACAACTTCTGCCCTCAAGAAGTTGTAGTATTTAGCTTAGATTCAGCTCAGAACAGGACTCGCTGTTGGATGAATGAGTGAAAAATGGGCATTAACACATAAGTGGATGAAACTATCTGTTAACTGTAGAGTGCTGTATAAATGTTAATTATTTATACTCTCAATATGCTTAATTGAAATGAGGATCTGATACAATGTCCAATATAATCTTCCCAGCGTCTTCTGTGCCAGTTATCTTTAAACTGTTATGTGGCCCTCTCCTTGCCTGTGATTTGCTAATTGTCTAAGTATTAGTTAGGTTAAATAGACTCCCTTTCCTAGCTTACCTATTCCCCATTCCCTCTTCTGGTGTTTTCTTCCTTTACTAATGATTTTTGACCTGTGGATAAGAGAAAGCCTCAAAAGTAGCAATGAGAAGGCAAACCGTTTTTTTTTTTTTTTTTAACTTTAGAACAAAGCCAGTTTTCTCCAAAGATCCACTAGTAAGAGAGGAAACTTCATGGGCACCCAGCTTTTGGGTCCCACATTTTTGTTGAAAGAAAGTGAACAGTATAAGGTATAAATATACATTTTTCAATTCATGGTAAAAAAAAATAAGTTGATCATATAATTTATCTTCCAAAGCTTAAATTTTTGAGTGAAATTGTACTATTGAAAATTATACCAAGATAATATGCATAAACCAGGACTATCTCCATGGAAAACGGATAAGTTTGCCATGATAAGTTCTCCTTATTAATAGAGAGATAGCATAGTGTCAAACGTGGGTCAAGGATTTGACCCCATGGGCCAATGTGGGGTCAATCCTGACTCTGAAATTTACTATTATAACCATGGACAATTTTCTTGAACTCTCTACGTCCATTTCTTCATCTGTAAAATGAAGCTACTAAGCCTGTCCCCTGTGTATATGGCATTAATTGAAATAACACATAAAGCTGCCTAAGAAAACCTGACACATAGTAGATGCTCAAAGAATATTACTTTCATTTCTTTTCAATTTCCCTAATAGCAGCTCTGTCATTAATTCAATGTGAGACCTTGAATAACTTTCCCAATTTTCTTATCAGCCAAATGGCACAATTGAAATAGATGATGTCTCTATACTCCAGTCATTTTTTTTCTGGTGTTCTTAAAATAGCCCCATTTAAAACAAACTTGTTACCATAAACCTCCATATTGTCTTGGGAATCTTGATATATATAGAACATATCATGAATATCTTTGACATGAAAAAGAGCCCCCAAATTGTCCAGCACACCATCAATCACATCTTTTAATTCAGAAATTGTAATTTTCACATGATGAGGCCCTTCCTAGCTCTCAGTCATGTTTTGTGCTCCTCTCTCAGAATCAATATAGCCAAAGCTGATCAACTCTTGCATTTCTAACCCTGTAACATCACAGAAATTGGGATATTCAAAAGTGACATGAAATAGTCATTAATGCTTTCAATCCAAGCTTTAAGCCATTTATTGGATGAAGAACAGCTTGTGGTGGCTGATCCATTCCCTTCCGACGATTCTCTTCCCCATATTAAATAAGCCAGATTCTTTAAACTGACCCTTTCTAAGGATATACTGGTAATTATTTAGTCACTGATGTTTCCTCTTGCTAGAATCTGATCAACTGGATACCATTTCATTTGAGATTCAGTAACGTGGTTCCCCACTCTCTTACCAACTTATCACCAAATCTTATTGATTCTACCTACTAAACATATGTTGAAACTCTCCCTTTTCCTCATTCTCTCTACTTTACAGATGTGTTTAGTTCAAAGCAACAGTGTTAACACTTACTATATGCTATGTGCTAGGCAATCATTACATGCTGCGTTAACATTTATTACATGCTATGTGTTAGGCAGTGAAGGTACAAAGATGAAAAAGTCTTTTAGAGCTAGAAATAGCTGTAGCATTCATCTAGTCCAACTGTCTGATTATATAGACAGGGAAGCTGAGATTCAGAAAGGGAAAGTGACTAGTACAAGATCACCCAGCTAATAAGCTGCAGAGCTAGGGCTAGGACCCAAATTTTTTCACTTTCTCCTCCAAGAATCATTTCCCCTCTACCACTGTAAATTTAAAAATAACCACTCCCTTCACTGTATCACCATCATCATATTTAACATTTGTATAGTACTTTAGAGTTTACAGGCCCATACCAGTCATCTAATTTGGTCTTTATAATGTTCTTACAAGAGTTTATTATTAATCATGGTAACTCTGAATCTAAGAGAGTTTGGTTAACTTGTCTTGGTATAAGTTCTGAAACTTATAATACTCCAAATTCATTATTTTTTCCCCATACTGCACTTCCTTCATTGACATAAGCAAGTGTTAGACTATGAATGACATGTGCTGAAGCATAGAGATGTTTTAGACATGAATCCTGCTTTTGGAGAGTACAATATAGACAGATCATAGACTGAAAGTAACAATGAATCTCAGAACACTACATCAAAAACTAATGATGTACTGTATGGTGACTAACATAACACAATAAGAAAAATGGCTAAAATGAAAAGAAAGTAATAGTCATGCTGGCTGTTGTGTAAGGGCTTCCTGGGACTGTCGTATCTGCTAAAGGTTGTTGTTTATGACCCCCTAATATTTAAAACTGAAACAATAAAAGCTCTAATTTAGTTATTTTTGATAAGTGAACAAATTAGGTTTTGAGAAGGCCTAGTTTTAAGTCATTTTGGAAAAATTTGAAAGTAAAATTATCCAGAGTCAGTGTCAGATTATAGTATATATGTAGCACAGAAGGGTCTGGGAGAGGTGGTGAGGGTCTGAGAGAATTCCTCTCTAAGACAAAGGGGGTGAATCCTTAGCCTGAGTTTCAATAAGTACTCATCACTTCCTGGTGTTCAATGAGTTGAGATACAAATTAAAGACTAGGAAGATGAAGGTGTGAACAGAAAAGATGATTTTCTCATTTAAAAGAAAAATAGAACTTCATTATTTATATCACTATACTTTGAGTGATGTGTGCTGAAAGAATGATTTGAGTGTCAACCAATAGGCTCTGGTTGTCAACTGGAGATGTAGTGTGAACAAGTCAAAGTTCATGCCTTCATTACCTAGGGATAATATTTTAAAGAACAGAAAACAAGATCAGGGATAGAGAATAAATGGTTAACTGTTTTGGATGAGGTGATCTATAAAGGCTTTCCTGAGGAGGTAATATATGAGCAGAGTCCTGACTGATGGAAAGGAGAGACCATTAGAAAGCTCTGAGGAAAGAGTGAATACAGAGAGTGTAGCCAGTACAGAGACCTTGGGAGATACAAGTTTGTCATGTTCAAAAACAGTGAGGCCAATGTGGTTGGACACAGGGCCTCTTAGGTTACAGTAAGGAATGTAGATTTTTCTCTAGACACAATTGGAAGCCACACATGATCTGATTTATAATGCACTGCACCTGGGGCAAGAATAGAACAGGAAGAGCCATTTGGAGATGTCTCAGCATTCTATGAGAGAGAAGATAGTGACTAGAGGAGAAGCAGTGGAGATGGTAAGAAGTTGTTCAACTTGGATTATAAGTTTGGAGTTGTGTTTAAGGAAGTCTAGTGGGGGTGCTAGAATTAAGATTGTAATGATTATGATCAAAATTATTATTTAATATTTATAATGCTACATATTTTACAAATTACTTTTTAAAATGGTATCTCATTTTAACCTGTCAGGCAGATATTTTACCCTAGTTTTATAGATGAGCTAATCAAAGTTTAGGTACATTTACGTGATTTTTCTAAAGGCCAGGCAAATAATAAATGGTAGAGTCTGAAAGACTCACTCAGTTTTCCCATCTCTGAATTTTGTGCTCCTCTCTTCATGACATAAGGTAGATGTATGCATACATACATATGTAAATATACACAGAATGAGAAAGGGTAGTGGTTCAACACAGAAACTTTGGTATTAGGCTGCCTGTGTTTGTTGCCATTTTTTTTTTTTTTTTTAGGTAGGTGATATAGAAAAAGTTACTGAAACTCTTATTAAAGATGGAGTAATTGAAAGAAGGGCCCAAGATGGCAGCATAGGAAGATCCTAAACTCACTTTCTCCCACAGATATACTAAATCTACAGCTACATATGGATCATTTCTCTCAGAAAAATCTGAGAACTAGGGACTTCTGGGGGAGATGGCAGAGTAGGAGGATCTGAAGTTCATCTCATCCCAAGGGTACAACTAGGTAACACCCACACCAATATAAATAACCCAGAAAATGACCTGAAGACTGGCAGAACAGACTCTCCACAGCTAAATGTAGAGAAGAGGCCACACCAAGAGGGTAGGAGGAGTGGAGATGCAGTCCAGAGCTAAATGGGCTAACAGAACTGTCCATAGGAGGAAGGGACATCACTGGCTCATAGAGGGGAAAGAAACAGATCCTCACCCTAGGCACTCCAGGCACAGGGAAGAAGACTACCCATAACATTTGGCTTTGAAAACCAGAGAGGCATAATTTTGCAAGTTCTTACAATCAGCTGGGCTTAATACCTGAAATTTTAAAAAATCAGTGAGCTTGGCTCTGCGGGAGCAAGGAGGGCAAGAGGGAATAGTCCTTGCCCTTAAGGAGATAACAACAAACAGCTCCATGGAGCTATAGCACAGCAGCTGCAGTTGGCAAAACACTTGGAGTATTTGGAAAGGAGATTTATTTACCAATCTCAGGGCCTGTGCTGGAAGGGCAGGGATCATTGGAAAACTTCCCCAGGAAGAAAGGAGCTAGCAGGCACTATTTTCTCCCCTGCTCCCCAGCCTAGACACACAGACACCCACCTATGGGTACCAGTACAGCACGAAAACTCCCTAACTAACTTACTAATGGTGTGCCCCACCCATGTGTTCTCCTATGGACATGCCCCTTAGTCAGACCTCTGCTGCAGACCAGTGCAAACCTTGCAAACACCTTGCACCAGATCCCCGTGTTCTTCCACGGAACTGTCCCCTCCAATTTGCCTTTGACTGGAGCTTATCCAAAGTGGTGCCCCAAGTTTGGCAGTGTGCAAGCAGTCCTAGTAGGGGCCAGCACCACTTCAAAGTGGCTCCTGCTCCGTGAAGAGGGGAAGATGATCATGCACACCAGTCTGACTGTAGACCCAGCAGTGGGCTTGGGGGAGACACCTAATCTGACTTCCAACCGTGCTCACCAATTAAAGCTTCTCAGGGAAAGCATAGGGAAAATGCCACGCAGTTCAGTGTTACTGGTCTCTGGCAAATGCCTGGTATAACTCAACACAAACCCAGGGAAGCCTCAGACTGGCCCGCTAACAATACAGGGACCAAACACTGCCCACAATGGGTAAAGAGAGCTATTGCAGTTGACTACACTGAAGGGAAACGTGGATCAGGCATGATAATAGGGCACATACACAACACATAGGAGACATTCTTGAAGCACCAGGTTCTGGTAAAAAGGAAACATTGCACAGCAGGGCACTACAAGACCTCTTCATAAGGCTACTACTTTCAAGAGCAGGAGATATAGCTGACTTTCCCAGTACATAGAAACAGATACAGAGAATTGGACAAAATGAGGAGAGAGAAGAATACGTCCCATATGAAAGAACAGGACAAAATCACAACAAGAGAACTAAACAAAACAGAGATAAGTAATATTCCTGATAAAGAATTTAAAGTAACAGTCACAAAGATACTCTCTGGACTTGAGACAAGAGTGGAGGACCTCAGTGAGAACCTTAACAAAGAGAAAACATAAAAAAGATTCAGTCAGAGCTGAAGAACTTAATAACTGGAATTAAAAATACATGAGATGGAATAAATAATAGACTAGTGCAATCAGAAGAACAGATCAGCAACCTAGACAACAAAGTAATGGAAAGCAATCAAGCTGAACAGAGAAAAAATAATAATAATAGAAAAGTGAAAAATAGACTTAGGTAACTCGTGACACCATCAAGAACATTCCCATTATAGGGACCCTGAAGGAGAAGAGAGAGAAAAGGGGGCAAAAACTTCATTTGAAAAAAAATAATAGCTAAAAACTTTCCAAATCTGGGGAAAGTAACAAAAATCCAGATCAGAAGGCAAAGAGAGCTCTCAATGTAACCAACCCAAGGAGGTTCATGCGAAGACACATAGTAGATAAAATGGTAAAAAGAGAATTTTAAAAACATCAAGGAAAAGAAAACCGATATATACACAGGAAACCCTATAAGGCTATTATTAGTTAATTTTTTCAGCAGAATTTTTGCAGACCAGAAGAGAGTGGTATGATATATTCAAGCTGCTAAAAGAAATAAAAAAAAGAGCAGCCAAGAATACTCTATCCAGCAAGGCTATCTTTCAGAACAGAAGGAGAGATAAAGAGTTTCCCAGACAGAAAAAAGTTAAAGGAATTCATCACCACTAAATCAGCCCTACAAGAAATGTTACAGGTGACTCTTGAAGTGGAAAGAAAAGACCATACATAGGAGTAAGAAAAGTAGGAAGCAGTAATGACAATGAGGATGGATGAATTAGTGATGTAGAAGACAAAATTATGGAAAATAATGAAGCTAAAGAGAGAGAGAGAGAGAGAGGTATTGGATCATGAATGTAGACTTAGGGAACACAGTGACTCCTTAATATGTAATAACACTTGTATCATAGGTGTTCCAGAAGAAGAAGAGATAGAAAAAGGGGCAGAAGGTTTATTTGAGCAAATTATAGATGAAAACTTTCCTGATCTGGGGAAGGAAATAGACATCAAAATCCAAGAAGCACAGAGAGCTCTCATTAAATTCAAAAGCCAGCCATAATCAAGACATATCATAGTTAAATTCACAAAATACACAGACACAAAAGAATCCTGAAAGCATCAAGGAAACAAGCAAAAAATGTCCTTAATCTACAAGGGAAGTCAGATCAGGTTTGTAGCAGATCTGTCTGCAGAAACTTGGCAGGCTAGAAGAGAATGACATGATATAGTCAAAGTGCTGAGTGGGAAAAATATGCAGCCAAGAACACTTTATCCCCAAGGCTGTCATTCAGAAAAGAAGGAGAGATAGTTTCTCAGACAAACAAAAACTAATGGAGTTCATTACCACTAAACCAGCCCCACAAGAAATATTAAAAGGGACTCTTTGAGTGAGGGGGAAAAAAAGATGAAAAGCAACAAAGACTAGCAAGGGAAACACCAACTTTACAGGTAACACAATAGTACTAAATTGATATCTATCAATAATTGCTCTGAATGTGAATGAATTGACTAAATGCTCCAATCAAAAGACATAGGGTATCAGAATGGATAAAAAAAAAAAAAAGTCCCATCTGTATCCTGCCTATGAGTCTCATTTTAGACCTGAAGATATCTGCAGATCAAAATTGAGGTGTTGGAGAATCACTATCATGCTAATGGATGCCAAAAGAAAGCCACAGTAACATACTTATAATAGACAAAGATGGTAATAAGAGATGAGGAGGGATTTATATCATAATTAAGGGGTCTGTCCATCAAGAAGATCTAACACGTGTAAATATTTATTCCCCCAACTTGGGACACCAAATATATCTATCAATTAATAACAAATATAAAGAAATTCATTGATAATAATACAGTAATAGTAGGGTACTTTAACACCCCATATACAGTAATGGACAGATCATATAAGCAGAATATCAATAAGAAAATGGTGGCTTTGAATGGCACAGTGGACCAGATGGACTTCACAGATATATTCAGAACTTTTCATCCTAAACCAGTGGAATACACATTCTTTCTGAGTGCACATGGCACATTTTACAGAATAGATCACATACTATGTCACAAATCAGCCCTCAACAAGTACCAAAAAATTAAAATCATACCATGCATATTTTCAAACTACAACACTATAAAACTTGAAGTCACACACACACACACACACACACACACACACACACACACACACATTTTTGGAAAGTCCACAAATACATGGAGATTAAAGAATATCCTACTAAAGAATGAATGGATTAACTGGGAAGTTAAAGAAGAAATTAAAAAAAAATACACAGAAGCAAATGAAAATGAAAACATGACAGTCCAAAACTTTTGGGATGCAGCAAAGGTGGTGCTAAGAGTTAAGTATATTGCAATACAAGCCTACCTCAAGAAGCAAGAAAAGTCTTAAATACACGACTTAACCTTACACCTTAAGGACCTAGGAAGGGAACAGCCTCAAATCAGCAGAAGAAGGGTAGTAATAAAGATTAGAGCAGAAATAAATGATATGGAAACAACAAAAACTGTAGAACAATGAAACTAAGAGAATTAATAAAATTGATAACCCCCCTAGGCAGACTTATCAATAAGAAAAGAGAATGGACTCAAATAAATAAAATCCTGAATGAAAGAGAAGAGATCACTAACATCACAGACATACAAGAATTATAAGAGAATAGTATGAAAAATCTGCCAACAATCCTGGTCAGTCTGGAAAAAATGGCCAAATTCCTAGAATCATAGAAAATATCAAAACTGAAACAGGAAGAAATAAAAAATTTGAACAGACCCATATCCAGCATGGAAATTGAATCAGTAATCAAAATCTCCCAACAAATAAAAGTCCAGGGCTAGATGGCTTCCCAGGGAAGAATTCCCAAGGAATTCTACCAGATATTTAAGAATTAATATGTATTCTTCTCAAACTGTTCCAAAAAATAGAAATGGAAGAAAAACTTCCAAACTCCTTCTCTGAGGCTAATATTACCTTGACTCCAAACCTAGACAAAGACCCCACAAAAAGGGAGACTTACAGGCCAAAAATCTCTGATGAACATGGATGCAAAACTTCTCAACACGATACTACCAAATCGAATCAAACAGTCCTTTGAACAAATTATTCACCAGATCAAGTAGGATTTATTACTGGGCTGCAAGAGTGGTTCAATGTTTACTAATCAATCAGTGTGATACACCACATTTATAAAAGGAAGGATATGAACAATATGATTGTCTCAATAGATGCAGAAAAAGCATTTGACAAAATACAGCATCCATTCTTGATAAAAACTTTCAAAAAAGTAGGTACAGAAAGAACACACTCAACATCATAAAAGCCATACTTGAAAGACCCACAACTAACATCATCCTCAATGGGGAAAAATTGAGAGCAGTTTTTCTAATGTCAGGAACAAGACAGGGATGTTCACTTCACCATTACTATTTAACATTGTACTGGAAAAGTAATCAGACAACAAAGGAAATAAAAAGCATTTAGATAGGCAAGGAAGAAGTCAAACTCTTACACTTTGCAGATGTCATAATACTTTATGTAGAATACCCAAAAGACTCCATGAAAAATTGCTAGAACTAACACATGAATTCAGCAAATTCATAGGATATAAAATCAATGTACAGAAATCTCTTGCATTTCTATACACCAATAATGAAGCATGAGAAAAAGAAATTAAGGAATTGATCCCATTTGCAATTGCACCAAAAACAATAAGATACCTAAGAATAAACCTAAACAAGAGGTAGAAGATCTGTACTCTGAAAACTATAGAACACTTATGAAAGAAATTAATGAGGACACAAAGAAGTAGGAAAACGTTCCATTTTCATGGATTAGAACAACATTCTTAAAGTGTCTATACTACCCAAAGCAATCTACACATTTTATGTAATCCCTATGAAAATACTACCAGCATTTTTCACAGTGCTAATGGCTAACAGACACATGAAAAAATGTTCATCATTATCAGCCATCAGGGAGATTCAAATCAAAACCACATTGAGATACCACCTTACACCAGTTAGAATAGCCAAAATCAACAAGACAGTAAACAACAAATTTGAAGAGGATGTGGAGAAAGAGGAACCCTCTTACACTGTTCGTGCGAATGCAAGTTTGTGCAGCCACTTTGGAAAACAGTGTGGTGATTCCTTAAGAAATTAAAAATAGAGCTACCCTATGACCCTGCCATTGCACTACTAGGTATTTACCCCAAAGATATAGATGTGAAAAGAAGGGTCACATGTACCCCAATGTTCATAGCAGCAATGGCCACAATTGCCAAACTGTGGATAGAGCAAATAATCCTAAAATTTGTAAAGAACCACAAAAGACCCCAAAAAGCCAAAGCAATCCTGAAAAGGAAAACAAAGCTGGGGACATCACAATGCTGAACTTCGAGCTATATTACAAAGCTGTAGTTATCAAGACAGTATGGTACTGGCACCAAAATAGACACATAGATCAATGGAATAGAGTAGAAAACGCAGAAATGGACCCACTCCTATATGGTCTACTAATCTTCAACTAAGCAGGAAACAGTCTCTTCAACAAATTGTTTTGAGAAAACTGGATAGCAACATGCAGAAGAATGAATCTGGATCACTTTCTTACACCATACACAAAAATAAATTATTCAAAATGGATGAAAGACCTAATTATAAGGCAGGAATCCATCAAAATCTTAGAGGAGAACACAGGCAGCAACCTCTTTGACCTCTGCCGGAGCAACTTCTTACTAGACACTTTGCCAGAGGCATGGGAAACAAAAGCAAAAATGAATTATTGACCTCTGTCAAGATAAAAGGCTTCTTGCACAGTGAAGGTAGCAATTAACAAAACTAAAAGTCAGCCCGTGAAATGGGAGAAGATATTTGCAAATGACATATCTGATAAAGGGTTAGTATCCAAGATCTATAAAGATGTTATTAAACTTGACACCCAGAAAAATAATCCAGTTAATAAATGGGCAGAAGACATGAATAGACATTTTTCCAAAGAAGACATCTAGATTGCTAACAGACACATGAAAAGGTGCTCCAAATCACTCATTATCAGGGAAGTATAAATTGAAACCACAATGAGCTACCACTTCACACCTGTGAGAATGGATAAAATTAACAACACAGTAAACAACAGTTGTTGGCAAGGATGTGGAGGAAAGGGAGTCCTCTTATACTGTTGGTGGGAATGCAAACTGGTTCAGTCAATCTGGAAAACAGTATGGAGTTTCCTCAAAAAATTAAAAATAGGACTACCCCAGGATCCATAATTTGCACTATTATGTATTTACCCAAAGGATACAAAAATACTGATTTGAAGTGATATGTGCACCCCGATGTTTATAGCAGAATTATCAACAATAACCAAACTATAGAAGGAGCCCATGTGTCCGTCAACTGATGAATGAAGATGCGATATATATTTACAATGCAATATTACTTGGCCAACAAAAAAATGACATCTTACCATTTGCAATGACACGGATGGAGCTAGAGTGTATTATTCTAAGCAAAATCAGTCAGTCAGAGAAAGACAAGTACCATATGATTTCGCTTATATGTGAAATTGAAGAAACAAAACAGATGAACATAGGGGAAGAGAATAAAGTGAAAGAGTGAGGGAAGCGAACCATGAGAGACTCTTAATGACAGGGGGCTAACAGAGTTGATGGAGGGAGGTGGGTGTGGGATTGGCTAAGTGGGTGATGGGTATTAAGGAGAGTAATTGTTATGATGAGAATTATGAGTTATATGTAAGTGATGAATCACTAAATTTTATGTCCGAAATCAATATTGTTACACTGATATGTTAACTAAGTAGAATTTTAATAAAAATTTGGAAAACAAAAGAAATTAACAAAGGAAAAAAGAAACCAAAAAACAGACTCTTACATACAGAGAACTAACTGATGATTACCAGAAGGGAGTGGGTAGTGGGATTGGTCAAATAGATGAAAAGGATTGGGAGTACACTTTTTATGAGTAATGCACAGAATGGATGAATCACTATATTGCTTGCTTGAAACTAATGTAATACAGTATGTTAATTATCATGGAATTAAAATTTAAGAAATAAGAAAAATTAAATGATGTGATTCTTTACAACAAAGAATAAAATGAGCACATGGACCCAGGCAGGAGAGGCAGAGACATGGTCTCACCAAAACCCTCACCCTCATTGCAGCAACACACAATAGGGAAATCTCACCATTCTGGCCCTTCTCCCATAAGAGTGAGGGTTTGGCGCCCCAGATAAAGCATCCCAACCCTCAGGATCTACACTAGAGATTCAATTCCCTAAAAACATATGGCTTAGAAATCTAATGGGGCTGACATTCATGGGACCCAAAGTGCTATAGGAAAATGAGTTTCTCTCTTGAAAGGGCTCACATGCAGTCTTCTTACATCAGGATCCAGGATAAAAGCAACAATTTGAAATTTCCTGGACTGTTTGTGAGGAATGTCTATTGGCTGGTGTAGTGGCATCTGCTGGAATAGTGGGTGACAGTTGGGGAACTCTCTAGAGATGTAGACACTAATGAACATGATTTGTGGACTCTCCATCTACTCTGCTAGCCTAAGTATACTTGAGCTTGATACCTTTATTCTGCCTAGCTGGGACGGGTAAGGGCAACTGCTTGCTACACTGTCCTACTACCTTACTGATGCTGGAGAGTGTGAGAGGTTGCAAGGTGTGTAAGCTGGGGTTAACAAGTGAAAGGCATCATGGCATTCTCCTGCTCCCAGACTGAAGCCAGTGCATGGGCATAGACAAGGCAATTTTCTGCTGCTTTCCTGAAGCCTGTTGGTACACAGTCAAGACATTTTCCCTCTGCCCTTTTGAAGTCAGTTAGTATGTATGGTCTTTGACACTCTCAAGCTGTTTAGCTAAAACCAGTAGGCACACATAAACAATTCAGGGCACACAATATCCACACAGGGGATGCCCCTTGATTGCCTGGTCCAGGTGGTCAAGGTGATTCGTGTTCCTGAGCTCCATGCAACATTTGGAAATGCAGTTCATGGTTGTGTATCACTCCCCCAGTGCACTGCACAGACAATATACTGAGGTACAACCCCAGTCTTCCTGTGTAAAAGGGTTATTAATCTTGACATTCAACCTGATGGACAGACTCCAGGTGTCTCATACATCTATAGGCTGAGGAGATACTCCTAATGTAAGCAGGGAGACACTGCACTTATACACTCTCTTCGCCTCACCACAACTCAACAAGACCTCCCAGACAGGAACTTATATCTTTGTATGGAGCCCTGGTTTTTTGAAACAATTGCCCAGGAAATAGCTCCAGATCTTTAAATGTGGAGGGCAGCAGGATTTACATTGGAACTCAAAGCAACTGTATATTATTTCCATACTTTACAAGCCCCTGCCTAATGGTCTGGCTTCCAATCATCCTGAAACAAGGTGCTAAGTGAAATTCCTTCCCTTGGAATATGAATAGGTCTGGATGGATACATAAGAAGAACATATCAATGGATACATAAGATCCAATAAGACAATGGATACACAAGAAGAATAAATCAGGGTGTTTAGAAAATCACCAAGGTTTGAGACACAACCAAGAACAAGGACAAGGGTGAATATGAAAGCTTTATCACCTATGTAGGGCATACCTTCACAAATGAAAGATTTAGCTGTTTTGCCTAATATATAGAAACAAACGCATAGAGTCAAGGTAAATGAAGAAACAGTGAAATATGTTTAAATGAGAGACAAGACAAAATCTCGGAAAAAATTCTTACCTTTTTAGATAGAAGTGTAATCTTCCTGATAAAGAATGTATAATTATGGTTATAAAAATTCACAGTGAACTCAGGAAAAGAATTGAGAAAAGCATTGAGAACTTTAACAAGAAGATAGAAAATATAAGAAAGTGCCAAACAGAAATCACAGAGTTGAAAAATACAATAATTGAACTGAAATATACACTACTGAGGTTCAATAGCAGACTGGACGAAAGAGAAGAACAGATCAGCAAGGTAGAAGAGAAAGCACTGGAACTCACCCAAACAGAACAGCCAGAGGAAGGAGAAAGGGAAGACTTACAAGACTCATAGAACAACTTCAAATGGAATAAAATTTGCTGTACAGGGGTCTTGGAAGTAGAATCAAAAAGGTAGGAAAACTTATTTGAAGAAATAATGGTTGAAAACTTCCTAACTTTAGGAAAGGAACAGACATCCAGGTTCAGGACGCCTAGAGAGTTCAAAATAAAATTAATCCAAAGAGATCCACATCAGAATACGTTATAATTAAAATGTCAACAGTTAGAAAATCTTAAAAGCAGCAAGAGAAAATCAGCTTGTTGTGTACAAGGGAAACCCCATAAGACTTATAGCAGATTTTCCAGCAGAAGGTAATATATAGACATATTTTTGCAAACCAGAAGGGATTATGTAGACATATTCAAAGTGCTGAAAGGAAAAAAATTCCAATATCTACCTTTCAAAGTTATCTTTCAGATTTGGAGAGAGAAAGAATTTTCCATAAGCAAAAGCAAAAGAATTTGATCACTACTAAAATGGCCTTATAATAATAAATATGAGAAAAGTTAAAGAAATTTTATTAAGCTGAAAGATAATGGAACTAAAAAACAGCAAGAAAATATAGAAAGGAAAAAATCTCAGTGGAAAAGTTAATATAGTAAAGGGAGTGGCAGAATCACTTATAAAGCTAGTATAAAGGTTAAAAAACAAAGGTAGCAAAATTAACTAAAACTCCAATAATTATTTAAGATATACATAAAATAGGGGCAGTTGAGTCAGTTAAACATCTAAGTTCCGCTCAGGTCATGATCCTGGGGTCCTGGAGTCGACCCCGCATTGGACTCTCTGCTTGGTGGGGAGCCTGCTTCTCCTTCACTCTCTGCCTGCCACTCTATTTGCTTGTACTCTCTCTCTCTCTCTCTCTGTGTCAAATAAATAAAGAAGTTAAAAAATATACATAAAACAAAAGGAAGTAAAATGTGACATCAAAAAGAAAGCTTTGTAGCGGGGGAAAGAAAGCACAGAGGGAGAAGAGTCCACCTAGTCTAATAGGTCATTTAAGGCCAATATTTCCTTATTGATTTTCTGTCTGGATGAGCTATTATTGATATAAGTGCTGCTAAAATCCCCTACTATAGTTGTATTTCTCTTAAATCCTCATTTTAGGTCTGTTAATATTTGCCTTGTGTATGTTGGTGCTCCTATATTGGGTACATATGTATTTCTAAATGTAGTATCTTCCATGCTCAGCGGGGAGTCTGCTTTCCCTTTCTCTCTCTCTGCTCCCTCTCCCATGCACTATCTCTCTAAAATCAATCTTTTTATTAAAAAATGAAGAAAACTGGAAAAACTATAAACACATGGAAATTAAAGAACGTTTTACTGAACAACTACTAGGTCATAGAGGAAATCAAGGAGAAATAAAATATTACCCAGAAATAAATGAAGACAGACATGCAACACAGGAAAATCTGTGGGATAGAGAAAAAGCAGTTTTTTTTTTTTTTTTTACTTTCTTTGCTATTTTATTTCTTTTTTCTTTTTTCTTTTTTTTAAATTTTATTTTTTCAGTGTTCCAAGATTCATTGTTTATGCACCACACCCAGTGCTCCATGCAATATGTACTCCCTCTATTACCCACCGCTATGGTCTCCCCTCCCCCGTCCCCCCTTCCTTCCGAAACTCTCAGTTTGTTTCTCAGAGCCCACAGTCTCTCATGGTTCGCCTTCCCCTCCAATTTATCCCAATTCGCTTTTCCTTTCCTTCCCCTGATGTCCTCCATATTATTCCTTATGCTCTGCAAGTAAGTGAAACCATATGATAATTGACTTTCTCTGCTTGACGTATTTCACTTAGCATGATCTCCTCCAGTCCTGTCCATGTTGATACTTAAGTTGATTATTCATCCGTTCTGATGGAGGCATAATATTCCATTGTATATATGGACCATATCTTCTTTATCCATTCATCTGTTGAAGGGCATCTTGGCTCTTTCCACAGTTTGGCAATTGTGGCCATTGCTGCTATGAACATTGGGGTACATATGGCCCTTCTTTTCACTACATCTGTATCTTTGGGTAAATACCCAGCAGTGCAATTGCAGGGTCATAAGGTAGCTCTATTTTTAATTTCTTCAGGTATCTCCACACAGTTTTCCAAAGTGGCTGCACCAAATTGCATTCCCACCAACAGTGGAAGAGGGTTCCCCTTTCTCCACATCCTCTCCAACACTTGTTGTTTCCTGTCCTGTTGATTTTGGCAGTTCTAACTGGTGTAAGGTGGTATCTCAATGTGGTTTTGATTTGAATCTCCCTGATAGCTAATGATGATGAACATTTTTTCATGTGTCAGTTAGCTATTTGTATGTGTTCTTTGGAGAAGTGTCTGTTCATGTCTTCTGCCCATTTCTTGACGTGATTATCTATTTTTTGAGTGTTGAGTTTGAGGAGTTCTTTATAGATCTTAGATATCAGACCTTTGTCTGTAGTGTCATTTGCGAATATTTTTTCCCATTTTGTGGGTTGCCTGTTTGTTTTGTTGACTGTTTCCTTTGCAGTGCGGAAGCTTTTTATCTTGATGAAGTCCCAAAAGTTCATTTTCGCTTTTGTTTCCTTTGTCTTCGGAGACATGTCCTGAAAGAATTTGCTGTAGCTGATGTCAAAGAGGTTACTGCCTATGTTCTCCTCTAGGATTTTGATAGATTCCTGCCTCACATTGAGGTCTTTTATCCATTTTGAGTTTATTTTTTTTTGTATGGTGTAAGAGTCAAGTTTCATTCTTCTACATATAGCTGTCCAATTTTCCAAGCACCATTTATTAAAGAGACTGTCTTTTTTTCCACTGGATATTTCAGAAAAAGCAGTTCTAAGAGGGAAGTTCATTGCAATACAGGCCTACTTCAAAAAAAAAAAAAAAGAAAAAGAAAAATCTCAATATAACCTTACACCTAATAGAACTATTAAAAAAAAATGAAGCTCAAGGGGCACCTGGGTGGCTCAGTGGGTTAAAGCTTCTGCCTTCGGCTCAGGACATGATCTCAGGGTCCTGGGATCGAGCCCCACATCGGGCTCTCTGCTCGGTGGGGAGCCTGCTTCCCCCTCTCTCTCTGCCTGCCTCTCTGCCTGCTTGTGATCTCTCTCTCTCTGTCAAACAAATAAAATCCTCAAAAAAAAAAAAATACGTCCAAAAAAATGAAGCTCAAAGTTAGTAGAAGGAAGGAAATAATAAAGATCAGAGTGGAAATCAATGAAATAGAGACTAAAAAGATAGTGGAAAATATCAATGTAACTGAGAATGGGTTCTTTCAAAAGGTAGGGAAAATTGGCAAACCTTTAGCTATTTTTCACCAAGAAAAAAAGAAAGAGGGCTCCAATAAAATTGGAAATGAAAGAGAAGTTACAATTGATACCACAGACATATAGAGGATTGTAAAAGACTGCTATGAACAATCATATGCCAACAAACAGGATAATCTAGAAGAAATGGATAAATTCATAGAAACATGAAATCTCAGACTGAGTCAGGAAAAAAAGAAAATCTGAGTTGAATGATTACTTATGTAGATTGAGTTAATAATCAAAACCTTCCAACAAACAAAAGTTCAGACTGCTTTACTGGTAAATTCAACCAACATTTTATTTTATTTTATTTTTCCCCAAATAC
>CM052900.1:131891268-131911704 GCA_028534135.1 Potos flavus
GAGAATAGGTATTAATTCTTCTTTAAATGTTTGGTAGAATTCCCCCTGGGAAGCCATCTGGCCCTGGGCTCTTGTTTGTTGGGAGATTTTTGATGACTGCTTCAATCTCCTTACTGGTTATGGATCTGTTCAGGTTTTCTATTTCTTCCTGGTTCAGGTTTGGTAGTTTGTGTGACTCTAGGAATGCATCCATTTCTTCCAGATTGTCTAATTTGCTGGCATATAGTTGCTCATAATATGTTCTTATAATTGATTGTATTTCTTTGGTGTTGGTTGTCATTTCTCCTCTTTCATTCATGATTTTATTAATTTGGGTCCTTTCTCTTTTCTTGATAAGTCTGGCCAGGGGCTTATTAATCTTATTAATTCTTTCAAAGAATTAGCTCCTAGTTTTGTTGATTTGTTCTACTGTCGTTTTGGTTTCTATTTCATTGATTTCCACTCCGATCTTTATTATTTCTCTTCTCCTGCTGGGTTTAGGCTTTCTTTGCTGTTCTTTCTCCAGATCCTTTACATATAGGGTTAGGTTGCGTATTGGAGATCTTTCTTGTTTCTTGAGAAAGGCTTGTATTGTTATATACTTTCCTCTCACGACTGCATTTGCTGTATCCCAAAGATTCTGAGCAGTTGTGTTTTCATTTTCATTTGTTTCCATGAATTTTTTAAATTCTTCTTTAATTTCCTGGTTAACCCATTCATTCTTTAGTAGGATGCTCTTCAGCCTCCATGTATTTGAGTTCTTTCCAACTTTCCTCTTGTAATTGAGTTCTAGTTTGAAGGCATTGTGGTATGAAATTATACAGGGTATAATCCCAATCTTTTGGTACCGATTGAGACCTGATTTGTGACCCAGAATGTGATCTATTCTGGAGAATGTTCCATGTGCACTAGAGAAGAATGTGTATTCTATTGCTTTTGGATGGAATGTTCTGAATATATCTGTGATGTCCATCTGGTCCAGTGTGTCATTTAGAACCTTTATTTCCTTGTTGATCTTTTGCTTAAATGATCTGTCTATTTCGGTAAGGGGAGTATTAAAGTCCCCTACTATTATTGTATTAATGCTGATGTGTTTCTTTGATTTTGTTATTAATTGATTTATGTAGTTGGCTGCTCCCATGTTAGGGTCATAGATATTTACAATTGTTAGATCTTGTTGGACAGTCCCTTTAAGTATGATATAGTGTCCTTCCTCATCTCTTATTATAGTCTTTGGCTTAATATCTACCTTATCTGATATAAGGATTGCCACCCCAGCTTTCTTTTGATGTCCATTAGCATGATAAATTGTTTTCCACCCCCTCACTTTAAATCTGGAGGTGTCTTTGGGTCTAAAATGAGTTTCTTGTAGACAGCCTCTTGATGGGTCTTGTTTTTTTAATCCATTCTGATACTCTGTGTCTTTTGATTGGGGCATTTAGCCCATTTACGTTCAGGGTAACTATTGACAGATATGGATTAGTGCCATTGTACTGCCCATAAGATGACTGTTACTATATATTGTCTCTGTTCCTTTCTGGTCTATGTTCCTTTTAGGCTCTCTTTTTGCTTAGAGGACCCCTTTCCATATTTCCTGTAGGGCTGGTTTGGTGTTTGCAAATTCTTTTAGTTTTTGTTTGTCCTGAAAGCTTTTTATCTCCCCATCTATTTTCAGTGACAGTCTAGCTGGATATAGTATTCTTGGCTGCATATTTTTCTCATTTAGTGCTCTGAATATGTCATACCAGTCCTTTCTGGCCTGCTAGGACTCTGTGGATAGGTCTGCTGTCATTCTAGTATTTCTGCCTTTGTATGTTACAGACTTCTTGTCCCAAGCTGCTTTCAGGATTTTCTCTTTGTCTCTAAGACTTGTAAGTTTTACTATTAGATGATGGGGTGTAGACCTATTTTTATTGATTTTGAGGGGGGTTCTCTGTGCCTCCTTGATCTTGATGCTTGTTCCCTTCACCTAATTAGGGAAATTCTATAATAATTTCTTCCAATATACCTTCCACCCCTCTCTCTCTTTCTTCTTCTTCTGAGATCCCAATTATTTTAATATTGTTGCGTCTTATGGTATCACTTATCTCACGAATTCTGCCCTTGCAGTCCAGTAGTTGTTTGTCTCTCTCTCTCAGCTTCTTTATTCTCCATCATTTGGTCTTCTATATCACTAATTCTCTCTTCTGCCTCATTTATCCTAGCAATAAGAGCCTCCATTTTTTATTGTACCTCATTAATAGCTTTTTTGATTTCACCTTGGTTACATTTTAGTTCCTTTTTTTCTCCAGAATTGGATTTCATTCCTCCATATGGGATTCTCTAATATCTGCCATGCTTTCTTTAAGCCCAGCTACCACCTTGATAGTTGTCATTTTGAACTCTAGTTCTGACATATTACTAATGTCTGTATTGATTAGGTCCCTAGCCATCGGTACTGCCTCTTGTTCTTTTTTTTGTGGTGAGTTTTTCTGCCTTGTCATTTTATTGAGATAAGAATAGATGAATGAGAGAACAAAATACTAAAAGGGTAGCAATGACCCCAGAAAAGTCATAAGGGAGCCGAAACCAGGGGTGAAGAAAAAGGGGAGAGGGGAGGAAATAAAAAAAAGAAAAGAAAAAAGGAAGTAAAATAAAATAAAAAAGAGAAAAAGAAAAAAATATATATATATATTAAATGATTAGATTAAATGTGATTAGAACAGAGCCCCACACCTGATTTTGGGCGTTTTTGTTCTGTTAGAAGAAACTACTTCCCAAAACTTTAAAGAAAGAAAAACTTATAAATATACATAAACAAGGGTAAACACTATGAAGGGATGGAATATGAGTGTAAAGATAAAAATTAAAAAAGATTCTAAAAAAGGGATTGATAAGAGGTTGGTTGAAAAAAGAGAAAATAAAAAAGAATAAAAGAGGAAATAACGTGATCAGGCTGGAGACTAGATCCAACCTGTGTGCTAGATTTAGGGTATATTTTGAACAATAGAAGAAATTGTATTCCAAAATTTTAAAGAAAAAAAAAAACCTATATGTATACAAAAAAATAAGGTTAAATACAATGAGAAGGTAAAATATGTATGTAACAGTGAAAATTAGAAAAGATTTTTAAAAAGGTATTGATAAGATACTAGTTAAAAAACGTTAAAATAGGAAAGAGGAAAAACAAAATAAAAAAATACAATAAGAAAAAAAATACAATTTAAGAAATTTAACTCTGAAAGACTAAAGGATCATGGGGAAAAAAGCCATGAATTCTATGTGTTGCTTTTTCCTAACTCAGGAGTTCCGCAGTTTTCATTGATCGATGAACTTGGTCTTGGGATATTCTTGCTGATCCAGGGAGAGGCCCGTTGCAGTAATTCTCAAATGTCTTTGCCCAAGGCGGAATTACACCACCCTTGCCAGGGGTCAGACTAACTAATTTGCTCGAGTTCTCTCTCAGGAGCTTTTGTTTCCCGAATGCTTTCCGTACAGCATTGGAGGAGGAGTATTAAAATGGCAGCCTCCCAGTCTCCGGCCCGTAGGAGCCGAGAGCTCGGGGTCCCACTCCTCAGTGTGCCCTCAGATTAAAGCACTCAATCACTCCTGTCTCCCTGGTCTCCAGCCGCACTCTGAGCTCATCTGTGACCGGCCATTTCTGTCTCTGGTGCACAGCCCCATTTGGAGTCTCCAAACCCACCAGATTCCTGCCGTGCACTGCCATGCTGCTCCTCCCGGAGGAGGGAGGGAGTCTCTCCGGATCTGCCCCTTGTGGGGTCCCTGCTTGAAGAGCAGTGGCTTTACTGTGCCTTGGATCATGGGTTAAGGTAAGCTCGAGCTGGTAGCTCACTGTTCGACTCAGTCTCTGCTGTTGGCTTCCCTGTTCTGATACCTGGGAGCTCTACCACCCTCAGACACCCCCAGTCTTTCTGTGACCCCACCGGTCCTGAAACCACATTGTCCCCACGAGGGCTCCACCCCCTACTTAGCCTCTGGAGTGATGACCCTCAGTGGAGCAGACTTCTAAAATTTCCAAATTTGTGCTCCGCTGCTCTGTGGCTTGCTGGGAGCCGTCCCCTCCCCCCGCGGTCTATCTTCCTGTCGCTTTGGATTCACTTTTCTGCACCTCCTACCTTCCAGAAAGTGGTTGATTTTCTGTTCCTAGAATTGCTGTTCTTCTCTTCTATCTCCTATAAAGTTTGTAGGTGTTTAGAGTGGTTTGATAATTGGCTGAACTTCTGGGATCTGACACTATCTCAGCCTCCTACTCCTCCACCATCTTGCTCCTCTCCCCACTTCAGATTTCTTATGATGAACAAAGGAAAAAATGAAAATAAATTATGTTGTACTGGGGCATGCACAGAATATGCACTCTAAAAAATGGAGGCTATTGTTTTTACTATTAATATTGCTGCCACACAATAATGATTTTTGGCTTGTATAGTTATCAGAAAAATTGAAATTAAATGGAGCAAACAATAAATGCCAGGAGGCAAATTGAGAAAGGGTGGTAAAAAAGTCCCAAGTACATTTAGGGTGGTGTTCAATGACTCGTTTTTTTTTTTTTCACTTTTTACTCTGGAAAATACAAAAATAAACAGAAATAGTGCAATGAATTTCATGTACTCATAATTCAGCTTTATCAATGATCAACCCAACCAGTCATTTTTCATTTTTATTGCTACTCACTTCCTTCTAACCCCTCTTTCACTGTATTATTTTAAAGTAAATCCCTATTATATGATTTATTCCATAAATACTTCAGTATATACTTCTGAAAGATAAGGACTTTAAAAATAACTGTAAGTACTAGATAAATCTTAGTTGACTTGAAGCTGGTAGCCCTGCGTAATCCATTCAACCTCCCTAGTGATGTTGGCACACAAACTGAGCCATGAGACCACACCCACCAGGAATGGTAGCAAGGGTGTTTGGTTGGGGGAAATAGAAGATAAAGGTTACATGTTGATTTCATTAATACCCCAAATCATGTCCATCAACATGAGTGTGGCACAGGCAGGTTTGGTTATTTTCAGGGGGTGTCATGGTGTATGGGAAAAGGAATGTGCCTTAGCTCAGAAAAATCTGGGCTCTAAATCCTAATTCTACCACCCGTGGTTTTAGCCAAATTACTTACTCCTAATACTTCTGTATGCAATAGTTAACAGTTTATCAAGTGCTTCTTTCATGACTGTTAGCTCATGTGTTCCTTATCATGTTGGGGGATGACTCTGAGCCTCAGTAAGGTTAAAGAACTTGCCAAGAGGCAAAAATATACAATGTAAAAAATATAGTCTCTTCAACAAATGGTTTTGGGAAAACTGAACAGCTACATGCAAAAGAATGAAACTGGACCACTTTCTTACAATATACACAAAAATAAACTCAAAATGGATTAAAGACCTAAATGTAAGAATTGAAACTATAAAATTCCTAGAAGAAGACATAGGCCATAATATCTCTGACATTACCAGTTGAAACATTTTCCTAGATAGATCTCCTCTGTCAAGGGACACAAAAGCAAAATTAAACTAGTGGGACTACATCAAAATAAAAAGCATTTAGACAATGAAGGAAAACACCAGTAAAACAAAATTAAACTTACTGAATGATAGAAGATATTTGCAAGTGGTATATATCCAATCAAGAATTAATATCCAAAATATATAAAGAACTCAACACCAAAAACCAAATAATGCAATTAAAAAATGGGTAGAGGACCTGAATAGACATTTTTCTGAAGAAGGCACAGAGATGGCCAACAGACACTTAAAAAATGCTTGGCATCAATAATCATCAGGGAAATGAAAATTAAACCACAATTCAGTATCACTTTATAACTGTCAGAATGGCTAAAATAAAAAACACAAGAAATAACAAGTGTGGGTAAGGATACAGAGAAAAAGGAACTCTTGTGCACTGTTGGTGGAAAGGCAAATTGGTACAGCCATTGTGGAAAACAATATGGAGGTTCCTCAAAAAATTAAAAAGAGGATTACTATATGATCCAATTTTTCAATACTGGCTATTTTTCCAAGGAGAACAAAAACACTAATTGGAAGATATTTGGACCCCTATATTTATTGCAGAATTATTTATAATTCCAAGATATGAAAGCAACCCAACCATCCATTGACATACATATGGATAAAAAAGATGTGGTTTATATATGCAATGGAATACTACTCAGCCATAAAAAAAGAATGAAATCTTACCAATTGCAACAATATGGACATACCTGGAGAGTATAATTCTAAGTGAAATAAGTGAGTCAGAGAAAGACAAATGCCATATCACTTCACTCATATGTGAATTTAAGAAACAAAACAAACGATAAAACAAGGAAAAAGAAAAAAAAAATCAGACTTTTAAATACAGAGAACAAACTGGTTGCCAGAGGTGAGAGAGTTGAGAGGATGGGCGAAGTAAATTAAAGAGGATTAAGAGTACACTTATCTTGATGAGCACTAAGAAATGTGTAGAATTATTGAATCATTATATTGTAGATATGAAACTAATGTAACATCTGATTTAAAACTAATGACACCTGATTTTTAAAAAATTAAAAAAAAAAAAAAGAACTTCCCAAGGGTCACAGAGAATTCATTTCTTCAGAGATGATAAGAGAACATATGAGCTAACAGTTGAAAGAAGCTGGATTCAAGCCCAGTTTCATCTGACAGAAACTGCATCCTTTGTGCTATATACCATGTTGCTCTGCCTAGGCTTACTTCAGCCCAGAATTACTCCCCCAACCCCTTTTCCCCTGGTCTTTGGTTTGATAAGGCTGGGATAAGAGAGACTCTAGCTAAATTGGGTTGCTCACTGGCAGAGGGATCTTACATTGCAAGTGATGAGTGCATGTGAGCTGGGATGCATCCAAGTTTGTGGGGCCTTAAGTTTATTCAATTTGGTTGTCTGCTTTAAAACCATATGACATGATAAGTCTAACTTCATTATGAAAGCTAGTTTTGAGTTAGAATAAGAAAAGAAAGCATCATAAATTATAAATTTTTTAAAAGTTTACAAATTATATTTTTAAATGCTATAGACATCATAAAATATTTTAAAATAGCATAATATTTTATTAATTAACTTCCTAATATACCTCTAGAATAATTTTCCCCCCCACATTTTTTGCTATATACTCTCTGATCTTTTCATGTGACTATGATTCTGTAACATCATTTTCTGAAGAAAGAATAGAAAGCTAATTTAGTCTTTCCTATAAAATGGTTGATCAAATAATTTTTATCTATTGATGGTTTTTAAAAAGTCTATTTCAGTGTCATGACTCATTATTAGTAATGTAAAATTTAGAATTACTGTGAAATTTGGATAAACCTCTTATCAAGTTTTTTCATACATATATCTTAAAGTTTTAGAACATACCATGTTTTCTTGTGCAGTGATTAATCTTAAATTCTCTTTGATTATTGACATTCATTAATCATATTACCTGGACCCATCCCACATCCTTAAAATGGACCCGTGCAAGTAACAAATTTCTATATTCCCTGATCCCCCCACTGCCACACACTAAGCTTGAGTTTCATTAGAAGCTTGAGGGTAAAGCTGACTGCAGGTTAGTTGGTTACTATCTCCTCTTTTGCTTCCCCTATTGTCAGACTTTCATTTCCTCATCAGGGCTTATACTCACTCACCTGGAAAGTAAACTCTACACTAACCCCCAGTACAGAATATTAATTTCCCTGACTTTGTCCCTCCCCCAAGAATGGTGTTGAGAGCCCCTAACCTCCCCCTCAGTGACTGAATTAGGACCCAAGTGCTTTCTTGATGCCTTAAGTATCTATAAATAGGAGTACACATTGTGAACTTACAGGCTTTAAAACACTGGCTACCCTAGTTACAGAAGACAGAGCCCTGAAGATGAGGATATTCTACAAGCATATGTGGTCTTGCTGGAGCTAGGATCATTCATTTCCCTCACACTTTTTCTTTGTATAAATACAACATTTCAGATGTTCAATTAAAGTAAGTACCCTTATTTTTAAGCCTTTGTCTGTCATGTGCTATAATTATTCACTGGGCTGCCTGGGATATTTCTCACAATTACTTTTCCTTACTTCCCCAGTGAAATTACTGGTAATTTTTGGTTTTTCTTTAATTTAATAGGATAAAGCAAGCATTCTGGGTACACCCAAGGCAAGACTAATGTGGCTTTCTTAATAATGCCTACCTCCTGGTGAGGGCTGTCTCTAAGAGAGGAAAAGGGGAAAAAATCCAGGATGTATCATTCTTTAAGTAAAGAAATTGGCCTTATTTAACTTTTTTTTCTCATTAACTATAGGCAGACTCAAATATAGAGTTTGTATTTCATGAAGTGCTAAACTGTTGGAAATAGGTTGGGAATATATCTTACAGATCTTGTTTCTCCCAGAGTCTTTTAAAATGGCACTGTTCAAGTCATTGCTATCTAGAGTCCAAGTGTCTCAGTCTAGGATTCAGGCCCGTTAGCAGATCAAAGAGTGCTTTGGGGTGTGTATTTTACACAGGTTTCTCTCAGGGTACAGAACAGGCCAAAGAAAGTCAGAGAAAAGATCTGGGATACAAATTGGCATTAACTAGTACCAGTACCTTATTAAAAAATAATTTCTCATTGATATTAGGGATTTGGCCTATTTTATTCACTAATGAGCTGGAGAGCTTGGCTATACTAGTAATACTGAATTGTCTTTGAAATGAAGTACATTAGTTGCCATAATTAGTTGGTGGGTATCTTTTCTATCAATTTGATTTCTAATGTGAAAATCATTTATCTTCAGTTAATTCATGGATACTCTGTTCTGTCATCTTCTCATGCTTGACTTGAGAAACCTGGGCTTCAGGAAGCTCCAGATAACTTACCTTATATTTATTCATTTATTTGTCCTGCTTCAGGTAGATCCAAAATGTTCTTCTTTTCTTTGTTCTTTTAAATAAAAGAAAACGCAAAAATTATTAGTAGTTTCCCTAGGGAACTAAGGAAAAGTAATCGTGAGAAGTACTCCAGGAATAAATATTCATTTCCTGAGCACCCACTACCCATCAGCATCTTCCTTGAATGTTATAGAAACATAAATAAAACATAGCCACTGACTTCAGGAAGCTCATAGTCTAGAAAGCAAAAGGGACATTATTATTGATTTTTTTTGTTAGTCAACATAAGCCACAACACACAACCTCAAAACCTCAGTTGCTTAATATAAAAATTTACTTCTCATTTATTTATAACGTATGTGGGTTGGTAGGGAAACTCACCTCCACAGTCAAGTGGGACCCAGATCTTTGCATCTAACTGGCAGATGAGAGAAAAGAGAGATGGTGGAAGATTGGACTTACAAAAAGTGATGCTTTTTGGTGCTGTGACAAAAATCAACACAAGGATTCTTAGAAGAAAAAATTCTTAACTTGGCCTGTGGTCTAGAGTTAGGGGTAGGAGTCAGGAAATGGCTTCTTAGAGGATGTGACACTTAAACTGACTTTTAAAGGGTATGTAAGATTTAGCTAGGTGAAGAAGAGAGTGGAGGTTGAAGTAGTGGTGAGGACGTGAGCAAAAGCAAGAAAGCATGAAATAGTAAGGTGTATACTTTAGAGAACTTATGACTCAAAAGACTTACATCTAGATCTTGTATTTTGATAAGAGACATAAGACTTTTGATTATCATCCATTCTGAGGTTAGTAACTGTTCTGGATCATACCGATATATACTAATTCAGTTGTTCTGGTCAAAAACGTATTGCCCAATTTTTAAAATCAAAGAAGTATTTTTTTCGAACTAGTTGAAAGTCATGCAGCCAGCACGACCTAGTTAAGAACTTTATTCAAAAAAGAATAAGTTGAAAAAGAACTTGGAAATGAATTTCCCTGAAAATTGTATCTCCTTCTATTTGTAAAGATTCAGAAACCATATATCTTAAGGATGTGTAGAGAAGCACAATTCGGTGGCTTTTTTCTCCTCCAGTGTAATTGACAGCAAAACTTTCTGTTGTAAAAACTCAGATGTTTTGTTATGGGTCCACTGAAGAACAGTTTATATGAAAAATGATTGAATTAAGATATAATCATCTCTTGTACCTCCATCTATGTTGTTGCTCTTGGCGTAACAAAGTCTAAGGCTCTGGTGTGCCCTAGAGCTCTTGGATTTTATAAATGTCTATCTGTTGCTTACGACTAAAATCTATCTGCATTAAGAATCTCTCTTAGGATGAAATAAAGTTCTTGGCTCACATAGGGATTTCAAAACAGGAGTTACAGCACTGAAAGACACATTTCTTGGACCATTTTTAAATATGAGAAAAATGAATAGTACATCTAAATATGGAATCCATATCGATAGAACTGGAGGTGGGGTGGGCGTCAAAAGTGCTTAGGGGAAAGGCAGGAGGGAAGTAAGTTAAAATAGGACCGATGGTGTTTATCTTGAAACTTGGCAGACAAATCTAAAATTTTATGGTTTTGTAGTTGGAAGATAGCAGAGAAGTCAAAAGATGGGAGAGTATCATGTTTCCAGGCAAGACCACAAACAATAAACCGATACAGGTAGAATTAAATATGCTAAGGCATATAAAGCACTTAACGCCATGCCCAGCACCTAATATGTGTTCAATAAACACTAGCTATTATTATTAATATTATTATCATTATTAGTGTTTTGATATATTGGACGCTGTTAACTCAAAATATTCCCTCTTCCTACTCAAGCTATTTATAGATTTTTTTCCCTCATGTAAATTTTTAAAATTCTTGATAACAAACATTGAAAATATTTAAATTGATGCTATACATTTCTCAAAACTGGCTCTCTTAAGCCTATCCCTCCAACTCCCTCCAGACAAGGTTTTGTGCTTCTCTCATTCCATCACACATAATTTAAGCTTTCCCTTTTGAACATTTATTACAACACTGTACTTGACTAGAAGCTCCTTGAAAACAGTAACAAAATGTTTTTCATCCCAGTATTCCCAGGAAGACTACTGTGTGCTTGGCACAGAGTAGATACTTGAATATTTGAGTGAATGGCCAGTAACTTACAGTTTACTTAACCCTTTCACATCCATTTTATCCTCAGGTAAGCTCTGCCATTTGGATTTTATTACAAACAAGACCACTAAGGCTTAGAAAAATTTAAAGTTATTGCCTAAGGTGGGAAGTGATATAGTCAGTATTCCAATCACCCTATTTGTCTCTAAACTTCCTAAGCTTTTCACCAAAATACACTACATTTTTTTGGCATTTATGATGAGAAATAACATTGCCTGAATACTGAGAGACCTGGGTTCTAACATTCTCTTCCCCTTTTATAGGGGACTGCTAATTATATGATGTATTATTTTCTTTACCACAAGCCTAAGAACTCCTTGAGGGCAGGAACAGCTTCTTATTTACCTTTTTATGCTAGCACATAGCACCGGATATGGCTATGGAGTAGGTTCTCACCATACATTTCTGCGACTGAATGCAGTTATTCATGATAATAACAATAGCAATAGTAATTGAATTCTATATAAATAAGTAGAAAACACTTTAGCATCTATTTTCTTCTTTTATCCTAGCCCCACTATTTTGTTGGTTTTTTTCTTAATTTTTTTAAAAAATAATTATTTATTAGAGAGAGACTGCGCTTGTGCACATGCACGTACATGATTGGGGGAAGGGGCAGATGGAAAGAATCTTCAAGCAGATTTCTGCTGAGTGCAGAGACTAACACAGGGCTCCATCCCACCACCCATGAGATCTTAACCCAAGAGATCATCACCTGAGCCAAAACCAAGAGTTGGACACTCAGCTGACTGAGCCACCGAGACACACCCTAACCCCACTACTTCAGATCTGACAAGGCTTGTTTGTTATCTTTATTTTTATTTTTTAAGATTTTTATTTATTTATTTGACAGAGAGAGAGAGCACAAGCAAACTGGTAAACAGAGGAAGAGGGGGAAGCAGGCTCTCAATTGAGTAGAGTACCTGATGCAGGGCTTGAACCCAGGACCCTGGGATCATGACCTGAGCTGAAGGCAGATGCTTTAACGACTGAGCCACCCAGGCACCCCTGTTATCTTTATTTTGGAGTGAGGCAAACTGAGTCTTAGAGGTTCTCAGCAAATGCTAAAATTCATACTCTTGATTTTAACCTGGGATGCCAACTCAGATTTGTCTTACTAGACATATCATGACTTTTCATCATTATCAGGCTGTTTCAAAGACAGAGAGATTTTTATCTTTACCGAGAAAGACTCAAAGAGGATCAAATATTTGATAAATACAATATTATTACCAGTATTACTGATAGAATTCCAGGTTATTTGGGCGTCAGTAGTAGAGTTTCCTTTGGGTGTACTTTTATATTAGTGTTTCTTTAACTTCATTGTGTATACGAGTCATTGGGGACCTTGTTAAAATCCAGATTCTGATTCATTAAGTCTGCCACAGGGCATGAGAATCTCCATTTCTTTTTTTATTTATTTTATTTTTTCAGTGTTCCAGGATTCATTGTTTATGCACCACACCCAGTGCTCCATGCAACATGTGCCCCCCCCGCTACCCACCACGCTCACCCATCCCTCCCTCCCACTTCCTTTCCAAAACCCTCAGTTTGTTTCTCAGAGTCCACAGTCTCTCATGGTTCGCCTCCCCCTCCAATTTCCCTCAATTCACTTATCCTTTCCTTCTCCAAATGCCCTCCATGTTATTCCTTATGTTCCACAAGTAAGTGAAACCATATGATAGTTGACTTTCTCCGCTTGACTTATTTCACTCAGCATAATCTCCTCCAGTCCCATCCATGTTGATACAAAAGTTGGGTATTCATCCTTTCTGATGGAGGCTTAATATTCTATTGTATATATGAACCATATCTTCTTTATCCATTCCTCTGTTGAATGGCATCTTGGCTCTTGTGGGAATGCAAGTTGGTGCAGCCGCTTTGGAAAACAGTGTGGAGATTCCTTAAAAATTTAAGAATAGAGCTACCCTATGACCCTGCAATTACACTACTGGATATTTACCCCAAAGATACAGATGTAGTGAAAAGAAGGCCATATATACCCCAATGTTCATAGCAGCAATGGCCACAATCGCTAAACTGAGAATCTTCATTTCTAGCAAGTTTTCTTATATTATTGATGCTCCTGGTCCAAGGACTACACTTTGAATAGCAAGGCTTTAGATAGCAAGGATTTATATTACCCATGTGTGGGGCTTTTGTGGTCTAACTCATTCTTGATATTCCCTACCCCACCCCTTGTCCTGAAGAGAAGATTTATAGCAACATTATTTTTCTGAGTAACCACTTTTAGTTCACAGAGAATTATCACATAAACTTATAGTCACTTGGGCAGGGATTTGAGCACTGAGGAAAAAGGATTTAATCCATTTATTTTTTCATTTAGACAGACTGCACAATATGCTGTTGACCTCCCCCTGAAATATAAAACCTCCCAAAGGGACTCCTTGGGATTTCATTTGCTAGATAGGTGCCTTTAGAGAGCATTGTTGGGTCACAGAAGGGATCAGCAGGGATCCAGAGAGCATCCTTTTTCATTTTGAGAACTAACAAAGCACTGGGAAAGTCATGAAGAGTCTGGGAGTCTGCCATTTCCTAGCTGAGCTACCTATGACAAGAATTCTTGGTTTTAGCATTTGCAACTATAAAATGGGAAGCATATTACCTATCTTACAGAACTTGTCAAAATTACAGGTAATGCTATCTCCCCGTCTTTAAGATCATGAGCTCCTTTTTTTTTTTTTTAATTCTAGTATAATTAACATACAGTGTTGTTCTACTTTCAGGTTTACACAACATAACGATTCAACAATTCTATACATTACTCAGTGATAATGAACTTCTTGAAGGTAGAACCTGTGTTACACTTGACTTCTGCCAAGCAGAGCTCTGAATACAATGCTTTCTGTAAAATAGACCACCAGTTACTGATGACCCAATAAAGAGACTATCGGGAGGAACACTGTAACATGTAAAACATTAGTGTACTAATTTTTTGGTATATTGCTTTGGTATTGCAAAGAAAAACATCCACTTATCCAATCAATTCCAAAGCTATACTGATTTTATCTTCTATTACCTCTCAAGTTTATCTCCATCTTTACTATCCCTTTTGTAATCAAAACCGTATCATCTCTCACTTGGCCTAGCCTCCTAACTTATCTTCCCTTATCCACTGTTAACTTTCACAAATCCATTATCTATGATAAAGCCACAATGGTGTTTTAAAAATTGAAAAATCTGATAGTGTTACTTTGCTGTTTAAATGCCACAGTGCCTTCCCATTACACTTTGAACAAAGACAAAATGTATATCTACCTCTAATCCAGTGGGACATGATACAAACTAATTAATTTTGTCCTTCCTTATTCCATTTGTGTCTTCGCTGAACTTTAGGGATAATCAGAACATAATTTAGATACCACTGTCTTAGAGGGTGAGTAAAAGTTGGTAAAGGAGAGGTGGGAAGAGGACATACCAAGTAGAAGAAACACCGTGTTAAGAAACAGATATATTAGAAATCTTTCTGTCCTGAGGGAAGTACTGGTTTAGTTTATTTTGAGCATAGTGTTTAAGGGGTGGTGGCTACAAGTAAGGCTAGAGATGTAAGTAGAGTTCAGGTCATAAAAGTTCTTGAATACCACGCTAAGGAGCCAGGACCTTTTTTTTTTTTTTTAATAGATGATGCCACTGAATCATTTTAACGATAAAAGGAACATGGTCATATTGACACTTTTTTGTTTTGTCCACTGGTTTTTAATCCAGGAGTTAGCATTGTGCATGGGCAACATAGAAAAAAGATGTTCTCAAGAGAAGGCCATTTGAGCACTGTCAGAGGAGCTTGGCACTGATACATGGGAAAGAGGCAGTGTCAGAAACCAGAAAGAAAGACCTCAGTATTAGCAATGAGAGCCATCTGTGGTCTAGGAACTTTAATTAAGGAACCCGCAAAGGAAGCAAGTACAGACAAGACAGATTGGTTAGTGCAGGCTTCAGCCAACACATATTGCTATCCAGCCAGCAGTGTGAAGACACTATCACTGTAGATATCCTTGAAAGTACCAGGAGCTCTTGCATGTTTGAGATAAGTTAGCAGTGTACTGACAGGTGGTTGAACCATACATAGATGTTTGGGCAAGAAGTCTGAGAGTCAAGGTTTGGACTCCAGCTCCTTAAGAGGAAACAAGGTAAATTCATCATCACTATAATAAAGGAGAACTTTAGGTGAAGTCCTGGAGCAAAAATCCAGAATTGGGTTTAGAAATCCAGTTATGGGCATTAGACAACAGTTAGGAGGAAAAGCTATGAGTTTATAAGGCAATTTAGGAGCTTATGGGTAGTTGGAGCATATTACCAATATCAAAGAAATAGATACCAAGAATGACTGAGACTTCTGATATGTTAACTAACTTCTCTGAACCCCAATGGCCTATAGAATGGGGATGATAATATCTATTTCACGGAATTATTGAAAGCATTAAATATGATGATGTGAAAGCTCCTACCACTGTGAGGAGACACAGTAGGTACTCATTATGTTAGTTTTCTTTTTGTCCTCTCTGCTTCAATTCAGAATTTGTCAAACAGCTGGGGTTAGCTCAGTCCCTCATAGGACGGGATTTGGCTTGGATCAGAAAGAGTAAGAAGAAGGCAGAATTTTAGAAAATGAACTATGGAGCTATCTAAAAGGAATGAGTCTGGAATCTTGCTAGACTAAACTAAGAAGCTAATCCAAAGGAACTCTCAAAATGGCCTTTTCTGTGAATTCAAGTGGAATAAAGCAGAAAAATTTTCTTTCTAGTATGAACCTTGTCATCCAGGGGGCACATTTAGAAAATTAAAGTGAGACACATAATTCTAAAGCTTCAATAAGAGCTCCTCTTTTGCATGGCTTTAAACTACTAACTGTACTCAATTGATTTCTCTGGCAGGATGGCTTTTATAGTTGATTACATGTCAAATCAAAACTCAGCTATATGAAGACTCATAAAAAGCAATTTATTTTAACCTAAGGTGCAGCATTCCAATGACTTACAAAGTTGCAAGGAGAAGAATGGGCCACAATATAAGATTTCAAAATTTCATTCGCTTTCTTATTTCCATCTTTAGGAAGTTCTTAGAAGAGATCATTTTATACCACACCATTTTGTATATCTCCACTCTCTTAAAACTAGACTAGTTAACCATCCTCCCTAACTCTCCCTCATTTTTGCAATTTTTGCAAATGAACTTCAGTTGATCCAACTTTTTCTCCCTTATATGAACACACTTTTTGCATCAGTTGAGATTTCTTTGCTTTTCTCATTAAGAACACCTTTCTGGCACAGCAAAGAGGCACTCCACAGCAAGCAGGCTCTGAATGTAGAGCTAGTTTTTTGATTAAGCCTCCTATTCTTCCATACATCCCCCTCGTCCTGTGATCACTTTTTAGCTTAATGAACTATTTGTTTAGCCTTTTAACATTAAAAAACCACCTGCTAACTTCTGATATGGAATTCCACGGTATTCTTCTTCAAGGCATGGTGTCTCCTCAGATGGCCTTATCTGGTCATGGCCTATATTACTTGTTTCTCTTGAGGCCTAAAGGGATAGACCCAAACTTTGATTTATTGTCAGTTGAACAACATCTGCATCATCCATCTTCCATGGACACAGAACCCAGTAGATGAAGGTATCAAGAGAGTAGATCACTGAGTCATGGAGCAGTGAGCTTTATATCTCTGACCCTTCTAGCCATTTCGGTTTCATTATTGCAACAATTACATTCACTTTATTTAGCTTCTTCATAGTTTTCTTATATTTGTTTTGCCATTGTTGCAACTAAGTATGAGTTAGCAGCCTTCTGGGCCCATATGATACAAATTACAATAAGTAACATGCACATTGCTTACTCTATGCCAGGCCTTGTGTTTTCCTGTATTGACTAATGTGTGTTCTATGTATGTATTAACAAATTAATCTTTACAATAACCCTAAAAAGTATTATAAGCCTCATATTTCCTGTGGAAAAAATTGGAGCTCAAAGTGACTCGATGACTTGCCCAAGGTCCTGCAGTTGATAACCAGCAGAACTAGGACTGAGTCCTACTCCAGAGCCTGCACTCTTGAATATTATACTGTTAAATTTTTCTAAGGCTGTTTACAAAACATGTTTACATATGTCATCTGGTCTCCATAGCAACCCCATAATTATTCACATTTTACAAACGAGGAAATAAAGGCTGCAATATATGGAGAATATGCTGCAAATTACATAAGAAGTGAAGGTAGGGTATGAACCAAGGTTACTGATTTTAAATTTAGAAATTTTCTACCAAAGAGTTGATGTTCTAAATTCAAGCATCTGGGAATAAATTTGTATCTGATTTAACTTACAGGTATGCACAGACCTTGTATGCATATGTGCATGTGTATGTGTTCACACATATATATGCATATATATCTTTTTATATTAACACACATATAAATAAGGTATCTCTTGATACATTTTTAATTTGGTTAGTATGTAAGCATAACACACTATGAAAACAATCAGTAAATCACTTTTTATGCCTTTAACAAAGACTATCACATTTTACCTTATTGGAAAGTTGGTATTTTTGACATTGACTCTTGAGGTTTAAATCTAAGGATAATCCATTTTAACCAGATGATGTACTCCTCCCCAAAGGCAAAGTTGTGCAGAATATTGCTCCATGCAACTCCCTGGTTTCCACATGTCCTCTAAATCCTTTATCTCAGAGATGTGGGGTATTATGGTAGGTAGACACAGTTTTGGGCATCATCTAACCTGATTTTGAATCTTGATTCCTCTTCTGATGCTCAACAAATTACTTTTACCTAACTTCTTTCTCTAAGCATCAGTATTTTAATCAGCTAAAAAGAAGTCATTTTATGACCTTTAGACTTTCCCTATCTAATTTTCTCTTCATATAGTTGTCAGAGTGTTAGTTCTAAAATACTGTCCAGATCATGTCATTCACCTCTTTAAAATTCATCTATCACTGTCTCTTGTTTTAAGGATAAAGTTCAAACTCTTTAGCCTGAACCTTAAAGCTCTTACTAATTTTCTAGTTTTATCCCTCTCAAACTTCCTTCATCTTCCCTACATTTGAGTGATACTTCAACCCAAGTTTACCTAGCTGTTAACAGGTTATAGCTTAGAACCCAGATTCTCTGACATGAAATTTAATACTTTTTGTATTCTAACATCATCTCTAATGAACAAATCGCTAAAAGTAACTTACTGAGGCTGATTCCAGTTACTATGTCCAGAGCATGGACGC
Organism: Potos flavus; assembly: GCA_028534135.1. Lineage (NCBI taxonomy): Eukaryota > Metazoa > Chordata > Mammalia > Carnivora > Procyonidae > Potos > Potos flavus. The sequence goes on from CM052900.1 coordinate 131,909,521, forward strand.
TATCTGATCTTTTCTTATGCTAGATAATAAAAACAATCAGCTAATACTTATATTTGAATCTCTCTGCTAGGTGCTGTGTAATCTAAGTAAGATATACTCCTTTCTTTAAGGAGCTCACAATATAGTACGAGAGATAAAAACAAACAGAATGGATTTTAAATCAGTTAGAGTCTGTCCCTCTCTTCTGACATAATGTAACATATATCAGAGGAAGGAAGAGAGATGGAATCATTGGGCTAGTGAAGAGGTAGGAAACAGCCCAGAGTTGGGAGTCAGGAGGACTGGATTCTGATTCTGGTCTCGCTATGAACTTTCAACATAATCTCAGAGAAGTCATTTCCCCTCTGTAAGCCTCAATTTCTGCATTTAAAAAATGATGGGTTTGGAATAGCATTAGATGGTGCCTAAGACTCAAGTGAACTCTAATATTATCATCATCCTTATAGTTAACATGGAGTACTCTTCCAAAACAAAAATAACAGCTATCATTAGATGAGTGTTTTCTGTGTGCCAGTCACTGTTTTAAATACTTGGCATGCACCTAATCTTCACAACAACACTATGAAGAATATATTATTTTCATCCCCATTATACAGGTTAGGAAGCTGAAGTAGGGAGAGGTCAAGTAAGTGCCGGATCTGTGATTTGAACCTAGGTTCTTGTGTATGCAGAACTGGTACTTTTCCCCACCCTTCTTTGTGGCTTCTTAAAATGCTTGCTGTTATAGCAGGGGCACCCAAATCTCCCAACTCCATGGAGACTGGAACATTAATTTTGCCAAATCTCTTGGTCATATTCCTTTGACTTTGTAAGTTGTAAACAATCATACACACATCTTCAGTGCACACTCCCTAGTGAAAGTAGTGATTCTCTCTCATGGAATCTGTGGCCATCACTCTTATTCTGGATAATGCCACTTTAAAAAATATTTAAGAAGGCAATGTGCATGTTGATTTTTTTTTAGAAGAGCACTTCTTTTTATTTTTTTAAAGATTTTATTTATTTGTCAGAGAGAGAGTGAGAGAGAGCAGAGCAGGCAGAGTGGCAGGCATAGAGAGAAGCAGGCTCCCCACTGAACAAGGAGCCCAATGAAGGACTCGTTCCCAGGATGCTGGGATCATGACCTGAGCTGAAGGCAGTGGCTTAACCAACTGAGCCACCCCAGGCGTCCTGCATGTTGATATTTTTAAAACATTTTACAAACAGGAGCATAGCCCACTTGCTAGTATTTTAGGAACATGATTAACAATAGAGCCAAATAGCTCTTATCAAAATAAATAAAATGAATAATGCAATAAAATTTTTAATATATTTCCCTTTATTTACCAACCCATCAACTTGATAATTGAAATGGACTCCTTTCTATTAATAAAGTATGATACTCTCTGGGTTTATATATATAAATATATGTCTTCATGCACAATATATAAGTGTATATATATATATATATATATATATATATATACACACACACACGCGCGCACACACACACACACACATTTAAATTTATGGGTTTAGAGGAGAATGCATAGAATGTTTGGGGCAATTTATTCATTTTTTACCACTTATTCTGCTTTCTAAGATGTTTTCATATACATTGCAATTGGGTCATAAGACCTTTATGATCCTTTCTAATAAAGAGATTCTGATTCTGTGGTCTTAATTTTATTTCGGAGGTCACAAGACTTCAACAATGCAGTGAATTAGACTGGGCATTATTATCCTTCTCGTCTACAGATGAAACATTTGGACCTCAAAGAAATAAAATTTCCTGTTTCAGGCACCACAACTTGGAAACCAGAAAAGCTGATTTCAAAATCAGTATCCCTTTTACTATACCATAGTGCCTCCCCTGCATTGTTCATATATGTTTTTATTTAAGCCTGGTGTAGTTCCAGCAAACTAGAATCCTTGTGGTTACAGACAGTCTCAGAGGTCAGCAGGGTTACTGAATCTGAGCTGCATTTGGCAAGATTTTTTTTTAAATTTTTTTCCCCAAATACTTTTATTTTATTTTTTCAGTGTTACAAGATTCATTGTTTATGTACCACACCCAGTGCTCCATGCAATACGTGCCCTCCTCAATACCCACCACCAGGCTCGCCCATCCCCCCACCCCCTCCCCTCCAAAACTCTCAGTCCCTTGTTCTGAGTTCACAGTCTCTCATGGTTCTTCACCCCTCC
>CM052900.1:131912204-131943892 GCA_028534135.1 Potos flavus
TAATCTGAGAGTTCTGATCAATTACACTTTTTGTAATTTTACCCTCCATGTATAATCTATCACTAAGTCAACTTATCCTCAGTTTATCCTCAAAACATATCCCATTTTATCTATTTTTTCTTCCCTACTACCACTGTAATCAAAATCACTATTATTGTTTACTTGGACCATGGTAATATCTCCCATCTTATCCTTCTGCTTCCAGAGTAATCTTTTGAAAACATAGAGCCTGTTGTTCTCCTGCTTAAAACCCATTAATGGCTTACACTCGTACTTATAATAAATCCCAAACACTGTACTCTGGGTTCCACATCTATCCACCATCAAGCATCTGCCTACTTCTTCAACTACTGTTCATTCCCACTGTGCTCTAGCCACAGTATTTATTCCTTAAATAATTTGTGTTTGTCTCTACTGTAACTTTTTGCAATAGCTGTTCTCAGTGCCTGGGATACTCTTTCTCTAGATCTTTATCCTGTTCCTTTATTCAAATTTCACCCTAAAAGTCCCCTCTTCAGTGATGAGTTTCCAGACCACACAAAATAATAACCCCATACTTTCTACTCTTATTTACTTTGTAGTGTCTATACACTCTTTAATATTTTCTTTGTTGGTTTTTGTGTGTTTGTTTTGTTTGTATTCTCTTCAATAGAAAGTGAGCACTGGGTGTTATATGTAAGTGATGAATCACTAAATTCTACTCCTGAAGCCACTATTACCCTATATGTTAACTAACTAGAATTTAAATAAAAACTTGAAATGAACAAACTAAAAAATGCCAAATGCAAAAGACAAAAGACTTACCAGGGAAAATACTAATTGACCTTTGATAGTTTACTAAATACCAGAAACTGTGCTAAAAAAAAAAAAAAAGAAAAGAAAAGAAAGAAAGAAAAGAAAAAAAAGTAAGCTTCATGAGTTCAGTTGTCTTCCTAGTCTATCATTTTATTTCTGCACCTAGCTCAAATTTTGGCACATAGTGGGCCTTCAAATAAACTGAGATGTACATGTGGATAGATGGATGAATGAAGTTTTTAAGGACGTTGAGAGAGCTAGTGTTCTGACTACAGAAAGGTAGGGAGTCAAAGAAAACTAATTGAAATTGGAGAGATATGAGCGTATGTAAATGCTGCTGAGAGGGAGCCAGTATAGAGGGAGAGGATGAAGTAAAATAAACACACAGGAGGATAATGTGACTTGTCATTGTTCATTTTTAACCAATTTGTCATTTTAACAATCTTGTTTTAGACCTAAATAGTTTATTTTAATTTTATTTTAATTTTTAATTTTTTTAATTAACATATAATGTATTATTTGCCCCAGGGGAACAGATCTGTGAATCATCAGGCTTATACATTTCCCAGAACTCACCATAGCACATACCCTCCCCAATGTCCATAACCCAGCCACCCTGTCCCTACCTGCCTAAACCCCAAAAACCCTCAGTTTGTTTCCTGAGATTGAGAGTCTCTTATGGTTTGTCTCCCTCCCTATCCCATCTTGTTTCAATCCCCCCCCACCCCCCATAACCCCCTGTCCTGCCTCTCAAATTCTTCATATCAGGGCAATCATATGATAATTGTCTTTCTCTGATTGACTTATTTCACTTAGCATAATACCTTCTAGTTCCATCCACGTCATTGCAAATGGCAAGGTTTCATTTCTCTTGATGGCTGCATAGTATTCCATTTTGTGTATATGTGTGTGTGTGTGTATCTGTGTGTGTATGTATGTGTATGTGTGTGTGTGTGTATCACATTTTCTTTATCTATCTATCTATATATAACTACATTTTCTTTATCCATTCATCTGTTGGTGGATATCTAGGTTCTTTCCATAGTTTGGCTATTGTGGACATTGTTGCTATTAACATTTGGGTGCACGTGCCCCTTCGGATCACTACATTTGTATCTTTAGGGTAAATACCCAGTAGTGTGATTGCTGGTTCATAAGGTAGCTCTATTTTCAACTTTTTGAGGAATCTCCATACTGTTTTTCAGAGTGGCTGCACCAGATTACATTCCCACCAACAGTGTAGGAGGGCTCCCCTTTCTCCGCATCCTCACGAACATCTGTCATTTCCTGACTTGTTAATTCTAGCCATTCTGACTGGTGTGAGGTGGTATCTCACTGTGGTTTTGATTTGTATTTTCCTGATGTTGAGTGTTGCTGAACATTTTTTGATGTGCCTGTTGGCAATTTGGATTTTTCTTGCAGAAATGTCTGTTCATGTCTTCTTCCCATTTCTTGATCGGATTATTTGTTCTTTGGGTGTTGAGTTTGCTGAGTTCTTTATAAATTTTGAATACTAGCCTTTTATCTGGTTTTGGGATGAAGGTAATGCTGGCCTCATAAAATGAGTTTGGAACATTCCCTTCTATTTCTATTTTTTGGGACAGTTTCAGAAGAATAGGTATTAATTCTTCCTTAAATGTTTGGTAGAATTCTCCTGGGAAGCCATCTGGCCCTGGGCTCTAGTTTGTTGGGAGATTTTTGATGACTGCTTCAATCTCCTTACTGGTTATGGGTCTGTTCAGGTTTTCTATTTCTTCCTGGTTCAGTTTTGGTAGTTTATGTGACTCTAGGAATGCATCCATTTCTTCCAGATTGTCTAATTTGCTGGTGTATTGTTGCTCATGATATGTTCTTAGAATTGTTTGTATTTCTTTGATGTTGGTTGTGATATCACCTCTTTCATTCATGATTTTATTAATTTGGGTCCTTTCTCTTTTCTTCTTGATAAGTCTGGCCAGGGGTTTATCAATCTTATTAATTCTTTCGAAGAACCAGCTCCTTGTTTCGTTGATCTGTTCTACTGTTCTTTTGGTTTCTATTTCATTGATTTCTGCTCTGATCTTTATGATTTCTCTTCTCTTGCTGGTTTTAGGCTTTCTTTGCTGTTCTTTCTCCAGCTCCTTTAGGTGTAAGGTTAGGTTGTGTATTTGAAACCTTTCTTGTTTCTTGAGAAAGGCTTGTATTGCTATATACTTTCCTCTCAGGACTGCCTTTGCTGCATCCCAAAGATTTTGTACAGATGTGTTTTCATTTGCATTTGTTACTATGAATTTTTTTAATTCTTCTTTAATTTCATGGTTAACACATTCCTTCTTTAGTAGAATGCTCTTTAGACTCCATGTATTTGAGTTCTTTCTAACTTTCCTCTTGTGATTGAGTTCTAGTTTCAAGGCATTGTGGTCTGAAAATATGCAGGGAATGATCCCAGTCTTTTGGTACCGATTGAGACCTAATTTGTGACCCAGAATGTGATCTATTCTGGAGAATGTTCCATGTGCAGTAGAGAAAATGTCTATTCTGTTGCTTTGAGATGGAATATTCTGAATGTATCTGTGATACCCATCTGGTCCGGTGTGTCATTTAAAGCCTTTATTTCCTTGTTGATCTTTTGCTTAGATGATGTGTCCATTTCAGTCAGGGGGGTGTTAAAGTCCCGTACTATTATTGTATTATTGTCAATGTGTTTCTTTGATTTTGTTATTAATTGGTTTATATAATTGGTTGCTTCCATGTTAGGGGCATAGATATTTACAATTGTTAGATCTTCTTGTTGGAAAGACCCTTTAAGCATGATATAGTGTCCTTCCTCATCTCTTATTATAGTCTTTGGCTTAAAATCTAATTTATCTGATATAAGGATTGCCACCCCAGCTTTCTTTTGATGTCCATTACCATGGTAAATTGTTTTCTACCCTTTCACTTTAAATCTGGAGGTGTCTTGGGGTCTAAATGAGTTTCTTAGACAGCATATCGATGGGTCTTGTTTTTTTTTAATCCATTCTGATACCCTTTGTCTTTTGATTGGGGCTTTTAGCCCATTTACATTCAGGGTAACTATTGAAAGATAAGGATTTAGTGCCATTGTATTGCCTGTAAGGTGACTGTTACTGTATATTGTCTCTGTTCCTTTCTTGTGTATGTTTCTTTTAGGCTCTCTCTTTGCTTAGAGGACTCTTTTCAATATTTTCTGTAGGGCTTATTTGGTGTTTGCAAATTCTTTTAGTTTTTGTTTGTCCTGGAAGCTTTTTATTTCTTCTTCTATTTCCAGTGACAGCTGGATATAGTATTCTTGACTGGATATAGTATTCTCGGCTGCATATTTTTCTTGTTTAGTGCTCTGAATATATCATGGTAGTCCCTTCTGGCCTGCCAAGTCTCTGTGGATAGTTCTATTGCCAACCTTATACTTCTACCGTGATAGGTTACCTACCTCTTGTCCAGAGCTGCTTTCAGGATTTTCTCTTTGCTTCTGAGACTTGTAAGCTTTAGTATAGATGACTGGGTGTTGACTTATTTTTATTGATTTTCAGGGGGGTTCTCTGTGCCTCCTGGATTTTGATGCTTGTTCTCTTCACCAAATGAGGGAAATTCTCTGCTATAATTTGCTCCAATATACCCTCTGCCCCCTCTTTCTTTCTTCTTCTTCTGGGATCCCAATTATTCTAATATTGTTTCATCTTATCGTATCATTTATCTCATGAATTCTACCCTTATGGTCCAGTAGTTGTTTGTCTCTTTTTTACTCAGCTTCTTTATTCTCTATCATTTGGTCTTCTATATCACTAATTGTCTCTTCTGCCTCATTTATCCTAGTAGTAAAAACCTCCATTTTTCATTAACCTCATTAATAGTTGTTTTGGTTTCAAATTGGTTAGATTTTAGGTCTTTTATTTCTCTGGAAAGTGATTTCAATTCTCCAGAAAGGGATCCTCTAGTATCTTCCATGCTTTTTTCAATCCAAACTAGCACCTTGATAATCGTGATTCTGAACTTTAGTTCTGACATCTTACTAATATCTGTATGGATGAAGTTCCTAGCCATCAGTACTTACTCGTGTTTTGTTTTGTTTTGTTTTTTTTGAGGTGAGTTTTTCAGCCTTGTCATTTTATCCAGGTAAGAATAGATTAACGAGAGAACAAAATACTCAAAGGGTAGTAATGACCCCAGAAAAATAGACCCTATCCATATCAGAAGAGACCGAAAAACTGGGTGTAGAAATAAGGGGGAAAAAATTAGACTGGCAAATAGAACAGAACCACACACTTGATTTTGGGTGTATTTTGGTCTGTTAAAAGAAACTACCTCCCAAAATTTTAGAGAACGAAAAAGTTATATTTATAGAAAAATAAGGTTAAACATGATAAGGGGATGGAATATGATTGTAAAGATGAAAATTAAAAAGGATTCTAAAAAAGGAATTGATAAGATAAGAAGTTGGTCGAAAAAAGAAAAAAAAAGAGGAAAGAATGTGATCAGGCTGGAGATTAGAACACAGATGTGTGCTAGATTTAGATATATTTTGATCTATTAGAAGAAATTATATCCCAAAATTTTAAAGAAAAAAAAAACCCTTATATATATGCAAAATATAATGTTAAATACAATGAGGGGAGAAAATATGACTATAACAATGAAAATTAGAAAATATTTTTAAAAAGGTATTGATAGGATAAAATAGTTTAAAAACGCTAAAATAGGAAAGAAGAAAAATTTTTAAAAATAGAATAAGAAAAAATAAAATTAAAAAAATTTAACTTTGAAAGACTAAAAGATCATGGGAAAAAAGCCATGAATTCTATGTGTTGCTTTCCCCTTGCTCTGGAGTTCTGCAGTTTTCATTGATCGGTGAACTTGGTCTTGGCTAGATGTTCTTGCTGATCTTCTGGGGGAGGGGCCTGTTGCAGTGATTCTCAAGTGTCTTTGCCCAAGGTGGAATTGCATCACCCTTGCCAGGGTCCAGGCTAAGTAATCCACTGGGGTTCGCTTTCAGGAGCTTTTGTTCCCTGAATGCTTTCCGTACAGCTTCGGAGGAGGAGAATGAAGACAGTGGCCTCCCAGTCTCTGGCCCGTAGGAGCCGAGAGCTCAGGCCCCACTCCTCAGTGCACCCTCAGAGAAAAACAGTCAATCACTCCCATCTCCCTCGTCTCCGGCCGCACTCTGAGCTCACCTGGCCTGTGACCGAACATTTCTATCTCTGGTCCACAGCCCCATTTGGAGTCTCTAAACCCAGCAGATTCCTGCAGTGTACTCCCACGCCACTACTCCCAGAGGAGAAAGGAAGGGGTCTCTCTGGATCTGCCTCATGTGTGGTCCCTGCTTGAAGAGCAGTGGCCCAACTATGCCTCAGATCATGGTTTAAGGTAATCCTGGGCTGAGAGTCCTCTTCTCGGCTCTGTCTCTGCAACTGGCTTCCCCACTCTGATACCTGGGAGCTCTGCCACACTCAGACACCCCTGGTCTTTTTGTGACCCTGTGGGTCCTGAGTCCACACTGTCCCTGCAAGTGCTCCACCCCCCACTTAGCCTCTAGAGTGACATTCCTCAGTGGAACAGACTTCTAAAAGTTCTGATTTTGTGCTCCGCTTCTCTACTGCTTGCCGGGAGCCAGCCCCTTCCCCTATGGTCTATCTTCCTGTTGCTTCGGATTCACTTCTCTGCACATCCCACCTTCCAGAAAGTGGTCGATTTTCTGACCTAAATACTTTTGACCCAATGCTATGTTATCAGTTTTACCCGTGTGTTGTTGAAAGCTGGATAATTGTATTATCATTAGTTATTTTGTACTTAGAGAAGGCCCTGGCACAATTAAAGAAGAGTGTTGCCAGAAACCAGGGGGTCTGACTTCTTTGGGTACCTGGCCTCTAATGGCCTCAGGAGGAAAATGATTGGCAAGAGCTTTTGCCTCTCCTGCACCATTTTTTCTATCTCCTGGCCTCACTATGGTATGTTGGACAGATGGGAGACAACTGATGCAGAGGAAGACCCTTTCCTTTGTGGAGAGCAAGGTTTGACAGCAGCCATTGCATACTGAGCTCCTCCTCTCAAGATGCCCAGAGCATGCCTGTTTTACTCATTCTCTCCTTCATTCAACATCTGTTTATTCAAGTCCTACCTTGTGTCAGGAGCTACACAGAAAGACAAATGGTTCTGTGTTCTTTCTTACAGAAAGAAATCCTAATTTTCAGTTTGCCAACAGTGAAGAGATGGGGAGGGAACAGGAACTGATTTACATAAAAGAACTTGAAATTTTGGAATATAGTTTTTTTTTTTTCCCTTAGTATCATGTCTTGAGCATTTGTACACTTAAATAGTCTCAGACTATATACATAATACTCGTATATATGAATGTATCACTTTAACATGTTAAGCATAGATTTTTTTCTTTTTTTGCTATTAAAAATAATGCCGCATAGTACCCACTTTAATTCCCATTGTTTGGAAGAATTTTTTTTTAGCACGGTTATCTGTGGTGCATTTGGATTATTTTACTTCTACTACTTGTCAAACAAATACACACACATGCAAACACACACACATTTATACACACACCCCTACCTTAGCTTCTTCAGTTTCTGGTACTTAGAAGTACAACGTATATTAAGTAGCACACTATAATTTCCTGTTTGTATGGTTCCCTGATTTTGGTATCTGTTTTTGCCTTTGAAAGTGTAGGGAAAACACATTCTAAGATACTTTGTGCTACTAGTGGTCCTCTCCTGCTTTCTTTCCATTTTGTTTTCTGAGAGTTAAGTCTCTGAAAGATAGAGGAAGATAGGTGAAGTTATGACTGGGATGACAATATTCCCTTAAAAAGTTGTCACAGTGCAGTAGAAAAGCAACTGTCTTGTTTTCTGGTTAATGGATAATTTGGTTAAAGTAGACTCAATATTTCTAAGTCTGCTTTAAGTGGGGGGAAAATAGACAGTGTTTTCCTACCTTCTTCCAGTCAGAAGGGTAGGGAGGATGCTCTGTTTTATATGTGGGGGATGGTCCCTTATACATACATGTATATAGATAGATAGATAGACACACAGACAGACATATATCCATCTATCTAATAATAATTTAGTATGATTTTAACATTACTTTTAAGATAGGTTCTATACCTTTCTTTTTTCTGGTCACTTCTTCCTTCTTTCCTGTTCTTTAATCTCTTTCTACTTATAGTTCTCTCAATCTCATTCAGGCATTCTTTCATTCGTTCAGGGGTTGCTGAATACCTAACATGTTCCAGGCATTAAACCAATTACTGGGAATATGATTATTAAAAAAAAAAAAAGTCTTTTTTTTCTTCAAGGTGAATTTGTACCTAAACAATTATATTACAGTATATAAGTGTTCTAATCAAGGTAGCCTATAGTACCATGGGAGCTCATTAAAAGTCACACTTGAGGGGGTTGATCACATAATAAGTGCTTAATTCATATTGATGACCTTTTAATATATATGCATATTTCAGTGCAAACATATGAAAACAAATACCTTTTTTCCTCCACAGGAGATGGATTATGGTCATACCAAGCAATGCCTCTGTAATAGCAAATGTGTTTTTATTATGGTTTGACATAAAGGGCTAGATGTGTCTGGCATCTTTTTTCTTTTTCTTTTCATGTCACTCTAGAACAGATGTTCCATTTGAAAAACAGGCAAGATTGATGATTTGGCTTAATTTTTCTTTTACGATTTCATAAGTTTCATTCTTTTTGAAGCAAAGCATTAGGCAGAGAGACCAGAATAACAATAAATACCTGATTTTCTGTGCTGTGGGTCCAGGATCACTTGGGGATTAAAAAGCAGAGTTTGCATATATAAATGAAGCTGCTCATTGACTTAGCCCATCCTCCCTGCCGAGGAGAACTTATTACTGAAACAATATACTTTATGTAGTGAATTTTAAGCAGTGCTGGAGCAGAGAGAAGGTTAGACTGACATATAGTGAATTTCTTGCATCAAATATATCTTTGCCAAGGAAATTCTCAATTTAAGAAACTTCTAATGCATCTTCAGGTTTTCTTTTTTCTTCTTCTTCTTCTTTTCTTTCTGTGAGAGAGGGGATGTTTATATCTCATTTACGTTCAAATATTAACTACTCATGATTTGTCTGCAATATGAAGCAACAACAACGAGGAGTGGGAATAGGCTGACCCTATGTTCCTGTGTTTCTTAAGGAAACTCGCCACTTTTAAAAATGGGTTTTGGCTCAATGGGTAAAGCAGGATTGTCAAACATGAATTTCAGATCGATCTCTTGCCTCTGACAGTTACTGCAAGAGTTCCAATCACATTAGCACCTCTTCAGCTTGAGCCAGAATTTATAGCATAAATCCAACATTTTTCAAATCTTAATCAACCTAGAGGTCATTCTCCTCAAAGTGCAGTTTTGCTGCTGCCACCAGAAAATCAATGGGGAAGGGCTGATACTTTCTTCCTGCCACAGCACGGACACAAAATGAAATGCTCCAGTAAGGTCTGCTTCATATTCAGCTGTAGCTCTTAGAGCATTTTTTGTTTTAATGCCAGTGGCACTTTTGATCCCCAATGTGTAGGTCCTACCTGGGGGAAACAGTCCAGTCAACAGTAGCTTAATCAGATTTTAAAAAGGAGAATTTTTGATCTTGTTCTTCATTGTTTTAAAAAGCTATTAGAATAAAACCCCAGTTCTTTGGTTTGGTATCCAGAACTCTTCATATACCACCTAGTCAGCTTAGCACATTGCTTGGCATAGAGGAGTGCTTACGAAATATTGTTTTGAGTATTTGAATAAATGAATATCTTTGGGCATCCGCATCAAACTTCTCCCTGTGAAATATTATACCCTCAGGTCTTCAGGTCTTCATTCACACAGCTCTTCGAACTTAGTGCCCCCCTTTCTCTCTAATACCCTAAGAAAATATTCTTGTTCCTTTGAGATCTGGCTCAAAGGTCACCTTTGTGAAACTTTTCTGTCTCCTGTTCCAAGCCAAGAAGGGCTCTAGTAGTTTCTTTCCATGTGGTCCCACTGCACATTTCTATACCTCCATGATAGTCCTTGACAATATTTTCAAACTAGGTATGGATGGGCCTGATTCTCTGTCTGATAGAATGTGAATTCTGTCAGAGGCAACACTTTGTTTAATCAACACTGAGGGTGTTAAAACATATTAGTTAAATTAAATCAACATTCTTTACAAACCAAATTTTCTGAGATGTGAAGTCACAGGATTGGGAATGACAAGTTTTCCACCCAACTGTATAATCTTGGTCTAGCTCTCTGGACCTCAATGTCTTAATCAGGTAATACAGTGGCCTAACTGATCACTAAAATTTATTTTTACTTTATTATTATTATTTTTTTATTATTATTATTATTATATTTGTTATTCTAATATTTTTATTTTGTTTTTGCTATTACTACTACCTCAATTAATCATGCTAGTAGCACCATTATTCAAGTCCCTACTATATGTTAGGCCCTAAGAACTTAACTTACATATTGCATTTAATCTTCAAAACAATCACATGAGTTAGATGTTATTACCTTCATTGCACAAAGATGAAAACTGATGCTCACAGGCTAAGAAACTTGTCTGAAGTCACACAGCTAGAATGTGACAGAACTAGAATTTAATTCTAGTATTTTGAATTCCAGTTCCTAAAAAATGAACTTTTCACTCATACCAATTACTATGAATGCAAGAAAAATACATATTTTACTAGAAATAAGTAATTATTTATAATTAAATATAGTATAACATCATGAAAAACATGGAGACCAGAGACCTCCAAGGAAAACAGAGTAAATAACTCATAATTTTACTAACTAGAGAGAACCCATGTTAACATGCTTGTGAATTTCCATTAAGTGTTTTCTCGATGCTTTTTATTCTTTATCTTATTTTATCTGTCTTTCAAGTGTATTTTTATATGTATATGTGTTTACACAGTTGGCAACTACATATTAGTTGAGGTATAAAATAGACATGGTGGGGCAAAACTAGTGTGTAGAGGCTGTAATTCTTTTGCCATTGTATGGTCTGAGCCTCATGTATATTAGTAGTTCACCTATACAGGGACTGCTCCTACCACAAATACATTCGAGGCATTTGGGCTCTGACTCATACCAACAAGTGTCTCCTCCAAGTGCCAGAGTTAGATAACTTTAATTCATTGGAGATATTAGAGTTTTTGAAGGATGGCATAAAAACCATTTGGGAGAAGAAATGAATTTGAACAATTGACTGAATTTCCTCTATTGGGGAAAAAGAAAAGCCATTCTTAGAGTTTGGTGAAAGCTTAATCCTTGAAAAAGATTCAGACTTTGAGATTACATTAACTGGATTGCAGGCCAGGATCTATTAATTCTTTACTCAGGAGCCTGAGATGTGTATCAGTTTAGAAGCTTGATAAGGTCTAAGAAAAAACCCGAGTCTGAGAAGGTTGAAGTCTATTGTTTTAATTCTCTTGAATAAGAGATGATGGGCTGAGGACTAAATCTTAGTATGGCAATGAAATAAGCATTACTATTGATTTAGCATCACTTTAGCCTCACACTGTTAGGTCTTTGCCATACATTTTATCATTTTACATTCTCATTGACTCTGTAAGATGAAGGTGTTATCTCCCTTATAGAGAAGAGAAAACTGAGATACAATAATCTGCTGAAGGTTGTAAGCATCTAATAAGTAGCAGTGTCAGCATTTGAATCTTTATCTATGTAGCTCTTAGCAATGCCATAGTTCTGAGGCTTTCCATAGTTCTTTTAGAAATGCCATAGTTCTGAGGCTTTCCAACTCCCAGAATAGAGCTCTTTCTAGCTCTTGCAGACATTTTATAGAATAGATCATTATGACTATAAGGGGATAGAGGTTTCATTAAAGGAATTAGAAATATCTAATTAACTGTATGTGGGAGGATCTAATGAAGTGATGATTAAGAAGGAGGAGCTGATGATCAGAGAAGGATCACCAGCCCATCAATCTGAGAAGCATGATGTCAAAGTGAGACAGCAGTATGTCATCATGGAGAGATCTATGGAAAGCCATTGACTCTGTGTAGCTACTGATAATGGGAGTCTGCAGCCAGACATCTTGTGGGGGTGGGCCTGGGGTCTCTGGTTAGTAAGGCCAGTAAAAAGGGAAAGAGCTAAAATTAGAATAGGGGAGAGGAAGGACAAGCTGTAATCCTCGAGATACCTCTGTGTCTAATGTTACAACATCTGACTAAGCAAAGATCTATGGAGACTAATGGCTGCTGCTTTATTTTCACCTTCCATATCATGGGCAGTTTCCTCATTTGACCAGCTTTAAGCCAAAACCACACAGGAAAAGTCATTCTGAAAAACATAGTTCCCTGTTTAGCTGCATCTTCCACTGGGGCCATTTGGACAGTTTTGGAGACTGGTATGCTCCAGAAGAAATAATATCCAACTATCTATCATAAAGCCAAATATCTATAGCAGAACTGTCCAGTAGCACTTTCTGCAATGGTGGAAATGTTCTGTATCTATGATGCTTAATACTGTAGCTACTAACCACATGTGACTATTGAGTTTTTCAGTTGTGGCTAGTGTGTCTAAGGAACAGAATTTTAAATTTTATGTCATATTCTTTGCATTAAGTTTAAATAGCCACATGTATCTAGTGACTATTGTATGGGACAGGCAAATCTGTAGCATCTGTCACTTCAGCATCTGGACACACTGTGGCAGTAATGGATGTTGAAATCAAATTACATCTAGAACAGCCAGTACTCAGAACAGTTTATTCATAGCGTGTGCTCAATAAAGGCTGAATGACTCTCCTAAGTTCATTTGTTTTCCTCTGTATTCTGCTTTTCTTCCAGTATTCTCTCTCTTTTTGAAAAATTTTAAAAATATTAATTCCAGTATAGTTAACATATAGTGATATATTACTTTCAATTGTACAATACAGTAACTCAGTAATTCTAAATATTACTCAATGTTCATCACAAAAAATGTACTGTTTAATCCTCATCAATTCTTTCATCCATCTCTGCACCTACCTCCCCTCTGATAACCAACAGTTTGTTCTCTGTAATTAAGAGTCTGTTTCTTGGTTTATCTCTTTCTCTCTTTTTTTCCCTTTGCTCACTCATTTTGATTCTTAAATTTCACATACGAGTGAAATCATATGGTATTTGTCTTTGACTGACTTAATTTGCTTAGCATGATATTCTCTCTCTCCATCCATGTTGTCGCAAATGGGAAGATTTCGGCTGAATAATATTCCATTATGTGTCCATTCTATCAATGGACACTTGGGCTTCTTCTGTAGTTTAGCTATTGTGAATAATGCTGCTATAAACATAGGGGTGCATGCATCCTTTCGAATTAGTGTTTTTGTATTCTTTGGGCAAATACCCAGTAGTGCGATTACTGGGTCATAGGGTAGTTCTATTTTTACATTTTGAGGAGTCTCCATACTATTTTCCACAGTGGTCGCACCAGTTTGCATTCCACCAACCGTGCATGAGAGTTCCTATTTCTCCACATCCTTGCCAACACTTGCTGTTCCTTGTGTTTTTTATTTTAGCCATCCTGACAGGTGTGAGGTGATATCTCATTGTAGTTTTGATTTGCCTATCCCTGATGATGAGGGTAGTTGAACGTCTTTTCATGTGTGTTGGCCATTTGTATAACATACAAGTGAAATTCATGAAATTTTGTCATTTCATGAATAGAAATGTCTATTCATTTCTTCTGCACATTTATTAATTGGATTATTTGTTTTTGGGGGTGATGAGTTGTATAGGTTCTTTATATATTTTGGAAACTAACCCTTTATCAGATACATCATTGGCAAATATCTTCTTCCATTCAGTAGGTTGCCTTTTGTTTTGTTGATTGTTTCCTTCACTATACAGAAGTTTTGTTTTGGTTTGGTTTGGTTTGGTTTTTTGGATATAGTTCCAATAGTTTATTTTGGCTTTTATTTCCCTTGCCTCAGGAGATATATCTAGAAAAATGTTGCTATGGCTGATGTCAGGGAAATTACTGCCTGTGTTCTCTCCTGGGATTTTTATGGTTTTAGGTCTCCCATTTAGGTCTTTAATCCATTTTGAGTTTATTTTTGTGTATGATGTAAGCAAACGGTCCACTTTCATTCTTTTGCATGTAGTTGTCCAGTTTTCCCAAAAACCATTTGTTGAAGAGATTGTCTTTTTCCCATTGCACATACTTTCCTCTTTTGTTGAAGATTAATCGACCATATAGTTGTAGCTTTATTTCTGCATTTTGTATTTGGTTCTATTGATCTATGTGTCTGCTTTTGTGCCAGTACCATACTACTTTGATTACTATAGCTTTGTAATATAACTTGGAATCTGGAATTGTGATACCTCTGGTTTTGTCTTTCTTTTTTAGGATTGATTTGGTAATTTGGGGTCTTTTGTGGTTCTATACAAATTTTAGGATTGTTTTAGTTCTGTGAAAAAGGCTGTTGGTATTTTGATAGGAATTGCATTAAATATGTAGGTTGCTTTGGGTAGTATAGACATTTTAACAATGTTTGTTCTTCCAGCCCATGAGCATAGAATGTCTTTCCATTTCTTTTTCTTGTCTTTAATTTTGTTTATTAATGTTTTATAGTTTTCAGAGTACAGGTTTTTCACCTCTTTGGTTAAGTTTATTCCTAGGTACTTAATTATTTTTGGCACATTTGTAAATGAGATTGTTTTCTTAATTTCTCTTTCTGCTGCTTCATTATTAGTATATAGGAATGCAGCAGATTTCTGTATATTGATTTTGTGTCCTGTGACTTTGCTGAATTTGTGTATCAGTTCCAGTAGCTTTTGGTGAAGTCTTTCGGGTTTTCTACATAGTGTATCATGTTGTCTGTGAGTGGTGAAAATTTGACTTCTTTCTTGCCTATTTGGATGGCTTTTATTTCTTTTCTGTTGTCTTATTTCTGTGGCTAGGACTTCCAGTACTGTATTAAATAAAAGTGGTGAGACTGGACATCCTTGTCTTATTCCTGACCTTGGGGGGAAGCTCTCAATTTTTCCCCATTAAGTATGATTATTGCTGTGCATTTTTTGCATATGGCCTTTATTATGTTGGGGTATGTTTCCTCTAAACCTACATTGTTGAAGGTTTTTATGATGAATGGATGTTGTACTTTGTCAAATAATTTTTTTTGCATCTATTGAAGTGATGTAATGATTTGCAAATATTAAACCACTCTTGAATCCCTGGAATAAATCCCATTTGATTGTAGTGGATGATTTTTCTAACGTATTCTTGGATATGGTTTGCTATTATTTTGGTGAGGATTTTGCATCTATGTTCATCAGAGATATTAGCCTGTAATTCTCTCCTTTTTTTTTAAGATTTCATTCATTTATCTGACAGAGAGAGAGAGATCACAAGTAGGCTGAGAGACAGGCAGAGAGAGAGGGGAAAGGAAGCAGGCTCCCCGCTGAGCAGAGAGCCCAACACGGGGCTCGATTCCAGGACCCTGAGACCACGACCTGAGCCGGAGGCAGAGGCCTAACCTACTGAGCCACCTAGGCGCCCCATATAGTTCTCTTTTTTGTGGTGTTGGATTAAATTATCTGGTTGTGTTATCAGGGTAATGCTGGACTCATAGAATGAATTTGGAAGTTTTCCTTCCATTTCTATTTTTTTAAATAGTTTGAGAAGAATAGGTAATTTCTTTTCTTTAAATGTTTGTAGAATTCACCTCTGAAGCCTTCTGATCCTGGACTTTTGTTCATTGGGAGTTGTTTGATTACTGATTCAATCTCATTTCTAGTAGTTGGTCTTTTCAAATTTTCTATTTTTTTAAATTCAGTATTGGTAGGCTATATGTTTTTAGGAATTTATCCATTTCTTCTAGTCTGTCCAATTTGTTGGCATATAATTTTCATAATATGCTCTTACAATTGTTTGTATTTCTGTGATATTAGTTGTTATTGCTTCTCCTTCATTTGCAACTTTATTTAGTTGAGTCCTCTCCTTTTTTTGTTGATGAGTCTGGCTCATCAACAATTTTGTTTTATCAATTTTATTGATTTTTTATCAATTTTATTGAGTTTTATCAATTTTGTTGATCTTTTCAAATAATGAGCTCCTGATTTCAGTGATCTGTTTTATTGGTTTTCACTTTCTAAATCATTTATTTTTGCTCTAATAATTATTATTTATTTTTCCTTCTTTCTGCTGGGTTTGGGTTTTGTTTGTTCTTTTTCTAGTTCCTTTAGGTGTAAGTTTAGGTTGATTATTTGAGATTGTTCTTGCTTCTTGAGGTAGACTTGTGTTGCTATAAAGTTCCCTCTTAGATTGCTTTTGCTGTATCCCAAATATTTTGGACTGCTGTATTTCCATTTACATCTGTTTCCATGTAATTTTTTATTTCTTCTTTGATTTCTTGGTTGACCCATTCATTGCTTAGTAGCATGTTATTTAACCTGCATGTAATTGGGCTCTTTACAGATTTTTTCTTATGATTGATTTCTATTTTCATAGCATTATGCTCAGAAAACATGCATGTCATGACTTTAATCTTTTGAATTTTTTGAGACTTGTTTTGTGGCCTAATATGTCATCTGTTCTGGAGACTGTTCCATGAGCACTTGAGAAGAATGTATATTCTGCTGTTTTAGGATAGAATGTTCTGAATATATCTGTTAACTCCATCTGGTCCAGTGTATCATTCAAAGCCACTCTTTCCTTGTTGATTTTCTGTTTGTTTGATGTATCCATTGATATAAGTGGAGTGTTAAAGTCCCCTACTATTACTGTATTACCATAGATTAGTTTCTTTATGTTTGTTATTAGCCGTTTTATGTATTTGGGTGCTCCTATGTTGGGTGCATATATATTTACAATTGTTATATCTTCTTGTTGGATTGTTCCCTTTATTATTATATAATGTTTTTCTTTATCTCTTGTTACAGTATTTATTTTAAAGTATTGTCCCATGTAAGTATTGGTATCCTGGCTTTCTTTTGATATCCATTTGCATGGCAGATGTTTCTCCATCTCCTCACTTTCAATGTTCAGGTTCCTTTTGATCTAAAATGAGTGTCTTGTAGGCAGCCTATAGATGGGCCTTTTATTTTTATCCATTCTGTCACTCTATATATTTTGATTGGAGCATTTAGTCCATTTACATTGAAATTAATTTTTGATAGGTATGCATTGATTACCATTTTATTACTTTTTTTTTGTAATTTTTCTCTGATATTTTCTTTTTTTGCTCTTTCATGGTTTTTTGGTTTTCTTTAATGATATACTTGGATTCCTTTCTTTTTATTCTTTGAGTATCTATTACTGGTTTTTTATTTGTGGTTTCATTATGTTAGTACATAATATCTTATACATATAGCAGACTATATTAGGTTGATGGTTGTTTAAGTTCGAACTCATTCTTTACTCCTCCCACCTTCTCTACTTTTTAGGTATATGGTGTCATATTTTACATTATTTTATTTTGTGAATCCCTTGACTGATTTTTATAGATATACTTAATTTTACTACTTTTTGCTTCCAATGTTTTATGCTCTCATTTATGGTCCATTCAGAGTCCCCATTATTATTTCTTGTAGGGTTGCTTTAGTGGCAGTGAACTTCTTTAGCTTTTGTTTGGGAAACATTTTATTTCTCTTCCTATTTTGAATGGTGGCTTTGCTGGATGGAGTATTCTTGGCTACAGATTATGCCTTGTTAGCACTTTGAATATATCATGCCACTCCCTCTGGCTTGCAATGTTTCTGTTGAAAAATCAGCTTATAGCTTTATGGGGTTTCCCTTGTATGTAACTGTATTCTTTGCTGCTTTTAAAATTCTTTCTTTATCACTACTTTTTGACATTTTAATTGCTTTATTTCTTGGTGTGGATCTCTTTAGGTTGATTTTGTTGGATGATCTCTGTGCCTTCTGGATCTGGATATGTGTTTCCTTCTTCAGATTCAGCAAGTTTTCAGCTATTATTTCTTCAAATAAATTTTCTCCCCTTTTTTCTCTCTCTTCTTTTTCTGGGATCTTTATAATGTCATGTTATTACACTTGATGGAGTCACCAAGTTCCCTAAGTCCATTCTCATTTTCTATAATTTTTTTTCTTTTATTTACTCAACTTGATTGCTTTCCAATACTTTGTTCTCCATGTTGTTAATTCATTCATCTGCTTTCTCTAGCCTGCTATTTATTCCATCTGGTGTGTTTTTAATTTCATTTATTGTGTTCTTCATCTGTGATTGCTTCTTTTTTATCTCTTTGTTAATGGTTTCCCTGATGTCCTCCACTCTTGTCTGAAGTCCAGTAGTATCTTTATAATCAACATTTTTAATTCTCTGTCAGGGATATTACTTATCTACATTTCGATTAGGTCTGTTGCTCTAATTTTGTCCAGTTCTATCATTTGGGCCGTATTCTTATGTCTTATCATTTTATCTAACACTCTTTGTCTGTGTTTGTGTATTAGGAAAGTCAGCCAGGTCTCTTGCTCTTGAAAGTAGTATGTGAGGCTTGCGCTTTTACAAATGTGGTGGTCCTCTTTTACAGGTGATGAACAACCAATGCAGTGACTGTTGGTCACTTGGGTCACTCTATAAGGGTGCAAGGGTAGGGCTGCGGTACTGCAAGCTGTGCACACTGTTTCTCTTCCACAGGGAATGCACTGTCATGGTGGACACCTGGCCAGCTGGGCTGCTCAGGGAAGATTGTGTGTATACTCAGTGGGTATAGTTTTAACAAGGTGTACGAGTCTTCCAGAGGAAGTGGGGAGATACAGGGTTGGCAAGTTTTATGCCGGGCTTCTGGGGGAGTGGACTGGCAGTGTTGGGACCAGCACTACTGTGCTGAGAGGAGCGGGATATGGTGTCATCAAATTAGGTAGTGAATTCAGATACTGCTTGGTTCTTGCAGGTGGCCTTGTGATTATGCTAGTAGGTAGTGAAAGGGAATAGCACCTGCAGAGCCTTGGTTCATGGAGAAGTCCTTCATGGAACTCTGAGATTAGTAACTAATTCTCCCTCCCATTTGCCCCACCTGTTTTTCAAATTCCTGCACCTAAGTTGTATCTCCATGGACTATTTGTTGTGCCAGCTTTTTAAGGTGGATACTTAGCTTCCTAATGCCCTCTGGGTTCTCCCAGAGCAGAATCCTCTGATTTTTAAAGTTCTAGGTCTTTAAATTTTTTAAATTTAAATTTAAATTTTATTTATTTATTTAAATTTAAATTTTAAATTTTTAAAATTTTAAAATTCTAGTTCTTTAAAATTTAAAGTTCTAGGTCTTAAGTCTGGCTTGCTGGTTGTAAGACCTCCTGAAATTTGAGCCCTCTGATTTTCAAAGTCAGATACTATGGGGATTTGTCTTTCTTGTGCAGGTTCCCTGGTATTATAGTCTGTTTCTTATCCCACTCTGCAGCATCCTTCCTCTGGCAGCCAGATATATGGGATTTAGCTCCCTACTGCTTCTCTGCTTTCCCTACACTCTTTGATGTGGCCCCTTCTCTACATTCAGTTGTGGAGTTTGTTCTCGCAGTCTTGAGGGCATTTTTGGGTTATTTGCACTGATGTGAGTGTAATCTGGTTGTATCTGTGGAATGAGGTGAGTTTAGGGTCCTCCTACTCTTCCATCTTCTCCAGAAATCCTTCCAGTATTCTTTCTTGATTAATGGCACCAGCATTTACCCATTTTCCCAAGTCCAAAAACCCAGGGTTATCCTTGATTCCTCCCCATCATCTGTATTCAATCACCAGATAATATGAAAGTAATATTCCAAACATCTCTCCAATTCATCTCTCCTTTCTAACTGTATGCCATCCTTAGTTCACTTTAGGCCATTGTTGTTTCTCTGGATCACTGTGTTAATATGCCAGCCATTTTCTATAACTCCAGTTTGATCCCTCTCAACTAACTCTCCATTTAATAACCAGCAAGATCTTTTTAAAGGTCAAAAGTTATCAGTGCTGCTTAAACCCTTTATACCTACTCCCTGACCTCAGGGTAAAATCCAGATTTTTTTTTTTTCTTTTCAAGATTTATTTATTTTAGAGAGAGCAGGGGGAGGTGCAGATGGAGGAAGAGAATCCTGAAGCAGACTCCCCACTGAATGCAGAACCCAATGCAGGGCTTGATTCCACAACCCTGAGATCATGACCTGAGCCAAAACGAGGTGTTGGATACTTAACTGACTGAGACACTCAGGCACCCCTGAGTCCCACTTCTTATAATGGTCTGCAAGGCCCTCTTCAGTCTTGTATTGCCTCCCTCTCCAGTCTCATCTCCTATCAGTCTCTCATTTGGACTATATGCTACAACTGTACCCAACTATTACCAGTTAATGGAGAGTACCAGGCTCCCTCTTACCTCCATAACTTCGTACTTTCCTCTGCAAGGATAGCCCCCCTTCTTCTTTCAGCATTTTTTTCTTCAGAACTCTATCTTCCCCTACCACTTTTTTGGGCAAATTCTCATTAAATTTTTAAGACTCATTTTAATATATCTTCTCTTGGAGCCTTTTCTAATACCACAGTCCATCCGTGGGGACTTTTCAGTGCTTTACTGTACCTTCACGCCTTTTTCTTTTTCTTTCTTTATGAATTTCTTGTGGACAGAGACTGTTATATCCCAAGGGTCAAGTAAGGATCTAGTATATGCGTGCCATAAATGAATGGTCAGAGTTACTGTCATAGACAATAAACTGTCAAAGTAGCTGCAAGTGAACCAAAAGTCAGAATATAAAGGCAGCATTGTAGAATAATAGAATTTTAGGGATCAGATAGGCAGTTTAGAGGCTATAGTAGAAAGGATATAGGCTTTGGAGTTCTAATCCTTGCTCTGCTACTTCCTAGGTTATGCATTTTTGGGAAGTTATTAGACTTTTTGAAGCTTCATTTTTCTTACCTATAAAAAAGGGAATGTTATACCTATTTCAGAGTTGTAAGAATTAATGAAAGTATGTAAGACACCTAGCACAGTGTGTGGCATATATAATCTTTGATACATATAATTTCTTCCTTAGAGATGTTGGAGTGTGTCTCCTTCATTAGAGCAGTTTTCCTGCAGCATCATAATCTATCATTTTTAGGATATATTGCAAATTAAATACTATTCTACTATAACTGATCATCCTCTAGTAGCAAGAACACAGGGCCATTTGATGCCTTCGTATCTCTCTATAAGGGAAGAATAAAGCTAAGGAAAATTAAAGAAGATTTTATAGATCTAACAGCATATTGGACAAATCTTCTGGGACCGCAAAGCCTTTCTGAGAATTACAAGGTCAAATGGTAATCAAATTATTTTTGGTGCATGAACATAACTGTCCATGGTGACAGTCACTGCTTTGTGGTTCTGACCATTTCCATCTATAGAATCATCATTTTGTTTCATTTCTCAAACCATCCAGAAATGAATTTGATTTACCAGAGAACAGGACTCAAAGTACTTTTAACTGGATCCATAAAAGTAGAATCCAGGAGAATAGCCTGGCATGAAATTTTGTTAGTTATTCACAGGATGACCATCTTTCTCCTTGCTCAGCCTGCTGCCTGCATTTGGGAGTTCTACATTTATCAGAAGCCTCAATTGGATTATACTTTTAAGTAAGTCAAGCTAGTGAAATATTAAAAAAAAATACACAATTCATTTTACCCAGAAATTTAAGCCTTTACTTCTATTGTAGTAGCTAGTCTGATTTCCTGGTCATATAAAACTTTAAAAGGGTCTTCCAAGGGCACAGAACCACAGAGTTTCTCCCTTTCCCTCACTGTTTATCAGTTCTTTATACAGGAGCTCAGGTTTCCTCTCAAGTCAGGATGTTTGTGGTGACATTTATAAATGAGTCCAGTTTTAAATGTTTTACTGAGCTCTCAGCAATATTTGTAAAAAGTTGTGTCAGGAAATTAGCTTCAGGCATGAGAAAGAGCTTAAGATGATAGGCAGTATTTGACTAGAAATCAAGAAACCAGAATTTGAATTCTAGCTCCACTTTTACCAGCTGACTTACTTGACATTTTTAGCCTCTTCATTTATAAAATGAGAATAATAGATTTAGTTTGCAGGATTGTTGTAGGACTAAAATGGAGTAATAGGAAACTGCGGGAATAGAAGTGCAAAGGGCTTTGGAGGCTGGAAGGGTGGATTTTAGGACTTATTTCCTCTGTTAAATCTTGTTTGCCCTTAATTAAATCACTTCTCCTTTCTGAGTTCCTAGTCCCTCTCACATAAAAAAAAATTAAAAAGATGTCACATAATCTCTAACTTCCCTTTGAGCTAGCAAATCCGTGATGATCATTTCCCTCTCCATTCTTGGATGAAGAAAGGAGCTAACAGCACTACAGATCCCTCTCTCCAAGAGGTTCCTGATGCCTCCAAGTTGGGCCTTCAACCAAGCAATTCTAGTTACCTTGTTTTAACTTCTTCCAAGTCACCTCTTCATTCTTAACATTTTTTTCTTGTTTAACCTATGAGCCACGGTTTTTTTCCTGTAAACATTTTTTTTTTAATGGAACACGATTTAATTTGAAGTGATCTTTCCAAAATATCTAATGTATTTGTATTTTATGTCCAAGAAACCTAGGTCTCAGCTCTAGGAGAAGTGTTAGCCATCATTCTATGTAACTTTCTCACTACCTATCCATGATCCATTCTTCAGTTTTCATGACAGAGGGCATTTGACTTTTGTTTGAATGCTTCTAGTGATGAGGCACTCACTAGTAGAGCACTGCATCTTTTGGACCATTCTTACTACTTGTACCAGATTCCTCCACAGAGCTTGAAATTTGGTGATATGACTTACAGCAAGTGAACATTACTATTACTACCTCAGATATTATGTACTAACAAATGATCCATTTGTGGAAATGCTTTAAGTTTCACTTAACTTGACTCATTTTTAGGCATATTGTAGCATATTTAATGAAGAATTGAAGATCCACTTTTCGGGGTGCCTGGGTGGCTCAGTCATTAAGCATCTGCCTTCGGCTCAGGTCATGATCCCAGAGTCCTGGGATCGAGCCCCGCATCAGGCTCCCTGCTCCACAGGAAGCCTGCTTCTCCCTCTCACACTCCCCCTGCTTGTGTTCCCTCTCTCATTGTGTCTCTCTCTATCAAATAAATAAATAAAATCTTAAAAAAAAAAAAAACTATTACTTAAAAAAAAAAAGATCCACTTTTGTGTGCTGGATCTGCTACTTACTATTTTGAGATCTGGGGCAAGTGTATTCACACCCTAGTTCTCCTCATTTGTCAAATGGATATAAGGGGGTGCCTAGGTGGCTCAATCAGTTGGGCATCTGCCTTTGGCTCAGCTCGTGATCCCAGGATTCTGGGATTGAGCCCTAGGTTGGGATCCCTGCTTGGTGGGGAGCCTGCTTCTCCCTGTCCCTCTGCCACTCCCTCTGCTTGTGCTCTTTCTCTCTCTATGTCAAATAAGTAAATAAAATCTTTAATAAAATGGATATAAGAATATTCAGCCTTCCTTCCTTCAGGCTTTTGAGAGTATGAACTAAGGTAACATAAATTATGTGCTTTAAAAAGAGTGATAGCAGGCCGTGACCCCAGCCTTTGTGTTTGTCCAGCTATTTGTGTAAATGAAGTTTCATTGGAACATAGCCATATCCATTATTTATGTATTACATCTTTGGCTGCTTTCATACTACTTTGTTTGAGTTGAATAGTTGCAACAGAAACTGTGTGGCCTCTAGGCCTAAAACATTTCCTATCTATCCCTTTGTGGAAATGTTTGCTGATCCTTGTGTTATATAAACATGCATTTGTTATTAGAGTTACTGGAAGGATTATTTTACGAACAGACATAAGATGGTGATATTGAAGTATATTAACCTGATCAACTCACTGGCAAACATTAATGAGCACCTGATGATGTCATTGTCCTACATATTTTTCATACATTTTCTTGTTTAATCTTTACACCAATAGCATGTATTAGGCATCTTATTATTTCCATGTTACAAATGAACTGACTCTCAGTAATTTGACCAGGGCTACACTGGCAGAGAGCTTGGATTGAAATTTAGATATCTGGTTTAAAATTTTGTGTTCTTCCTTTGATGCTACCTAGCCTTTCATAGGTATGACTTTAAGCATTATAATTCTTACTTATTAGAGCCTTTATGGAAAGCATTAAAGATCTGAAAAGTTGTATATGATCAAGTTAATAAGGGGTATAAAAGTTTAGCAAGATTATAAATACATTAATATCAGAAAGGTGTTCAAATATATCAGCAGGATCAGTGCTTTGAAAACATATAGAGACAGATAATAGCAAAAACTAACATATGGATGAGGATTGAATAGTAAAGATTACTAAATCTTTGAATGTTTTGACATCATCACCACATTTTTGTCAGCACACACCAACCTTCTTCAGTTTAGGTATCTATTAGTTCAATACTTAAAATCTCAATGGAATCATACATGGTGAAAAGATAGGATGAAAGGAGTCTATAAGCTGACAGGTTGATTGTTCACCCAATCTATGTTTTTTGAAAATTTTCTAATGTTAACTGTAAAATAGCAAAAAATTTAATAAAGTAGGTTGGGCTACTTCATTAAAAGTGTGGCATAAAAGAAATGATTATTGAGAGTTTCTTTTAGAAAAATCATAAGAGTTATTATCAGCTACACACACACAAAGGTAAATATATATATATATATATATATATATATATATATATATATATATATCCCTTTCTTTGCATGTAATGCTAATATCACACTTGTCATTCATGTAGAATTTGTAGAATTTAGAGTTAAAAGGAACCTTAAAGATCTTTTTTGTTTAACTCCTTCAATACATGAGTAAGAAAACTGAGGCTGTGAAAAGTTTAGTTATTTGCCTAAGGCCCCACAACTAATATATGTCAGAACTAGAACTCAATAACTGACCTCTTTGCCATTCATTTGTTTATTCATTTATTCATCCATTCAGTCATAAATTTTTAAAAAGTTAATTGAGTCATCCATGTAACGTTTACTGAAGCCTTTTTATATGGTATCTGTGATATTAGATGCCATCACATAAGTGTTACTTTATTTAATTCTAATGAGATAGGTATT
The DNA here is from genome assembly GCA_028534135.1 of Potos flavus. Classification (NCBI taxonomy): domain Eukaryota; kingdom Metazoa; phylum Chordata; class Mammalia; order Carnivora; family Procyonidae; genus Potos; species Potos flavus. The sequence goes on from CM052900.1 coordinate 131,937,029, forward strand.
ATTACCCTCATTTTATACCTGAGAAAACTGAAATTAAAAGAGATTAAAAATTTTGCCTATGGTCTCACAGCTTTGACCTGAATTAACTAGGTAGAGAGACTATGAAGCCAATTTGAAGCTCCTTGTATAATTCCAAAGTCAGGCACAATAGAGTTGAAAAACCCTGTGTTCCAAGTCTCAAGTAAATGTCTTGATCACACTGTCAACCTCAGCTGGTGCAAAATTTAGTATTTGAAGTCACTGGCCAGAGACTAAAGAGGTGATATGCTGAATTACCAAGTAAACATAGATTTATGTTTCATTTTATTTGATTTTTCCCCCAAAATAATAAAAAAAATCAATTTTGAAAAAAAAATTAGCACTAATCCTCTCACTGAAGCACAATTAATTCCATTATTGCCTGTTTCTTTCTAGTATTCTCCTCGTGTGTATACATTTTAATGGATGCAGCCATTCCAGGTGTAGTCTTTGCAATTATAGCTTCAGTAGTCAAAGACTATTTAGTTCCATAATCATACCAAAATTTACCTCATTCTCTTTGTTGTCCACACACAAATATGTACATCTACTCTTTTTTTTAAATCTAATATAGCTAATGAGTATGTTCTAATATTTAGGGGTTTTAGTGTCTTTTAATCTTTTTATTATTTATTTAAAAATAATGTGGGAAATAGTTTTTAGATTCTGGGTCAAAGGGTATGAATGTCATTCATTTTTGTTCTTATATATTTCTATATTAATAGCAAAAAGGGTTGTAAAAATTTAGAGTGCCTACGTGAGTAAAATAGGAAATAATTTACTACATTGGGGGCTATTATATATTTGGCAGATTTTGTAATGTAGTAAATGGCTGGATGTTTTAGCTACTTGGTGTATATGTAGCAAAGCTGGTGTTTTGTAACACAAATGCAAAGATTTGGCTCCCATTTTTGCCTAAACAAGAGATTTATATCCCCTTTGGGTTAGCATAGTATCAATAAAGTTTGGGTCACAGAATATCAAGAATTGTAGATGCCCCACTGTGAGTGATGGCAAAAGGAAAGCAATTTCAAAACCCAAGATTTTTCGGAATATCTATGCCTTCTCTTGTCTGTTTCTTTCATATTAAGGCTAAAAATAATTTCACTTAGAAAATTGTGTAAAAGATATAAAGAAGTTTCATTAAAGACTCCTTCAAATGTTGATGTATCTTTTTAATATATAATCTCCTTGAATATTATAACAAATAATTAAAATAAACCTACATAAAAAACAATAAAGGAGCTAACCATGAAAATTCTCATTAACTACAGTTTTAATGCATTTTATTTCATTTAGGAATATTTTATATAGCCACATATTTTCAAATAAATAATAGGAACTCTCCTTGATAGATCTTAAAGAGTTTGGAACTTCTTTGGTATGAAAATTATTTGTCATTCATTCAATAGATCTGTATTACTTAATGCCTTTTTCTTTTTATTGTAAAAAACACATTACACAAAATTTACCATATTAACCATTTTTAAGTATATAGTACAGTAGTATTAATTGTATGCATATTTTGTGCAACAGATTTCTAGAACTTTTTCATATTGTAAAACTGTAACTCTATACCCATTGAACAACAATTTCCTTCCCCCCCACACACACATTTTGACAACTAACATTCTGCTTCTTGAATTTAACTACTTTATTTTTCTATATTAAGTTTTTAAATTAATTCCAATGTAGTTAATATACAGTGTTATGTTAGTTTCAGGTGTACAATGTAGAAATATAGCTAACTACTTTAGATACCTCATATAACTGGAATCGTGCAGTAGTTGACTCTCTGCGACTGGCTTTTTTCATTTAGCATAATAATGTCTTCAAGGTTCATCCATTTATAGCATATGACAGGATTTTCCTCTTTTTAAAGGCTGAATAATATTCCATTGCATGTGTATACTACATTTTCTTTATCCATTCATCTGTCAATGGACACTTAAGTTGATTCCAACTCTTGGCTGTTGTGAATACTGTAGTGAACATGGGTATGCAAATATCAAGATCCTATTTTTAATTCTGCTGGATATGTATACCCAGAATTGAAATTGCTGGATCATATGGTAACTGTTTTTTTATTTTTTAAGGAACCACCATACTATTTTCCATAAAGGCTACACCACTTTCTATTCCCAAGAGTGCACAAGGGTTCCAGTTTCTCCACATCCTCATCAACATTTTTTTTTAATGTGGATATCCTAATGGGTGTGAAGTAATATTTCATTGTGTTTTTCATTTGCATTTCCCTGATGATTATTGAAATTGAGCACTTTTTGCCTCTTGGTATATCTTCTTTGGAGAAATGTTTCATTAAATTGTTTGCCCATTTTTAATTGGGTTATTTTGTTATAGTTGAATATATGTTCTAGAAATCAACCTTTATGAAATATATGGTTTGAAAATAGTTTCATTGCTTAGGTTACCTTTTTACTCTGTTGATTGTTTCCTTTTCTATGCAAAAGTCTTAAAGTTTGATGTCTCATTTGTTTATTTTTGCTTTTGTTGCTTATGCTTTTGGTGTCATCTCTAAGAAATCATAGCTGATTTTAATGTTATATGCTATTCCCTTGTTTTCTTCTTGGAGTTTTATAATTTTAGGTCTTGCATTCAGAACTTTATTCCATTTTGAGCTAATATTTGTACATGGCATGAAGTAAAGTAGAACTTCATTCTTCTGCATATAAATATCCAGTTTTCCAAATACCATTTGTTGTAGAGATTTTCCTTCCTTTCTTGTGTAGCATTAGCACCCTTGTCAAAGATCATTTGACCATATACACGAGGGTTTACCTTTGGGCTCTTTATTCTCTTCCTTTGTTCTATGTGTCTCTATTTATGCCAGTAGCATCATGTCCATTCTGTTTTGACTATTGTATCTCTGTAATATATTTAAAAATCAGGAAGACCACCAACTTTGCTTTCTTTTCTCAAGATTGTTTTTGTTTTTTCAGAATCTTTTGAGTTTACATGTGAATTTTAGGATTTTTTTCTATTTCTGCAAAATTTTCATTGAGATTTTCAGAGGGGGTCCATTGAATCCATAGAATACTTTGAGCAGTATGGACATTTTAGCTATATTAAGTCTTTCAATCCACGTACATGGATGGCTTTCCATTTATTTGTGTCTCCTTTCATTTATTTTGTCAGTGATATGTAGTTTTCAGTGTACAAGTGTTTCATCTTCTTGGTTAAGTTTACTTTAAAATATTTTAATGCAGTTGTAAATACGATTGTTTTCTTAATTTCCTTTTCAGATAGTTTGTTGTTAATTTATAGAATCCAACTGATTTTTGTATGTCGATTTCATGTCATGCAACTTTACTGATTTTTTTATTAGTTCTGTGCGTTTGTGCATGCACACATGCACGTGTGTGTGTGTGTGTGTGTGTGTGTGTGTGTGTGTGTACTTTTTAGGGTTTTCTGTGTATAAGCCCATGTAATCTGTGAACAGAATTTTTTTGTTTCTTCCTTTTCAATTCAGATGCCATTTGTTTCTTCTTGCCTAATAGCTCTTGCTAGAACTTTCGGTACTATGTTGAATAGAAGTAAAGAGAGTGGGATTTGCCTTGTTCTTGATCTTAGAAAAATTTCAGTTTTTCTCCATTTAATATAATGTTAGCTGTGGAAATTTCTTATATGCCATTTATTATGTTGAGGTAATTTCCTCCTATCCCTAATTTTTTGGCTGCTTTTGTCATCAAAGGGTATTGGATTTTGTAAAATGCTTTTTTTCCCCCATCAATTGAGACAATCATGTGATTTTCATCCTTCATCTGACAACAAAGAATATTACATTGATAAATTTGCATGCATTGAACCATCTCTGTATTCCAGGATGCATTGCATAACTTCCAAGGTACATTTGATAGATAATGAGCTGCAGAGACACAAAACTGACAAAATAAAAGCAAATAAAAATGTCTATACTTTTCTTGTCCTGGTTCTTCTTCCTTTTACTACTCTACTTCTCTGTTGCATCAGTTAGAATCCTAAGTCAAGAGATAAACAAATGGAAAAACAAATGTTAAACACTTCTCAGTGTTTAGTGGAGATACCCTTTACATTCACACTTGAAGGGTTCTTGTGGATTAATCTGCATACTCTTATGAGAAAGTATTGAGTGTTTTAGTAGCTAAGGGAACTTTAATTTGTTGTTTTTTAATGGATATATGCTGATATTGAAGATGTTGCTATGTTGTACCAAGCCATACAACCAAGATCAAATATGGATTCCTACTTTGTGCTGGCCAATTCCATGCTGCATTAAATAAGACATATGTTTTATTATTGAGAAAGCAGTTCAAATGGGAAGACAAATATGCAAATACAACTGTTTTGTAAGCAAAGTATGATAGGATCTTAGAGGTGGGAAAAGTGAATTGCAAATTAGGAAATCATGAAAGATCAGAGAAGACATAGAAGCAGTGATATGTTTAAACAGAGCTTTTAAGGATAAGAAATCCAAGGCGCCTGGGTGGTTTAGTCAGTTAAGTATTTATTTGCCTTTGACTCAGGTCATGATCCCAGGGTCCTGGGGTTGAGCTCTGTGTAGGGCTCCCTGCTCAGGAGGGAGCCTGCTTCTCCCTCTGTCTCTGCCCCTCCCCCTTTTTGTGCTCTCTCTCACTATCTCTCTTTCTCAAATAAATAAATAAAATCTTAAAAAAAAAAGGTGAGAAATCTGATGGTGGAGAAGTATAAGCCTGCAAGGACCCGTGAGTTCAGATCTCTGTAACCTCCACACTTCACTAATACTTGAGAATCTTTGTCCTGGTTTAGTCTCCCTAGACCCACAACATTTCTTTTATCTATTTATCTATTTACTTGTTTTTAAAGATTTTATTTATTTATTTGACAGAGAGAGACACAGTAAGAAAGGGGACACAAGCAGTAGGGAGTGGGAGAGGGAGAACCAGGCTTCCCACAGAGCAGGGAGCCTGATGCGGGACTCAATCCCAGAACCCTGGGATCATGACCTGAACCAAAGGCAGATGCTTAATGACTGAGCCACCCAGGTGCCCCACACAACATTTCTTTTATCCAGAGGCCTCAGTCCTCTTCCCATTTGGTATGTGTGTGTGATGAGGGTGGTGGTCATGATGATGTGTTACTCAACTCTTCCTTTAAGAAAACCTACCCTGAACAGCATAGTTGACAGACAACCTCCAGATGACAGGGCAGACCACAAGTGCCCTACGCTACTCTCAGTCACTGGACTAGGTATGGTAGGGGTCCTAGGGCTGTACCATTACTGCTCAGTGTGGGAGACTTTTAAGAGCAACTTTTCTCAGACTCCCCACTGACCTGGCTAAGATTTTCTCAGAATTACACTGCAGCCTGAGGCTTTTCCTACCCAATTCTTTCTTTTTTTTCTCCTTTCATAGGTGCTAGACCTGCACTGCTGTTTGAAAGCTCTCCCTGCCTTGCTTCCTGTTATAATTAATAGGCAGTTCTCGCCAAAACGCTCTAGTAGATCTAATGCTATCTTGATTCTTTCTTGTCAAATGATATGAACTGACAAAACAGGGGAACCCTACTGCTCTCTTTCCTCAGGATTATCTCTCCATTGTTTTACCTCAAGTAGTGACCTCTCTCTTTAGGTATGATAGCTAGTATATTTCTTCAACAGTGTTAGGTCTTTATAATAACTAAGCACAGAAGTTGATTTCAAGTAACTTCTGTTCTTAGGCCTGCAAGGCCCTTGAGGCAAGAGAACACAAAAGTCTGATTATCATTTATTCATTGGAGAAGGGAAAATATAGACAACAAAACACAAAGAGCTCTCATTACTCTGAAATATTTGACTTATTAGGAGACTCATTTAGGTAATATTTGAACTGTACTCTTTCACTTATATATTTCATTTGAGACAGATATTATTTATATTTTTTAGTTGTAGACATATAGGATGAGATAGATAAAGTGAATTCCCAAAAGTCACACAGAAAACAAATGGTCAGCCTGGTAGTTGCAACCTGGCTTGCTAAATATCAAATTCTGTGTTCTCTGCAATGCAACATCTTGCCCTCTTCCTAAGGTCTTAATAATAGATGGAATACCTTCATAGGTGTGTGAATTGTGAACCTCACACTCAATAGTATTTGTCTTAATGTTTTCTTGAAATTCTTGATAAGTTTTAAACAGGGGTCCCACATGTTCATTTTGCATTGCCCCCCCCCACAAATTATGTAGACAGATCTTATTCTTATTACTGTTTTAGTCTTCTTGGAGGGCTTATAACAAAATAGCACAGACTGGCTAGCTTATAAACAACATTTATTGCTCATAGGTCTGGAGGCTGAAGTTTAGGATCAGGGTGCCAGCATGGTCAGGTTCTAATGGGGGACCTATTCCAGGTCATAAACTTCTCAGTGTATCCTCATATGGTGGAAGGGGGATAGGGAACTCTGTGGGAATCTCCTTTATAAAAGCGCTATTTCCATTAATGAGGAATCCGCGCTCATGACCTGATCAACCCTTGGAGGCCTTGAACTGATAATATTGCATTACCTTTGGGAGTTAGGGTTTTGACATATGATGTTGGGGAATCACAAACATTCAGAACTTAGCAGTTAGACTTTTTTTTTCAGCTGTCAGATCTAATCTTCCTTTTTTTTTTTTTTTGAGATTTTGAGAATTTATTTTAGAAAACTCTGTCAAACTAGTTTTATTTATTTATTTTGTTATTAACATATAATGTATTATTTTCCCCAGGGTACATGTCTGTGAATCATCACGCTTACACATTTCACAGCACTTACCATAGCACATACCCTCCCCAATGTCCATAACCCAGCCACCCTGTCCCTACCTGCCCCTACCCCCCAGCCACCCTCAGTT
>CM052900.1:131944392-131957793 GCA_028534135.1 Potos flavus
GCTTACACATTTCACAGCACTTACCATAGCACATACCCTCCCCAATGTCCATAACCCAGCCACCCTGTCCCTACCTGCCCCTACCCCCCAGCCACCCTCAGTTTGTTTCGTGAGTTTAGGAGTCTCTTATGGTTTGTCTCCTTCCTGATCCCATCTTTTTTCATTTCCCTCCCCCACCCCCCACAACCCCCTGCCCTGCCTCTCACATTCTTCATATCAGAGAGATCATATGATAATTATCTTCTCTGATTGACTTATTTCACTTAGCACAATACCCTCTAGTTCAATTCATGTCATTGCAAATGGCAAGATTTCTTTTCTCTTGATGGCTGCATAGTATTCCATTGTATATATATACCACATCTTCTTTATCCATTTATCTATTGATGGACCTCTAGGTTCTTTCCAAAGTTTGGCTATTGGGGACATTGCTGCTATAAACATTTGGGTGCATGTGCTCCTTTGGACCACTACATTTGTATCTTTAGGGTAAATACCCAGTAGTGCAATAGCTGGGTTGTAGGGTAGCTCTATTTTCAACTTTTTGAGGAACCTCCATACTGTTTTTCCAGAGCGGCTGCACCAGCTTGCATTGCCACCTGTAGCGTAGGAGGGTTCCCCTTTCTCTGCATCCTCACCAACATCTGTCATTTCCTGATTTGCTAATTTTAGCCATTCTGACTGGTGTGAGGTGGTTTTGATTTGTATTTCTCTGGTGCCCAGTGATGTTGAGCACTTTTTCATGTGTCTGTTGGCCATTTGGGTGTCTTCTTTGCAGAAATGTCTGTTCATGTCTTCTGCCCATTTCTTGATTGGCTTATATGTTCATTGGGTGTTGAGTTTAAGAAGTTCTTTATAGATTTTGGATACTAGCCCTTTATCTAATATGTCATTGGCAAATATCTTCTCCCATTCTGTCAGTTGTCTTTTGGTATTGTCGACTGTTTCCTTTGCTGTTCAAAAACCTTTGATCTTGATGAAGTCCCAATAGTTCATTTTTGCCCTTGCTTCCCTTGCCTTTGGTGATGTTTCTAGGAAGAAGTTGCTGCAGCTGAGGTCAAAGAGGTTGCTGCCTGTGTTCTCCTCAAGGATTTTGATGGATTCCTGTCTCACATTGAGCTCTTTCATCCATTTTGAGTCTATTTTGTGTGTGGTGTAAGGAAATGGTCCAGTTTCTTCTTCTGCATGTGGCTGTCCAATTTTCCCAACACCATTTGTTGAAGAGACTGTCCTTTTTCCTTTGGATATTCTTTCCTGCCTTGTCAAAGATTAGTGGACCATAGAGTTGGGGGTCTATTTCTGCACTCTCTATTCTATTCCATTGATCTATGTGTCTGTTTTTGTGCCAATACCCCACTGTCTTGATGATGACAGCTTTGTAATAGAGCTTGAAGTCTGGAATTGTGATGCCACCAACTTTGGTTTTCTTTTTCAACATTCCTCTGGCTATTCGTGGTCTTTTCTGGTTCCGTATAAATTTTAGGATTATTTGTTCCATTTCATTGAAATAAATTGGTCAGATATTTATTTTAGGCAGATATTTTTGGCAGTGCTGCAGAAAGTTTTAGAGGAGACCAAACTAAGATGCAATCAGAAATATTACATGCCTTGAGGTCTGGTCTGGCAGCAGAAGGTGTTGTTTATATTATGACCGGGTGAAGCCTCTGACCACTAAGTTGGTATAGGCCCACAGTCCTTCAGTTTTAATTCTTAAATTCAAAAATGATGTATTTTTAAATAACGTTAAATTTATTTGATAGCAAAAGCTGACCTATCAGAATATATGATGTGATTAGAGGTGGTAGTCTTTATTTATCCCACTTAGTGTGAATATTCATACATTTTGCTACAGAAATATTGTTTATTGACTATTGTCTTGGAACCTACTGCACGCGACAAATATATATATATATTGAAAAAAAATTTTAAGTTTTTTTTTAACTTGAATTCCAAAATTTTTCATTTTCCAAGAGTTTTGGCTAAGGGATTGTATATCTCTATTTCTTTTCTTCACTCACTGGGAGAATATTTATGTTAGCCCCTAGGGACCTGGTCCTAAGAAGGCAATTTTAAGCTCACCATGTCTTCTAGAGTCAGTGATTTGTGGAACTGACTTCTGGCTCCTTAAATAAACCCAGAAAGAATTCTTTGGGAGAGGAAGAGTCATAGAAGGTAGAATTCAGGAATTGGATCTTAAATAAATCAATATGGATTTGTAGATTGAAAAAGACTCATTGCCTAAATTTCCTATAACTTTTAATAATTGAATTATTTTTATTCAGAACTTAAGGAATTTTCAGCTCACTTAAATTACTTTTATAATTAAGAAATTCTAATTTATTAGCTGGGCATAGTGGATTAAGGTTGCCTAATACTGATAGGAGGTTAATACATGTTTGTCACATAAATGAATAGTTGAAACTGATTTATTCATATTCACATCTCCATTTACCTGTAATGATACTCATATATTTCAGTTAACTGTTTTCATTAAAAACATAGATCAATGTTAGTTATTAAGATATCTTTAGAAAAATTTTAATAGAGAAATGTTTAATGAGTTGGATAACAACTTTACTCATTCAGCAAAACTTTATTGGTAATATATGCTAGACCCAATAACAAGCCCTAGGAGTATAATGATGAAGTACATTTCCTGCTCTTGAGGAGCTTACATGCAGGGTACAATCCACAAACATGATCAAATGACACACTTCTATTTCTCAAAGCTTCACTAGATTTTCTTGTTATCCTTCTCAGTGTGTCTTCCTAAAGATCCATGATTTTTGGCTTCTTCTTTTTCTACATTCCCTGGTTGTAGTAGGAAAACACACTTTAGAGCCATAGTTCTGACTCTACCACTTTCTCTTAGGTGAATTACTGAGTCTCACTTATCTGCAATTACTTTTCCCATAAAATGAAGATTAAATAATAATATCATCTATTATATTCGTTTATAAGGCCTGTGAGCAAATTTATAAGGAAAGTGCTTTTACTTAGTATAACTTTACAGGGAGTTTAAATTGCCATCTGATTGGATTGATGGCCTTAAGATGATATCCTTATCATAGAAGTATTTATGCAGAGGTGAGAGAGGAGGTTTGTGTTAGGTGATGATGTATGTATACCTCATGTTTCTGTATGCCTCACATACAAAAGAAACCTGATTGCCTTTGTTCCAAACTGCCTTTTCTGGGATCTTTGTATAGCAATCATCCTGGAAGATAGAGACACTGTCTCCATCTGGAGCAGTGAACAGGTTTGATTACTATACATTAAAAAAGATTCAAATTCTCTTAGCTCAGAGTTCCTCTCCTATAACACAACCTATTCTGTGTGCAAGAATCACCTGGCCCTCTTTGCATGGTCACATTGGAAGCGTAGCTCAGGGAACCAGGGCAATATTGACACTCTAGCTACTGATATTTCTGTGAGTTCTTTGTCTGTGATCCAGTAGTCTTGTATCTTCTGCCAGTATCCATGAATCTATGGCAAGTTATTTTGTTAGCTTGCAAGTAGGGTAAAAAATCTCAGACCTTTTACAGTTTTTAACAGTTTGTAGATGGCAGGGAATGATGTCTGAAGATTATTCTGTATGTTGAGACCAAAAAACACTATACTTAAAGTCAGATGGTCATAGGTAGGTATGATTCTTTGCTTTGCCATTTACTATCTGTGGGTCCATGGATAAGTTATTTAACATTTCTGAATCTAATTTTCTTATTGATAATATAAAGATAATTATACCATCCTTACCATGGTACTGTGAGAATTAATGGGCATAATAGCTATTTGAATGCCACTAATGCAGAACCTAGAACATAGAATGTACTCCATGAGTACAGAGTCAGATTATTACTGTCTTGAGGTTTCTAGTCTTATGATTCTGTGTCACTCTCTAAATGCCTCCTCTATTCTAGCCCCAGCTCCCCTGTGATGGAAACAGATAGGTATTAGTATGAGACTTAATGTTTATATTCTCCTATCAATAAAAGTTTTCTTCTTCCTTTCCCATACCTATTCATGAAATATTATCTTCTTTTAAGAAAAGTTTAATTCAAGCAGGTATTTATAAGATACCTTCTCTGAGCCAAATGCCAAGAATACAGACTTATTTTTTACTTTAAATAAGCATTCATTAAACATTTATTGAATACTTACAATATGTCACACACCATCTTAATTGTTGGATAAATAGCATAAACAACATAGGCAAGTTCCCTTCTTCCATTGAATTTATATTTTATCATAACAATTAAAAAATGCAATGTGAGGGGTGAAGAACCATGAGAGACTGTGAACTCAGAACAAGGGACTGAGGGTTTTGGAGGGGAGGGGGTGGGGGGATGGGCGAGCCTGGTGGTGGGTATTGAGGGCACGTATTGCATGGAGCACTGGGTGTGGTACATAAACAATGAATCTTGTAACACTGAAAAAATAAAATGAAAGTATTTGGGGGAAAAAAATGGAGGTTAGTATATTTTTATTTTTGTAATTAAAAACAGAATAGAAATTGATCTCAAAAAAAAAAAAATGCAATGTGTTAAGTATATGATAGTAGTACGAGTAAAGATGTGGAAACAACTAGCTCTGTAACCTAGCTCTGAACTCATCTTGAATGGTGAAGAAAGATTATCCATGTCAGTCTCAGGTGGACATAGGTGGTTTATCAAAAAGGTAATTGAAGAGAATTTTTTAAAGAGACTATTTAGAAAAATGAGTAGAGATTTAAGAGAATCCTCAGGGATGGAGGAGCACCTAAGGACTGGTAAAAGTAAATAAAAGCTATACCCACCCTAAAGCCTGAAGGAATGGGGGAGGAAGCTGTTACTAGAATCCTGCAAAAACCATAGCTAACAACTCTCTTGTGTGTGTGGCTGGTGTGAGGGGAAGGTACAGAATAAATATCACAACCTCTCTTTCCTCCTGCCCTTCAATCTCCTTTCAGTGCTTTCCATTGGCCTAATCCAATAGAAAGAGAGAGGGCAAGGGATCTCACCTCATGTTGTCTGTAGAGGTCATCCCCCAGCCTCCAAGGATACAAGCTGATTGAAAAGAGTAGAAAATAGATCTGGAAAGATAAACAGAGAATAACTCATACAGGAACAGACAAAAGTATTCCAGGCAGAGGCAACAGCAGCAAGGCATAGACATGTGAAATGGTGGGACAGGAGCACCTAGTAATGGTGTAACTCGAGTTAGCCTACAGTAATAAGCTGGCTGCTGAGGTAGGTGGGGTTAGGATGTGGATGATTTTAAATGTCAGTCTGAGGAGCTAACCTAAAATACATAGGGAGATGTTGCTAAAGGGGCAGAAGAAGTAATACAATTTGATTTGTGTCTTAGAAAGTTAGCTTTCCCGGGATGTGAGAGTGGTTTTAGGGGGAGATACTTCTGTTCCTTTATGGTCTGAGGACATAGGGAAGGAGAGAGGCAATGTCATTGCAAGTAAAATGGGTCAGACTGCCTGGGAAAGATAGGGAAGGCCTTGTGTAAAATAGCCTCATTGTAGGGTATTCTTTCCTGTCCTTTCTTGAAATGTAAATGGAATCTTTTGTGAAGCAGAGCAGAGCTGGCCTTGAAGCTACCTTTCTTTTGATAATCACTTTCCTGGGGAGAAATGATGAATTGTGCTTTGTCCATATTCTTTCAAAGATTGCTTCTGTAACCTTCCCTTAAACACATTCCCAAGAGCAGCCTCTTTCATTAAGATGAGGCCATTTTCCTTCCTCAGTTTTGTTGGAAATGTCCAAAAAGGAAATGCAGTTCTATTTCCTTCCTGTCCTAAGAGTCATTACATATTAATAGAATATCTACATGTAGATAAGCTCTGGGTTCCTTTGTCCTACAGGAAGGCATCAAAGGGCACCATGACTTTTAAAACAGTCCTTCAAGGTGGGTAAAGGTAGCCTTTAAAAAGAAATCATCACTTCTCAGAAATTACATCCCCTGAGAAGTTTTATTCATTCATCCAGTTGACAGGCAGCAATGCCATGGGAAAGGATAAATGGCACTTTCTATAACTGACACAAGGAAGCATATGCAGGAATCATGGCAGAGGACACTTGGGACCTTCCCCCATGGGCTACAACTCACTGGCAAGCTTCTTAAGGACAGGTACCATATCTAAATTGTATCATATTCTCACATGCCCTAGCCAACAGCAGTTGGTCAGAAATTGTTTTGTGAATGAATAATAGCTTTCTAGCAGTGGAAATAGCCTAAGCAAAGGTCCAGAGGCATGAGAGAGCATGGTTCATGTTAAAAAATGGAAGTAGTTTGATAAGACTAAAGAAAAGAGTGTTTGCTTGGGGAGGAAGAGAGGCTAGTGAAAGGTAAAGCAATAGAAGTAGTCAGAAATAGAATTGACTTTGTCTTAAAATTCCACTGAGAAGTTTGGACTTTTTTTTATAGTTATTGGGAAGCTATTGGATAAGTTTGAGTGTAGGTATGGCATGGTCAGCTATATGATTTAGAGAGATCATTCTGACTTTGGTGTAAAGAATGAAATAGGGCGAAGTTTAGGGAATAGGTTAGTGAAATTGCCTGTTTTATGCCAGTGTCCGTGAGGATAGAACTAAGTGTTTGGGTATGAACGATATATAAGGCATGTAGTAAATGGAATTTGGTAGTATTTAGAAATAAGTGATGAAGGTAAAGGAGAAAAGAAGGGTCAAAAGTGATTCCTACTTAACTAAATTTCTTGAAGGCAGAGACAACATTTGATTCACTCTTACATCCTTCATTATGGTTGTAACATCTCCTGTGGATTGGCAGAGTAGACACTTGAATTGGTTACTGAGTGTTGATTGAAGGAGGGCTTTGGGAAGGGTACGGTGAAGAATAAGTCCAGAAGCATGTTTGAAGCAGGAGATGGATGGAGGTGGAACAGGTGAATGATAGGTTAGGGCCAAGTTAGAGTAAATTATGGAGAAAGTGCAAAATGTTCTGGATTCCAACAAATTCTCTTTATCTTAGAGTTTTGAAGTGTCAGGTTCTGACCACAGAAGCTAGAAGAGTAGGATTTCTGGCTTCAGATCCAGGAACAACTCCTGAGCTAACACTCAGTGAATATTTGGTATAAGAAAAACTGAATTAACGCGTAAGTGAAACCTAAAACTTCTTCGTAATGATGGGATATTGGCTTATGGAAGAAACTATTCATTTGACTCAGGCCCTCTACTACTCTTGGAAAATACTGAAGCATATCAAAATTATTTTTAAAATGGATAATATAGCTGAAGTGATTACCACAGTACCAGATTTATAGAAATACTCATCATCTGATATCTCTTGATATTACTTTATTATTTTGATTGAGAAATATATTTATAATGCAAATCAGAATGCATACCTTCAGTTCAAAACATGATCTGAACTAAGACAAGATTTGGAGTTTTAACCCAATACTGTATATAGGGCCACTTATGATCACTTATGATTACATACTTGAACATCTGGGTTCAGCCAGTAAAAGACAAATGGACCTGGAGTCTTTTTCTCTTCCCTAAAAGGATTCCTGGGGCTATTTTCCTTTTATGGTATCTCACTCTAGACTTTGGAGTCAGACAGAACTGGATATCCATCCAGATCTAATACTCCTAGTCCTGGACCTTTGACTAATTATATATCTTTTCCAAATCTCAATTTCCTTTTCCATAAAATGAGGATAATAATAACTATATTATTGGGATGTTTGGGATAAATTAGATAATCTAAGTAAGTAAAGCGCTTAATAAAGTTCAGAAATATAGTAGTGCTTAACAAATATCAGTTTTCTTCCTACTTTTCGTTCTATTCAGAGCTTCAACTGATTGAATAAGGCACATTCACATTATGGAAAGCAATCTGCAATCTGTTTTACCCCAGATTCACCAATTTAAATGTTAATCTCATCCCAAAACACCCTCCAAGCTGACACATAAAATTATCACAATTGGTAATGTGAACTATTCCCAGCTTTGCCTGAACTCTGAGGCTTTTTCTTCTCTCCTTTCCAGTGATTTTTCCCCCCTACCCTTGGGTAGTTTGCATACATGTGCACTGACCTGTACTCAGCTGAAGATTTGAAAGGACCCTGTGATCTCTAGCAACTTTGGCCTACACATACCCCAAATTCGTCTTCTTAACTCAGGTGGACCTCCTATGATCCACTTTGGTTTACCTATCCATGGTATGGCCTGGAAATTCTCTTTGGATAGTAAATTGGGTAATCAAAGGGTCACCTTGTTTGTTTACCCTCTCTTAGGCATCACTGTTTTTTTTCCCCCAGCTGTTTTGCAATATCTGAAAACAGTTCTATATGTTTTGTTCAGTTTTTTTGTTTGTTTGTTTGTTTGTTTGTTGTTTTTTTGGATAGGAAAGGGGAGGGGCAGAGGGAGAGGGAGAGAGAATCTTAAGCAGGCTCCATGCCCAGCACGGAGCCCAGTGTAGGGCTTAATCTTAACCCAGAGATCATGACCTGAGCCAAAATCAAAAGTTGAATGCTTAACCCATTGAGCCACCCAGCGGCCCCTGTTTTGTTCAGTTTTATAGTTGTTTAAGGCAGAAGGTTAAATCTATCACCTGCTGCAAAGAGTAATAATCTTTCGTGCTGCTAATTTGTGAAAGTTTGAATAAATAACTATTACCCTTTGGCCTTAATTTTTCTATATGTAGAATGGTAATTAAGTCTAATACTAGCCGTAAAAATACCTAGTCCATAGACTCTTAGGATAATTGAAAGGACCCACATGTTGTTGAGTTAAGGGTGGGCATAGGCACAGCTGGAAATGTATTCTGAGGCTTATTGTGTTCTTCACTTTTTTTGAAAAGATTTTATTTATTTATTTGACAGAGAGACAGCAAGAGAGGGAACACAAGCAGGGGGAGTGGGAGAGGGAGAAGCAGTCTCCCGCTGAGAGGGGAGCCTGACACAGGGCTCAGTGTCAGGACCCTGGGATCATGACCTGAGCTGAAGGCAGATGCTTAACAACTGAGCCACTCAGGCACCCCTTATTATGTTCTTCAGGAGAGCAACCAGAGCACATCAGCTTGAAAGGAAGCCTAATTCTATAGGCCAAAGTCTGTGCTTTGTGGCCTTAGAGACCTGGGTTTTGACAAGCTACTGAATCCTTACTTTCATTTGGAAAAATACCTTCATCATAGAATTAATGGGAGGATAAAATGTTGAAATATGAATAAAGTACTTTATATATGAATACTTTTTAAAAAGGATGTTAATCTTACCTATTGTCAATGGGAGTGTAAAATGGTGCAGCCACTGTGGGAAAGTTTCTTCATACGTTTCTTAGTAAGTTAAACATAGAATTGCCATATGACACAATTCCACTCCTAGGAATATACCTAAAAGAGTTGAAAACAGATGTTCAAGAAAAATTTGTATGCAAATGTTCATAACAGCTTTCTTCATAATAGCCAAAAGGTGGAAACAACACAAATGTCCATCAATGGATGAATATTTAAACAAAATGAAGTATATTCAGGGGTATCTAGGTGGCTCAGGTCATGATCCTGGCGGTCCTGGGATTGAACCCCACATCAGTCTCTCTGCTTGATGGGGAACCTGTTTCTCCTCTCCTTCTGCCCTAAATATAGTCTTGATCAATTTCTCTCTCTCTCTCGAATAAATAAAAAAATTTAAAAATGAAGTATATTCATACAGTGGAATGTTATTCAGCCATAAAAAGGAATGGATTGTCTGGAATAGGCAAATTTAAGAAACAAAAAGCAGATTAATGTTTGCCATTGGGTGGGAGCAGGGGGGGAATAGGGAGTGAGTGCTTAATTGATATGGGGGCTACTTTTGGGGTGATGGAAATATTATGAAACTAGATACTAATGATGGTTGTACAACTTTGTGAATATATTAAATATCATGGAATTGTAAAGATTAAAATGGTTAAAATGGTAAATTTTATGTTATGTGTACTTTACCACAATAACACATAAAGGAGGTTAATTAATAAAAATTGTTATTTTTTTCCTCTATCCTAAGAAATCATACTGTAGGCTCATGTTCATATAGTCAATTAATTGAACAAGGCTTCAGCGTGCACATGATGGTGGATCTTTGGAACATACTATGCTCCTGCCCAACCTTGGTTCTTTCAGCCACCGAAATCCACTGGATTTCTTTTATTAGTTATTAACCATCCTGTTCTGTACTGGATTTGGGTGGCTCACAGAGGGCACTATGCCAGGTAGAAAAATTGCAAATGATCATACATGCCAAAGCCCAGAAGTCTGAAAGGTATAAATGTCTGTCTTAATACCTTACCCAGCTTGTCTCCCTCCTGCCATGCTAGTAGATGTCAGCTTTTTCTCAGAGCTTCCTGGCTCCTGTCTGCTTTTTGTTATAGTTTAGTCCATCTGCTCCAGCAAAAACTTTGACTCAGCTGTAGCCAAAGGAGAACCTTTCTATGTCTAGAAAACCTTGACAAGACTCTATTATCTAGCAAATTTGAAAAGTAATAAGAAGAAAAAGGTCAGATGGAGCCTAGATATGAATGATATAGGTCTGTTCTTTTAATGGGCATTTTAAGCATCATCTTTTTACAGGCATTTTGCCAGGCACAGTGGGGGATATAAACGGGGGGGGGGGGAACCTAACCACTCATTTACTCACCATTCACTCATCTATTCATCAATCAACTATTTATTGAGCATCTATAGTTGCCTTTGGCCCTGGGGATATATCAGTGGTATGGGGATATAGCAGGAATGACATAATCTCTGTTTTTAAGGAGATCAGAGGAGGAAGAGATTCATCTTTTCTAGAAGACAGAGGAAAAATTTCCTAGAGTCAATGATATTTGAGTTAAACATTGAAAGTTGAGTTTAATTACCATTGCTGAGGGAGAAGGGAGTGGGTGTGTGAGAGAGTCTAAGCATGGAAAACAGAGGGGACCTTGACTATTTAAAATCTCTGTCTTTCCTTCCAATTGCTAAACATGCTTTCTCTTGATAATTTCATTTGCTATCTCATTCAATTCTCTTTAACAACTTTGTGGGTTTTATCATCTCCATTTTATAGGCAAAGCTTCAAAAAGGTTCAGTAACTTGCTCATAGTTTAACGAGCTAGTAAGTGACAGAGCTAGGATTCAACTCCAGGTCTCCTTGAGGCCAAAGTCCATGCTCTTTTTATTATATTGCTCTACTTTCCTAGAAAGCAAGCGCACACTTACAATACATGTGATAGTTACTATGAAGCATTCAAGTCTCCATGAATGTTTTCTATTAGAGAGTAAGCAACCTAAAGACCTTGAGGCATGAGGAGCCTGTCTGGCAGGCTCAGGGCTCTGCCTGGCTTCATGCTTTGCCACGGTTTATGTGCAATCTCTAAATTATTTCCTTGGAGCTGGTATCTCTCCATTTTCATTAAATGAAAGAGACATTGTTTTACTCATCCACTCCTACCCCTCATCTCCTGTGAATAGAATGTGGGCAGACAGAAAGAAATCAAATTATTTTTCAACATCAGCCCAGCCTGAACAGAACTCATTTGGAGTGTTAGTGCTCTTATCTTTCTGCTCTCACTACATCAGCACCTTGCTCATTTGATGGAATGAATATTGGAGGGGTCAGGGGAAGTGTCTCAGAAAGAGAAGCTGTGACAATTTCTAAGTAAGTGTAATAAATCAGGAAGATTTTCAAAAGAAATAAAAGGTGTTGTTTATGACGGTTATAACTCCTACACCCACTAAGACTCTTGTACTGGTGCAGTTTAGACTCTCCCATGGTAGATAAAATTATTACTTGATCTGTCAAAATGGAGGGATGAATTTTTTTTCTTCCTTCATGCAGGCATCTTATTTTAAGCAGCCAATTCTATTATTTTCTGCCCTGCCTCTATATTGTTGAAAAAAAGAAAACAAAGATAATCAGTGTTTAAAAAGTTGCTTCAAGGAATTGTAATAGAGGGTAGTGGCATAAGACACTGGAAATTATAATTATCACCAACAGCAGTTTCTAGGAAAAACAAACATGTATTTCTATTTGAAGAGTTATTACTTCTGTTTCACAGGAGGCCTAAGTTATAATGAAAATGATAATGATTACTATAAATATAATAATTATAAATATACAGCTACCATTGTTTAAAAATCTACGCTGTGCCAGGTATTATAATAGGTTCTTTTTAGATGTTATCTCATTGACTCCTTCAAATAGCACTATGCTGTGTGTATTATTATTGTTATGCTAATCATTATTACTATTATTTCCATAGTAGAGATGAGGCCCAGAGGTTTAAGTAATGTGCACAAATCCACATACTACTAAATGGCAGAGGCAGATTTCAAACTCAATATTGTCCAACTTCCAAACTCATGCTGTTTCTTTCTTTCTTTTTTTTTTTAATCTAATTTTATTTTTTCGGTGTCCCAAGATTCATTGTTCATGCGCCACACCCAGTGCTCCATGCAGTATGTGCCCTCCTCAACACCCACCACCAGGCTCACCCAACCCCCCCACCTACCTCCCCTCCAAAACCCTCAGTTTATTTCTTGGAGTCCGCAGTCTCTCATGCTTCATCTCCCCCTCTGATTTCCCCCAATTCACCCTTTCTTTCCTTCTCCCAATGTCCTCCATGTTTTTCCTTATGCTCCACACGTAAGTGAAACCATATGATAACTGACTCTCTCTGCTTGACTTATAACTCAGCATAATCTCTTCCAGTCCCATCCATGTTGATATAAAAGTTGGGTATTCATCCTTTCTGATGGAGGCATAATATTCCATTGTATATATAGACCATATCTTCTTTATCCATTCGTCTGTTGAAGGGCATCTGGCCTCTTTCTGCACTTTGGCTATTGTGGCCATTGCTTCTCTGAGCATTGGGGTACATATGGTCCTTCTTTTCACTGCATCTGTATCTTTGGGGCAAATACCCAGTAGTGCAATGGCAGGGTCATAGGGTAGCTCTATTTTTAATTTCTTCAGGAATCTCCACACTGTTTTCCAAAGTGGCTGCACCAACTTGAGTTCCCACCAACAGTGTAAGAGGGTTGCCCTTTCTCTACATCCTCTCCAACACTTGTTGTTTACTGTCTTGTTGATTTTGGCCATTCTAACTGGTATAAGGTGGTATCTCAATGTGGTTTTGATTTGAATCTCCCTGATGGCTAATGATGATGAACATTTTTTCATGTGTCTGTTAGCCATTTGTATATCTTTTTTGGAGAAGTGTCTGTTCATGTCTTCTGCCCATTTTTTGATTTGATGTGATTATCTGTTTTTTGAGTGTTGAGTTTGAGGAGTTCTTTATTGATCTTAGATATCAGACCTTTGTCTGTAGTGTCATTTGTGAATATCTTCTCCCATTCCGTGGGTTGCCTGTTTGTTTTGTTGACTGTTTCCTTTGCTGTGCAGAAGTTTTTATCTTGATGAAGTCCCAA
>CM052900.1:131957893-131981386 GCA_028534135.1 Potos flavus
TATAGCTGTCCAATTTTCCCAGCACCATTTATTGAAGAGACTGTCTTTTTTCCACTGGATGCTGTTTCTTTAATGTCTTTGACCCATAGCCTGCTATCTCAGACATACTATTAGAAAAATAATCATTTGTGTTTGTTTCATAGTTTATAGTTTTATAAGTACTTCAAGTCTACTCTCTCATTTGACTTACATAAAATCCACAGTATAATAATAATCACTAGCAATAATTCTTATCAGCCATGTTAAAATAATAATAATGAAATAGGTATCACTTATACTTATTTACAGAGTACGCACTGTGCCAGATGCTTTGTTAACCACTTTATATGCATGAGCTTACAATCATCCAATATAATAGTTGCATATAACAGTTAAGAAAGCATGGACTGGGTGCCAGGGTAATGAGTTGGAATCTTGGCTCTATCACTTAACACCTGTTTGAGCTTGGGTTAATGTCTTTGCCTTAACTCTTCATTGTAAAGTGGGTCAAATAATTGTACTGACATGGTGTTTTTTTTTTTTTAAGATTTTATTTATTTATTTGAGAGAGAGAGAGAGCACGAGAGGGGAGAAGGTCAGAGGGAGAAGCAGACTCCCTGCGGAGCTGGGAGCCCGATGCAGGACTCGATCCCAGGACTCCGGGATCATGACCTGAGCTGAAGGCAGTTGCTTAACCAACTGAGCCACCCAGGCACCCCTGACATGGTGGTTTTGAATAATATATTAGATAACCCTAAGTGATTAGCACATTGTAAGTACTCTATAAATGATACTTATTTTTGTTTTACAGATGAGAAAATTGAGAATTAGAGTGATTATAGGGATTAGAGAGACTTGGCCCAAAATCTCAAAAGTAGTCAAGGGGTTGAACTGGAATTAGAATGTGGGTCTGCCTGGCTCACAATTTCTCTTCTTAACCCTACATCCTGCTTTTAATGGGCATTAAGTACATTCATTAAATGTGTTTTAAAATATGAGCCCTTTTTAATGGGAATGGGCTCCCATTAATCAATCTGTTACACATTATAAAAGCTCTCAGTTTCCTGTACAGACTCCCTACTCATACCTCTTTGCCTTTGCACAACTCTTTTCTCTGTCTGCAATAGTTTCTCTGCACTTGCCTAGGATATTTGTCATTCAGGATTCAATCTGAAGTATCATAACCTCCCAAAAGGATTCCAGGTGGATTAGGGAGTCTATCTTTGCATATCTCAACTCCTCCTCCACCTTCCCTCCAGGTTTGCCACAAGTGTTATACTATAGTTACTTGAAATTTTAATTTTCTTATGCACAATTATGGGCTCTTTGAGGGCAAGGACCTTCTTCATGTCTTATTCATCCTATCTCTAGTACATAACAGAGTGCCTGGCACATAATGAGTGTTCAAGATACTTATTTATTTAATGAATGAAAAATAATTGTTCAGGAGGATTCTAGCCAACGTTATAGAATATGTGATGACATTTTTCTTCTTAATGTAAGACTACTGAGCAAGTAAGTATTTTAAAGACCTGGTGAAAATTAAGACCAAAGGTAAAGACAACTTCAAATATATCCACCCATTTACTCCCATAACTCCCCTCCTCCCACCACCCCCTGTGGCAACCTTCTAAATATAGATTATAATAATTTAGTTTCAAACAACTCATTTTCAGCATCTGACATGTTCATTAACCCCAGGTAGGGGAATTATTGTGGTGCATTAATTTTTCACCAGAGGAGACATTTTTCATCTGTGCAAGTATCATTAGTGCTTGCTACAAAGATGGAAATGACACACTGTCTCTGCTGATAGAAGAACATAGGAGAATTTTAAATAGTATCTCCTTGGCTCTCTAGACCAGCCAAGACTGTACTTTTTGGACCCTCATTGAATAAGGCTCATGTGACATCATTAAGAACATGCTTTATGAAGAGAGCAGAGTAATGTGTACCTCTAGGAAATGAGGGTATGAATGCCATATTTAGTTATTATTTTTCTCTCACATATCTTATTGTCATTTCTCTACCAAGTGGATCTAACAAGTCCTTGAATTTTGGTGTTTCCCAAGGCTTCTCTTTAGCCTTCTATTTGTCTCACTTTGTGCTCTTTCCCATTCTCATGGGTCACATGCCATCTATATGATAATGACTTTCCTGTCCATCTTCAGCCAGGTTCTCTCTTTTGAGATCCAGACCTTTATATGTAGCTGCAGACTGTCTAGACAGATATACTACAAAAAGTCCCAGACACCTCAAATTCAACAGGCCCCATATTTGGCTCATTATCTTCTATCTCCAGATCTTTTTGTCCTACAGTTGAATGTTGCGAGGACATTTACTCTTGTCTCAAAATTTCACCTAAGTTTCCAAAAGTGAGTCCATATGCCGTAGGTAAGTCAAAATCCTAAAGAAAGTCTGCTAGATACATCTCTTCAGGACCTGCAAATGGTGCCTGAATTGGCCCTGAGACCCTCACCCCATCATCTATTTCCAGACTATATAAAAAGAAGACTGGAAATTCTGAGCAGACTCATTGAAGTATTAAGTTGCTGACTTAAGGAAGCAATCGTTAATTAACATGCTCATTTTAGAATATTGAGAAAATCCACTTGGAAGGAGAAGAAACCACCATTTAAATAATGCTTTTATTTAAATAAAAGCATTAAATATGAGTGGGGTAGATCCTAGAAGACCCCTAAGAGAAAGAGTGGGAATACCTGCACAAAGAGAATTTGTCTTCTTTCTCCCTGGCCTGAAGCTTGCTGAATTCCAGAAACTTTTCAGCACCTCTTAGGTTATCATCAGAATGTGGTTGGAATTCTTTGGAGAATTTTATACATGTACCGGGGTTTGGAAACATATGGGAACATAGATGCCGATGTATACTTCTTACTTCAGAATT
This sequence comes from Potos flavus, assembly GCA_028534135.1. Lineage (NCBI taxonomy): Eukaryota > Metazoa > Chordata > Mammalia > Carnivora > Procyonidae > Potos > Potos flavus. The sequence continues at coordinate 131,960,778 of CM052900.1, forward strand.
AGAATTTGGGAAGCTGACTAGAGTAACTTGTGAAAGTAGGTGAGGAAAGAGACACTGAGGCATCCCTGATTTCTATTAGTTTTGTGGAGGCAAGAAATCGTGAATTTCTCATAGCCAAGTGTATACACAATGGTGAAAAGTAGTCTAGCTTGAGTTTTCTTAAGGATATTGCTTCTAGAAATAAGTCAGAGAAAGATAATTATCATATGATTTCTCTGATATGAGGAATTTACGCGGTAGGGTGGGGGGTCATGGGCGGAAGGGAGGGAAAATTGAAACAAGATGGAACCAGGGAGGGAGACAAACCATAAGAGACTCTTAATCTCAGGATACAAACTGTGGGTTGCTGGAGGGGAGGGGAGTGGGAGGTATGGGGTAGCTGGGTTATGGACATTGGGGAGGGTTTGTGCTATGGTGAGTGCTGTGAATTGTGTAAGACTGATGAATCACAGACCTGTACCCCTAAAGCAAATAATACATTATATGTTAATTAAAAAATAAAAAATTAAAAAAAGAAAAGCATACTGCTTCTAAGAGGAGAGCTTGCTGTGAGGACATACCAGAGTAAGGAGCTGTGAGCTATTGCCACTAGAGAACAGAATGTGAGGGATATTCTACATTTAGCCAAATCCCATTACCTATTTTAAGGAACTATGCAGTGCTGCATTCTCTGAAGGATCTTGCAAGTGAAACCCACACCTGTAACAACCAAGAAGATTAGCCTGCCACACAGAGAACACAGACAACCAGATTACAATAGCATCATTACTGTGAGATAGTTAGGACTTGGGGTAGATTGGATGTGGGAGATACTAAGTGGAAAAAAAATGAAGGGTGACTATTGGGTTTTTTTCTTCTTAGCATCTGGATGGAAGGTAGTGCCATTTACTATCACAGGGAAATGGAGAAGGAATGAGAGAGGCCAAGGTTAGAGGTGAACTTTAAAAGTTATCAACATAAATATGATATTTGAAACAATGAGACTGGATGAAGTCAACAAAGGAATACAGAAGAGGACTGAGTGATGGGTATGTGAGTGCATGTATGTGTGGGAGTGTGTATATGTGTGGTATATGTGTGTAGGGGGACTTAAGTATTGTTTTTCTTTCCCATAAAACGGTGAATGAGTTTTAAGAGGGTTATTTGGTGTTTAAATGATTTAGCACATTTGAAAGTGCCTTATAATCTATAAAGGATATTTTAAAAAGTACTTATTAAAAATTTTTTATTTTAAGTAGGCTCCATGCCCAACATGGGGCTTGAACTCATGCATGACACTGAGATTAAGAGATGCACGCTCTGCCAACTGAGCCCACCAGATGTGCCTAAAAATTGTTTCTTAACTCTGAGTTTGGCTCTGCAATGGAGGAGTGGTAGATAAAGCTAGAGAGCTGGTAAAAGTCAGTTAGGACTGTTGTTGGCTCTCAAAGAGGCTTTGGAAATTAAATGTCTTTTAAAAATCGTTAGAGTAAATTAACATGCTCATTTTAGAATACTGAGAAAATCCACTTGGAAGGAGAAGAAACCACCGTTTAAATATAACCACAATAACTTGTGGTGGTTTCATTTGCTCCTGGTGTTTTTCTATATATTTTCTCTCCTTCCTATTAATTTATTTTTTTTTAAGAATTTATTTATTTATTTGACAGAAAGAGACATAGTGAGTGAAGGAACATAAAAAGGGGGAGCGGGGGAGGGAGAAGCAGGCTCCCCGCCGAGCAGGAAGCCTGATGCAGGTCTTGATCCCAGGACCCCGGGATCGTGACCTGAGCTGAAGGCAGATGCTTAAAACTGAGCCACCCAGGCACCCCCCTTTCCTATTAATTTCTATGTTTATACTATATAGGGCATTGTTAATTGCTGACATGTAATGGACATGTGGCGGTTAGTCAGAATTGGAATATGCCTAGTGAGCTATCCTAAGTAATGTTTAGAAATTGGTTGGTAGTTGGCCTCTCATTCACTTGTGTGTACATCAGCACCTACATGTTGCCTTTTAAAAAGATGTTATAGTCTTTGTGTAAATACCTAGTAGTGGGATTACTGGATCATGTGGTATTTCTATTTTTAATAGAAATGAGGAACCTCTACGCTGTTTTCCACAGTGGTTGCACCAATTTACATTCCCACCAACAGTGCATGAGAGTTCCACATCCCTTGTCAACACTTGTTATTTCTTTTCTTTTTGTACTTGCCATTCTGACTGGTGTAAGGTGATATATCCTTATGAATTTGACTTGCAAAGTCAAATGCAAGTTAAAAGATGTTGAACATCTTTTCAGTAATTTGAAAATATGTATGTACACCAAACAAACTGGTGATTGCCAGAAGGGAGGTAGATAGGGGGATGGGCAAAACAGATAAAAGGAATTAAGAGGTACAAACCTCCAGTTTTAAAATAAACCACAGGGATGAAAAGTACAGTATAGGGAAGATAGTCAATAATATTGCAATGTTAATGGTGACAGATGTTGAGTACACTTACTGTGGTGAGCACTAAGTAATATATAGAATTGTCAAATCATTATGTTGTCCACTTGAAACTAACATAACATTGTATGTCTATTATACTGCAATAAAAAATAAAAATAAAAGACCTACTATAAAAATTAATAAAAGGGATCATATTGAAAAAAAACCTTTTGTAATAAAATTGCAACACAATCTGCTTCTTTTGAAAATATCGTATGCTTAGAATGTTTAATTAAATTCACCAACTTTGTTCATAATGATCACCATCATTTTCATCATCAATAATTACAATGAATACAGAAAATTATGAAAAACTTCAAGAGAGAACTAATTAGTAGATATGCAGAATTAATTTGAATTCTTCTAATCTTTTTTTGTTGGGTTATTTAATTTAATTCTTATGGCAGGTCTGTGAGGTTGTTTTACAGATAAGAAAACTGAGGCTTGGGACACCTGGGTGGCTCAGTGGGTTAAAGCCTCTGCCTTTGGCTCAGGTCATGGTCTCAGGGTCCTGGGATCGAGCCCCGCATTGGGCTCTCTGCTCAACAGGGAGCCTGTTTTCCCCCCTCTCTCTGCCTGCCTCTCTGCCTACTTGTGATCTCTCTCTCTCTGTCAAATAAATAAATAAAATCTTAAAAAAAGAAAAAGAAAACTGAGGCTTGAAGAAGTTATGTCTTTTCTAAAGTCATAAGCTCATTAATAACAGAATCTGTATTCTAAAACAGAGCTTTTTGACTCTAGAACCTATGTGGTTTTCTATTCTGCTAGAATCTTTGCAGAGTGTTTGAAAAAATGATTATTCCAGACCAAGGCACTAGAAAAAGCTGTGGTTTTGGGAGAAAAAAAAAAAAAGCTTTAAAAAAATTTTGAATTTAATTAACATATAGTGTTATATTAGTTTTAGGTATAATGACTCAACAATTCTATACATTTCCCAGTGCTCATCAAGGTGAATGTACTTTTAATCCCCTTTCTTTATTTCACTCATCAGTCCCACACACCTGGCATCCACCACTTTGTTCTCTATATTTAAGAGTTTGGGGTTTTTTTTTCTTCTTTTTTTTTTTTTTTTTGTCCTTCTTTTCTTTGTTCATTTGTTTTGTTTCTTAGATTCCACATATGAGTGAAACCATGTAGTACTTGTCTTTCTCTGAGTGACTTTCAGCCCTTAGGTACATGCATGTTGTTGCAGTTGGCAAGGTTTCATTCTTTTTATAGCTGAGTAATATTCCTGTGTGTGTGTGTGTGTGTGTGTGTGTGTGTGTGTGTGTGTATCACATCTGCTTTATCCATTTTATCCGTTCATTTGTCAGTAGACACTTGGGTTACTTCCATATCTCGACTATTAAAAATAGTGCTGCAATAAACATAGGGGTGTATATATCTTTGCAAATTAGTGTTTTTGTTTTCCTTGGGTAAATACCTAGTAGTAGAATAACTGGATCCCATGATAATTCTATTTTTAATTTTTTGAGGAAGCTTCATACTGTTTTCCGCAGTAGCTGTACACCTTGATGGAAAGATCTATAGCTTAATCCAGGTGTCTAATATTAGCTAGTTATGTAGACAACCTCTAAGGCCATCTGCCTCACAAGGCATAGTGCACACTAGCATTTATCATTCTCTCTCAGGAAGCCATTAGCACACTAGGTGGGCACCAACTGTCTCTGTCTGCTTGTGACTCCCTGAACTTAGCATTGAAAATCCCATGTTCCAGAACACCTGTCAGTACTGGGCAAACTGGGATAGTTGATTACACCGAATATGCCAGTAATATATGCAGTGAGTAGAGTGAGAACATGAGAGCCAGAGCTTGTGAGTACATGGCCCTTTTTCAGGGTGAAGAAGGAAATTATCTGTCTTTCATTAAATAAGCTGGTCTAAGTGATACCAGCACCTGATCAATCCTGTGATCTTATGGAGAGACAGTATCCACCTTGCTTACAACTTTTTGTCTTCAGTGTTCTCAGTGCATGCAATGGAGACAAATTGATCCCTGGAATACAAGAGGCCACCTTTTGAATTGCTGGAAAGATGATTTAGTCTCTGTGTCCCTAAAATCAAGCCCAGTTCCTGGCAAATCTAGACCTTCAGTTTCAGTATTTTTGTTGTTTGTTTTTTTTGCTTTGCTTTTGAGTTATTATCCTTTTTGAAACTATTTATTAAACTTGTATTATTACATGCCAGGGATTACATGAATAACTTTAATACGCTTACTTTTATATCTAATTATCACCTTAGATCTGTGAGGTAAGTAGTATTATTTTTGTTTTATAAATGAAGCAACTAAGGCTTGCCAGTAATCTCATAGCTAATAAGTGGCAGAGCTGCTATTTGTATCTTAATCTTTTGACTCCAGTACAGTTTCCTTTGCCTTCTACTAAAATCCTATTTGGTAGCCAAAATTACAGAAAGCTACTTAATCTAATCCAACTCATTCCACTCTAATTCAGTGTAATTGAACACATACTTACCAAAGCTGGTTTGTGCCTAGAGCTGCAGTAGACAGTGATGGACCAAAGTGTCTTATTTGTGTCTGAACCTCTAGCTCTTAATGTATGTTAACACATAGTTCTCACTGAAGGCCTGTTGAAATGAATATAGAATTAATAAATCAAGGCCTTGTTCTCAAGGAACATCTTCTCTTGTGATAAAGACAGACATATGCAAACCTATAATATGAGGAATATTCTCAAAAATGCTAAGCTGTATAAACTGTATTAGTCTTTGTAATCTTTTTTCACTTATCAACAGATAATTAATATCTTTCTATTTCAATAAGTGTTGATCTGTATCATGCAAAAAGTGCTCTATTATTTTCCATTGTAAAAACATTTCATAACTTGCAAAATAAACTTTCTATGGTCAGACATTGAAGTTTCCAATTATAAGAAGTAGACATCCTCGTAACTAAATTTTTGTAGCAGTTCTTATGTATAAGTGATATTTTAAAAAGAACTTATAGTAGCAACCAACACTCGAATTATTTAATGGGAAAATGACTGCTTGTCAGTAAAAGTATTCAAGTGGAGGATGGTCATCACTGTTGGAATGGTGAGAGGTTCTGAGTGTGGTGGAGTAAATGATGATGGGGGAACATTGTGGAGAGAGAGGAGTCTGAGGAAATGAACATGGAACCTATAGAACATGTAGAATTTGGATAAGGAATAAAGTGGAACAAGTGTCCCAATGACAAGTTAGACAACTGAGTATCATCCTGTATAATGGAGATGGGGAAGCACCAAGATACGAGTTTGCATAGGTAAGCAGGACTTCCATTGTGTGCCAAGGGGACCATTTCTCATTATTCCTTACAACACTCTAAAGTTATTATCCCCTATTTACTGAGGAGGAGACTGACCTATCTGTTGGCTCTATGACTGTAGAGCAAATCTCTTATCTTTTGTGAGCCTCAGTTTTTCCCATCAAACAAGGATTATAATGCCTGCTTTATAGAGTAGTTAAGAGGATAAATTCACAGAGCCTGGCATATAATAAACATTAAATAGAAGTTGAATATTCTGAATATAATGCCTGTGTTTTTCTGATACATATGCTATTTCTCATATAATTAGATTAGGGCAACAGAGCCCATTCCAGGCCCCTCTCCCATTCTACTCTTAGGGTAGGAACTCTAGCATTTATAACTTTGTCTGATTCTCCTAGGTACAGGGCCTGGGCCTGGGTTTAAATTGCAGCTAGCTCATCTTTAATGCTTGCAGGGACAGAGGAAATGGTCCCGACAAGCTACCATCATAGCTTATCATCAAGGAGCAGTCTCAGCATGAAGCTGTTGACTCTCAGCTGAGAAAAAAAGTGAGTACACAGGATGAGCATCTGCAGGAGACCACAGAGAGGCAGGAAGGAGAGACACTGCCTAACAGGTAATGATTGGCACCCAGTCTCCTTTGTAAACCCCTTTTAGCTGGGTCTAGCCCTAATTCTTTTTGTCCATCATTTTATGTGCCAACTGTATCCATTAGGACAAAGTTGACATCCCCTGCATTTTATAACTTAGGTCTTATGTATAGTCATCTTGACCTGGACATGTGCCCTAGTCACCATCTCTACAACATTTCTTTTCTTTTTTTTTTTTTAAGATTTTATTTATTTATTTTACAGAGAGAGATCACAAGTAGGCAGAGAGACAGGCAGAGAGAGAGGGGGAAGCAGGCTCCCTGCTGAGCAGACAGCCCGATGTGGGGCTCGATCCCAGGACCCTGAGATCATGACCTGAGCCTAAAGCAGAGGCTTTAACCCACTGAGCCACCCAGGCGCCCCTCTACAACATTTCTTGACTGAACTTGCTGTTCATTATTACATTCCAGAGTCGCTGATTCTTTGGAATAAGTCTACTGGGCATATGGCTTTGAGGTCAATCAAAGGAAGTTTATTGTCAAGGTTTGAGTTTAAAAGACTTTGTTAGGAAGCAGTTATTTTCTTTAGGTAACTGCCAGATATCAAGAAAGCTCCCTTTGTTCAGATGGAAATGAGTCTTCCTAGGAAGGTATTTCCCACTTGGCCTGCATTCAGTACCATGTCTCAACAAACCTTCAGGATCAACATACTTCTTTCCTGCCTGTCAAGAATGAAATACTAATAGTGGGCCCCATCAATCCTGATGCTGCCTCCTTATTTTTTATAACCAAGGTCACTTTGCTTGCAGTTTACATTTGTCATGCAAATTGAAACAAAACCATAAAAGGAATTCTTGGCATTTGTTGCTGTGCTGTTAGTGTCTTATTTTTCAACATTTTGAGCTTTGAGGAGGGAGTATTTGAAAAACGTAAGGTGATAGAAGAACCATTTGCTTGCCTGAAAATAACACTTGTCTGCTTTAGGAAACACATCTACAAATCAGCCTCGCTAACCAGTCAGTTGTTTTCTGGGCATCTAGTTTATTGGATTAATGCTGTTTGGGGACATTTGGAAGTATGTGAGATATCTGTGTCTGTGGTTTATCAGAACATCTATTCAAGGCAGAGGAATTAGGAATCAGATTTTCTCTTCTTTAGGAAAGGAACCCATAATGAGTGGAGGAGAGATTTGAATGAAGCAATACAAAAGCCTTAGTTTTCTGAAACAGATTTAAGATGAGTTCCCTCCACTTCTCAGCATCTTGATTTTGGGGGGAGTACTTTGGAAGGATCCTTGTGGTTGATTCATAGTGGTTTTTTTTTTTCATGTTCTCTTTTACAGAATCATAAAATTAGACTGAATTGTTTTACATTTCCAAAGGCTTAAGAACTATATCCAGTGTCTTAGTCCATTTGGTCTACTATAACAGAAATTTTGATTGCTATAACCATAGACCGGGTCACTTAAACAAACAAAAAACCCAAAACCCTTTTATTTCTTTTAGTTCTAGAGGATGGGAAGCCTATCATCAAGGTACTGGCAGAGTTGGTGTCTGGTAAGGGCCCGCTTCCCAGTTCATAGACCGTTATCTTCTCCCTGCGTCCTTACGTGATGGAAAGAGCAAGAGAACATTCCAGGGTCTTTTTTATAAGGCACTAATCTCATTCTTGAAGGCTTTACCTTCATGACCTTATCACCTCTCAACAGCCTTACCTCCTAGTATAATCACATTTGGTAGTATGGAATTCAACATAGGACTTGGGGACATATAAACATTCAATCCATAAACACTCAGAGAGATCCATTCTTAAGTGACTCTTTTTCTTCATTATGGTAAGAACTCTTTCCTCAGAGAGGACTGGCTCTGTGAAGGCAGGAGTGCTCAGGAGAACTATCTCTCAGATTGAATTCCCTGGGCACTATTAGAAAGGGGAATTAGTCATCAGTTGATACCTGCTTCATCTGAAAATGATATGCTACATGCTCATTGGTTGTTTGCTGTCTGAGGAGGTAAACTTTTGTAGAAAACTGAATTAAAACGAGAAGGACAGCATGTAAAAATCTGTGTAAAGTGTGTTCCAAGCAAAGGGAATAGCAAGTACAAAAGCCCTAAGGCAGAAACAAACTTGATGTTTGAAAAATAGCAAGAAGGCTGTTATGCTGTAGTGAATTGATTGAGTCAGAGGCAGAATATGAAATCAGAGACATAGGTAGAAGTCAGGTCATGTAGAGCCTTGTAGGTTATACTAAGGAGTTTAAGTTTTAGTATGTGTGTGATGGAAAGCCAATGGGCAAGGGAATGGAATGATATGATATACATTTTTAATTGATAGTAGAGCAATAAACATGAAATCAGGGAAAGCAGTTACGGTCCTGCATTAGTCAAGATGGGAGATGATGGTGGCTTGGATCAGAGTTGTAGTAGTGGAGATAAAGACCTGTTGGGCAAAGTCAGAAGAACTACTGATGGGTAAATATAATGGACGAGGGGAAAAGAGGAAATCAAGGATAGTGCATTGCTTTTGACATTGGTAAGCATTTCAGTAAATTGTGGCTCCATTTATTAATAATAATGAAGAAGAATAGAATTGGGAGGTGGGGATCATGAGTTCAATCTTATACATGATAAATTTAGGATACCTATTAGACATCTGAGACAAAATATCAAATAAGTAGTTGGAGTAATTATCTGGAGCTCCAAGGGAAAGATAGGGCTTAAAATATATATTAGGGAGTCATTAGCTTAGAGATGATATATAAATTAAAGAGAATGGATGAGACCTCCAAGGGAGCAAGTGCAGATAGAGAAGATGAGAGGGATGAGAGAAGAACCCTCAGGGTTCTTCAGCATTAGAAGTCTGGAAGAGAGGAGGGAATGAACAAATACAACTGAGAAAGAGTGACCAGTGACCTAAGAGGGAACCTGAAGAGTATAATGACATGAAGCCAAGTGAAAAAAGTTTTCAAGAAAGGCAAAAGTGATCAACTGTGTCAAATGCTCTTTAGAGATAGAACAAGATGAGGACTGCTCATTGATCACTGGGTATCTTTTCCATCTTCCCTCTCCCAGGATTCAGTCCTTCTCATACTATGAACCATGCATGGCACAGAGTGTGTAATAATTGTATATTTATTAATTATAATCATTGTAATTACCCATTTACGGCCTCCTGGCCTCTCTTTGTGGAAGCCATTTCCAGATTAGGATTGGACCATATGTAACAAGTTTATTCCTGCTCAGGAACCCACAAAAACTTGTTTGATTAAATGCCCTAATATGTCAGAGCTAGAAGAGCTCTTAGTCCCATACCCTCATTTTTTTTGATGAAGAACATAAGACTCTGACAGGTAAAGCAGATTGCTGAAGGACACACAGCATTTTAGCCCCAGAGCTGGAAGTAGAGCTCAGACCTCACAGGTTAGGGATGTTTGTTCTCTGAGTTACAATCATGTGCCACTTCTCCCATCATATAAGATTAATTCTATTGGGTCTTGAAAGATTTTATACCTTTAATTGATCATGATTAAAGTGAAAACATCTTATGAAGGTATAATACTTAAAATGGTTTGAGTGCAAACTCTTCAGAAATGGGAACACAGTCACCTAGATGAGGGGAGGAGGATAAAATTGGATAAGGAGAATTGCAAGATCCTAAAGACAGAAGCAGTGTTAAAAAGAGAAGACCAGCGTGACCTGAGTTTGAATCCCAACTCCCATCTTCCAGTACTGTGTGAACTCTGGTAAGTTTCTTAACCTTCTTCAACCTCATTTATAAAAATAGAGACAATATATGGGTCCTACTGATAAGTTAGGAGGATTATGAATAGCACATATAAAGTGCTCAGCTTTTGCTTGATGTGTGAAAGGCATTCAGTACAAAATAGCTCTTTATTACTATTTTATCTATCTTCACTTTTCTTCTTCTGGTGCTATGGGTGTCATTGCCAGCAGCCCTAGATCAAGCCACTATCTCCAGAGGCAGGTTGTTCCTGTCTCTGGCTACTACTGGTAGACCTGTAGCTTCCAGACCTCTAGCAGCTGTGCCTCCTGGCAGACTAGAAATAAGGCTTTTAAAACTGCCTGGAACTGATATTCCATGCCTTAGGGCCTCTGTGCAGGTCAAGAAGTCCCCATCAGGGTCAGCCACTGCTGAGACTATTTCTCCTCTTCCCTAAGGCTCATTCTAATGCTTCCTTTCTGCAAAGAAAATGCTTGAATTCATATGGCCAAATAACTTTAAGAGAGAGAAGGCTTCATTCAAACTAGCAGTTCGATGAGGTGTCTTCAGCATGCCAGGCAATGTGTTAGTCCCCATACTCTGGGAATTTGGTTTAGAAAAGGAGGCAGACATGGAAACAGATAACTACTTTCCAACTGAGTGAACTGACCGCTCAGCAGAGGTGCAAGGAGCAAGCTATGGGAGTGTGGGGTGGGGAAGGCAAGAAGACTTCCTGGAATGTGTGTAGTTTCAGCTAGATCTTATAGGATAAGAGTGTGTCTACGGATGGATAATTTGGGAAACTACATTTCATGCAAAGGTATGCAGGCAGCACTTACAGGGGCTATTTAGGGGAAAGGGAGTTGAGGATTAAAAAAGAGAGCAGGGGAGAAAAGCCTTTTATTAAAGAAACCCAATGCTCTGCTTAGGAATTTGGGCCTGATTCATGATGGCTTATGATGTCAAGCTATGACACCACAGAGGCTAGCAGTGTAAATACCTCATCATACAGATGAGAAGATTGAGTCTTAGATACAAGAAATAACTTGGCTAGAATCACATAGCAATTTAGTGGTAGAAACTGGGACTGGCACCAAAATTTACCAATTCCCAGGCCAGTGACCGTTCTATCCATTACTCATGATTTCTGTGATTAAGAGGGAACAACTGTAGACTATCAAAAGGCAGCAAAGTTCTGAGATCTTTCTTCACTGGAGCTCAATGGAAATTTATAGGATTTGGATGAGAACAGACTGGGACCTCACTAATCTCATGCCACTTTAAATAATTGGGACATAACTTTTGTATAGATAAGCCTAAGAATATACTGTCAGCTTATTATATAAAATTGTATCCATGTTTTGTTCTTATATATTATTACATTCTCCATAATTTGTTATTTTCCACTATGAGTAGAAAACCTAGAATTTATAAAAGAGGTATGAAGTTAGTAAGTGATTCTGCCCTGGGGTTTATCTTCTGGGGCTAAAAAGATCAGGATCAGACTTCTGGTAGAAGCTGAAGCTGTCAACCTGACTTGATATGAGTCATTATTCTAAGCTATTGTCTACCACCTCATTTAATCATTCATTATAAGATTCAGGTGTTTGTGGGGCACCTGGGTGGCTCAGTTGTTTGGGTGTCTGACTCTTGATTTTGGCTCAGGTCATGATCTCATCATTGTAATATCAAGCCCTATGTTGAGCTCCATGTTGGGCTCTATGCTGGGCATAGACTCTGCTTGAGATTGTCTTCCCCTCCTCCCCCTCCCTCTGTCTCTGTCTCTCTTTCTCCCTCTCAAAGAGGAAAAAAATGCAGATGTTTGTAATACTTTTAGTAGTCCTGAACCAAAACAATCAGACAAACAAAACCACTGACTCACCTTTTTCAATAAATTCAATTAAACAAACATTTCATTCATTTATCAACAAATACTCATTTAAGGACTGTTATGTGCCAAGCACTGTCTTATACTAGGGATACATTAGTAAATAAAAACAGGAATAATCCATATTTGTTTTAGTTTGTTAAGGCTGCTATAATAAACTATCACATACTGAGTCACTTAAACAACAAAAAGTAGTTTTCTTACAGTTCTCAAAGCTAGAAGTCTGACACCACAGTGTAAGCAGGATTGATTTTCTTCTCAGTCCTCTTTGCTTGGCTTGTAGATGGCTATCTTCTCCCTGTCTTCACATGGTCTTTTCTCTGTGTGTGCACACGCACACACACACACACACACACACACACACACACACACAAATCTATATCCCAATCTTCTCATAAATATACAAGTCATATTGGATTGGGGCTCATCTGTTTGACCTCATTTTATCCTAATTACCTCTTTAGGGGCCTTGTCTCCAAATAGAGCCATAACCTGAGGTATTAGGGATTAAGACTTTAACATATGAATTTTGGGGGAGACACAATTGAGCCCATAATACTTTTTAATGAGCTCACAGTATACTGGGAACACAGAAACTTACCCAATAATTATACAAACAAGTTTAGGAATATGAACTCTTAAGCGCTATGATGGAGAGGTACATAGTGTCATAAAAATATGTAAGGAGCCATGTCCTCCTATATCCGGGGGGAAGGTACAGCAGAAGAGGCACATGAGAAGGTAATTGTATGAGCTGAGATCTCAAGCACGGGTAGGAGGAGTTAATTAGGAAAGAGTGATGTGGGAAGGAGGAGAACAAAAGTTGGGGCAGGGCAGGGGAGAATCAAGTAGAGGGAACCACTTGTCAAAAGTCCCATAATTCTGTGTATGTACTGAACCCTGAAATAGATTCTGAATACAGCAATGTGTCTCATGGTCTGGTAGCAGGCAGATGCAAAAATAGATAATTTCAACAGAAGATGATCAGAATTGTTATAAGGCTAATACTTAATATGCCACACAGATCTTAATTTATGGGAATTATAGGTATGGGAAACACTAATTCTGCTGACTAGGGAGTGAGGCAGGCCAAAACAGTTTCCCAATTGCTTAAGTGTTCCATCATGTACTTAGGAACTGGTGCCAATTTGGGAAATCTAAATAAATGAAAAAGATATCAAGAAAGCATCGAGATCATTCCTTCAAAAATACTTTGCATCTAGAGGTGCCATGGAGCCCAAAGGCCTGAATTTTAGTCCTAGCTCTGTGTATTCTACTGTTCTCTCTCGCCTGTCACACAGAAATGATGGTTTGTGTCTCACCTACCTCATATGTTGGAAGTGTGTTGTATGGATCAAATAGGGACCCAAGAGAACAGGAGAAAAATACAGGCAAAAGGAGATAATGAGATGGATTGACTGAAGTCAACAGTCATCTCCTCCCTTTTTTCCTGCTCTGTAAGGATTTCCAAACTAAATGTGGAGCTAAGACTGAAGACACCTGCAGAATCAGACACTGATGCAAAGGCTAACTAAATTACATGCAGAGTCACATAGTAGGATGGACCAAGTGACATGAATGATACAAATGTCAGTGTTTGCAACAAATTCTTGCTGATACATTGTTTATTCTAGAGAAAAAGCTACAAAGGACTCCATGGCCAAGCAGGAAAACAATTTCTAGGTAATGTTCCTTTCTTCTTTGCTTTTTTTTTTTTCTTGATGTTGTTTGGTAGATGTTTATTTTCTAATCTAAAGAGCTAGAGAGCCAGAATACATGAATTTGACTTCCGTTCCATTGTATACTATATTACCATTACAACCTTAGTAACATCCCTCTTCCTCTCTCAGCTGTTGGGCATTGCCACATGCATGATCTCATTTAACTCAGCAATCCTATATGTGGATTATCCCCATATTACATATGAAGAAACTGAGCCTTAGAAAAATTAAGTAACTATTTAAAGTTAGTCAGCTAAATCAGTAAATGTCAGATCTATGAGCTGAACTCAGATCTGAACTCCAAAGCTCAACCTTATTGGAGAAAAGCAGGTAAAAGTAGTTAGAGTAGTGTATCTTCAAACCCCGTCCATCTTTAGAACCACTGAGTCTGTGCCTCAATTAAAAAAATGTTTTTCAGGACTGTCAGTAAGAGTAAGCCAGCTAAAATCTTTACTGCCTTAGGGCTTTTACCCTTGCTGTACTCTTCCCTTGAAAGCAAGGGTCCTTCTTGTTATCCTGGTTTCAACTTAAATGTTACTTCCTCAGTGAAGTCTTTCCTGAACACTCAACCCAAAGTAGCTACCCAGTCACTCTGTTTTATATCATCTTGTTTTAATTTTTGTATAGCACTTATTACTGTTATAATTTCTTGAATATGTTTAATTTTTTGTTTATTGTTTGTTTCCTCTCACTGACTATGTGAGCTTCCCGAAGGCAATGCCTTGTTGGTCTTAATAAAATTGTATACCCAAAACCCAAAATAGGAGTACATGACACATGGTGGATGCTCAATAAATATTTGTTGAATTAGTACATGAACAAAGTCCCTTATGTAATAGATTGAGGAAGTGCGGCCCAGAGAGGAGATTGGACTTGTTCAAAGTCAAGGACTATAGGCAGCTCTTAGTGGGAAAAGCAATAATTTAGTTTCCAGTCCTAATTCTGCCTCTAATTTGCTCTGTGACTTTAAGTCAGTTCTAGGTTCTCTAATAAAGTTTTAGCTAAGATTTGTTGAATGCCTTCTACATAACATGAATTATTCTGCTTTTGCTTATGTTTTATATAATCTTCCCCCAAAACTCTGATGGTAGATAGTCAATAAATAATGCTAGCCCCAAATTCCAGTAGCATAACACATCACAGAGTGACACAAATCAGAAAGTTCCAATGGGTAGTTCTCTTTCAAGTGGTAACTCAAAGATCCAGGATCCTTCAATTTTAAAATGTTGCCCTCTTCATCCTGTTGCCTTCAAGGTTACTGAGGAAGGGGAAAACATATATGATTTCATATGGGATTTCATATAGGATTTTCTATGCCTGGGGATGGAAAACATTATTTCCATCCATACTCCTTTGGATGGTATCTCTCACTTAGAACTGAATTGTCAGGTATACTCGGATATATAGTCTTTTATGGAAAGACAAAATGGTATTGGGCAACATATAGCCAATATCCGCCATAGTATTGTCACCATTTTAAAGATGCAAAAATGTTTCTTTGGTGACTTGGCTGAGATTCCATAAGGATACATAACCAAGGAACCATGCCAGAATTGAGCCAATAATAGTATCCTTGCTCTATACCTTCATGTATCACTGGTTTTCAAGGTTGTTCTGCTAGAGAACTCTTTCTTTCTATAATAGGAGTTTTATAGAAAATTCTAGCATGTGAAAGAGATCAACACAAGTTTTGAAGCATAATAAACCCTAAGAAGATACTCTAGGGGAGCTTCTAAGGAGGTCCAGAGCCTAGTGTAGAAACCTTAGAACCAAATTATCTTGATGGACCCTTTTGGATATATCTTGCATAATTCATCTCTTGATATCCTGATATTTCTCATGTGAAGCCAAAGAGTACATTATGATTGCATTTCAGAACTGGGTGCTTGTCATCAAAGATTTCTGCCTTAGGGCCCGAAAATATGCTGTGGAATTACAGCTGAAATCCTGCTGCATATACTGAGTCTTAAGAACCCTTTCCCCACTACCTACCATCCATGCGAAAAGTTATCTAAGTTCAAAGCACATTCTGGAAACCTTCCCAGTGGAATAATAGATAAAGTAACCAAGAACTTTTTAATTTTGCAAAGTGCACTCTTCCTTATAATTTACTTAATATAGAAATTTAATGTTCTGGGTTTACTGAACAAATAGCATTGAAAGTATTTTAGAGTTAGCCTGAGAGCTCGCCTTTGCTTGCCAGTTTGACTTTATTATTTGATTATCCAGATAAAGGCCAGCAGTAACAATACGCTCTGCCTTAAGTGGTTCAGAGGGGTTATCTCTTGGCCATTATCAATTCTAAGTACAAGATTTAAATTCAAGGAGGAAATCATATAAGAGCAATTTGCTGAATGTGCTCAAGTTAGTCCCTTGAGTAAGATGCTTGATTCTTTGGACCTGGCTTATTATGATTATACTTTTCCAGAAAGTTCCTAACCTTACGTGTTGACAAATTCTGTGTCACTCTATACATTAAAACAAACAAAATGAAAAGGCAAAATAATAATAATAATAATAATAATAATAATACTGAGGACTAAATATGTGCCAGACATGGTGATGTATGCATGTATGCCAAAGATGTTCACACTGGCTGAGAGCCCTTAACTCCTGCCCTTTAATCCTATGGCTTGCACCTCAACAAAGTTCCCTCCATCAGCCTCAAGGCACTTCTCTAGGCATCGCCTCCTGAACACATTTACTGGAGCAAGTTCTAATCACCAGAGCAGATACCTCCATTTTGGATCTGGACCTTGACATTTTAGTTAGTTAGTTAATTCCTTGCTTCCTTGCTTCCTGATGCCACCTGTTCTGGTCCTAGACAATTACTATTCTTTGATATAGGCTTACAACTAAGGGCCAGCCTCACTATTCTCCTGCCTGGGTAGGCTCTGTAGAACCTAACCTGAGCCAAGGCTCTGAGCCTCCATTTGCCTTGGAAAGGATATGGGACAAAGACACTGGGATGACTAAAAAATTCTCTACTCTTAAAATATAAGGTTAAGAAAGGTATTTAGAAGGTAGAATGACAGGACTTGGAGATTGAATAGATTTTTGAAGATGAAGGAAAAAGACATTTAGGAAGATACTAAGGTTATTCCAGGTTCCATGGTAGAGTTGGCATTTGACCTTATCTTATTAAACAAAATTTTAATATGCAGAGGTGTGGTCAAATGTGTGTTCTAGGTAGAAAGAACATCATCAGCAAAGGCTAAGAATATATATATATTCCAGATTCCTTTGAGGAGCAATGTCTGATTATTTCCTGTTTTAGGTATCTTTAGTTTCCTTTTTAACAGCCAGAACAGTTTGTTTAATATTTTTTCTCTTATTTCTCTCTTACTTCTCTTAGCTTTTTAAAGACAATAAGGTAGATATATTAGTTTTCATTGCAGAAATTTGATCACCATTTCACTCGAGTAGCTAAATTTCAATAATTCAGGCAATTTAACTAATTCAAACTGAACACCACACTGATAATTAACTTGTTCCTCTTCCTTGCCATCACCCACAGGAGTCTGCTGGATCATCAATGACACGATTAGAGGGAGAGTGATCCTGGTGCATTATTGGTATTCAATAAATGTTAAATAATTGTTGAAATAGGACCTGGTGGAGATTGGCACTTTGCAGTAGACACAGAAGCTCACAAAGTGTGCCTTTGCTGAAAATCATATTTTGCAATTCAGAGAAGGCACAGATTATGCACCATTTCTCATCATTGAAATCCAGTGCATTTCTAGGAAAAAGTCTAATTAATAATTTTCTTCTCCTAGCTAAATGGAAGACTATGCAGTGGGGAAAGTGTTAGACATCATAGATAGTGCCATGGGGGACTCACCTTCCCTCCTGTTTGAAGAACTGTAGCCACCTAGATGAGCAGGTGCAGGAAATAAGGATATGATGACCAGTGGATTACTAGACACACAGTGTTTTACCCAGATCACCTCTGAGCCCTTGCCCAAAGTACTCTAAGAGCTAGATTTCCATCTGTTAATTGAAAATCCTATCTGCCAATATGAGGGCTAGCTTTGCCAAGCATGGATTGTGTGATGTTAATGGCTTTGGGCAGAGCCTTGTGCTGCTTGCTGGCAGGGAGAATCCTGTTTGATTCCGAAGAGTCCAAAATTTATATTTTAAAACATATTTTATTTGACAGCCAGAATCTAATGAATCTGACTTCATCTGTCTGTCTACAAATCTCTGCTTGAGAATATCAAACCTACAGTTAAATAGTTCCTCACATTTTATAAAACACTTTTCCTATGAACGCTCCCATTTAATCTTTATGACAACTAAAGGCAGAAGGGAACCTGATATGGGCAGGTGCTTTATATGCTGTCTCATTTAATCTCTGAATTCTGGCAAGGAGGATTTTTAAATCCTCATTTTACAGGTGAAGATCCAAGGTACTGAGAAACAAAAGCACTGGCTTGATGTCTGCTTGAGCTGAGTAGGAAAAGCTAGTGGGAGAAATATTAATATTGGCTTCAAGTGTATCATGATCTTATTATTGAGGGCCATATCTCTTGAGCACCTACTTTATACCAAGCATTTCTTTCTACATATATTGAATCTCTAAACCATCTTGTGCGGTAGATAGTATGATTCCTCATTTTATAAGTTTTGTCATTTAGGTGCTCAAAATTTGAGCACCTACCAAAAGCCAGGTACTGTTTTAGGCACTGGATATACACCTTTGAATAAGACAAGCGTAGTTCCTCCTCTCATGAACCTTACATTCTAATGGGAGGAGATAATAAACAAATGTAAATGTTTAATGCCTACTAAATGCAGAGAGACTTAACCTCTACTTTAGATTGGGTGATTATGGAAGGACTCATTAATGATGAAACATTAAAATTAAGATCCAATTATCGAGAAAGACCCAGTCTTAGGAAGATCTAAGGGATTATTATTGGAAGTAAAGAGAACACAAAGTAAATAAACACTAGAGGGAAAATAAGCTTCGTGCCTTTCAGAAAAAACAACCCACAAAAGTGGTAGGAGAGTAGTGAATGATGGGGAAGAAAGGTCAGAAATGAGGTTGGAATGTTAAGGAAAGGCCAGATCTCATTGGCCTTTATAGGTCAACATAAGAAGTTCAGGTTTTATTCTACATGTGGTAGGAAGCCATCAGAGGGGGTAAAAACACTATTTGCTTATTTTTACAAAAAAGTCACCATGGCTGGTATGTCAAAAATGGATTATAAACAGAAAAGACTGAAAGACCAGTTAGGAGACCATTACAGTGGTCCAGATAAGAGATGATAGTGGCATGGACAAGAGTAGTACTAGAGATAGAAGTTAATAGATTTTGTATATATTTTGAGGTTGTGTTAATATGAGTTGTTTAGGTGTGGTTTGAGAGAAAGTGAGGAATTCAAGACTGTTAGGCTTTTGAGTTGACCCACTAAGTGAATGAAGTGGCATTTACTTAAATGAAGAAGGCAGAAAGCAGAGCCAATTTTTAGAGTTCTGTTTTTGGCCACATTAACTTTGAAATGCCTGCTAGGCAATAAAGTGTCTATGTCAAGCAGGCAATTTTATATACGTCTGGAAATCAGAAGCTGTATGTACTTAAAGATCAAATGGCTTGCCAAATGTAACACAGAAAAATTGGTGGAGCTGGTTTACTTGATAAATGCTCCAAGCCTTCATTAGCCACAAACTGGAATTGACTATAGGTTGGGTATAAAACTAAGCTCAATAACAAAATCGGCCTGTGGTAGGGATTTTCTTTTGCCATACTTCACTAACATCCTCTGAATTCCTCTTTGTCCCTAAACACATGGCTAGAGATGGAGTTATTTTAACAATTCCTCTGGCTCACTGAAAAAATAAAATTAAATTTAAAAAGAGAGAGAGAGAGAGAAACAATTTCTCTGGCTGTCAGGCTTGCTATATTGCCAAGGAGTTAGTGGGGAAGCCATGAGCTTAATTTCCAAGGAGAGTCACTTGTGGCCATGATGGTTCCACTTAATACAATGTTGAAGAGCATGAACTTCAGGTTCAGTGCATGGGGTTAATTTCTGGCCATGTTATCTTTTTCAAATCTTAATTCAAAACTCTCTGCACCTGATTTCTCATTTATAATGGGAAAATACTAACAGTTGGATTACCTGGGACACCCTATGTTGTGTTTGAAGTAATATCTCATTTAATAAGCATGCATGATAATAATCAGTATATATCTATGAATCCATCTGCTCTGATATGTCATTCAAAGCTCTTGTTTGTTGATCTTCTGCTTAGATGATCTCTCCATTGCTGTGAGTGGAGTGTTGAGGTCTCTTACTATTAATGTATTATTATCAATATATTTTATTTTGGTTATTAATTGGTTTATATAAGTGGGTGCTCCTGTGTCAGGGGCATAGATATTTACAGATGTTAGATCTTCTTATTGGATAGACTGTTTAAGTATGATATAGTGTCCCTCTACATCTCTTAGTATGGTCTTCGGTTTAAAATTGAATTTGTCTCATATGACAATTTCTACCCCAGCTTTCTTTCGAGATCCATAAGCATGGTAAATGGTTCTCCATCCCCTCACTTTCTTTCTTTCTTTCTTTTTTTTTTAGATTTTATTTATTTATTTGTCAGAGAGAGAGCACAAGCAGGCAGAGAGGCAGGCAGAGGCAGAGGGAGAAGCAGGCTCCCTGCCGAGCAAGGAGCCCGATGCGGGACTCGATCCCAGGACCCTGGGATCATGACCTGAGCCAAAGGCAGCCACTTAACCAACTGAGCCACCCAGGCATCCCTCCATCCCCTCACTTTCAATCTGGAGTTGTCTTTAGGTTCAAAATGAGTCTCTTGTGGACAGCACATGGATGAGTCCTGCTTTTTTTTTTTTTTTTAATTAACACATATTGTATTATTTGCCCTAGGTACATGTCTGTGGATCCTCAGGCTTACACATTTCACAGCACTTACCCTAGCACATAC
>CM052900.1:131981886-132000888 GCA_028534135.1 Potos flavus
CCCTGTGTCTTTTCATGGGAGCATTCAGCCCATTTACATTCAGAGTAAATATTGAAAGGTATGAAATCAGTGCCATTGTATTGCCTGTAAACTCCCTGATTTTCTGTTTCTTTCTGGTCTATATGACTCTTGGGGTTTCTCTTCACTTACAGAATCCCCCTTAATATTTCTTCCAGGGCTGGCTTGGTGGTCACATATTATTTCAGTTGCTGCCTGACCTGAAAGCTCTTTATCTCTCCATCCATTCTGAATGACAGCCTTGCCAGATAAAGTATTCTTGGCTGTATATTCTTTTCATTTAGTACCCTGGATATGTCTTTGCCACCTCTTTCTAGTTTGCCAGGTTTCTGTGGGTGGGTCTGGTGTTATTGATGGTCCTCCCTCTGTACGTAGAAATCTCTTCCCCCTAGCTGCTCTCAGGATAGCTTCCTTGGCTCTAAGATTTGCCAGCTCCATATGTTGGGGTGTTGATCTTTTTTTATTGATTTTTGGAGGGGTCCTCTCTGCCTCTTGACATGAATGCTTGTTTCCTTAGGGAGTTCTCAGCTATGATTTGCTCAAATATACCTTCTAGTCTTCTCTCTCCACTTCCTCAGGATCCCAATAATTCTGACATTGGAATGTTTCATGGCATCATTGATCTCTCTAAGTCTATTTTCATGGGCTACTAGCTGCCTATCCTTATTTTCCTCAGCTTCCTTTCTTTCTATAAGCTTATCTTCTAGATCTGATTCACTCTTCTGCCTCATTTACCTTGGCTGTTAGAATATCCAGTTTAGACTGCATTTCATTCATAACATTTTTAAGTTCAGCCTGATTAAACCTCATTTCTGCCCTTAGAGATTCTATATTGTCACCAATGCTTTTTTCAAGTGTATTCATTTCATGATTGCTATCCCGAATTCTATATCTGACATCTTGCTTATATCCATATCCATTAGTTCTGTGGGACATTGTCTCTGGTTCTTTTCTTTGTTGAGAGTTCCTCCTCCTAGTCATTTTGTTGAGGGATAGCTGAGCAAATGAACAGAGTCCAAAATATCAACCACGACCCAAGCTAGATGCATCCTAGCAAAATCCAGAATGTTCAGATGCCACCACCGAAAAAACAAAGCCAAAATGAAACACAAGAATAAAATTTAAAAAATTGAGAAATTTAAAAAAAGGGGAGAAGGGAAAGGGGGCTATAATCTCTCACCGTACACAAAGCAGGGTGTTTCAGTTGTTCCTGGGTGTTTTTTGGTCTATGTGTTAGAGGACACTACATCTCAAAATTACAAGGAAAGCAAAACTTGTATATATAAAAAGGTAAAACTGAATAGAGTGAAAAATAGTGGACATCTAGCTGAAATGAGGGGAAGGTAAAAAGAAAAATACAACAGAGAAAAAGCTTGAGAAAAGGGAAAAAAAAGGAGAATTATATCTGAAAAATAAACAAGTTGTGAGGCCACATCTAGAGCTCAATATACAATTTTCCCCTGGCATTGATATCTTACAGTCTTATAGGAGCCATAGGATTGTTATCCACCTATTCTTCCAGCCTGTCTTCTGGGGGAGGGGCCTACCATGCTATTTCTCAGGTAACCTTGTCTGACTGGAGTTCCCCCAACCCCCATCAGGGGGATGGGATGGGCTCAATGGAAACTGGTCTCTTGTGTGTCTTTCAGTCCCTGGGGGCTTCCTGCACCTCTTCAGAGGATCAGAGCAAATATGGCTGCAGCCAAATATCTGGCCTAGAGCAGAAAAATCTGTCTGCCCTCTTTGATAAACCCTCCAGGACAGTCTCTACTTATGCATGCACTGCCAAAAACCACAGCCTCCCATGGTGCGGACCCACAGAAACTCTCTCAGAGGTAGTCTCAGGGAACCAGGAGTGCCTCTGCCCTTTGTGATTCTCCTGCCAGTGGCTGTGGTTTAGCGTGTGCACATGTGCACGCACCCATTGCTTCAGAATCAGGTCTGGGTTCTGCTCTAAAGCCCTTTCCCGGCCACTCCAGCTCTTCAAGTTTTTGCCTGGTCATGGGGTGCAGGTTCCAGGTTTTTTCAGGCTGTTCAAGGAAAGAGTGGTTATTGATGGGCCCAGCTCATGGTTTATGGTGATCTGAGCTGAGAGTCCCTTCTTGGGCTCACTGACCATAACCTGCGTCCTGACTCCAGTGCTTGGGCCCTCCACCATTTCAGGAATCCCATTTTGCTGTGTGGGCCCATGTAACCTGAGACCACCATGCCCTACCTAGAATTTTGCCTTTTCACTCCAGAGCCACTTTCAGAGAGGGATGTCTCTTACTAGAGCAGATTTCTAAGGGTTCCAATTTTCTGCTCTGGTGTTATATCACTTTCCAGGAGTCAGCTTATGGAGGCTCCCTCCTCCTTCTGTTTATCTTCTCATTTCTCTCTGCAGATTCACGACTCCACCTGTCCTACCTTGCAAAAAGCAGTCGCTTTTCTGCTTATAGAGATCAAGATATATATTCTTATATCTCAGGCTGATCTTTTTTTTTTTTTAAGATTTTATTTATTTATTTGATAGAGAGAGATCACAAGTAGGCAGAGAGGAAGGCAGAGAGAGAGGGGGAAGCAGGCTCCCTGCTGAGCAGAGAGCTGGATGTGGGACTCGATCCCAGGACCCTGAGATCATGACCTGAGCTGAAGGCAGAGGCTTTAACCCACTGAGCCATCCAGGAGCCCCTCTCAGGCTGATTTCATGGGTATTCAAATGGTTTGATAGATATCCAGCTAAATTCAGGGTACCAGTTGAAATGGGGTTCCCTAGTCTTCCACCATCTTGCCTCAAAATCCCAATAATCAGTAATAATAATGGTGAGAATAGCAATATTTTTTAGTCTCCTTTTGGGTTAAATCTTTGAGTATGATATCCAGAAGTGGGGTTAATGAGTCAAAGGGTATGAGTATTTTCAAGGGCATAAATAGTCAAAGAACCCTCCAAGTTTTTAATTTGAGAAAAGAGAAGATAAATGAGAGATAGCTTGATAGGGTAGAAAGAGGATTAGATTTGGAATCAGACAAAACTGGATTGAGTTCTGGTTTTACCTTTATTCCTCTTCATTTCTTTGTGCCTCACTTTTCTTATTTATATACTTGAGTGCAGTACTTGCTATGCCTACTTCCATACCCACTACACAAACTTATGAGTATGGAAGGGAAACAATATGTGCAAAAGTACTTTGAAAACTCTAACAGCCTGTGCAAAATTTCAGGGATGGTTATAATTATAACTATTACACAGGAATGCACAAGCAGGAGATGATAGTGGTTTGACAGAATTAAACCTAGACTTCTTACCTGGCCCATTGGTGGGCACTGCATCTGCTTGCACTCAGTCTGAGAGGACTGAGGGAATCCAGGCTAAACCACTATTCTCTGGGCCAGATTTTATGATAGGTTTTCTTAAGTGAGCTCCAGCAAATTTAAACAGTGGTATTTTCCAGCTGGGTTGAATTGACCATAGCCAAACTGAATTGTGAGATTTGGCCTCATTCCCAACTCTAATCTTGCTTATAGTGTTCCTGGCCTTGAAAACCCCAGTCTTTAATTTTGACTTTTTAATAGGGACTTTCCATTCCATATATAATGTCATTATTTGTGTATGGCCCTTTTATTTTATTCTTTCCTTGTCATTTAAAAAATATAATTAATACTCAAGAACCTATTGTCCAATGCAAAGAAAAGAACATTAACAATAACTTAAATCTTTCTTTTACTTCTCATTCCTGTGCCTTTATCTCCACGATAATTACTATCCTGAATTTTATGTTTTTAAAAATTGTTTTATCAAATACATATATTTGGTTAAACAACATATTATTTAATTTTCATTGTTAACTAGCACTTCATAAAAAAGGGTATAATATAGTAGGTGGTCTTCTGAGACTTGCTTCTTACATTTGATGGATTTATTAATGTCACCAAGTTTTACTATACTTCATTTATTTTCACTATTATATATTATACCATAGTGAGAATACACTATACCAGTATGTTGTTTAATATCCTTGCACTAATATGCATTAGTGAAATGGATTGGTAATTTTCCTCTTTCCTATGTACTTTCTTGGTTTTGGCATCAGAATTATACAGGCTTTATGGAATAATGTGTCAGATGATAGTCTACCTTTTTCTGTTCTGAGGAGTTTTTTTCCTTGAAAACTGGTTAGAACTCATCTATAAAATAATGTGTACTGATGTTCTATTTGATGGAAGGCTTTGAATTCCCTCTTCATTTTCTTAATATTATTAATAGTTACTAATAACTATTAGTAGTTAATATATTATTATTCAGGCTTCCTATTTCTTTTTTAGTCCATTTTTGGTAAGTTATATATTTTAAAGAAATTGTCCACTTTATCAATCAATGTTGTCAATCAGAATGTTACCATATCATACTGAAAAATTCTCACCTGTAAGACTTGCCTTCATATTGTATAAGTGGACATTTGCAAAAGAGCATTTAAATGTGTTCAAGAAAGGAGAGAGAGAAATAACCAACCAATTAACTTTCCTCTCTTCTGCCTCCCTCTCTTGTTATTGCATATTATGTACTAAATACATCTCTCATTTAATTTATACCACACGCCTAAGAGCAGATGTTACATTTTCCTGTTTACAGATGAAGAAGTCAGATCTCAGAGAGGATATGTAGCTAGGAAGTGGTAAATTTGGAAACAGATTTGATTGACCCTAAAGCTTGGGCTCTTTTTTTATACCACATTCTCAGTCTGAGTAATTTCCTGCCTTTTTGACTTCCAATGGTTCTCTAAGTTTAATGTGCACTAAAGTGCACCTAAAGATGCCTGGTTAAAATAAAAATTTAAAAAAAAAATTATTTCTCGGGCACACCAGAAATATTTAGTTATATTTAGTTGGTCTGTAGTAGGAGCTGGGAATCTGTATTTCAGAAAAGCATTCCAAGTAGTTTTGATGCAATACTGGGTACTTTTGGATGCCCTTCATACCATACTTTGAGGAACCTTGAACTAGATTCTGAATTCCTTGAATATGGGAATGGTGTCCTATTTATTTCATTTTCTATGAGGAAGAACTCAACATTTTGCTGAAGAAATGAGTGAATAAATGAAATATTGGATGAATTTAGGTGTATTGAGGTGTCGAAGACTTATTCTCTCTAAGCAAAAAGAGCTACTTTGGCATAGTCACTAATCTCTGTTGTTTATGTTTCCCCCTTGGACTTATTATTCTTTATAGGGTGAATTGCCTTCCTGCTTCCTGTATATCAAACAGCTCTAAGAGAAAAAGATTCCCTATCATTTTAAATGTCATTCACCATTCTCTTTGTAAGAATATTATAAGTAGGCTGCTAGGGGAAGGGCACAAAGGTAGAAAGATGGCCAAATGGAACTTCCCAGGTCTACTTTCCTTTTTTTTTTTTTTTTTAAGATTTTATTTATTTATTTGACAGACAGAGATCACAAGTGGGCAGAGAGGCAGGCAGAGAGAGAGGAGAAAGCAGGCTCCCTGCTGAGCAGAGAGCCCGATGTGGGGCTCGATCCCAGGATGATGGGATCATGACCTGAGTTGAAGGCAGAGGCTTTAACCCACAGAGCCACACAGGCACCCCTCGGGTCTACTTTCTTTTTGCCACATGGAGCTATAGCTTTAGGGTACAACCTTTGGGGAAAAAAGCTTGGCAACTGCCACGTAGAGCCTCTCAGCTTCAGTCACTAAAACTTGGAGCTACAAGCTTAATACCTTTACTGATCCTCAGTCCGTGAGTCAATCCTGATCATGCCAAGGGATCTGTCCTCTAACTCAACCCACCAACATATCGGTGGGCTCTGAAATCTGTTTAGTTGCCACTGATCTGGTATGTAGTGAGTTTGAGTTTCATGTTTAGTTTCCTTGCCTACTGCCTCATCCTCTTCCTGGGATAAGAAGCCAGTCTGTTTTAGCCTAAAAGGACTAGTTGAGGACTGTTATATCCAGGTCCTTTTTTGTCTTTTATATTTGGGTCCATAGTGAAAGGAAGAACTTGATTCAACTTCCTTTGCTTCATTTCTATATTTTGCTAATTTCTCTTCCAAAATACTACTTTATATTTGTAATAACATTCTGCAGTGTCTTACATCCTGAAAGGGGAAGCCAAAATACCCTTGAATTTTCATTTTCTTAACTTTTCAGAGATCATAATATTGACCTGCCTTACAGAGAATTAGGATGAACTAATTAACATTGAATAGTACTTTGGAAATGTTAAATGCTATAGAAATGCTAAATACCTTTATTAGACTTGGAGTCTAAAAGACAAATGAAACTCCAAACTTCATTTAAATGCTTTTGTATCATGGGATTTTTTTTTTTTTTCTTTTCTCTCAGAAGAATCTTAAAGGAAGTTATGTAGCTACATTTTTGGTTCCAAATAGGAAATGTCACAATGAGTATAAACATAGATGTCTAATTTCTTCACCTTTTCTGTCATCCCCTGTTTCTCCACTGGAGCACACATTTATTCAACAAGCATTCCATGGTTGCTCCTGTATCAAGCGCCAAGCAAGGCACTACAGATACATGGTCTCTGACCTGTGAGAGAGAAAAACACACATGTTCTCGAGTAAATGTAATACAAGATGAACCCAGTAGTATTATAGAGATGCAGACTGTGAAGGAATAAAATGATCACATTTCAACTGTCAGTGTACTTCTATAGAAGATGGGAAAGTCAAGAAGATTTAATATAGCCAGCATCATTAGGGTTGTGCTTGAAAGAAAAAAAGAATTTCGATGGACAAAGGAAATAGCATGAGAAAAGTTCATGTGTGCCTTTTTTAGATAAGGGTACTAGAGCTGAGAGAAGTTGTATAGCTGATCTGGTTGTTGCATAGTAAGTTGATTCCTGAGACAGATTTACAATCCAACCTCTTCCTCACTTCTATTCTGATGTTCTTTGCATTGAACTGTGTTTTTTCCCTTTATAGTAAAGGTAATTTACTAAATGCCTATTTATCTTAATTTTTATTCTACTGATTATGGGAAATTGAGATCCCTAAGATGGTCCAAGAGGAAAGGGCACTGCACACAGGAAGAGATAACATACACAAAGTAAAGATTCTTGGAATATAGAGTGGATAATAGGAGTGGGTGGGACCAGGTGAATGGCCATCCACTTGCCATGAAGTGTAAGGTATTGAGGACTAGTTGGAAGTAAAATTGGATAGCACATTGATTTAATAAGGGATTTGAATACTACAATAATGAAGTTTTTGCTCAACCGTAAAAAAGAATGAAATCTTGCCATTTGCAATAACATCCATGTAGCTGGAAAGTATAACATTAAATGAGATAAGTCAGAGAAAGACAAATACCATATGATTTCACTTCTATGTGGAACTTAAGAACCAAAATAAATGAACAAAGAAAAAGAGACAAACCAAAAAACAGACTTCTAACTATAGAGAACAAACTGATGGTTACCACAGGGGAGGTTGGTGGGGGGATGGGTGAAATACCTAAAGGGGTTAAGAGTACACTTATCACAATAAGCAGAGTAATGTTTAGAATTATTGAATCACTATATTATACACCAGAAATAATATAATAATTTATGTTAACTATACTGGAATTAAAATAAAAATTAAAAAAAGAATAATGAAGTTTTTGTCATGTTGAGTGTGAGGTAAGGTAAAATGACTAAGTAGAAATGACTAATGGATAGTTGAAGCTATAATTCTGATTGCTAATGAGAAGATAGCATGATTAGCAAGGAAGCATGATAGTAAGGAAGTAATATCAAAGTCATGAAAAGGAAATCTTTGGGGGATAGAGAGGATAAGAGTAAAAAATCAGGATCCACTAGTGAAATAGTTTATGGCAGGTTAGCTCAGTCTAGTTCTTGATTTATACATGGGAAAAACTGAGGCCCGGAAAGAAGAAAACCTTGCTTAAAATTATTCACTAATTCAGTGGAAGAGTTGAAACTGGAGTCCATGTTTCTTCACTCCCAGTCCATAGCCCGCTTTCTTCCACTAATACTTATTTCAACAAATTTAGGTGTTCTGCAACAGAGGACTATAGCTGCTCAAGTGAAATTGAAACTTGAAATGGAAACCAACATCATCAACAGGAAGAGAATATTGCCTTCCTTATTTTTAATCATTTTCTGCCCAGCAATTCTTAGGTTCATCTTGGAAGGCATGGCCTCTGGGAATGGGGAACTGCAGGTTCCCAGGTGATTAGACATGGGTTTATTTCTCTCTCTGGCTTCACTTCCCTTAGGTTTTGTTGTTGTTCTGTTGGTTGTTTGTTTTTGCTAATTTCCTTTCTTGGGGGACAGTGCGCTGAAGTATTGCTTGGGAATATTTGGTTCATTTTTCAAAACAGCAATGTCTCCTTTTTCTCAGCTGCTGAAGAACCCTGTCCTGAACATACTCAAGACCTCCTCTGCCAGGAGATCACCTTGACATACTTCCTAATTTATACTCCCCCTCCAACCACCCTCTCCCACCAATGACAGAGAAATTAAAATTCACTTTTAACCCCTTTTATTAATGCCTGTCTACCCTGAATCAGGGTTCAACTTAACCTAAATAAAACTATTTCAGAAGCCAATGGTCAGTGATCAGTATAATTATACCCATCTTACAAATAAGGGGATTGAGACGTAAAGGGTAATGTGACATGATTATGATAGACAGAATAAGGACCTTCCAAAGATGTTCATGTCCTACTTCTTTAGAACCTGTGAGTATGTTATCTTACATAGCAAAAGGGACTTTGCCTATATAATTAAGGATTTTGAAATGAGAAGATTATGCTGGATTATTTAAGTGGGTCCAACATAATCGTAAAGGCCCTTAAAAAGAGGAAGTCTGAAAGGTTAGAGTCAGAGGATACATAATGATGGAAGCAGAGAGGTCAGAGATTTGAAGATGCCATGCTCCTGGCCTTAAAGATGGAGGAAGAAGCCACAAGCCAAAGATACAGGTGACCTCCAAAAGCTGCAAAGACAAGGAAACAAATTATCCTTACAGCCTCCAGAAGGAATGTCACACTACGCACACTTTGAATTTAGAGTTTCTTACTTCTAGAACTGTAAGATAACAAGTCTGCATTGTTTTAAGCCAGTGGTAATTTGTTACAAAAGCAGAGGAAGCTGATACATTAAAGTTATACAGCAGGTAATTTTTTTCCAGGGATTTCCATTTTTTGAGATGTAAAGAATGCACCCTAGACTTGTGTAACTGAACCGTATCTTGCTTGACACTGTTGACTCCTTATTTCTTTGTGACTCTGTTTCCTTCACTTTTGTGCACACACTCCTTAATCTCTTCCTCCTTCTCTGATCATTCTGTCAATTATGGGTTCCATCTCTTATTTACTGCCTACTAAATATAATTCTCTTTCCTTTCCATCTCCTTGATTCCCTTTTCTTTCCTTCTCTTCATACTGTCCCTAACATTCATCCCTCATAAGTTCCATTTTTCACCTTTATACTAATGATTCCCAAACTTATCTCTCATCTAAACTTTAGACTGCCAATTTATATTTACTCTTGGAGAACTGAGAACTAAGGCAGAGAAAGTTTTAAACACAGCTATAAATAAAAGACCAATAATGTTCAAAAGTGCAATAGATATGACCTTTCAGTAGAGATAATGAAAGTCAAAAGATGATAGATTGACATCTTTAAACCCCTAAAAGGGGAATAAAGGGGGAGGGGGGACCAGCTAGAATTCTATTAATGAGACTATCCTTCAAAAATGGAAGCAGGCAAAATCTGAGAAGATTCACTGTTTCCAGAGATGCATCACAGAACAGAACAATGGAAGTTCTTTAGGCTGAGGAAAAATGAGCCAAGATAGTTCTCCAGTTTGACTATGAAGTTTCTAAGTTGGTGTTCTTTCTATTTATCCTGCTTGAAATTTACTGAGTTTCATGAATTCATGAATGAAAATCTTTCATAAATTCTTTGAAATTCTCAGAAATGTGGGAAGAAATGCAAAGAAAAGGATAATTATATGACAAAAAGGATATTAACTATTTAAAGTGATAG
The DNA here is from genome assembly GCA_028534135.1 of Potos flavus. Taxonomy (NCBI): domain Eukaryota; kingdom Metazoa; phylum Chordata; class Mammalia; order Carnivora; family Procyonidae; genus Potos; species Potos flavus. The sequence continues at coordinate 131,991,911 of CM052900.1, forward strand.
TGATAATAAGTTTTTCTGGGTATTATAGGTGGAAGTAATATATTTGTAGTACAAAAAGGAGAAGGGAATAAATGGGATTAAATGATGATAAGATTCTTGTATTTTTCTTAGGAAACAGACATATGCAAAAATTAATGAGCTACACACTTAAGTTCTTTTGTACTTTACTATATATGTTATATTCAAAAAAAGAAAAATGAAGATAAAAAATATTGATATAACAACAGAAAAGTTTTGGATAAATTCCTTGAGATTATTTGTACATAGGATTCAATTTGACAACATTCCGCCTTTCTTCTCCTTACACTCTTAATTTAAGGCCTATATGACTTTCATTCAACAAATATTGAGATTCCCACTATATGCCACTCACTGTGATAGGTATATAGAGATTGAGGCTAATATTAGAAGTATTCAGAAATGAACAAATGATAGTAGTTAGTGAAGGTTTCTGAGTAAAGGAGAAGCTAATTGGAGCTAACATCTTGGATGTAAGGATGGAAGGATAAGGTCAGTTGATATGATTTTCTTGATTCTGTACTACGTAAGGTCACTGCTTTTCTAGGATTTTCCTAAAGGAATGAATTCACAATTTTCTAATTCCCTCTAGGTATGGACATTAACAGTGTCCTTTAGGCAACCTTGGCGCCAAGAGGAAAGATATGGTTGGTATATTCTTTTTCTCTCCCTGCCTCTAACAAGGTAAACAGAAGTGCCTCAGATTTATCAGAATACCAGTTGTGGGTCAGACTGCTGGAGAGAGTGTCAACTTTTGTAGGAGAGTGACTCAGGATGCCATTAGAGGACTGGTCACTGGACTCAGTGCAGTGCAGTGGGTATGGGATCATAGTCAAGAGGTGAGATAAAGGGGTGCCTGGGTGGCTCAGTCATTAAGTGTCTGCCTTCAGCTCAGGTCATGATCCCAGGGTCCTGGGATTGAACCCCACATTGGGCTTCCTGCTCAGCGGGAAGCCTGCTTCTCCCTCTCCCACTCCCCCTCTGTGCTCCCTCTCCCGCTGTGTGTCTCTCTCTCAAATAAATAAAATCTTAAAAAAAAAAAAAAAAGGTGAGATGAGTTTTCTGTTGTTAAAGCAGCTTTGCAGTTAGTTTCTCTTTTTCCTTCTGTTGCGATAGGTTAAGAAGGTATTCTCTGATGATTAATGCTATTAAAGAGAAATTACTTCTTGGGTCTATTTGGGTTAATTTGTTTTCCTATAGAATTCTCCCTTAAATTAGCAATACCTTGTAGTGTTTGGAATACACATAAGTTCAGGATAAAAAACACTGAATTATGAAATATAGTCATTCATTCATTCAGTTAGCATTTACTGGGTGCCTAATCTTTGTTAGCCACTGTGTTAATTATTGGCGATATAAGTAAGATTAATTGTAGTTTCAACTAACTTTACATTTATAGGCAAAGACAAAGAAAAATAAATTAAAAATGAAGTGACAAATATGAGAATTCATTATGAACTAAACGCAAATGCGACACAAAAAAGGAAGTAATTAATTCCATCTGAGGAATCAGGGAAGGCTTCGTTGACAGATGTCATTTTAATTGGATGTAGGGGAAGAAGTAGGAGTTCCCCAGGCCTTATAGGCCATTCTAATAGAAGGAAACAGCAGGAACAAAGACATGAAAACTTAAAAATTTCCTATCTGGCCAACTATATGTAAACTGGAACATGAAATGTATGTCAGGAAGTGGTAGGATAAAAGAATTAAGACTATGAAATGAGATGGGCACTGAAAGTCATCATAATGGTGGATTATCTATAATGAGTACTGAACCACCAAGGTCCCCCCTCCCAAGGTTTTAAGCATTTACAAAACAGTTAACTGAATAAAGAGAGATACACAACAAACTGCAATTAATTTAATACTAATGTAATTCAGTATAATTCAATTGTGTGTTTATTTTTTATTTTAATTCCAGTATAATTAACATACAATGTTTTATTCATTTCAGATGTATAATACAGTGATTGAATGGTTATATATATTACTCAGTGCTTATTGAGATAAATGTACTCTTAATCCCCTTCACCTGTAACTCATTTTGGTAAATTTTATTGTTAGAAATTTAAAACATGTAGGAAAATACGAAGAGTAACATTACAAATACTCTTATTTGCTGCCCAGAATTAACAGCCATTAATATTTTGTCATATTTGCTTCCAGTTTTGTTTTGTTTTGTTTTGTTTTGTTTCTCTTTAAGAAAGAAGGCATTACTTGAAGTATCTGGGTGGCTCAGTCAGTTGAACATCTGCCTTTGGCTCAGGTCATGATCCCAGGGTCCTGGGATCGAGCCCTGGTCAGTCTCCCTGCTTAGTGGGGAGTCTGCTGCTGCTTCTCCCTCTCCCTCTGCCCCTGCTCGTGCTCTCTCTCCCTATCTCTCTCTCAAATAAATAAATAAAATCTTAAAAAAAAAAAAGAAAGGAAAGAGGGCATTACAATTTGTATTTGTTTTCTTAGGCTGCTGCAACAAATTACCACCAATTGGGTGACTTAAAACATCAAAAAATTATTTTCTCATTGTTCTGGAGGCCAGAAGTATAAAATTAAGATGAAATCAAGGGCCACATTTGCTCCAGAGTCTGTAGGGGGATAATTCTTCCTTTCTTCTTCCAGCTTCTGGTATCTCTATACATTCCTTGGCTTCTTTGGCTAGTGACTACATCATTCCAACCTCTGTCTTTGTCTTCTCATTACTTTCTCTTCGGTGTGAATATTTTCCTCTTCTGTTTCTCATGAGGATACATGTTAGATTTGGGGTCCACTGGGTAATCCAAATGATTTCATCTCAGGATTGTTAACTTATATCTGCGAAGACCATTTTTCCAAAGGCTTTGGACATGGACATAAATTCTGGGGGGAGGGGCACACCATACAACCTACTACATAGCTATAAATGAAATTTCTTTTATTCAAAAAACAAGTCTCGTTTCTTATCCCCACTTACTAAAGGTAACTTGTTTCCTTCTTGTCTATGTTCATATTGTTCAATACCATTTATTTTCACCCATATAAAATCATCGTTTTTTTTTAAAGATTTTATTTATTTATTTGACAGAGAGAGAGAGAGATCACAAGTAGGCAGAGAGGTAGGCAGAGAGAGAGGGGGAAGCAGGCTCCCTGCTGAGCAGAGAGCCAGACTCGGGGCTCAATCCCAGGGCCCTGAGATCATGACCTGAGTCAAAGGCAGAGGCTTTAACCCACTGAGCCACCCAGGCGCCCCCATCTAGTATTTTTTTATGTGTGTATAGTTTTGGATTTAAAAATATTATCCTGTCTAAATTATTCTGAAATTTGCCTTTTCATCTCAGTGTGATATATCTTTAGAACTGTGTAGTTTTGGAAATTAAAATTAGCTCTTCTCTAGTCTATTTCTCTTATTTATTTTTTATTAGTCAGGATAGACTAGGTCCCAGAAAATTTTAGTTATTTAACACATTAAATAAATAAATTAAATACTTATTTTTTACTACTGCTACACAACCAGTTATATCAGTAGCATGGTCTGCTCTACAAATGAGCTCAGGGCTCAGGTTGAAGAAGTTTTCACCAACTTGGCCACATGCCATCTGGAAATCAAGGCCTCCTCAGTTTCCACAGCAGGAGAAAAGAAAGTTATAGGATTTCACACAAGTAATTAAATGCTTCAATACAGAAATGTCATTTCCATTCATAAGTTCTTGCTAGAAATACTCTCATGACTCACCTAAATGCAAAGGAGTTATAGTCATATGTCCAGAAGAAAAGGAGAACTGGGTACAATGAGCAATAGAAATCTGAAACACTTTTCTATTATGCCATCATATGCATTTACTACATTATATTAATTGTAGGGGAATATACATTCCCCTATTGGTGGACATTAGGGGTTTCCATTTTTGACTTTGCAAATGATGCTTCATTTGGCATTGGTGTATGGTAACTTTTGTCTATATGTGAACATTTCTTGAAATCATATATCTGGAAGTAGAATTGTTGGGTCATAGGTTATATGTGTTATTTATTTAGTAGGGACTACCGTATTATTTCCAAACTGAACTATCATCTTTTTTTCAAGATTTATTTATTTATTTTAGAGGTGGGAAGGTAAAGAGGGAGAGTGAGAATCTCAAGCAAACTCCCTGCTGAGTGCAGAGCCCAATGGCAGGGCTCAATCCCAGGACCCGGAGATCATGACTGGAGTCAAAATCAAGAGTCAGATGCTTAACCAACTGAGCCACCCAGGTGCCCCTCCAAACTGGATTATTAGTTTACATTCTCAGCAGCAGTATATGAAAATACCATTTTCCTTACATTTTTACCAGCCTTTAATATTGTCATGCTTTTTAATTTTCATCAGTTTGGTGGAAAGGGCATCTCATTGTTCCTTTGATTTACTGTTCCCTAATGACTGGATTTAACACCTAGATAGATAGATAGATTTTTTTTTTTTTTTTCAATTTGATTTAACAGATATTTACTGAGCACTTACTATACACCAGAAACTGTGCCAAGGACAAGGGATATAGCATTAATCTCCAATCTCAGGGAATAAATCTGGTCCTAGGATATGTTGGAACACAGGAGGGATGAGTAGGTTATGCAGATTCTGACAAATTCAAAGTGGATGTGACCTCACAAACAGAACTAATGAATAAGATTATGCTATCATCCTAGGGTAGATGTTGTTTACCCTGAGGCACTCTCCTCTCCCAAAGCATCTTATAGCCCCATATGATAGGCATGTATTGGGGGGTGAGTGATGAGGTGTGACTTTTGGAGTATTGAGACCTAGCTAAGGGTAACTTAGATCACTGTTTCACGCCCTGTAGAAGTCTAAGTCTAAGATTTCTGGGCACTTTTCTTGGGGAAGACCTCATATTTTCATGGTTACCTCTGTGTCTGGGTTCTTGTGTGTATTGCTTCTGTTTCACACTGCATTGAATCATGTAAAATGTTCTTTCTCTCTTTACATACAATGACAGATTCCTGGCTGTTTACTATTCATTCTGTTCACTTTTTTTCCTTAGTTGTAAAACCCTTGATTTTATGAGTACATCACTTCCTGGAAAAAAATTCATTCTCCCTACTCTCTTATAGCTAGAGAAATGTAAGCAGAGTGTGCATCTTTTGGGAAGCAAAAATCTTTTAAAGAGGCGTCATACCATGTTTTGTCTTTCTCCTTACAGAAGGCTGGAATATGAGCATATTGGCTGGAATTTGAGCAACCATCTTAAAATGCGAGGTAGCATGCTAAAAATGATGAGTGGCAAAATGGAAAAAAAACTAGGTTCTGATAATGGTAGGGTCACCATACCAATTCTAGAGCACTTAATTCCAGATTTTTTTATATGAGAGAAAAATACTGTGTTTAAGACATTGTAATTATTTTTCTGTTTCTTGTAGCTATACTCATCCCCAAAGAGGATACATACGTATATACAATATATGAAACCAACACCACAATTCCTTTAAAATATTTGTTAAGTGTATCAGAATTAGTTGAAGTTGGAAGTGTTAGAGAAAGCATTTGCATTACAGAAATGAAAACCAAATAGCTTATTATCTTAAAATATTTTTTAATCATTCCATCACAAGGGAATTTTTATTAGCCTCGTAACTGTGCATATCCTTACCTGTACTTACCACCATCTCTGTAGTTTCTTTTTCTGTGTACTTGGTGGACAACTCAAATTCCACTCATTTGCTGTAATCAAAAACTACAACTGTTTTTATCGTGCTTGGGTTTTTGCCATTCAGGTTTTACCATACCAAAATTTATGTATTTTCCCGAGCATGAAAGGAAATTTAATGCTAGCTTAAAAGTATGATATATACAACTTTTATCCCATTATACTTTAATACTAATAGTAACTAACAATTATTGAGTACTCACTATGTGATAGGCATCATGTTATATTCTTTGCATTTCCCTTTTTCCTTTTAATTTTTAAAGATTTTTTTTATTTTTTTAAGTAATCTCTACACCCAACATAGGGCTCGAACTCACAACCTCAAGATCAAGAGTCGCATGGTCTATCAACTGAGCCAGCCAGGGACCCCTTCCTTTCTCACTTTTAAAAACAACTGTATTGAGGTATAAGCAACATAATATAAACCATGCCTATTTCAAGTGTACAATTTGATGTTTTGACATGTGTGCACATTTATGAAACCATCTCCTCCCCAGGCAACTACTAATCTTCTTTAACTCACTATAAATTGTTTTGTTTCTAGAGTTTTATATGTAAGAGAAGCATATACTATGTACTTGTCTTTATGTGGCTTCTGTCACTCAGCATAACTATGTAAAGCTTCATTGGTGTTGCATGTATCAATATTTCATTCCCTTTTATATGTTTAATATGTCTTCTATTGTATAGACATACCACAATTTGTTTTTATTTCACCTGATAATAGACCTTTGAGAGCTCCCCCATTTTAGTTATTATAAATAAGGCTTTATGAACATTCAGGTACAAATATTTGTGTATATTATATGCTTTCATTTCTCTCAGGCGAACACCTTGGAGAGGAATGAGTGGATCAGATGGTAGGTAAATACTTAATTGTTTAAGCAACTGCCAAAATATTTTCTAAAATGGCTGTACCATCTACATATTTATAAGCAGTGCACTGTCCTTCATTATCTGACCTCTACTTTCTTTTTTATTTTTATTTTTTTGCCTCTACTGTTTTGAAAATCATTATTTCATGTATTTTGTCATATTCTTTAACTTTTTTCAGGCAGGAGTGTAAATCTGGTTCCTGTTACTTCAACTTGAACCAATGTAGAAATCTTTTTCTGTCTCATTTAATGCCTGCAACCACTGTATAATGTAGGCAGTCTTGTTATCCCCATATTAGAGATAAAGAAACTGCTTTTTCTCACCTGCACACTTGTGTTCCTGCTGTTCCTTTTCATTTGTTCATTTAGTCAGTCAACATTTCAGTCATTGCAGTACCAGGCACTGTATTTAGGTGCTGACAATAGGGAAGAATAGAAAGAAACGTTCATTTTAGGAGTATCACTCTGATATAAGTAGAGGATGAATTAGAAATTTCGGGATAAGAGGCAGGTACAATAGTTTATAAGAGAAATGGTGAGAAGAACTAGTGACAGTAGCAACAAGATGGAAATAAATCCTTGGTTATATATATTCAGGAAATAGTACATAGACCTATGGAATAATAGGTACTTACCATGTTTGGACTCAAAAACTTGTGTTTTAATTAACTAAGCAACTTAGTGGTTGAATGGAGATGGATGATGTTCATACTCGTTCATTTCTTTCCTTTTCCTTTTTTTTTTTTTTTTTAATTCAGCTAGCCATTGGGGGGAAACAAGCACTTAAAACACAAACTCTTTGCCAACGGGTAAACTTGGACAGGTTTCCCCAAAGATTTCTTACTTTCTTTAGGTCACTACTGTTAGACCACTTATTTCCAGGATAATATTTTGGAAGAGTGCAAAATAGCATGGGAACATGTTTTGTATTTTTTATTAAGTGACAAAGACATTTGTCTTTGGTGGAAAGGTATATATATATGCATGCTATATTGAAGTGTTAAGTATTTTCCATTTGGAGCACGTTTCTTTTTTTTTTTTTTTCCTACTTTGTGTTTTACTGTTTTGTCTGGCTTTTTTTATAATGAACAAATATTTCTGTAGTAAAAAATGAAATTGATGTAAAATCAGGCATGGACAAACCATTTGTGACTTATTTGGGTTTCCAAAATTCCCTGTTTTATGCCATTTTTAAATGTTGTCCATCCACTTCTACATAGATCTGAACATGATAGATCTTTGTTATTCTAGATCTCTATTGTCACTGTCCTCCTTAATTAGCTCAATTCTAACACTTTATTTTCAGTTCCATTTCAAGTACCACATGTCTTAGTGTAAGAGTTAAACTGGATAATGCTTAAGTGCATCTGGGTCAAATGGAGCTGAGTTTATACCCTCATTCTACCATTTACAAGCTATGCAGTTTGGACAAGTTAGTTAACCTCTCTAAGCCTCAGTTTTTCCATCTGTAACATGGGCTAGAAGTAGGGCCATTATCGGATTGTCATGAGAATTAAATGAGATTGTGCATATCAAGTACATAGCATAGTCCATACATATTTCATAAGTGAAAGCTATTATTACTATTTTTTTAATAATTGGAGAAAATATAACCTTGAATTTCCCACTAAATCAAGTCTAGTAGATATAATGTTGACATAGTCTTTGAAGATAATTAGAACTCAAATTTCCCTTCTTTTGTCTTTCTAAATCTAGGTTTAGTTAATGAATACTGGGGAAAAATGGAAAAAGTAGGCAGAATTACATACACAAGGAAAAATTAATTTTATGCAAGCAAGGGACTTTTAAGACAATGTATTTCCAAAAGGCTCAGTAACATAGCTCCATATAAAGGATCAGACCAATTATAACAGAATGGCTCTATGGTCTAGTGATTAAGAATACCAACCATAGAGCCAGACTGTCTGTTTTTCAATCTGGCCAACTACTTACAAGCCCTTACCTTGTAAAATTATCTACACTCTCTGTGTCTCGGTGTTCTACTCTTCAGATTGTTAAGAGGATTAAATTAGCTTTTTAAAAATTATTTATCATTTCTTTTTTTTTCTTTTTCCAGTGTTCCAAGATTCATTGTTTATGTACTACACTCAGTGCTCCATGCAATACATGCCCTCCTTAATACCCACCACCAGGCTCACACACCGCCCCACCCCCACCCCCTCTAAAACCCTCGGTTTGTTTCTCAAAGTCCAGTATCTCATGGTTCATCTCCCCCTCCTATTTCCCCCAATTCACTTTAAATTAGTTTATGTGTATAAAGTGTTTAGAAAAGTGTTTTACACATAGTAAGCCTGTGTGTTTGCTTTCATCATTATCATCTACATTTAAATAGCCTATATTTTGTATACTGAATTAATAATGCATTTATGTTTTTGTCCAAATATTAATATTA
>CM052900.1:132001388-132028608 GCA_028534135.1 Potos flavus
CATCTTGTTTCATTTCCCTCCCCCACCCCCCAAAAACCCCTACCCTGCCTCTCAAATTCTTCATATCAGAGAGATCATATGATAATTGTCTTTCTCTGATTGACTTATTTCACTTAGCATAATACCCTCTAGTTCCATCCACGTCATTGCAAATGGCAAGATTTCATTTCTCTTGATGGCTGCATAGTATTCCATTTGAATCTCCCTGATGGCTAATGATGATGAACATTTTTTCATGTGTCTGTTAGCCATTTGTATGTCTTCTTTGGAGAAGTGTCTGTAGCAGGTATTATAAACAGCACTTTATTGTGGGAGAAACTGACCCTCAGAAAGGCTATGACACCCAAGATCTTTTAAAGACTGTATGTATATTCTCTTCACTGCCACTCTTTTCCCTCTGTGTGACATTAGGTAAGTCACATCTCCCTATGGGAACCTCAGTTCCATTAATATAAAATAAGAAAATAAAATTAATAGTCTCTAAGTTCCCTTCTAACTCAAGGAGTTTAATACATCTTATGGTGTAAGAATTACCTCCAAAATAGAAAATCTAGGTATTTAAAAACTGTTAAGACATGTGTCAAAGTGGTATTTTTAAAATTAAAAAAAAAAAAATGCATTTGAAAGACAGGAAAAAACATCATTGTTCATCAATTATTTGAGTTCTTTCTTTTATAGATGTCAATACAAAGTTAAATTCTATAATAATTATAGTGTAGATTTTCTAATAATTATTACTTTCACTGGCTTGTTCTCCAAAGAAAGGAGGAAAGGGGTAGAGGAAAAGAGGAAGGTTCACCTTGCAGTGAGGAACTGACTGCCTGCTTTTCCTCTGGAGAGGAAATCAGCAGAGGGTCTAATTGTTCCAAAGCCAGTAATAATTTGATATCTTCTAAAAGAAATAATGCTATGAGTTGAGGGATATTGATTAGTCAATGTTCACTTTACAATGGATATTTATACATCTATGGATATTTCTTTTGTTAATAATCAGCTAATAGTATCTGAGCACCTATTATTTACCAGAAATAAACAAGGCATGGTCCTTGTCCTCAAGGAGCTCCCAAGAGGAGTGGGATAATAGGTTGAATTGTGAGCATTAAAAAAGAATTGCCCAGGCACAGAGTTCCAAGAAGACATTTTAGCAGAGTATGTGGAACAACATAGTGAGCTAGCTATCATTTCCATGGCTGAATTGGAGCACACAAATGAAAGAGATAAGTCTTAAGAGATGGGCAGGGATGATCATATAGGGCACAAATTGTCATGTTAAAAAACTTTGGAATTTGTCATGAAGACAATAGGAAGCCATTCAAGGGGTTTCAGAAGGGATGATAGAAAGTTGAAATTGTTTTGTGAAAAAATCACATTGGCCCCAGTACTATGCTGAGGCTATTAATGGAGGCCTGTGGGTCTTCTGTTCAGGGAGCAGCTATAAAAAAGCATACCAACTTGTCTCCAGTTTTGTTATCAAGTTAGATTTTAAAAATAATGACACAAAGATATGTTTTTTTAAAAAAAGACTTATTCATTTATTTTAGAGAGAGAGAGAGTGTGTGTGCAGGGTGGGGGAAGGACAGAGGGAGAGAGAAAATCTCAAACAGACTCTGCACTGAGTTTAGAGCCCGAGGCAGGACTTGATCTCACGACCCTGAGAGCATGACCTGAGCCAAAACCAAGAGTGAATGCTCAACCAACCAACCCAGGCGCCCCAGTTAGTGCCATGTTTCTGGCCTCTGGTTGTTTGTTTGTTTGTTTGTTTGTTTCACATTCTCGACATAACATAGCAAGGAAGAAATTATTGTTTCCCATTTTACCAATTAAGGAACACAGAAGTCTGCTGAAGTTAAATACTGACTCAGGTCACAGAATAATGTCAGAACTGGAATTCAAACCCAGGTTTACATGACTTGGAAGCCCCTGCTCTTTCCCTTTGGTACATCTGCAACTGCAATGTAGATCTGGAACCTGACCCCCAAACTTTTATTTCTAAGTAAGTACATAAATTACTAAAAGAGAGTTAGAAGAATAATATTTACCTTCATTGCGTGATAAAAAGAAATTGTCACCAAAACCAGATAAAAGCATTACAAAAAGGGAAAACAAATCTTGTGCTGATCCTATGTTCCTGGCTGGTCTTCATGGAGATAAAACCCCTGTGTCAGGAAACTCATGAATAGTTAGGATCCCAGTGGTAGATTCTTGATTGTAATTTCCCAGGAAGTTCTGCTCTCTCCCTTTTCCCAGGATGATTTTCCAGAAAAGAAGAAGGAGGGGGGAATGGCTAGGTATCTCAGAGATCCAAGGCCATTGGGAGGCAGTGCCAGCACCTGCTGCTGTGTAGGGAGTAGGAAGCAGCCCTGATTTAGCATGACTGCTGCTGAAGGTTCCTTGGAAGCTGGCCAGTTTGCATCCTTCCTGGGGTTCTTATTTTGCAATCTGTTTGCAAATAGAAGGAATGCTGCCAGTTTGACTGGGGCATAGAATCCAGCAGAGATGATGATGGTAATAACTCTGCAGTGGCCAGGCACTGGTGCTATCAGGGAACCTGAAGTGGGGGGGGGGGTCTTTGCTTTGAATAACAGTTCCCGGTCCTAATGGCCTTAGAGTGATGGGTGGGACTTTCAGCCCATTCTCCTCCTGGGCCAGCATCTGTTCCTTGGATTAAAGGAAAGGCTGCTTGTTCTCTTCCAGAAATAAATACCTATTTGTTTGGTCTGAGCAAACTTGTCTCTGGCCCAGGTCAACCTCTTCTGACAGAGTAAAAAAGAGGTAAAGATAGACAGGCTCTTGAAAGGAATTTATGGAAGTGTGAATTTTGCCAAGTCTGTATTTTACTGCTTGGAGAGGGCTGGCTCAGGGTACTAGGTTAGACTGGCAAATTCAAAGGCAGACGGTGCTGCCTACACAGCAGCCTCCTGGCCGGAAGTCGGGGGTGGATCCAGATGGGAATCATATGCCTGTGCCATGTGTGTTTGCATTGGAGGGGAAAGAATCTCATGGCTGACAACTTTCTTAGGGCTCCATGCAGAACTCACAGCATGAGTGAAGAAGCTGCTGGGGTGGTTCTATACCCTGAATTTTAGGAAATTGTAACAAGCACAAGACTTGGGTACTTGAGCTGATCCTGGCCTTTTCATCTCACTGGATAACAGACTAGGAAACCAAAACAGCTCCAAAAATCCACTTTTTCTCATTCCTGCACAGTCCATAGGGACACTGTTCAATCCCACTGTCTCATGCTTTTTCAGTTCCACTCTTCCTTTCCATTCCAGGATTCAGATCCAGTGAATTTTTTTAATGGTTTTATTTATTTATTTATTTATTTGACAGAGAGAGAGAGAGAGAGAGAGCAGAAGCTGGAGTAATGGCAGGCAGGGGGAGAGGGAGAAGCAGGCTCCCCACTGAGCAGAGACCCCAACATGGGGCTCAACCCCAGGACCCTGGAATCAAGACCTGAGACGAAGGCAGATGTTTAACCTACTGAGCCATCCAGGCACCCTCAGATTCAGTGAATGTTTAAGTACCTACTAAATATTGGAAACCAAGCACTACAGGAAGGAGGAGTTGTTCTCTCCATCTTACAGACAGAGAAACAGATTGGTCACATAGCTACTAGATGGCAGAGTCAGGATTCTCTGTTTTCTGTGTCATCCTGTGCTTACCTTTTGAGCTTCATCCTTCCCCAACATACTCTGCAGTCTCAGCCATACTATACTCCTAAATTTCCTGATCTTTCCTTCTTTAACCTATGTCCTTTGCCCAGACATTTCTATTTGTCTGAAATTCTCTCCTCCTCCCTGGCCCCTCACCACCCCCAATTTCCTGCCCCCAGTTTTGTTTGTTTGATAAATTCTACTCATTTTTCACATTTCAGCCTAGCTATCACTGACTTCAGGAAGCTTGTATATGGCATATAGATGAACACAGTAAATGTTTAAAACTAAGTGAATAAAGCAAGCTTCTCTTGTCTGGATGTGAGACAGTGGAACAGAAACTAGGGATCAAGTGAAAATGAGAACTATCAGAGAGTGAGAGTCAGAGTCTAGAAAAATTGAGTTGAAGAGCTGAGCTGCCTTCAATTTTTATGGAATGCCTTTGGCGTTGTGCATAGGCAGGGAAGAAATCATTAAAAATGCTGACCAGCTTGGATATCTAGGGTAAGATAGGGTCTTTTGGCCTTAAGACCAGATCTAATGTGGAGTCTAATGTAGCACTTAGTTGAAAGGTTCTATCATTTTCAGCAAAACGAACAATATTTTTCTAGAGTCTTCATTGCATTTGTGACATTGACTGAGGTTACTGCTGACAGTGTTGATGCATAAGAGCCTCTGCCTTAACTAAGTTCATCTCCCAAGGACTTACTCCTTCACTTTTTGGCAGCTAGGTGCCTATTTTTCCACTCTGATAAGCCTAGAGAATTCAATTCAATTTCTCCAAGGGTTTTATCCTCCTATCTACCCACTCCAGGCGACTCACAGGGCCATGACCTTTTCATGGGGAAGTTGTTATACAAGAATATTTTATAATCTCTCAGAGTTACAGACTGTCAAAACTATTAAAAGCCTTAGAAGTCATTTAGACATATTCCTATCAATGGGAATGAGGTTGCACAGAAAAGCAGTGGTTAAATAACTCAGGTACTGTGACTCTTTGTCTGGAACTTTCTCCATGGTTCCACAACCATGGTCATTAAATTTGATGTGGGGAGACATGGGGAGGACCTGCTTAACCATACAATTAGAGTTACCAAAAATATGACTGGCTTTAGAGTCAGACAGAATCAAGTTTGAATCTTGACTCCATCTCCACAAACTTTGTGACCTCAGAAAAGTGACTTAATGTTTCTCTGTTTTCTCAACTGTATCATAGAGATATTGATATTTACATAGTTATTAGGAAGATGCTGGTGAGTGCAGACTGCCTAAAACTTAGTAGGCATTAGTTACTGTGTATTGCAGTAGGTAGATTTTTTTTTATCAGATACTTTGGCAAAATTGGGATAATTGAAACATTTTTGAGGGTCTTGGTTGGCAAATCATTCATCTTGAGAATGCACAATTACTTTGATTTCTTTCAGAAAGTTGGAGTTGTCATACTTTAGACAAAGATATGTTGTCAGAGAAATTCATTATTGTGTGATGTTTGGGCTTTGTTTACTTTGCTCCACTGATTCACTACTAGGACTCCAAGTTGCTTTGGAGGTTTGACGATTTCCCAAGATTTCAGCAAACTATATATGTTTTGCTGTATGACAGCCTTTGAGCCATTGAATAAGCTGCTAAAATTTACTTGAGATCTGCCACAACTCCTGAGAAAGGAGTTCTGAGGGGTGAGGTGCACCATCTAAAAAGACATAGTGCCATACTTGTGCGTTTTCCATTGGAAAGTCATAGAAGCTAGTCACATGCAATTTTAACATTAATATTTTCTGGGGTAATGGAAGTAGCCTGGACTTAGAATTGGGAAGCCTGGGCTCCAGTCTCTTGTTTTTTTACTAACCAGACTTATGTCCTAGATAGGTTACTTAACTTTACTGTTTAGCTTGATTCTAGGATCCTTCCCTACATTGTACCATATCACATCTCTATTCCTATGTCCATATTTTTTTTGTGTGACTGTAAAAATGTTTTACATCATCCCCAATGCCTACCCTCTAGCTGGAAACCTCTTCTGTCTTGAAAGTGTTAGGTCAGGAATTACCTTCTTTAGAAAGGCGTCTCTGATATACCAGGCTGGGGTTGGTCCTGTCCTATGATTTCACCAACTCCTTAGCTTCACTCTGACAGGTCGTGGTCAAGTACATTGCTGACAACTGTTTATATCTACCTACAAGTAAATACAATTACAAGTAAGGACAATTACTTTTCTTCCCTTATCTACTCTAAGGCCTTTGAAGGTGGGGGGATATATCTTATCTTTTATTATCTTCTCAATGCTTATACTCTACCATGAACAATCTCCAGCAGGAATTGAATGAAGGATAAGATTTGAGTAGGTAGACAGGAGTAATTAAGGGAGACCTAAGTTGTGAGAACAAAGCTGGAATGAATGGGAACCATACATTTCATTATTTTATTGATGCATGGATTCACTTATGCATTCATTCATTTATTCACTTATTTAGCACAAAGATACAACAGGAGCCTACTGAATGCTAGAATACAAAGAATAAAATGAAGGTTTATTTTTAAGAATTTTTCATTTTGAGGGAGGAGGGATACAGACAATAAACATTCAACAATATAACATCATGATTGCTATGAAAGACATACAGGTTGCAGAGAGAGCATAAAGGAGATACCTATGTGAGCTTGAGGGTTAAATAAAGCTTCTTGGAGGAAGTGACACCTCAGCTGAGTCTCAGAACATGAGTAGGAGTGAACTAGGCTGACAGGAGGAGAAGCATTCTAGAGCTATGTTTGGGGCTGTTGGTGAGCCAGATCTAGCAGAAATAGAGAGCTTAGTCTGGAGAAGCTGGGGACGTTAGATTAGAGAGATTGACTTAGTGACTTGGGATTCAAAACCACATTTAGATATGCAAAAACACAAGTAAACCAAAAATTGTGGAACTCTTGTAGGCGTGCCACATTTGGTCAACGGAATCATTGCGGCAAGATGTTAGCTGATGTTGTATTGGTCTGATCTTGTAGTAGTCCCTCACTTTTCTTTAACGAAAGATTTAGAGGAAATATTTTTTTAGGTAGAACTGTTTCATTTTAGAAAGAGAATTACCTCAGTTTAACTTCTCTGATGAGTTCCATAAGTCTAAGCTTAGAATGTAACACTAGTATACGGTTCCATTTGCTCAGGGGGATCCATGTGGATTTTTGTAGTTACTGAATAATTTAAGTTGTTGGAACAAGAGCCTTCAAAAACCAAACTAAAGAAAGTACTCCAAAAATCATCTGGGTAAATAAATAACGATGATAATTGGTAGCTTTTAGATGTACTGTAGTCTCCCCAAGATATCAGGAGGTAAGTATTATTAATACCAGTTTTACACTCAAGGGGATAAAACTCAGAAACCTTAAATTATTTTTTCAAAATCATGCAGCTAATAAGTGACATAGCCAGAACTAGTACACAGTTTTTCACACTCTAAATTCCGTGCTTTTTCTACTATGCCGTAAATTGTATGTCTCAAAATTTTAGGAACTCTGCTGTTGGCATTTCTATTCCTTTGAAACTGTAGAGGGTAAAACATTCAGTTACATAATTTGACATTTAGATTTAGCTTTCCTTCAGACCTGAAATATCATATTTTTATCTACCAATTTGGCTTTGTAATATTTCAGTTTTACTTTTGTGTTGGCCCCTGGTATAAAAATATGCTATTGTTCTCATTAAACCACTGGTTTACCTCTCACTACAGACATTTTCAAGAAAACTGCCAACCATTCAAAATAATTTATGGTCTTTCAAATGTATTTCTCACTTAGGCTGTTATTACTATTTTTAGATGTTTTCTATATTATGTAGAGTTTTTAGTGCTGTTTTTAGTTTTGATCTACTGTTGTTAAGGAGACATAGTAAAGGTTCTAATCAATTAGCAGAAGTTGGCAGTAGAATCACAGATTTTTAGAGTTAGAAGAGATATTAACAGCTATATATTCAGAATCTCTTCAGGGAGTCATAATTAATGAGAAATTTTTTGGAAACTTTTTTATTGAAGACTAGCATACATACAGTAAAATGCTCAGATTTCAAGTACATAGCTCAATGAATATTTACAAGTAAATACAACCAGGGTAACCACTATCCTGGTCAAAATATGGAACATTGCCACTTACCCAGAAGGCTCCCTCCCTAGTGTCTCCTTCTGGTCAGTACCCCCAAATTCAATAGTCTATCAACTCAGATTAGTTTGCTTATTCTAGAACTTCCTATGAATGGAATAATGCTGTATATACCCTTTTGAATATGTATCCTTTCACTCAAGAATATGTTGACCATATTATTGTATGTAACAATCGCTTATTCTTTCTCATCAATATATAATATTCTGTTATACCACAACCAATTTGATTTGATGTGATAATGTCTGGTTTAGTACTTCTGTGTCTATGCTCATGAAGGAGGTTGGCCTTTTAGCTTCCTTTTTTGTAATTTCCTTATCAGGTTTTGATATCAAGTTTATGCTAGCCTCATAAAATGACTTGGAGGGAGTTCCCTCTTTTAACATTCTCTGAAATATTTTGTGTAAGAGTCCCTAAAATTACTGAGTGAATTCACTAGTGAAGCCATCTGGGTCTAGAATGTTTTTAAAGGAAGGTTTTTAATTATATATTTAATTTTTAAAATAAATATAGTGCTTTGGTATCTTTTTTTCTTAAATCTTTTTTCTCTATCCCCAGTAGAATGATAAACTATCCTCTATTGCAGTTTGCCCTTCTAGAGTTAGCAGAGTATATTTCTCTGACCATACTGATCCTTAGACATATGACCTGCTTTAACCAATGGAATATTAGAATATGTGACTCAAGCAGAAGCTTTAAATATATTTGGGTGGTTTTGTTTAGTCTCTTCTGTAATTTACTATGAAAACTTATCCTCAGGTAGGTACTGGTTCCAGATTGAGGAAATACATGGCAAACTAAACCCAACCCAAAAGTTTGGGAGGTAACCCTAGCTAATCTCAGCTAACCTAAACAGAGCTTTGTCTGAGTGTAGAAAAGCTTTTGGCTTTGTTAAATTTTTTCTACTCTTTGTTAATTTTCTGATTCATTCATTTTTGCTCTTCTGTCTACTGTATACTTCCTTCTACTTACTTTGTGTTGTACTTTTTTTACTTTGTTTTTAATTCTTTGGCTTCATGAGATATACCTAGATCTTTGATTTAAACCTTTATTCTATGCCTATATATGCATTTTAAGGCTACAAACTTCCCTGTAAGCATTACTTTAGCTGATCGCGCATGTTTTAAAATGTTGTATTTTTATTATTACTCATTTAGTAAAAGCGGTTTCACTCTTTCAAAAAGTATTTTATTGTATGTATGTACAGAGAAATGTACAAATTATGAGTATAAAATTCAGTGAACTTGTATGGGTGAACACACACATGTCACCACTACTTGGGCCTCTCTTTCTTCTCTTGAAATCAGTACCTTTTCCATCCTGGCTTCAAACACTCTGTATTAGTCTTGCTAGTATTTAAATTTTATATAAACAGAATCATAACAAATTTTCTTTTAGATCTGTCTTATCTGATTTCTTATGCCCAATACTATGTTTCTGAGAATGGTACATATTTGGCATGTAATTTATTTTTATTACTGTATAGTATAGTTTATATATGCTAGACTTTTCTTTTTTCTTATTCATTCTTTTTTAATGGGCATTTGTATTTTTTTCTAGATTTTAGCCATTAAGAATATGGTGCTCGGGGCACCTGGGTGGCTCAGTGGGTTAAAGCCTTTGCCTTTGGCTCAGGTCATGATCTCAGGGTCCTGAGATCGAGCCCCGCATCGGGCTCTCTGCTCAGCAGGGAGCCTGCTTCCCCCTCTCTCTCTGCCTGCCTCTCTGCCTACTTGTGATCTCTCTCTCTCTCTGTCAAATAAATAAATAAAATCTTAAAAAAAAAAGAATAGCAGTTATTTAAAAAAAAAAGAATATGGTGCTCTACACATTCTTGTACATTTTTTTTGATGCACTTATAAGTGTAATTATGTCAGATATTTAATTAAAAGTGGAATTTCTGACTCAGAATATTTGTTCACTTTTATTAGATGCTATCAAACATACTCTAGAGTGACTGTCTCACCAGCAGAGCATTAGTACCTGAAGTTGAAAATATTTTATTTTCATTATATTTTTTGGTACCCAAACATTTGGGGATTTTATAGTTGTCTTTCTTTTATTGATTTTTAGCTTAATCCCATTGTGATCAGAGAATATACTCTGTATGATTACAGTCCTTTGAAGCTTCTTGAAACTTGTTTATGGTGTATCAAGTGGTCTGTTTTGATAAATGTTCCTTATACACTAGAATAAATAATGTATTTTGCATTTGGTGGATGTTATGTTTTATATACATCAATTAGATCAAATTTGTTAATGAGTATTTTCATATTTTCTATATCCTTACCGATTCTTTTTTGTGTTTATTCTATTAGTTATTGAATGGTAAGTTAAATTTCTAGCTACATCTGTGGATTTAATTCTCTTTTTACTTCTATAATTTTTGTATATGTATTGTGAGGCTGTGCTTTTAGGTGCATTTAATTTTAGGGTTGCTATGTATATCTACCTCTTTAGTTGCCCTTTTTATAAATGCTAAATGTGTCTCTTTATCTCTAATTATATTTCTTGCCTTAAAGTCTAGTCTATTTGACATTAGTATGACTGTATCAATTTTCTTTTTAGTACTTTGTATCCTTTTTACTATCACCCATTCTGTATTCTTATATTTAAAATAGTGTCTTGTAAACAGTGTACAGTTTTTGAAAATCTAGTCTTAATCTTATTTTTTTCAACTATGGCATTTATTTTGTTTATCATGTAATTATTAACATATTGCGTTTAGCCTAACATCTTACCATTTATCCATTTTATTCTTTGTTCATTTGTTTTTTCTTTTTTGGTCTTAGATTCTTTTTTTATTAAACAAATGTTTATTATTGTTATTATTATTATTATTGATGTCTTTACAGCTGTACTCCAACTTTTCTCAGTAGCTTCACTGGAATTGTTTCTGTAGCTAAATATTGAATATAGTAAAGATCATATAAATATTATTTTACACTCTCCTCAATCATCCTCAGCTTCTGTTCAGATTATGCATTTATCCTATCTTTTCTTTTTTTAATTGAGATATAATTACCATATAACATTGTATTAGTTTTGGATCTAAAATATAATGACTTGATAAATGTATATATTATGAAATTATTACACAATAAATGTAGTTAACACCCATCACCACATAGAATTACAAAATTTGTGTGTGTTTGCGTGTGTGTGTGTGTGTGTGTGTGTGTGTATGATGGGAACTTTTAAGATATACTCTCTAGAAACTTTCAAATACTCAATACGATATTGTTAACTATAGTCACCATGGTGTGCATTACATCCCCAGGATTTATTTATCTTATAACTGGAAGTTTGTACCCATTATTATTAATTTTTATCCTTTCTATTAGCTTCTTATTTTATTTATTATTCTTTTAGTAGTTACCCTAGAAATTACATTATAGCTTAAATGAGTACTTCTATAATTTTTGGGGTAATGCAATTTTGTATAATATTTTGACTCCATTCCTTCCTCTCTTTTGCTATTACTTTTCATATATTTTAAGCACATATATGAAAAATATATATACATTATATAATTGTATATATTTTTCTATATATGTATTATACTTATGTGTGTATGTTATACATATATTACGTATATATGCATATGCATGTGAATGTGTGTGTTTAAACCCTTAATATGTAGACTTAGCCATGCATTTATCCTTTGTAATTTTCATTTCTTTGTACATTGACGAAGGATCATTTTTCTTTTGGATGAAGAAGCTCCCTTTATTATTTCTTATAGTCTAGATCTTCAGACAGTGAATGTTTTCTTTCTTTCTGAAAATGTTCTTAATTTTTGAAGGATACCTTTGGCTATAGAAGAGTAAGTAGTAAGTTTTATTGATTTATGTATTTATTTATTTTTTGTTCAACATTTGAAAGATGCCTTTCCATTGTCTTCAGCTTATGTTTTTATTGAGAGGTCAAATCTGAATTTTGTTGTTGGCCCTTTGAAGTCATATATAATTTTCTCCAGCTTCTTATAAGATTTTTTTCTTTGTCTTTGGTTTCTAGCAGCTGTACCAAAATGTGTGTATGTCTGACTTTCTTTGCATTTATCCTGTCGGGATGCATAGAACCTCTTGAATCTGTGGCTTGATGTCTTTTATAAGTTTTGGAAAATTCTTGGTTATTATTTCTTCAAATATTGCTTTTGTTCATTTTTTCTCTTCTTCTGGGACACCAGTGACATAGATTTAGATCTTTTTACCATACCTTGTATGAGTCTTACCTCTTTTTGTATATCCATCTCTTATTTCAGTGTTTTGATGTGAATATTTTCTCCTGACAAATCTTCCATTTCACTGTTCCTTTCTTCTTCTGGGTCTCATATATTATTAAAACCCATCTATGACGTTCTTAATTTCCATAATTATTTTTTTTTAATTTCTGGATTTCCACTTCTGTCTTTATGTTCCAGTTCTCTGGTAAATTTTTCTATATTCTATTTTCTGAAAAATATTAGTTGATAACTATTTTAAAGTCTCTGTCGATGCTTGAAAATTTAGATACAGTAGTACCCCCCTTGTCTGTGGTTTTATTTTCTGTGGTTTCAGTTAACCATGGTTAGTTGTTTAGCAATCTGAAAGCAGATGATGATCCTGACATAAAATCATAAGGTTAATAGTAGGCTAATACTACATCACAATACCTATGTTATTCATCTAACTTCATCTCATTACATAGACATTTTTTCATCTCACATCATCACAGGAAGGGTGAGTATAGTACAACAAGATATTTTGAAAGAGAGAGAGACCACATTCATATATCATTTTTTATAATATAGTGTTTTAATTGTTCTGTTTTATGGTAGTTATTGTTAATCCCTTATTGTACCTAATTTTTAAATTCAACTTTATCATAGGTATGTATGTATAGGTATGTATGTGTGTACTATACTAGTACAGTACATATAGAGTTTGGTGCTGTCCATGGCTTCAGGCATCCACTGGAAGTCTTGGAACATATTTCCTGTGGATAAGGGGAGACTTCTATAATCTCTGGGTCAAATCTCTTCCTTCCTTCTTTCCTTCCTTCTTTCTTTTTTCTTTTCTTTTCTTTCTTTTCTTTTCTTTTCTTTTCTTTTCTTTTCTTTTCTTTTCTTTCTTTTCTTTTCGTTCCCTTCCCTTCCCTTCCCTTTCTTTCTCCTCTCCTCTCTTTCTGTCTCTCATTTGTTTCTATTTCTTGACATGTCTGCGTAAATCTGGTTGATGCAGAATATTGTATTTTAAAATGTTGATGCTTTTATTGATACTATTTTCTTCTGAAAGGACTCAATTTTCTTCTGGCAGGCAGATCGCTTTTGGAAAGATTATCTCTATCTAGTCAAGGCTGAATTTCACGTATATAAATTCAAGTATATTTGGCTTGCCCTTACTCCAAGGGCATAGCCATTCTGGTATCTCAAATAGTGTGGAGTATTTACTAAGGTTTTCTTACTTGTTGGGCCCTGAACTCCAAATTGTTTTTCTGCAGTACTATTAGACTGTTAAAATCTTCATTTAGTACTTTAACCTCCGTGATGCTCCTTTTTCTTTGGTTTATTAGCAACTAACCCTGTTTATGAGCAGCTTAAAATTTTGCAAATAACTTGAAGGGGAATTACACACAGAATTTTAATATTGCTTTTCTATGATTCCTTTACTTCCCAACTCCCTTGGCAGCCCTGAAAGGCAATCTGTATTTTACCAAGCTCATATTCACCAAATTCAGCAAATGCTCTCTTAAAAAGCATTTAAAAGGTATTTTATATAGTAAGGCCAGTTGAGACACCTACCATCTTACCATATCACTAGTGTTTTAAATAGCACATATTTCTTTTTTGAGACACATCTCCTTAGGCCCATTGATGGAAATTGGCAGAGTCTTTTTACTTGAATTACGACAATGTAAAATAGAAAAAAAAAAAACAAAGCATAAGCTTTGGAGTTAGACAAAACCAGACTTGGGTTCCATTCATCTCATCTCCACAACACAAGCTATATCATCTTTAGAAAGCATGCTAAAGAGTCTGACTTCATTTTTGACATCTGACTGCTAACACCTTTCCAGTCCCCCCACCTTCCCTTTTGCTCCACATCTAGACAAGCTGATAAGGAAGCACAGGTGAACCATCCGTTAGCACTGGTAGGAAGTTCAAATCACCCAAGCTCTAGTTGTGCACTTGAAACTCCTCACCCTGGCCCTGGCCCCTAACCAGCATAAAATTCCAAAAAAAGCCTCCTTTCTTGTTCTCTCAAGCTAATTTCAGACCAATTTGGGAGACTCTTCTCCCCTTGCCAGAAATCCTCGTTACGTAAGTAATAAACCTTTTATTCACTGAGTCACTACTTAGTGATGTGGCATCATCATTCTCAGCATCCTAACCAAATCTGGGTGAGAGAGTCCATCTCATCTTTGAAGGATGAGCAAATAGAATTGCTTGATCTCTTTTTCTTCATATTACTTTCCTAAGCTATAAAATGAAAAATAAGATTTACTTATAAGATTTTTTTAAGTATTAAAAACAATATAAAATACAAAAGTGCCTAACCATTTCTTTGGAATTTGGTGTTCATCATATTATACAGATCATAGACTATCTTCCACTCTATTCCCCGGCCCTTTATTAATTTTTTTCATAGTTCTTATTACTACCTCATATTGCACTGTACATTTATTTATTTGCTTGTGTGTTACTTGTTCATCTATGTATCACCAATACATAAAATAGCTTGGGGCACATAGACAGAGACCAATGAATGTTTCTCGAAAGAATAAAGGAATTAATCAATCAGATGTGTATAGAATCTAGAATTTCCTTTTTTGCTCTTGACCTCACTTAACTGTTTTACTTTGTCCAAACTCCTCAGTTCATGACTCTGGACTTTAGTCAGTTATCTCTATTTTTAGAAGTGGACAAATAAAAGATCAGATATAAAAATTAATCTTCTTAAGGTGAAATAAACCAGGAAGAGAAGACATATCTGCTTTCTCTCAGGCCAACTTTATTCCCACTGAAGTTCCTCCTAATTTAACCCACCCAAAGATAGGCATTCTCCTGTAGGGCTTTCTTTGTTTCCAAAATCCACTGAATCATGTTCAATAAAGCAAACACTACTTTTTAGTAGAAGTCAACCTTTTCCTAATTGATTTTTCTCATTTTTCAACAGATTTGTAATTGTCAATTTACTTGCCAAGTTGAAAGCAGCACCTGGGTTTGTCATTCTAACCTTTGGAGTAATTTAACTCTACCTTGTAAGACAGGTCCCTATGCTTGTATTATTCTCTGTTGGCATTGTCTTTTCAATCAATCAGTCATGAAAAATTCATACCCAAGGTAAAGCCCTAGTGAACCACTCTGAGAAAAATGTGATTATCTTTAAACAAAAGAGAGATCTTAGTGTTCTCTGAAATTCATTGGAGAGAGCAGCCTTTAATAAAGAAACATTTTATCTGCTGTTTGCAATCCACAAGATACTCCTAGTTTTTCCATTTAAAATTGATCTCTTCCAATTCTAAGGTTTCTAAAACTGCTATAAGCTGAAGCTCCATGAATGTGGATTCTAATAATTTGAAGTTTGTAAAAGCTCAACCTGAGCCTTTCATGAGTAATGAAAAGTGTATCAGGTAAACATAGCAGGGAAATCAGGTCAAAATAATCAGGATAATATTGCATCAACTTTTCAAAACATGTTTATTTCATGTTACAATTATAAAATATTTTTATTTGTTTATTGACTATTCCTTAATTGTGGAGAGTGACTGATTCCTTCCTCAAATGGACTAAATCTAAACCCTGGCTCCTGAACCCTTGTGTTGGTTCTAGCCCTGACACCGACCATAAAATGGACCATGGACCTGGATACGGCCCTGAGATTAGCTGGAGACTGAACATAGACCTTAATTTTATTAGTGACTCATAAGCAGTTTTCATTGACCTCACAGGAACTGGATGAGGGAATTTACTTGGCTTAGTATAACCCTTTCTCTTGCTGGCAAACAAATTCAAGCACCTGATCTGATATCAGCAAATGACTTGGTCTCTGTCCTAGAGAGCAAAACAATAAAGCAATGCTGTAGAACATACCATAATTCCCACAAGCTTTAGGAAAAGGAAAGTTCCTTCTAAGCAAATTCTTCTCTCTCTCTCTGTCTTAGAAGTACTGCTTTATAGTTTGCTATCCATCAAAAAAATTTATTTAAAAAAATGTCTTAAGAGGCAAATTGAAAGCATGGATCTTTCTTGTATTGCCTTTTAATTTGAAACATGATTCTAAATGGAACTAGAGGAGTTTGTTACTTCTTTTTTAGCACAGATTGTCGAAAACTGAAAAGAGGGACACAGTATGGATTAATATATAGAACTCCAGCTTTTGAGTCAAATAAATCTGATTTTGAATTCTTGTTTTACTACTTGTCAGCACTGTGACTTTGGGCAAGTTATTTAATGTCTGTGGCAGCTCTAGTTTTCTCATCTATAAAGTGGGAATTTAAGACTTTCCTCACATTGCTGTGATTATTAAATGAGATTTTTCAGGTAAAGTGCCCAGTACATAGTATTTAATAAAAATAGAACCATAGAAACCTATATCTTGGAGCTGAAATATACCTCAGAAGAGCGTTTGTTTTAGCTCTCTAGCTGAAGATTGAACCTTCTAACAGGTAAAGTATTACTCCGATTTTATGGATGGATCACCTAAGGTAAAATAACACACTAAAGTTTACAAAGATATTGAGTGGTGGAGGCAAGATTTGAACTCTGGTTTCTGCCTCCTAAAACTGTAATCTTGTCCAAACTTCTCCTTTATAGATAAGAGAAGGAAAGTGGCATTTCCTTATAATATATCCATGTTTTCACCTCCCATGAACTCAGATAATGCGTAAAATTCTCAAGGGTAGGAATTGATCTTTTCCCTATTACTTAAAGTTGAAGAGTAAAAATCTAGAGAAAAATTGTCCAAGAATACATATTAGTATGACCAAATTTAAATGGTATTTTAAAAATAAGTGGACTTAATATTTAAGGGAGATGGACTTATATCAAAAGTATTACAGATAATAATGAAAAAACAAATAAGCCAATTTAATACCAAATAGTGCGATTATGAACTATGATATGAAGTAAATGACCTTTTTTTTTTACTTTTTACTTTCATTTTCATTCTCTTCTTAAAAATTTTTTCTCAGCTTTACTGAGATCTAATTGACATACAACATCACTTAAATTTAAGATGTACAAATTGTTGCTTCAATATATATATTGCAAAATGATTATCACTATAGTTTTAGCTAACACCTCTATTACATTGTATAATTACAATTTCTTTTTTGTGGTGAGGACATTTAATATCTACTCTTTTAGCACCTTTCAAGTATATAATATGGTATTATTAACTACAGTCATCATGCTGTTCATTAGATCCCCAGAACTTATTTATCTTATAGCTAGAAGTTTATACTTTGATCAATATTTCCCCTTTCCATCCCATATTCCAGCCCTTTGTAAATACCATTCTCATCACTGGCTTCTATGAGTTGGGCTTCTTTATATTCCACATATAAGTGATTACTTTCCTTTCTCTTTGGTGTTTCCTTTTGTTGGCTCTCTTTTTTTGCTTTTCCGTTTTTTCCCCCCATAGTTTTGATCACTGAAGCATGACATAATGTATTATTTGGCTATTGTTAAATTACAAAGCATTCCAAAATTCAGTGGCTTAAAACAATAAGCATTTATTACTCCTCAAGAGTCCATGGGTCACCTGTGTGCTTCTTCTGTATTGGTGGTCAGCTCTGGATCAGGTAGATAATTTGCTGAGTTTGATTGGATTCTCTCATGTTTCCAAATCAGCTGGCTGTAGGCTGTTCTAGCTCCAGCTAGAACAAACGTTCTCTATTCAGTGTGGCCTCTCATCCTCTGTAAACCTACCCTGAACCTGATCAACTATTAGTGGTAGGATTTCAAGAGAGAATATGGAACTACACAGGACTTTTTGAGGTCTTGGCTCAGAACTGGTATATTAACACTTCCACTAATTCCTATTGGCCAAAGCCAATTACAAGGTCAATCCAGACTTAAGAAGCTCACCTTTTGATAGAAAAAGCAGCAAAATCATAGTACAGAGATGGATACAGAGTAGAAAGGCAGATTGTGAAAAATTTTGCAGTCTACCACATTTGTAAGAAAATAGATAAGCACGAATATCTCATCAAAGAAAAGTTGTGCCAACATTAAAGAAGGTAACTGAACATAATTTAAAAAAATAAATAAAATAACCCAAGATTGAAATTATTCCCATAGAAGCAAGTACAGTATAATCCTAATACAGACCAGAAGTGGTTAGCCCTGTGGGACCACTCAGGGGTGGTAAATCCATCTGAAGAGAGGTACTGAATGAATAAAAAAAGGGGGCATTCTTTTGTTTTACCCAAATATGGTAACCTCTCCATTCCTGTTTGAGAATTTCAGAGGCAATGAAAAAATAAACAAAAACCTTTGGCTTTTTCCTATGCCTGATGAGTAGCTTGTATAATAAATCAAATGTGTGTATACACCTATTGCCCCACCTATCCTATTAACTTTACAGTACCTCTGAGCAGGGGAAACATAGAGTGGGTAAATACAGTGATTCACTCTCTTGGCACATTGTAGGTTGGCTTAGGATTGGGACCATCCAGGCAGTTGGTGCTCTATTCATTCTCCCTGACTTTGCCATCATGTTGGGAGGAGAACAGGAAGTCAATTTTGTGTTGCTCTTTCCAAAACATAGATTTGAACCTTTCATACCTACACTAAAAACTCTTCCATAGCCTCTTCATATTGTTTTCATAAAAGTTGAAATTTCTTAATTTCTTGCATACCTTTTAATATCACAGTCTGATCTCTTACCTCACCAGCCTCAGAATTTTTTGCTCCAGCCACAGGAAACATCTTATAATTCCACAAAACACTCAACCTTTATTCTCATTGCTTCCTCTGACTCTGGAATGCCTTCTGTGCTTTCCTTGCTGCCCAATCTTTATTCATCAATAAAGTTTCAGCTTTCTTTCCACTAGGCTGGTTACAAACACCACTTCAGAATTTTATTCATATGTGTGTGTTCCATGTTAATTTCCCTCAGTAGGTAGTTCCCTAAGGGCAAAGGGCTGAGTTTTATTTATTCCTATAATCCCAGCACATAGCAGATTAAAGGTCCTATAATTTTATTAAATGAAATAATTAAATGAATATTTCTTGAATGAATGAATGAAATTGAGAACAAAACCCTCTGTAGGTAATCCTGCCAGATTTACCTACAGAGGCATTTTTTATCTGTATATCGTTGGATATTTATTCTGAGTTATAGGGAGAAGAGTCTCCCTGAAAGATCTTATTTTTCTTCTCATGTTACTAATGTCTTTGTTTGATATGCTAAACTTCCCTTGATGAGAATGTTTTGCTCCATACCCCTTCTACTTCTTTTAGCTGCTTTCTCAAGCTTACAGTGAGGAGGAAGAATTTTTTAATGTGCAACCAGTAAGCCATTTCTTTATTACCTCTATCAGACTGCACTATCTGTGTGAAGATTTTGACAGTTTCCAGTTAATAAGACACAGGTGCAGCTGATTAACAAACATTGTTGGTTGCTTGTGACTCCTCAACATCAGCTTATAATAGATAAGGATTCATTTTTCACATAGTGATTATCTATATGCCAGACTCCATGCTTTTGATATATCAGATCCAGGATTTCCTGGCATTCTTTCGGGAACTTAGGTGGTAAACTGTAGATTCTTCATGGGCAGGAGGCTTAACTTAATCGTATATACACCCCCACACGTATATGTGTAGATGAATATTCATGTATGTGCATATGTATATATACATGTACAGATACATACACACGTGTGTGGTATTTTATTGTTTCTCAATCATATTGTTTTGGCAATTATATTTAACCCCAACAGCAACTCTTATCAGCGAGGTATGAGTTTCCTCTTTGTAAATGAGGCAAACAACGCTCAGAAAGATAATAAAACATGGTCAAAGTTATAAAGGGCCTAGTAGGTGTGAACTCCAACAGTTCTTTCCACAATGCTGGGAATCAGATTTGGCTCACGGTAGGCAATATAAAAATAGGGAATATGAAGGAAACTGGCTGACTGGTTGAAAAAATAAAGACCTATATTTTATTCTCAACTCAGGGCCATATTATCAATCTAACATTTGATATGTTGTGACACCTCAGCAAATTCACCCTAAACTCCTGTGCAGTTCAACCCAAGTCACAATAACCTGGCTACATGGGGGCACATGGACTGGAACACAGACATATTCCAAGGAGCTTTCTCCCATTGTGTTATATGTCTCTGGATATTATCAGAATAGGTTAGTAGCAAGTGGTTGTCTCAAAAGGAGTTACTGACATCACTCATATGTAAACTACTCATGACTAACTTAAGGATTCCAATTCATTTTTTAATTTAAATATAACCATTAGTAGAATAAAACTGGGACAAATGATTTATAAATGACTAACAAAAGAAGGAAAAGCATAAAGAAAGATTTCACAGAATTTTTGTGAAATACAGCATTTTAAAAAATGTGAGAAAGCATGAACAAAACGAATTGTGAAAGAAAATAACCAATTAGAGACAAAAAAGTTCACAGGTGTGATGCCATAAAAAATAATAAAAGGAGAACATTAACTAGAGATTTGCCCTAATATAGTTGAAACATATCATAAAACTGCAATTATCAAAACAATGACTGGTCGTCACTAGAATAAACACACAAATCAATGAAACAGAAATGAAAGTCCAGACATAAACCCAAGCATATAAAAGTTTATTATGCAGAAAAAGTGACATTTGAAATTAAGAAGGAAAAGGGATAACTTATTCAGTAAGATGTTAGAAGAACTTGATAACCATCCGGAAAAAAATATGATGGTTCTTTGTATTTTACACTACAATTTTTTTAAATTATTTTTTTAAAGACTTTATTTATTTATTTGACAGAGAGAGAGAGAGAGAGAGATCACAAGTAGGCAGAGAGGCAGGCAGAGAGAGAAGGGAAAGCAGGCTCCCCGCTGAGCAGAGAACCCGAAGCAGGGCTCGATCCCAGGACCCTGAGATCATGACCTGAGCCAAAGGCAGAGGCTTCAACCCACTGAGCCACCCAGGTGCCCCCATACACTACAATTTCTTATGCATTAAAGGTATTTATAGTGTTTAAACTTTTAAATTTGGGAAATTTTCTGCTAACATAAAATAATATAAAAAGACTCAAGGATCCACCAGTAAGATTAAGCAGATATGAACATGTCATTCTTTAGATTTTGCTTTATTTTATTGATTTTGGTAAATATAACATTATAGGTACAGTTAAACACCTCTTCTTACCCTCTTCCTTTCTCCCAAACAACAATAGGCATGAAATTAATGGGTATTACTCCTATGTATGATTTTCTACTTTTATATGTATATATTACACTAAAATATACTATTGTTTTGTGTTATAATGTTTGCCTTTGTCACTAAATAGTTCTTGGTGTTTATCTGTGTTGATGAATGTCACTCTAGTTCATTCATTTTAAATGCTGAACAGTCATCTACTTTATTAATGAAGCACAATTTATTCGTTCTAATT
This sequence comes from Potos flavus, assembly GCA_028534135.1. Taxonomy (NCBI): domain Eukaryota; kingdom Metazoa; phylum Chordata; class Mammalia; order Carnivora; family Procyonidae; genus Potos; species Potos flavus. The sequence goes on from CM052900.1 coordinate 132,022,803, forward strand.
CTGAGTTAAGTGGTTTTAGCTGCTTGTTTTGAATTGTAAATGAATTCAAAATATTAATGAACAGTGCTATAGTGAATATCCTTATATATATCTCCTTATGCAATGTGCAAAATTTGTCTTAGGAGAACCTTCGGAAGTGGAATTGCTGGATTATATGTTAATAGTCCTCTTCCTTTACTTGTCAAGTTCTTCTCTAACAAAGCTAACCTATTTTATATACTCACCAGCAACGATCAAAATCACTATTTTACACATAATTACCAATACTTGGTATTTTTAGATTTACTAAATTTGCTGATGGTTAAGAAATGTATTTAATTATTTTCTTAATTTTATTTCCTTGATTACCAGTGGGGTTATAATCTTTTCATATATTTATAGACCTTTTGTTTCCTCTTCTGTAACTTGTCTGATTCTATCTTGGGCCTATTTTCTTTTTCCTTTTTTCTTTTATTACCATATAATGTACTGTTTGCTTCAGGGGCACAAGTCTGTGAATCATCAGGCTTACACAAGTCACAGCACTCACCATAGCACATACCCTCCCCAATGTCCATAACCCAGCCACCCTATCCCTCCTCCCCCACCCCCAGCAACCCTCAGTTTGTTTTGTGAGATTAAGAGTCTCTTATGGTTTGTCTCCCTCCTGATTCCATCTTGTTTCGTTTTTTCCCTCCCTACGCCCCAAGACCACCTGCCCTGCCTCTCAAATTTCTCATATCAGAGAGATCTTATGATATAGTCTTTCTCTTATTGACTTATTTTGCTTATCATAATACCCTCTAGTTCCATCCACGTTGTTGCAAAGGGCAAGATTTCATTTTTGGGTTTTTTTTTGATGGTTGCATAGTATTTCCTTGTATATATGTACCACTTCTTCTTTATTCATTCACCTGTTGATGGACATCTAGGTTCTTTCTATAGTTTGGCTATTGTGGAAATTGTTGATATAAACATTCAGGTGCACGTGCCCCTTCAGGCACTACATTTGTATCTTTAGGGTAAATACCCAGTAGTGCGATTGCTGGGTTGTAGGGTAGCTCTATTTTCAACTTTTTGAGGAACCTCCATACTGTTTTCCAGAGTGGCTGCACCAGCTTGCATTCCCACCAACGGTGTAGGAGAGTTCCCCTTTCTCCGCATCCTCATCAACATCTGTCATTTCCTGACTTGCTAATTTTAGCCATTCTGACTGGTGTGAGGTGGTTTTGATTTGTATTTCTAGAGTGCCCAGTGATGTTGAGCACTTTTTCATGTGTCTGTTGGCCATTTGGGTGTCTTCTTTGCAGAAATGTCTGTTCATGTCTTCTGCCCATTTCTTGATTGGCTTATATGTTCATTGGGTGTTGAGTTTAAGAAGTTCTTTATATATTTTGGATACTAGCCCTTTATCTGATATGTCATTGGCGAATATCGTCTCCCATTCTGTCAGTTGTCTTTTGGTATTGTCAACTGTTTCCTTTGTTGTGCAAAAGCTTTTGATCTTGATGAAGTCCCAATAGTTCATTTTTGCCCTTGCTTCCCTTGCTTTTGGTGATGTTTCTAGGAAGAAGTTGCTGCAGCTGAGGTCAAAGAGGTTGCTGCCTGTGTTCTCAAGGATTTTGATGGATTCCTGTCTCACATTGAGCTCTTTCATCCATTTTGAGTCTATTTTTGTGTGTGGTGTAAGAAAATGGTCCAGTTTCTTCTTCTGCATGTGGCTGTCCAATATTCCCAACACCATTTGTTGAAGAGACTGTCTTTTTTCCATTGGGCTTTCTTTCCTGCTTTGTCAAAGATTAGTTGATCATAGAGTTGAGGATCTATTTCTGGGCTCTCTATTCTGTTCCATTATATCTGTGCATCTGTTTTTGTGCCAGTACCATACTGTCTTGATGATTTCAGCTTTGTAATAGAGCTTGAAGTCTGGAATTGTGATGCCGCCAACTTTGGTTTTCTTTTTCAATATTCCTCTGGCTATTCGTGGTCTTTTCTGGTTCCATATACATTTTAGGGTTATTTGTTCCATTTCTTTGAAAAAAATTGATGGTATTTTGATAGAGATTGCATTAAATGTGTAGATTGCTTTAGGTAGCATAAACATTTTCACAATATTTGTTCTTCTGATCCATGAGCATGGAACGTTTTTCCATTTCTTTGTGTCTTTCTCAATTTCTTTCATAAGTACTTTATAGTTTTCTGAGTACAGATTCTTTGCCTCTTTGGTTAGGTTTATTTATGGTTTTGAGTGCAATTGTAAATGGGATCGACTCCTTAATTTCTCTTTCTTCTGTCTTGCTGTTGTTGTATAGAAATGCAACTGATTTCTGTGCATTGATTTTATATCCTGACACTTTACTGAATTCCTGCATGAATTCTAGCAGTTTTGGAGTGGAGTCTTCTGAGTTTTCCATTTAAAGTATCATATCATCTGCAAAGAGTGAGAGTTTGAATTCTTCTTTGCTGATTTGGGTGCCTTTTATTTCTTTTTGTTGTCTGATTGCTGAGGCTAGGGTTTCTAGTACTATGTTGAATAGCAGTGGTCATAGTGGGCAGCCCTGCCATGTTCTTGATCTAGGAGAAAGCTCTCAGTTTTTCCCCATTGAGAATGGTATTTGCTGTGGGTTTTTCATAGATCACACTTATGATATTGAAGTATGTACTCTCTATCCCTACACCGTGAGGCGTTTTGATCAAGAAAGGATGCTGTGCTTTGTCAAATGCTTTTTTGGCATCTATTGAGAGTATCATATAGTTCTTGTTCTTTCTTTAATTAATGTATTTATCACACTGATTGATTTGTGGATGTTGAACCAACTTGCAGCCTAGGAATAAATCCCACTTGGTCATGGTGAATAATCCTTTTAATGTACTGTTGGATCCTATTGGCTAACTTTTTCGTGAGAATTTTGGCCTCCATGTTCATCAAGGATATTGGTCTATAATTCTCCTTTTTGGTGGGGTCTTTGTCTGGTTTTGAGATCAAGGTAATGCTGGCCTTATAAAATGAGTTTGGAAGTTTTCCTTCCATTTCTATTTTTTGGAACAATTTCAGGAGAATAGGTATTAATTCTTCTTTAAATGTTTGGTAGAATTCCCCTGGGACGCCTTCTGGCCCTGGGCTCTCATTTGTTGGGAGATTTTTGATGACCGCTTCAGTCCCCTTACTAATTATGGGTCTGTTAAGGTTTTCTATTTCTTCTTGGTTCAGTTTTGGTAGCTTATGTGACTCTAGGAATGCTTCATTTCTTCCAGATTGTCTAATTTGGTGGCGTATAGTTTCTCATAATATGTTCTTATAATTGTTTGTATTTCTTTGGTGTTGGTTGTGATCTCTCCTCTTTCATTCATGATTTTATTAATTTGGGTCCTTTCTCTTTTCTTCTTGATAAGTCTGGCCAGGGGTTTATCAATCTTATCAATTCTTTCAAAGAACCAGCTCCTAGTTTTGTTGATCTGTTCTACTGTTCTTTTGGTTTCTGTTTCATTGATTTCTGCTCTGATCTTTATGATTTCTCTTCTCCTGCTGGCTTTAGGCTTTCTTTGCTCTTCTTTCTCCAGCTCCTGGTTAGGCTGTGTATTTGAAACCTTTCTTGTTTCTTGAGAAAGGCTTGTATTTCTATATACTTTCCTCTCAGGACCGCCTTTGCTGTGTCCCAAAGATTTTCAACAGTTTGGTTTTCATTTTCATTTGTTTCCATGAATTTTTTTAATTCTTCTTTAATTTCCTTCTTAACCCTTTCATTCTTTAGTAGGATGCTCTTTAGCCTCCATGTATTTGAGTTCTTTCCAACTTTCCTTTTGGTTGAGTTCTAGTTTCATGGCATTGTGGTCTGAAATTATGCAGGGAATGATCCCAATCTTTTGGTACCAATTGAGACCCGATTTGTGACCCAGGATGTGATCTATTCTGGAGAATGTTCAATATGCACTAGAGAAGAATGTGTATTCTGTTGCTTTGGGATGGAATGTTCTGGATATATCTGTGATGTCCATCTGGTCCAGTGTGTCATTTAAATCCTTTATTTCCTTGTTGATCTTTTGCTTAGATGATCTGTCCATTTTAGTGAGGAGGGTGTTAAAGTTCCCTACTATTATTGTATTATAGTTGATGTGTTTCTTTGATTTTGTTAATTGGTTTATATAATTGGCTGCTCCCATGTTAGGGGCATAGATATTTACAATTGTTAGATCTTCTTGTTGGACAGTCCCTTTAAGTATGATATAGTGTGTCTTCTTATCTCTTATTATAGTCTTTGGCTTAAAATCTAATTTATCTGATATAAGGATTGTCACCCCGGCTTTCTTTTGATGTCCATTAGCATGGTAAATTGTTTTCCACCTGCTCACTTCAAATCTGGAGGTGTTTTTGGGTCTAAAATGAGTTTCTTTTAGACAACATATCGATGGGTCTTGTTTTTTTATCCATTCTGATACTCTGTGTCTTTTGATTGGGTCATTTAGCCCATTTACATTCAGGGTAACTATTGACAGATATGAATTTAGTGCCAATGTATTGCCTGTAAGGTGGCTGTTACTATATATTGTCTCTGTTCCTTTCTGGTCTATGCTCCTTTTAGGCTCTCTCTTTGCTTAGAGGACCCCTTTCCATATTTCCTGTAGGGCTCGTTTGGTGTTTGCAAATTCTTTTAGTTTTTGTTTGTCCTGGAAGCTTTTTATTTCTCCTTCTATTTTCAATGACAGCTGGATATAGTATTCTTGGCTGGATATAGTATTCTTGGCTGCATATTTTTCTCGTTTAGTGCTCTGACTATATCATGGTGGTCCCTTCTGGCCTGTCAGGTCTCTGTGGATAGTTCTGCTGCCAACCTAATATTTCTACTGTTGTAGTTTACCTACCTCTTGTCCCAAGCTTCTTTAAGGATTTTCCCTTTGTCTCTGAGACTCGTAAGTTTTACTATTAGATGACTGGTTGTTGATCTATTTTTATTGATTTTTGAGGGGGTTCTCTGTGCCTCTTGGATTTTGATGCCTGCTCCTTTCCCCAAATTAGGGAAATTCTATGCTATAATTTGCTCCAGTATACCTACTACCCCTCTCTGTCTTTCTTCTTCTTCTGGGATCCAAAATATTCTAATATTGTTTCCTCTTATTGTATCACTTATCTCTTGAATTCTTCCCTTGTGATCCAGTAGTTGTTTACCTCTCTTTTCCTCAGCTTCTTTGTTCTCAATCATTTGGTCTTCTATATCACTGATTCTCTCTTCTGCCTCATTTATCCTTGCAGCAAGAGTCTTCATTTTTGATTGTACCTAATTAATAGCTTTTTTGATTTCAACTTGGTTAGATTTTAGTTCTTTTTTTTTTTCTCCAGAAAGGGATTTTATTTCTCCTGAAATGGATTCTCTAGTTTCTTCCATGCTTTTTTTCAAACCCAGCTAACACCTTGATAATCCTCATTCTGAACTCTAGTTCTGACATCTTACTAATGTCCGTATTGATGAGGTCCCTAGCTGTCGGTGCTGCTGCTTCTTCTTCTTCTTCTTCTTCTTCTTCTTCTTCTTCTTCTTCTTCTTCTTCTTCTTCTTTCTTCTTTCTTCTTCTTCTTCTTCTTCTTCTTCTTCTTCTTCTTCTTCTTCTTCTTCTTCTGAGGTGAGTTTTTCCACCTTGTCATTTTATACACATAAGAATAGATGAATGAAAGAACAAAATACTAATTGGGTAGCAATGACCCCAGAAAAATATACACTAACCAAATCAAAAGACACCTGAAACCTGGTGGGAAAGAAAAGGAAAAGTAATATGATCAGGCTTGTGAATAGAACAGAGCTACACACTTGCTTTTGGGTGTATTTTGGTCTGTTAG
>CM052900.1:132029108-132049934 GCA_028534135.1 Potos flavus
GTATTGATAATATAAAATGTTAAAAAAAACATTAAAATAGGAAAGGGAAAAATTAGAAAAGTAGAATAAGAAAAAAATAAAATTTAAAAAATTTAACTTTGAAAGACTAAAGAATCATAGGAAAAAGCCGTGAATTCTATGTGCCATATTCCCGTAGCTCTGAAGTTTTTTCAGTTCTCATTGATCCATGAACTTGGTCTTGGCTATGTTCTTCCAGATCTTCTGGGGGAGGGTCCTGTTGCAGTGATTCTCAAGTCTTTGCCTGAGGCGGAATTGCACCTTCCTTGCCAGGGGCCAGGCTAAGTAATCTGCTCAGTTTTGCTCTCAGTAGCTTTTGTTCCCTGAATGCTTTCCATACAGCTTTGAAGGAGGAGAATGAAGATGTTAGCCTCCCAATCCTCAGCCCGTAGGAGCTGAGAGGTCAGGGCCCCACTCCTCAATGTGCCCTTGGAGAAAAGCAGTCAATCCCTCCCATCTCCCTGGTCTTCAGCTGCACTCCGTTTCACCTGGACTATGACCGAGCGTGTTTATCTCTGGCGCATGGGCCCACTAGGAATCTCCAAACCCAGCAGATTCCTGCAGCGTACTCCCGTGCCGCTCCTCCCGGAGGATGAAGAAGGGGGTCTCCGTGGATCTGCTGCTTGTGGGGTGCCTGCTCGAAGAACAGTGGCCAAACTGTGCCTCAGATCACAGTTTAAGGGACCCCCGAGCTGAGAGCCCACTCCTCGGCTCTGTCTCTGCTTCTGGCTTACCTGCTCTGATACCACGGACCTCTGCCACACCCAGACACCCCTGGTCTTTTTGTGACCCCATGGGTCCTGTGACCACGCTGTCCCAGCAAGGGCTCCAACCCCCTGCTTAGCCTCTGGAGTGACATTTCTTGTGGAGCTGACTTCTAAAAGTTCTATTTTGTGCTCTGCTGCTCTATCCCTTGCCAGGAGCCAGCCCCTCCCCCCGCGGTCCATCTTCCCATATATCGCCTCAGATTCACTTCTCCGCACATCCTACCTTCCAGAAAGTGGTCGTTTTTCTGTTCCTAGAATTGTTGATCTTCTCTTTGATCTCCTGTTGAGTTTTTAGGTGTTGAGAACGGTTTGATAACTATCTAGCTGAACTCCTATGACCCAATGATATTTAGGTCTCCTACTCCTCTGCCATCTTGCTCCTCCTCTGGGCCTATTTTCTAACGGATTGTTGTTCTTTCATATTTTGATCTATAGGAGTTCTTTACAGGTTGGTGTATTAATCCTTTTCCATTTTAAGTGTTACATATACGTTCTTTAATCATTGGCTTGTTTTTTCATTTTTTTACTGTATATATTTTTTTGAGTCTTGCAAATTATAATTTTATTTTATTTTTAACTTTTATTTTTTCAGTGTTCCACAATTCATATATTTTGATAGAAGTTTTTTGTAAAGCAGTCAAATATGTCTGTGTTTTCCTTCATGGCTTATGTATTTGGTGCTTTGTTTAAAAAAGGCTTTCTATACCTTTAGTCCATAAAGTAATTCCTGTGTACTTAATCCTTAATCCATTTGGAATTTATTTTTGTATTTGGTATGAGGCAGGAATTCTAATGTGTGATGTGTTTTCCATATGGGTGACCCTTTGGTATAGCACCATTCATTGTTAGTTCAGTTTTCTGATCCGTTCAACAGTGTAATCTCTGATATATATAGAGAGAGGCTGTTTCTACGCTTTCTGTTGTGTTCTAATTGGTTTATTTCTATAGATCTTTAGCAATGTAAGTCATATTGTTTTAATTTTCATAACTTCATAGTACGTCTTGTTACGTGATAAGACTGCTATTTTTTGCCCTTTGTATTCCCACAAAATTTTTAATCAGTTTATCAATTTTTATGCACACACGCACATACACACACCCCTCTGCTGGGATTTTAGTGAATTACATTGTTTCTAATAATGAATCTTCAATTTTTAATATGATATATCATATACGCATATTATATATATACTATATACATAATTATGTGTGTGTGTGTATATATATATAATTATATATATGTGTGTATATATACATATATATGTTCTTTATCCATTCACTAGTCGATGGTCTGGTGAGTTCTTTCTATAGTTCGGCTATTGTTGATAATGTTGCTATAAACATCAGGGTGCTTCCCTTTGCATCAGTATTTTTGTATCCCTTGGGTAAATACTTAGTAGTACAATAGTGTAGTTCTATTTTGTAAGTTTTTGAGGAACCACCATACTGTTTTTCACAGTGGCTATACCAGTTCGTATTCCCACCAACAGTGTAAGAAGGTTCCCCTTTCTCCTCATCCTTGCCAACATCTTTTGTCTCCTGTGATGCTAATTTTAGCCATCCTGACAGGTGTGAGGTGATATCTCATTGTAGTTTTGATTTTTGGTTTCCCTGATGATGAGTGATGTTGCATCTTTTCATGTTCTGCTAGCCATCTGTATGTCTTCTTTGGAAAAATGTCTATTCATGTCTTCTGTCCATTTCTTAATTGGATTATTTAGTTTTTTTGGGTGTTGAATTTGTAAGTACTTTATAGATTTTGAATACTAACCCTTTATCAGATATGTCATTTGCAAATATCTACTCCCCTCCATAGATTTCCTTTTAGTTTTGTTGATTGTTTCCTATGCCATGCAGAAGATTTTTATTTTGATGTAGTCCTGATAGTTTATTTTTGTTTTTGCTTTCTTTGCTTCAGGAGACATATCTAGTTAGAGGTTGCCATGGCTGATATCAAAAGGTTATTGCCTGTGTTCTCCTCTAGGATTTTGATGGTTTCCTGTTTCACATTTTGGACTTTCATCCATTTTTATTTTTTTGTGTGGTATAAGTAAGTGGTCCAGTTTCTTTCTTCTGCATGTTGCTGTCCAATTTTCCCAAAACCATTTGTTTTCTCCTTGTGCTTTTCCTTGTTCATTTCACTCTCTCTTGCCTTTCTCCACAACCAGGTTCCCTCCCCTCTACAGCAACCGTGATCTGTTTCTCCCCCATACTACATCTCTGCGCTTCCTACCTTCCTTGAAGCAGCCTCTTCTCTCCCTCTAGTTGTGCAGTTTGTTTTTTCAGTCATCAGATCGATTTCCTGAGTATTCAGAATGCTTTGATAGTTATGTAATTGTGTTTGAGGGATGAGGCAAGCCCCGAGTCCTCCTACTACACCACCATCTTAGCTCCTTAGCATGCTTGAAACCATCCCAGAGTTTCCCAATTTTAAAATCTTCAAGGGAAGGTTTATGTGTATCCCCATTCATTGGTTCCAGGTAGTAATATGCTGAAGTCAGCTCTCAATGGTTGATTGTCAAATTTTCGGGAATTTTTTGACTTGTGTTGAATACAACCAGCATTAAAAATAAATACCATGTTCATAGTGGCATTATTCATAACAGCGAAGAGGTGGAAGCAATCCAAATGTCCCTCACTGGATTATTGAATAAACAAAATGTGGTATATACATGCAATGGAATATTATTGAACCTTTTATATTTAAATTATGTTTACATTACTGTGTAAATATCTTTACATTTAGATGTTACATTTTAGTCAATACCTGGGAAAGATGGTAAATGTGGGGTTTTTTTCCTAATTAGTTTGAGAAATTTTTATTTTATTTTATTTTATTTTATTTTATTAATTTTTTAAATTTAATTTTATTTTTTCAGTGTTCCAAGATTCATTGTTCATGCACGACACTCAGTGCTCCATGCAATATGTGCCCTCCTTAATACCCACCAGCAGGCTTACCCATCCCCCCACCCCCCTCTCCTCTAAAACCCTTAGTTTGTTTTTCAGAGTCCACAGTCTCTTATGGTTCGTCTCCCCCTCCGATTTCCCCCAATTCACTTTCCTTTCCTTTTCCTAATGTCCTCCATGTTATGCTTTATGCTCCACAAGTAAGTGAAACCATATGATAATTGACTTTCTCTGCTTGACTTATTTCACTCAAAAAATTAAAAATAGAGCCTCCCTATGACCCTGCCATTGCGCTACTGGGTATTTACCCCAAAGATACAGAGGTAGTGAAAAGAAGGGCCATATATACCCCAATGTTCATAGGAGCAATGTCCAAAATCGCCAAACTGTGGAAAGAGCCAAGATGCCCTTCAACAGATGAATGGATAAAGAAGATACAGTCCATATATACAATGGAATATTGCTCAGCCATCAGAAAGGATGAATACCCAACTTTTGTATCAACATGGGTTGGACTGGAGGAGATTATGCTGAGTGAAATAAGTCAAGCAGAGAAATTTTTTAAATGAGTAAATTAATCAAATTCCAATTTTTTATGATTACTGATACTTGGAATTATTTTTACTATCTTATTTTGGGTTTTCCATATATAATGCTTTTTCTTTGCTTTTTATCCTGCCATCCTGTCAAATCTTCTATTATATTTGTCATGTTTTATTCTCTTTTTCTTCTTACTCATTCAGAATTTATAACTCCTTTTTCTATAATTATAGTGAATACTCTTAAACTGCCACATGCTTATTTGATAGCAATGTCTTAAGTTAGTTACCATCCCTGTCCTCCTTTGGAACTATACAAAGAACTTATCATACTTTAACTCTGATTTTGCCTCCCTCCACTTCACCCCAGTTTCAAACACATCTGTTATTGTTGACCAGTGTTTTGGTGCAAGCTTATTAACACTTATCAAATTTATTTTTTCATAATAATCATTTTATGCAGTCAATTCTTACTTAGATTTACCTGTTACTCTGCTCACTATTGTTTCTTGCCACCCTTACCTTTGGTGTTCGTTTCTTTCTTTGAAGTTCATCCTTTAGTAAGTAGTTCCTTCACTGAGGGTCTGAAACTGCTATACTTCTTAGCTTTGTCTGAAAATTTATTTTACCTTCATTCTTGGGTGATAGTAATTACATTATTTTCAGATCTCTCACATTGCTCATGTTAAGTCTGCTTAAGTTTAATTTCTGTGTCTTTGTGGATAATTTATGTTTTCTCTGATTTGCTTTGAAAGCATGCCCTTTATATTTGTATTATGCAGTTTCATTATGATATGTCTATATCTAGATTTTTTAAAAATCCTCCTTTGAATTGACTTGTGATTCTTGAATCTAAATAGGATTTTCTTTTGAAATTTTTTGCCTCTCCCAGTTTCCTTTATCTCTCTTTCTATAACTCATATCTAATGTAGATTTTTATTTTTTCCTCAGTATCCTTTTGCCATATTTTGTTAATTCACTGTGTTGAGTTTTGGAAATATCATCTATTCTGCACTTTAACCTGTCTACTGAATTTTAATATCAGTTAGTGTAAAAAACATATTTCTAGAAGCTCTGTTTTATTTTTTAGAGAATATTTCTAGTCTTTAATTTTTTTTATTGTGTTTTGTTCTGTTTTCATCTGTTTGAAATGTGATTTTAATTTTTTAGTCATTTCAAAAATACTTTCCTTATAGTTGAACAGTTTTATGACTTGCAGTTTTCTGTGGTCAAATTCAGTTATTTATTTTTTGGTTGATTCTCACTTTTAGTGTGGATTATTTCCTTATATGTTTTATATCCTTTATATGTGTGAAAGCTTAACCTCCACAGGACTTTGTTTATGGAAATTCTATGTTCTTGGGCTGCAAATGTGTGCATTTAAAGCAACTTTTCACTGCTTTTACTAGGGATATAGGGATATCTCCAGGGATATCTTCCCGTAACTAAATTTATTTTAAATATTTGACCTGGGTTCTTAAGTCCAAGTTGTAGTGTAATTTCAAACCAAACATAAAAATGTTCTGGCCCATTTTTTAAAATTACTTTTTCTACCCCAAACCCAGAAATAGTTAGGCATGCTTCTTTGTCATTTCCCACTGCTTGTTAATGATTTCTTTCTAGAACATAGTTCTATTAATATGATATCATTTTGAGAGTACTAGATTTATGAAGGCATCTCATTCCAAACATCCTGGCTCATGTAGATTTAAGGCCTCACTTGCTATCCTTGTATGGATATTAAAATGTAGGTTCCTAGATACCAAGACCAATAACCTGCTTTCTGCACCTCTCTATTTTTCTGGCATCTGTGGATTTCTATTTATTAGGAACTCATTATGTAAAGAGTGTTCCCAAATGTTCCTATGGTTTCTAGGACTTTGCAAAAGGTTATCTATGGCTGTATTGTCCAGCTTTTTTCTTGCCTAGGTACAGAGAGAAAATAATATTAATTCACACAGAGAAGATGATATTGTACAGAGTGTTAGGGTAACTGGGGAACATTTCTTGGATAACCATATGAAGTTTGGTAAAAAAAAAAAAAACCACATAATTTAAAAATAAAACGTAAATTATAAAGGTGAAATAAAATGTTAAGCTTATTTAGACAAACCATGAGAGACTCTGGACTCCAGGAAACAAACCGAGGGTAACAGAAGGGAGGGGGGGTGGGGGGATGGGGTAACCAGGTGTTGGGTATTAAGGAGGGCATGAGTTGTGATGAGCACTGGGTGTTATACGCAACTAATGAATCATTGAACACTACATCAAAAACTAATGATGTAATAATATATGTTGGCTAACCGAACATAATAAAAAAATAAAATGCAGTAAATGAAAAAAAGAAAGAAAGAAAGAAAAACAAAAGAATCTCTTTGGCTCCCATAAGATTAAAGTCATACCGACTTGCACATACTAAAAATATAAGAAAATGCCTAACTTTCTGGAATGTTAGAAATTAGAATGTTAGAATGTTAGAAATTAGAATGTTAGAAATGTTCTTCATCCTGATGTGTAATTCTGTATGTAAGACAAAACAAAATATATAACTCTGCCCCAAATGTTCCTTCCCTGGAGCACTCTCTTCTTTGTGAAGATAGTGTATTATCCCAGGCAGCTGTCCTGACTTGGGTTTGAATAAAATTCTCTTCCTTTCTCTCTAAAATGTTAAAAATCAATCAATCGATCTTCAAATTTTTAATTGAAACTCTCGAATTTGTGTCTGGGAACATACCATTTTTATATGAGGTTTTTATTTCTGTAATGGATACACGCGATTCCTAATCAAGACTTTTCAGTGACAACCTCTTCAAAATCTTAATAGTCACCATCATCAATGAGAAACTTGTTCACACAATAAAGGGATAAAAAAATTAAAACTGTTCAAATATTTAAACTGTATGAAATTATATTTAAGTCATTGAACAGCTCTCCCTTTCCTTTCACTCATAATTGCAATGTTGAAATTTCATGTGAAAATCAAATGATTTGCAAATCTAATTGGACTTTTAATAAAATGTTTTTAGGTAATGAAATATTTTAATATGGTGATGACCCTCTAGTTTACAGCATGCACATGCCTATTTAGAATAGTCCCTGGGAGTAGCTTGGATAACCTTAAATGGGAAACTTACCCATGATTAGACAAAAGTATCAGATATGTGCAAAGTCAGAGAATCAAGTCCACTGTCTAGCCGGCATGCAGGCTGTTCTCTATACCCCCAGCCACACTGGATCCTTCCTTGGCTTACACCTAGAATGAAGTTTGCACTCCTCCATAGCACCATCAACTGCTTGGTCAGAATAGACAGAGCTCCAGGCCTCACATGTGGCTGCTTGAGAGCTATATTCCACCCTGAGCATACCAATGTGCTGCCGGTCACTACAAAGCTCTGATCTAGAGTACCATATTGCTAAAAAAAAAAAAAAAAAAAAAAAAAAAAAGCTTAGATTAAAAATTTAAATCTAAAGAAGAAAGAAAAAGAAATAAAAGGAAGAAAGGAAGGAAAGAAGAAGTTGTAATGAACTAAAATTTCCTATTTTATTGAAGATAAGGAGGAAGATTTGATAAATATTGAGTACCTCTTATGAGGTAGGTAAAATGTGCTGGGTGATTAACTTAAACAATCTCACAGATTCTTATAAAAGTTTATTAGAATGCTGTTATCATCCCAATTTTAAATATAAATAATCAATAGAAAAAATTATCTTGCCCAAGCTCACAGAACTAATGGGGAACTGGGTTTCAGTCCAAATGTATCTATCTAGAATTTCCATGATCTTATTACTTTTGAGTCAGTGGACTTGGTTCAAATTCTAGCTGCTCTTCTTATTAGTTATATGATTTTAACTTACGTAATCTCAATATTACTTGCCTTTTCCATAAATAAGGGATAATGAATAGTCCATTTCTCAAAAAGTTCATTATTCTCAAAATAAATGAGATAATGCATCAGATATCAGAGTGTATGATTGGCATTGAGGCCCGAGCATTAGTAGTTTTTAAAAGTTATCAAGTGATTCTAATAAATGATGAGGTGATTCTAATATACAAAACACTGAAGTAATGTGAACAAGTGCTTAACTCAGAATTTGGTACATAGAAAGTACTTAGGAGTTGTTAGCTATTATAATTGTTACCATTGCCTTACCGAGGCCATTTCTTGTGCTGCATTTGGGATAAGTAATAGATACTTAAGTGCAAACTACAGAGAGCCAAGATTTCCTGCACTGCCTACTTCCACATACCTTTGATTCACACAGCCACATGTTGGCTTGCTCAATAGGCTGGAATATATTAAAAAAAAAAAAAAAAAAAAAAAGGTTTGGGTGAAGAATGGCAAGAGATGGTGTTCTTTTTGTGTGGAGTGTCATAGAAAAAGTATAGTTTTTAAGAGTCTATTTCAATTTCTTCGTGTCTAAAATTGGGCTAAAATAGACTTTTGTTTATGGATGGAGTAGCTAAACAATATAGTATATTTAAAAGACCTGGGAAATTTTCCTGGGCAGAGGATAGTAAGATATTAATGATCAATGGATATTTCACTTTCTCATTTCTTTATTCTAGCCACACATGTGAACATTATTTCTGTATTAGATTTATCCTATATTTAGCATTAATCTAGATTCTAAAAGTGCAGTATGGCTTCCGGGTTCACTGGAAATGGATCTGACACCTGGAAAATCTCAGAAGAGAAAAGGGAAATAAGCCCTATAAGGTTCAAAGGCCATTTGTCCCCTTGATAATGATTTTCTTAAATCGGACAGTAGTCAAGACCCTGGGAGAAGTAATTGAACTGACAACAGGCAGGTCCAGGTTATTAATAATTGAAGAGTCTTGGACATTCTTTATGACTTAATTTAATGACAGAAGAGAGGTCTGCAACTGAAATGCCTGGTGATGGGGTTGGTAACTGGGTCTCTGAGCAGAAAGGAAAACATGTTATTCCTAAGAGCTTGTTTCATAGAACAAAGCATTCTATGATAGTCCCAAATATGAAGACAGAGAAAATAGTTTTGATTTTCTCTTTTAAGAAAGCAAAATTCTAAAGGCTTAAAAAATTACCATTGTATTTATTTTTGCCCTTATTTTACAAAACTGGCTTGGTTATAGTTATGGAATTTTGGACCTTTAGTGAATAACTCAAGGGTAGAGATCATGGACATTTTACTTATCTTTTTTATTCCCTGTATTTAAATATCAACTCTCCATATATTTATTGCATGACTTTGGACAAATTAATTAATTTCTGTGAGCTCAGTTTCCACATCTGTAAAATGGAGAGGTTAATATTTTGTGTAGTTATAGGAGACTATTTAAACATTTATAAAAATGTATAAAATTGCTGGCACTTGATATTATATAATACATCACACAATAAATATTTCAATGAAATAATAGATGAATTTTGATGCTTCCTTCTCTTTTATTGCCTATGGATAGAAAAACTAGGCTATTGTAACCTTTTGAAAGTTTTCCTATTTCTCTAGCTATTCTTCCTTCCCTTGCTCTGGTCCTCATCCTCTCTATTTTGGACTACTTCAGTGGTCATTGAGTGTCTTTTATCCCCAATTCTCTTCTCTTTCCCCATCTCTCCTCTCCACTTATAATAATAAAACTGTTTACCAAAACAAAGGCTGATCTCTCTCCACTCTACTACCCTCCTGGAAAGATCTTAGTATCTAGAACATTCCACTCCCCATTTTAAAGGTGAAGCCCAGAGAGGGGAAGGGACTTATCCAAGTACCTATGCTTCTACAAATTGATGCTGAGATTAGGGTTGAGCTCAGAAGCCCTGGCCCCCAGCAGAGGATAACAAAAGGAAGTGCAAAAGAGGACATATATCCTCCAGGTCTACTGAAAGGGGTGCTGAACAGTTCTAGAACTTTTTAACTTCAATTTTGCATTCAGTTATTATCTTTTCTGAACTTTAAATGCAATACTGTTACTCTAATAATACTGTTATTCATTTCCATATATCTAGGTCAGCCTAGAGAAAGGGCACAGTTAATAACAATAGTTAAAATTTATGTAGTATTAACTATGTACAAAGCATGGTTCCAAACACTGTACATATATTACCTTACTTAATTATCATCAGTAATCCTAAGTACTGTTATTATCCCCATTTTTTCAAATGAAGGAACTGAGACATAGAAAGATTTAGTAGCTTGGCAAGGTCACACGGCTTGAGAGTGGTAGAGTGGGATTAAAATTCAGGCTTCCAGGTTCCAGAGTCTGTGCTCCTGACTACTGGACAAAGCTGGCACAAATACATTAACTTTCTGCAGGCACCATTATTCTCATTATATTGTTGGCAGCTAGTCCATAAGGCTTCCTCTAACCTTGCTTGTCATTTCCATTCCTGATTAGCAGGAAGTGACAACTTGCCAAGCATAGTCTTCTGAAAAACTTTTCCCTTTTTTTCAGAGAGTCATTTTCAACATTGTTAACTTCAGTAAAACCAAGAGCCTTTATAGAGATGGGATGGCCCCTATGGTGAAATCTACAAGCAGACCCAAATGGTAAGTAATCAGAATGGGGCCTTCTTCTGGTTGGGAATTTGACCCAGGTCTCAAAGGTTATGTGCTGAATGACTAGGGGTTAGCCTAACTGGCACTGAGGGGAGTAAGATGAGTTTCTTGATGGCCATTGTTTGGGCTCTAGGTCTAAGGCTCTTTGAGAATGTTGGAATAAAGAACATGGTTCCACATATGGAGTGACCAGCATTCCCTTATGAGGGAAGATAGAGTCTGTTATTTGGTAAGCTTACTGTTATGTTGGCCTTTTATCATGGTATCTTTGGAAACGTAACTGAAATTGATTCTATGTTTTTTTTTATTTTTGTTTCTTAGTCTGAGCATAGATGTTTTATAGTAACCTGGTAGAACATTGGGAACTACAATTTAGTAGATTTCCCTTGCTTTGCTTGTTTTTTTTGTTGTTGTTGTTGTTGTTGTGGCATTTTTATATAGATGTTATGTACTTTGTGGATGTTAAAGTTATACTTGTTCATTGCTGTAGCAAGAGTGAGGAGAGTTTGATAGGCTTGTTTAAAATAGTAATAATTATGGTAGTGATGATGATGATAACTGCTCTCACTTACTGAGAGCCTATTCTTTTTACATATTTTGCATTTTCTGTCACTATTATCACAACAGTTTTGCAAGGGAGAGCTTAAATATTCCTATATTACAGATTAAAACATTGAGGCTAGGAGATGGTAAGTACTTTCTCAACACCGTAGATATTGAGAGGAGGAACCTGTGTTATTTTTATTACCCCACAGTACCATCCAAACCAATTAATTTTTCATCCATCCATTCATTTATTCTTTCAACAAACATTGATTGGATGCACCAAAATGAGAGTTTTTAAAGACAGAAACCAGTGTTAATCATCTATCACACAGTAGGTATTAATTGAATGCTTGTTGAACTAAACTGAATTCGTTATGAGAATTTACATGTAAAGTGCCTGGCACTTGCTAAGTGCTCAATAAATGTCATCTATTATTAATAGTATTATGTAAAACACTATACAAATGCGAGAAATTGTTAATATTATTCTAGCTTTGATCCCTGTTCAAATTTTAATGACTAGTGAGATCATCTCCAAATGTCTATATTTATAGAAAACTAGCAATTCATAAATATTGAATTGTGCTTTTATCTACAAATGATACTTGGGAATTTTCTATAAATGCTGGGCTGAGAAGCTCAGGTTTGTAAAAGTGTATGCATTGGATGATAATGAAAACTGTTTATTAAAAGATAAAAATATCTTCCTGGGCTTTTTTTTTTTTTTTTTCTTGCTTTGCTGCATCAAGTCAACTATACTGCTGTTCCTGGATCTCCTTTTGACAATGGGATCTGGGCAAGGGGTAGGCCTTTGTTTTGAGTTTCTGAACTCAGCCCACTGTATAATAATATAGCACATCTCTCTGTTAATAGGTGTATGTGTAGATGTGTACTTCAAACCTTGCCAACAAAAGGACATCACTGTTGATCTGATCATGAGGGTCCCCGAAATAACATTGTACTTCTTTTATGAGGCTCTATGTTGGGATCTTACACAGCAACCATAATCACCATCCTTTTTTCCCAACTGTTTAATGCTGGAGCCTTCTTTTTTTGTGTGTGCTTTTAAAATCCTTAAGCTTTAATAATTTCATTTTGTTTTGTTTTATTTCTTGCAGATTATCATTTGGGGCTTCTCTGTCAGGGCTCTTGAGAAAATTTTAAAATATTAATGAGTCCTTACATTTATATTATAATACCTGAGGATGAAGTTAGTACTCTTATCCAGTGTTGGCAGGCTCTTAGAAGCAGCCATTATCCAGTTATGGAGCTTCTCTAATGGTCTGAAAGTGCTTAAATATTCAGAATTCAGTTTATTGTAGTTTATCAGGCTGGTAAGGTATGAGGTACTGCTGGTAAGGTATGAGGTCCCAGAGCAAATCAGGTTGTTGATATGTCTCATCTTTCATCTTTTTGACTTTGCTAACCCCAGACTTTGGATGCAAAGCTACTCACATGCCTTCATAGTCCTCTTTCTTAAAGCCAGACTGAGATATTGTTTACTTAGTAGGAATTTATTGGTCATCTTCGTGTGTCACGGACTATTCTAGATATTGGGGATATAGTATGACAGAAAAGATCTGTCCTCAAAGGGAACTTTCTTTTTTAGAATTTTATTAACTGATTTGTACATGTCATTATTGTTCCATTCCTTGCTACTGGTTTGTTCTGAGGATTGTTTCTTTGGTGTTTTCTGCCTAGAACTTTCTTCTATTTCTTGTGTCAGTTACCTGTACCAGAACCTGTCTTCCAATAGTCATTCTAAATCTTCTTAGGGCAGCACAAAAATTGTACATGACTGTTTGGCTCTCAGATTATTAGATTTTATTGGCCCCGAGGAATTCATCATAATTTAGAACTCCAGACAACAGCCTGACTCAAAACTGACAAATACATTGTAGATTCCAGTATTAGAATATATCCTCTAGTGTTTTCCTAGTTCCAGTTTTCCCCAAATCCAAGGCAACCAAACAAAAGAAGTTTCTGATACTTTTCTTATCTAGGGACTTCACTTCCTTTAATATTCCAAACAGGCCTTGGAAAAAAACTTACCTCATGACAAATACTAAAAATTCTAAATTTCTTAGGTGAAATATTTACCAGATTAGGAAAAGACACTTTCACCTTTTCAAGGTGAAATAAAACATTCTTCTTCACCTGTTATAGGGGCCCATAACTGATGCCAAGTAAAGATGCCTTCAGGCCTTAGCACAGGTTTGGTAATTAACTAGTTGTAGAAAACAGATGAAGAAAAGAAGCAACTAAAAAGCCCTTGAGCAAATATATGGCTACTCAAGATTGTTCTGCCTTGAGGAGATAAATTAAGAATACCTAGGAGCAAAATGGAGAAGCTGAAAAATTCAGAAATTTTTTGCCTATTTTAGTTCACTTTAATTTTGTTTCCATATTAGACTTCTTAAGAAGTGTTGGTTGTTAAGGCTCAAGTTTATGCAACAGTAATTCATTAATATTTTTTTTAATATTTTTTTTAATATTGTCCAAGGTTGAAATTGCTTTGTAGTAGGCACTGCATGGAACTGGCATTACAAGACAGCCAAAATCTATATTCTTACTCAAGCAGAAACTAAGGCTAGGATATTTTGTATAAGCCATAAGTGGTGGCATTAGCCAGAGACCTCAGGACTCCCAAGGTTACATTTCCTCCCACATTCTATGCATGGGGAAAGTGGGAGAAGGAGACACAAATAAGCAGGGAGTTGCATGCTGCTGTTTGGCCTTTGGTAAATCTGAAATAACTTTTCTGATTGATTTGTCCATTTTGGTAGATTGAGGAGATTAGTCTAAATCTCAAAAGTGGCTTCCATTTAACACAATTTTATTGAACATCTAACTTTATGCTAGGTCTTGGGGTGATACTATGAATAATCTAATCTGGATTATTTCTTTAAAATTTTATTTTCAACAAGTTGAAATGAAACACAAACATAAATAAGTACAAAATAAATGCATTGTGCTAAAAAAATTTAGGGAATTACATAAAGTATGCTGTGGGATTAGAGAAGAGAAAGAAAATTACGTGATTAGGATAGTGGATAGTAAAGGAGAACCTTTAGGTACACTTGGTACTTCAGGTAGATCTCAAGGAAACGGGACATGAACAAAATTAAGGAAATGGAATTCCAGATGGAAGATATAACATGATGAGCTATGACATTTCTTTTATATGCCTCAGTTTCCTCACTATAAAATGCAAAATAGCTTTTTCAGTTTTATAAGAAACATATGTGAAATGGATAACTTTAAAAAAGTTTTAAATAGTTTAGAATTCATTAAATTCCCTGACCATTTCTTTCCTTTTTCCCCTGACTTATTCAAGACTGATTAGGTGAGCCTTCTCTTCCTCCCTCCTTTTCTTCTTTTCATACCTTCTTCTTTCCTCTCTTCTTCTCCCTGTCAATAAATCCTTACAAGTAGTTACAATAGATCAGGAATTACATAAGGTATCAGAACAAAAGACTAGGGAAAGATATTATTACTGTTACCATAAAGCTCATAGTCTACTGGGCTAGACATCAAAAACATCTAAGTATAGTAAAGTCTGATAACTGTGACAACAGGGAGAGTTCAGCATGCTGTGGAAACAATTCAGCATTTAAGACTTAACCTGCTTTAAGGATAAGAAACCTTCCCTAGGTGTGTTACTTATGCTGAGAACTAAAGGATGAATAGGTGAGATCATAGGTAGGGATATGTGTGAAGTAATAAAATGTGTTTGAAGTCAAAGGGATGAGAAAGAACATTATATATATATTTTCCAAATACTTTTATTTTATTTTTTCAGTGTTACAAGATTCATTGTTTATGTACCACACCCAGTGCTCCATGCAATACATGCTCTCCTCAATACCCACCACCAGTCTCGCCCATCCCCCCTCTCCCTTCCCTCCAAAACCCTCAGTCCGTTGCTCTGACATTATATTTTTAATGTGAAAAGGCCAATATGATTGGAACATGAAATTCTAAAGAGAAGGTGACTAGAGAGGTAAGTAGGAGTGATATTAAGGTAAGCTTTGTAAGCCAAGGTAAAGAAGCTGGACTTGATTCTGAAGGCACTGTAAGGAAAATGAAGAAATTAAGTAGGACATGATCAGAATAGCAGTTTAGAAAGATCAGTCGTAATGCTTAATAGAGAATATCTGAGAAGGAGGGCAGTTGTTTGGAGGTCTTTTGCAATACCTTAGGCTACAGCTGATGATGGATTAGATTGGTCACAGTAGTAATGAAAACAAGTGGATAGATTTGGGGGTTAACAGAAGATTGAATCAATTTAATCTTTTGATTGAATAGATGTAGAAAGTATAAGAGAGGTAAGAGTTCTAGATGATTCCCAGGTTTTCTGGCATATGCAACAGAAGGGCTGATGGTGTCATTTACTGAAGAAAAGGGTTATAAGAGGAAAGAGTTTTGGCAGATTTGGTTGGAAAAAGATTATCTTGGCTTTGGAAACATACAGCTAGAAGAGCCTGAGGGATACCCAAGTACAAATGTCAAGTAGGCAGGAGGGTGTATTGGTAAGAGACCCAAGAGAAGAATCTGGAGGTACAGACTCAGAGTCAACAGCCTGTAGATGATAACCAGAATGTTGGGGGCAGATGTGGTCTCCCAGGGAGGTTGTATAGACTTAAGAGGGACAATTAGGACAGGGCTCGGAGAAATTCTTCAGTTTAAAAGTTTGGTAGGGGATGAGAAACTCACAAAAGAGGATAAGAGGAACTGGCCAGACGGGTAGAAAGAAAGCTAAGATAGTATGGTGTCATGTAACCAAGAAGAGAGGGCTTTTTTAAAAAAGAGAGAGTACTAACACTGCCAACTGCTACTGAAAGGTCAAAGATAATTAAAGTCTTAAAATCCCCAATGCTTGTAGAGATGTAGAGGTCATTAGAGACTTTATTGTGTGCCACTTTAGTGACATGGTAGGAGTTCAAGCCAGCCGTGTGAGATAATGAGTGAGTTGGGGGATGAAGAAAGTGTAAAGAAATGGAGACCGTGGACTCTGAACAACAAACTGAAGGTTTTGGAGGGGGGAGTCTGCTTCCCCCCCTGTCTCTCTGCCTGCCTCTCTGCCTACTTGTGATCTGTCTCTCTGTCAAATAAATAAATAAAATCTTAAAAAAAAAAAAAAGAAATATCTCAAATTATAAATAATTTAACTTTATACCTCAAGAAAAAAGGACAAACTAAGCCCAAAGTTAGCTGAGGGAGGAAGCGGGCTCCCTGCTGAGCAGAGAGCCTGATGCGGGGCTTGATCCCAGCACCCTGAGACCATGACCTGAGCCGAAGGCAGAGGCTTTAACCCACTGAGCCACCCAGGTGCCCCTGGAAATGTTTTTTTCTGAAATAATGCATTTTCTGAAATAATGGGGCTTTACTCTATTGGTACAAAAAATAATATTTTGTTTGAAAAATTATAAATTAATAGATTCATATTTAAACACAAGTAAGTCATACATTTAAAATTAAGTTATATCCCTTGCTCCCCCATATACGAATCTTCCTGTTTTATTCTTCTGTATAGCACTTATTACCATCTAGCGAACTATAATGTATTATTTATTTTGTTAGCAGTCTCTTCATCTATTAGAAAGTAAGCCATGGGATGGGGCACCTGGGTGGCTCAGTGGGTTAAAGCCTCTGCCTTCGGCTCAGGTCATGATCTCAGGGTCCTGGGATCGAGCCCCGCATCGGGCTCTCTGCTCAGTAGGGAGCCTGCTTCCCCCTCTCTCTCTGCCTGCCTCTCTGCCTACTTGTGATCTCTCTCTCTCTCTGTCAAATAAATAAATAAAATCTTAAAAAAAAAAAAAAAAGAAAGTAAGCCATGGGAATAGGCATTTTCATCATTTTTGTATTCATTTGTGTATCCTTAGCACCTCAAACTGTGCTTGGTATATAGGACATACTCAATAAATATTTGTTAAATAAATGAATTAATCCATTATCTTTCTGCTAAAACCTAACAATTGTTTTTAATTTTACATATTATTTTTTAGTTTAGTTTTTGTTTCCATGAGCACACAGCAACAATCGTATATATATATATATATATATTTATATTCTGTTCACTTAACATTGTATCAAAACAACAAAAATTTGTCCTGTTTTTACTAGTGTTCATTATACCATAGTTGGAGAGTTGTTTACTGTTTTTGTATATCATAATTTACTCTATCATATCTCCACTGGTGAACATTTAGTTTTTTAATATATTTAATATATTTTTCTAAAGTAGATAATATTAGATAGATAGGTAGACGATAGATAGAGAAATTTTTCAAATTATTTTTTAGAATCAGTTCCTAAAAGAGAGATTACAGGATTGATGACTATAAGCTTCTGCTATGCATGCTCTCAAAATATGTCACACCAATTTAAAATGCTACCCTTGGTCTGTCTCTCTATCAGTTTTACTGCAATCTGGAGAGCATTAAGAATTGTCATTGGAAAAAAAAAAACTAGTTTAGGAGCTGTAAAATGGTCCTTTTGTTGTTGTTGTTGTTTTGTGTGTGTGTGTTGTTGTTGTTCTCATTTGAGCTTGTATCTTAAGAATATTGGCATTAGTATAGTGTCAAACTGAGTTTCCAAAAATAAATATAATTGCATTAAAAAGAAAAGGTAAGATATTAAAGACATTCTGGGAAAGGATGGAGTAGATGCACTCTTCCCTATTTCTCCCACTAAGTACAGCTAAAAACCATATACATTACTTTTGCAACAAACTTAGAAGACCTAAAAGTAGAGAGAAGAGGGAAGACTGGCTAAGTTTCTCAGGACCTGAGGAATGATATAGTGGTGAGTTCCCTGGATTTCATTTTTCCTTCATATGTGCTAGAATGGTTGCTTGAGAAGCCAGAAACCTAGAAATGCCAATGCACGTAGATAAAAAAACAAGTCTTCCAAAAAGTCTATTCTTGCAAACAAAAGACAAAAAAAAAGGCGGGGGGAGGGAGAGCTCAGCCCAGTAAGACAGAAAGCGTTGAAATAGTAATTGCCTGCTCTAGCCAAACGCCATGGTAAAAAATTGCCCACTTCCACCCTCACCAACAGAGGAGGAGTAGGGAACCTAGACTTCCATCTTTGGTCCAACCCTCCACCAGGTGGTGTCAGAGAAAAGTAGGGAACTGGGAATTTCATTCTTGCTAGTCAGTGATGAATCCTTTCCTCTTCTCCATGATGTCAGACCACATGAGGAATCTGAACTTCTACCACCCACTTGAAGATGGGATAATTAGCAGAGTGCAGGGAATAGAGAAAAGAATAAATGAACCTGGGGATAGAACAATAGAAGGATTAGATCCAAACAATGGAGAAAAAATAGACTAAAAAAATGAACAGAACCTCAGGGACCTGTGGGACTAAAAATCTAACATTCCTGTCATTAGAATTCCAGGAGAGGTGAATTTCATTTGTTTGAAATGGCTGAAATATCAAATTTGACAAAAGACATAAACCTACATATTCAAGAGGATGAGTGAACCCCAAATGGGAAAAAGTAAGAGAAATCTATGCCAAGAAACATCATAACCAAACTAAGTAAAGAAAGAATCTTGAAAGCAGTGAGAAAAAATAACACCTTACCTATATTGGAAAATAAATTTGAACACAACAGATTTCACATCAGAAACTATGGAGGCCAAAGGAAAGTGGCACAATGTCCTTCAACACTGAAAGAAAAGAACTGTAAACTCAGAATCCAATATCCAGCAAAAATATCCTTCGGGAAATCAAGACATTTTGATGAAGGAAAAATTTCATCAAAAGGAAAGAGTATTTGAAGACCTGCCCTAAAATAATGGGAAAAGAAAGTTCTTAAAAGAGAAAAGAAATTATAAAAGAAGGACTCTTGGAATGTCATAAAGAAAGAACATAAATAGTAAAAATATATGTAAATATAGTAAACTCCTTTTTCTCCATTTTCTAAATTATGTTTGATGTTGAAGCAATAATTATAACATTGATGCAGTTCTCAATGTATGTAGAGGAAATATTTAACATAATCATATTATTTGTGGAAAGGTAAAGGGACTTAAAAGGAAGTAGAGTTTTTGTTCTTATCTCAAAATGGTAAATTTCAACACCAATAGATTGTGATAAGTTATGTATAATATAGGGTGGTAAGGGATAGTGGGGTGGGTGTGATCATAAGGGGTAGCATCTGAGAGATCTTTATGGTGATGAAATAGTTCTGTATCTTGATTGTGGTGGTGTGATAAAATGGCATAGAACTATGCACACATGTTGTACCAATGTAAATTTGCTGGTTTTGAAATTGTACTTCATTTTTCATAACTATAGTTATATAAGATGCAGCCTTTGAGGGAACCCGGATGAAGGATACACAGGATCTTTCTGGACTATTTTTGAAAGTGCATGAGAATCTATAATTATCTCAAAGGGGGCCAAGATGGCAGAGGAGTAGGGGACCCTATTTCATCTGGTCCCCTGAATTGAGCTGGATATCTACCAGACCACTCTGAACACCCACGAAATCAGCCTGAGATGTAAGAAAATATATCAGGACCTATACCAACAGAATATCTCCAGTGGATGGTTTCAAGGTATGAAGTAGGGACCTGTGATTCTGCAGGCAGATATCGGAAGATAAACAGAAGAGGGAGGGAGCTGCCATAAGCACTGGCGCCAGGAAGGTGAAATAACACAGGAGTGCAAAAGTGTCTGTTGGGGGCCTGGCAAAGATTGGCAGACTGGCAGCAGCAGAGAAAGGACTTTATGTATGACAACCCCCCAGACTGAAACCTGGAGCTGCAGGGGTTCCTGTGCGAACTGGGGGTGGCTGACGGTTTTAGAAGCACAAAGGGCAGAGATGTGCTTAGACCTGGAGATGAGGGCTGGGAGTGCTGCTGTGGGGCACACATCCAGAACACTGTGGTTTTTAGCAGCACAGACAAAAACGGAGTCAGTGTGGCTTGGAGGGCTTTCTGGAGAACAGACTGTGATCTCTCTGTTCAGAGACAGAGCATTGGATATGGTCACTTCTGCTCTGACTCTCAGAAGAGATGCAGAAAACCACCAGGGAAAGCTGCCAGAGAACAAAAGCCCCCCCCCCCAAAAACCGGTTTTCACTGAGCGCATCCCCCCCACAGGGGGCAGAGCAACACTGTGTAAAAGTGCAGCAGGGCCCTCCCTCAGAAGACAGGCTGAAAAAACAAAAGGCCAAGAACCCTAAGTTCCCTATAAAACAGGCACATCTTGCTTGGGTTGTGGTCAGTAGTTTGGATTCTGTATGTTCCCTCAACCACCTCACACCAGAATGACTACGAGGAGGAACCACCAACAGAGGAAAAATTCAGAGGCTGCGACACCTCTGCCACAGAACTAATGGATATAAGCAAGATGTTGGAAATAGACTTCACAGTAACAGTTATGCAAACGATAGCTAGGTTGGAGAAAACCATTAATGGCAACATAGATTCTCTAAGGGCAGAAGTGAGAGCTGATCTGGCAGAACTTAAAAATGCTATCTATGAGGGGTCCCT
>CM052900.1:132050434-132091252 GCA_028534135.1 Potos flavus
AAAAAAATGTTCATCATCATTAGCCATCAGAGAAATTCAAATCAAAACCACATTGAGATACCACCTTACACCAGTTAGAATGGCAAAAATTGACAAGGCAAGAAACAATAAACATTGGAGACGTTATGGAGAAAGGGAACCCTGTTACACTGTTGGTGGGAATGGAAGTTGGTACAGCCACTTTGGAAAACAGTGTGGAAGTTCCTCAAAAAGTTAACAATAGAGCTACCCTATGACCCAGCAATATGTGCTTTTTTGTGATTGGCTTCCATCATGTAATATAATGCTGCTAAGGTTCATACATATTGTAGCATGTATCAGTACTTTTTTTATGACTGAATAGGATTCCAGCATATATATAAATTGTATTTTATTCAGTCATTTACTGTTTGATGAATATTTAGGTTATTTCCATGTTTTGGAAATTTTGGTATTGTGAATAATACAGCTATGATTACTTGTGTACAATATTTTTGTAGACAAATCTTTCCATTTCTCTAGGGTATATAACTTGTGTGGTATTACTGTGTTTTATGGTAGCTGTTTAGCTTTTTCAGAAATTGCCAGATTATATTCTAAAGTCAATGTATAATTTTACATTCCCACCAGCAACGTATGAAGTCAAGCTCTTTTTGATTTCTATTATTTTGTTCTCCCATGTAGTTTGTGTGTGTCATATATGGCATGTGTTGGTTTATGTGTAAATTTGTGTTATGCATGGCATACATGGTATGTGTGGTTTTGTGTGTATGTCTGCGTGTATATATTTGTATGATTGGGTACATAATGCATGTGTTTGTGTGTGTGTGCAACTGCACATATGTACCTCTCTTGCATCAGATTCAGGACTAGTGATACTGTTGAGATACTATGCTTTTTGCCCTTCCCAGAGTAAGATTTCTGCTAGGCTGAGACAGATTTTGCTTAGTAGCAGCTTGCATCCAACCCCATAGCCTGGTAGCCACCAATGTGGAAATCTGCTAGTGGGCCCCAGGATTTCCAGGCTTTGGGGAGAATAGAATCTCCTGTCAGTTACAGTAGGTGTCAGGCAAAATGGTAGGGCTGGGGTCCAGTCATAGAATTCAGGCTGCCAACAATCTCTTACAGTGGATATTAAACTTAATTGTCATTAAGGGTTTAAAGAAGACCAACTCTTTCCCCGGCATTGCCGCTTTGCTTCTTCATCCCTCTCTCTGGAACCAGCTTCTAAAAGTAGGTTCCCCCACTTACTTTGTTAGGTGATTAAGCAATTTATGTAACTTTTCTGAGCCTCTGCTTTCTCAGATATAAAATGGAGGTACTAATATCCACATTACAATGTTGTTGTGAGAATTAAATCTATGTGGCCCCTCAAAATATTGTAACTATATGAATTATTGGTTCAATTCTTCTTTTTTTTTTTTTTTTCATAAAAATCCTATATCATCTCTAACACTTAATGCTTTATCATGAAAGTTTGCTTTCGTTGTCAGGTCTGTATTTTCAACACATCCCAGAAGTCTTTATTTGATATAAGAACTTAATAAGGATACTTGGATCCTAAGCAGAATACTTACTGTTCTTTGGCTTATAATCAAGTATATCAGAAACAATAAAATGATTTAACTTGAACCCAGATGTGGTTTAACATAAAGGAATTAGAAAAAAAAAGGAAAATCTCTACTCACAAAATAGTGCATTATAAAACTTAAATTTAAGTCATTTAAAGAAGATATAACTGAAATAGAAGGGACTACCTCCCACTCACTCTGGTAAGAAGAAAAGGAACAATTAAAATGAATATATTAGGGAGAATATTATTTTTATTTCAATATTTCCATTATATTTCCTCCAATTACATGCTGAATAGAGTTCTCTAATGCAACTGAAACCCCAAGATAGAGTTTTTAAAAGAGTGAATCGTGGAAGATAAAGGCAGCTCTCTTTTGCTGGGTAGAAGGTAGGTTTTCCTGACAAAAACAAAAAAGATTAGACATTAAATGCTGGGGGAGGTATGCAGTTCTGAGTGAATCAGTTCTGTGAATCAGTTCTGATAAAGTCCCTTGAGACTCTACCCTTTGTCAAACTTCTCTTTCCAAACTGGATAATATAAAAAGATTCTTTAAACACTGCTTCTTGAGAGGGCATGGGTGTGTGTGTAGAGGGATGGTGGGGGAGGAGGGTGGAGAGAAAAAAGTAGCATCTTTAAAGTTCTTACTAGATATCATAGAATTTTAGAGTTTGAAGAGACCTTAAAGATCACTTGGTCCTAACTCTCAATGAACAGTGATAAAAATGAGGCTCAAAGAGGAGAAATTATTCTCCTAGAGACATGTAGCAAGGTGGACAGAACCATGCTGGGACTTGGATCTCCCCTCTGGCCAGAGCCCAACTCCTAAGCTGAGCAGGTAGCATGGGTAGCTTCAGTCCTGTGACTGAAAGGGGTCTGAAGAAAGATGCAGTAAACACAGGCTCTACCTGGTACCTTATATGGCTCTGGACAAGTTGTTTAATGCCTCTCTACCTTAAGTCCTATGTCTATAAAACATAATTATGCCCAGGTTTCGGTGAAATTTGAGGGTTATGTGAGAAAAGGTGGGTGAATCACCCAGTGCACAACTGGCATCCCCTTCCCCTACCCACTCCCTTTTAGCTTAGATTTTACCCTTTACCATGGCCAAGCCCGGCTAGTTTTCCAGGCCCTCTCATCCTATCCCCAGCCCTAGTCCTCTCCGTCCTAGTTCTGTGAGTGCCAGACCCAGGTAGTGCTGAGTCAAACCCCACAGCTGGTTGCTCACAGTGTCCTGCTCAGCACATTTCTATCCCCACTACAACTCAAGCGGTCTCCAAAGGTCAGGGTCCAAACACCAACAAGTCCTTTTCTGAATTTAATCAAGGAATTCAGATGCTTGTTCTGATTAGTGGAATTTTATGGATGGCTGATTTCCACTGACCATGTCATCAACTCCAGTTTCTAAGACTATTTCTAGAGCTGAACGCTTGTTCAGAAATGTTCCTAAAACCTGAGTGGTTCTTACTTGGTTTGCTCCCACGTGTCTCTTTAAAAAGAACCATGTGCAAGTGGTTTTTCTAGACCAAGTTGACAATCTTTTGAAAGTAGCTTGTGCTAGTTCTTTTCTTCGTTTCTTCTGTTCTTTTCTGTTCTTTTTTTTTTTTTTAAGAATTTATTTATTTTAGAGAGAGAGAGAGAGAGAGCATGAGCAGGGGGAGAGAGGCAGAGGGAGAAGCAAACTCCCCACTGAACAGGGAGCCTGATGCTGAGCTCGATCCCAGGACTCAGGGATCATGACCTGAGCCAAAGGCAGATGCCTAACCAACTGAGCCAAACAGGCAGTGCTGTTCTCCCTTCCTAACTTATTCTCTGTGTTTATCAAAAAGATAATGAAGGCAAAGATTTTGGCTAGATATTGTAGAAATTATATAAGTCACAATTCCTATAACTTACAGTCTAACAGGAATCTATTCATAATACCTCTAGATAAGTGATATGTACAGGATGCTAGAGAAATAAATAGGAGGATGACCAGTTCTGTTACTAGCTGTTACGGAAAACTTTCCTGAAAAGCTAACATTTGAGTTGACTCTTAAAGACATTGAAATTTGGGTGTTTAGCAAGCTAGGTAAATGAGTGTCTGGGCAAAAGGAAGAGTAGTGCAAAGGCATGGGAAAACATGCTGTGTTCGGGAAATAATGAGCAATTTGGGCTGGCAGGAATACTGTGTGCTGGGAATGGGAAAGATGAGCAGAGCTTGAGTCCTGTAGTAGGTAATGAGGCTGGAATATTAGGTTAGGAACAGATTGCTGACTGAACTTCTTAAGGGGGAGACTATATCTTATTCTTAGAGAGCCAGAAACACATTAGATGCCCTGTGAATGTTGTTGAGATAGTCTGAGACACCACCATCTTTTTTCTGAATTACTGCAGTGACCTAGTGACTTCCTGGTTTTACCCTTATACCCTTATAGTTTATTCTCTACAGAGCCACTGGAACTATCTTTTCAAAAACGCAAGTCTGGTCATATTACACCTCTACTCATTTCATTTCTTACTACTTCCCCCAGCTTACAGTGATTTAGCTGTACTTATCTCCTTACCAGTCCTCAGACATGCCATACTTTCTCTTGTCTTAGGACTTTTGCAGTAGCATTCTTTTTGCCTGGAAAGCTTCTACCTCAGATATCCATATAGCAACTCCCTTACCTCCTTCAACGTGAAGGAAAGCTGTAATGTGTCCATTTTTGCATAAGGGCCTGTAGGACATCCGGATAGAAGAGTCCAGCTGGCAGTTGGACATTAAGTCTGGAGCTCAGGAGAGACAGCAAGAAAGGATAAGGAGATTCGTTGTTACTAAGACATGGGTGATGGTGTAAGCTACCTCCAGAGATGTAGCATAACGTGGGAAGAGACCTTTCCTGCCTTCCATGAAGTTCCAACAGGCATAATCGTAGAGTAGATTATTAAATATTCAACAGAGTTTGCAACAGATAAAAGCAATTTTGTCTATTTTCCCTAAATATTAATATCTTTGTGCACCTTAATCCTTTCATTATCATAAACATTTATTCAAGTTAAATATTGAGCACACTCTGATTTGCCAGGATTTGGGTGTGGTTTGTTGTTGTTGTTGTTGTTGTTTTTGCATCTGATCTCACTGAGTTTTAGGCTGGAAATGTGAATGAATTGAAACTGCATGGCACCAACAGATTGCTTTTGCCTACTCTTGTATTGTCTGAAGGTTCTGAAGAGCGAAGAGTATGGACTTTGTTAACAGGTGGACCAGGATTTCATTACTACTTTCCAGCCATGATAGATAAGTGGCTTAATCTTTCTCGGCCTCAGTTTTCTCATTTTTACATTGCATTTAAGATTATCTTGGGAATTAAAAAGACATATCATAATTCTAACTCAACATGGTACCTAGCACTTAGGAAGTACTCAGTAAATGCCCATTTCCTATGAATCCATCTCTCAAAGTGATTGATCTTTTTTCACCAAGGCTTGTATCACTATCTCTTAGATACCGCTGGCTCTGGATTGGCTGGCAGCAAGCTGGATAAGAAAGTCAAATATGATTCTCCGTGGCCACTAGCCCTTGTAGCCCCAAGGAGACGGAACATTTGTCTGCTTTATAACACATGGGGGTCTTGCTTGCTTATATCATAGATGGCCCATACTAGGATATGCTTACTGAAAGTAAACTCCTAATTAACCAAACTCTGTGAGCTGTGCCAACATAAGCATGATATACCAAAGCTAATTTGGCAGCTTCTCTAATTTCATCCCACCAAGACTTCCTATCCTTGTTAAGGTGTGTAGGGTCAGCTTGAAGCAGTCCCAGCTTCGGACTAGTGGAAATCCATTATTAATCTGCCTGGGCTAGAGGCCTTCTCTGACTTTTTTACCTAATTATCTAATATTTTATTCTGGTGATCAGTGAAACAAGCTAAATAGCCTATATCTTTGCAGTTGTGGCCCTTCCCCTTTTTAAGACTGGGGCATTAAATAGGGCATTCAAAAGAAGAAAGTTTCTATTTCTTCATTATCCGTTCAGTTCCACAGATATTTTCTATTGCAAAATACGGAATAGACAGGGTCTTTAATTTTGAGGCAGTTATAGTTTAGTGGGCAGAAAAGACACTTAAATGATTCCTATATTGAAGATAGGATTTGTGTCTAATTTTTCATCTTTGTATACCTCTTGGCACTCTGTAGCTTGCATGTAACTGGTGCCCAGCAAGTTCTGGTTGGTTGAATAGATAAATGAATGAATAAAGGGAGTCAGTAATGAGTCTTAGGGCCTTCCTTATTTTGCTATAATTAGCATATTTGACATCATCTGACTGTTTTGCTTTCCTTTTCATGATTCTTGTCTTCTCTTAGAGATTACACATACAGGTACAGGCATGCATGCAAGTACACATTTGTACATGGGAACATACACACACACATGCTCTGTGAATGCTGGATCTATCACAAAGGAACTTGATTAAAAGATTAAGTGATGTAATTCCCTACTACCCCATCCCAACTTGACCAATTCCTTCTACTTACTCCTCTGCTAAGTGAGCTCCTTTTGGGCCATGAGCTCCCCCAGTAAAGACTGTCTGATTCATCTCTGTACTTCCAGTATCCAGCACAGGGCTTGCCACAGAGCCTGCCCTGTGTCAGTTTGGTTGCACAACAGAGAGAAACAGATTTTTGGTAGTGTTGAATTCCACGGCCGTGTGGAACTAGGTGTAATTAAGCCAGAGATGTGAACTTTTAAGCTCCTTCTCCACTCTTCTGTTTTTCCCAATTTTCTTGTGCTTGCTAACTGATGGCTGAAGTCCCTTGAATGGGTGCATAGCTACCTTTTTAAAATAGACTTCCAAGTGAGAAAGAAGAGAACCTAGGGGCACCTGGGTGGCTCAGTGGGTTAAAGCCTCTGCCTTCAGGTCAGGTCATGATCTCAGGGTCCTGGGATCAAGCCCCACATCAGGCTCTCTGCTCAGCGGGGAGCCTACTTCCCCTTCTCTCTCTGCCTGCCTCTCTGCCTACTTGTGATCTCTCTCTCTCTGTCAAATAAATAAATAAAATCTTAAAAAAAGAAAAGAAGAGAACCTAGACGAGAAGGTGTCAGTGATACAGATTTATGTCACTTTTATAATATTTTCTGAATGTAAATTATGTACGAACATATTTGATCCTCACAATTTGCCTTAGGTAGTATAGCAAATAATATTTCTGTTTTATAGATATGAAAATTGAGATTCATAAAAATAAAATGAAATGTAGGGCTAAACAATGATTTAATGGCAGAGCCTGTATTAGGGGTAGAGAAAATCAAAAAGTAACCAGACTAGTGGAATGACAGAGAGTTGAGTATTTAATAAAACTCAAAATAGAATTTTTTGATTTGTCAAGTTTTTTATGGGTTACTCTGAAATGGTTCCTGCTTAGCTTTTCAGTTACTTTTAAGAAACACTAATTCTCATTTTTAAGCATAAAATTCTAGAATATCAACAAGTTCTGGGCAAAATCATGAAAACAATGTAAATTTTTGTGGCATCCTTACTGTCCCAGACCACAGTGGTCTTCTTTGGGCCTATGTCCCTTGAACTCATCTCCTTCAAATCTGGCACTCTGGCTCTGACCAGAGCTTTTAAAATATCATCATTCTCATCCTCATTGCCATGCTTACTCTCTACAATTATCACTAGCACACATTGCTATCAGAATCAATGGGCAGATATCAAAGGGAAAGAGGAAGAATGGGAAGGCCTGATCAATAACTGACATAAAATTGCCTAAAAATATTTCCCCTAAAAGTTAAGGAGTGCTAATGGCCTAATTCAAGAGTATTCAATGAATAGCTGCTTAGATCCAGGTGATAGCAAGAATTCAGGGATAGCTTCATGGGTGTGCAACCCATGCAATCACACAGGACCCTGCACTGTTTTGTCTCCTGCTCCGATTTCCCCCAATTCACCCTTCCTTTCCTTCTCCCAATGTCCCCATGTTTTTCCTTATGCTCCACACGTAAGTGAAACCATACGATAATTGACTCTCTCTGTTTGACTTATTTCACTCAGCATAATCTCTTCCAATTCCAAACATGTCTTTTGTAGCCTCTTGAAATTCTTAATAAATTTTGAACAAGGGGCCTACATTTTCATTTTGCACTAGTACTCAAAAACTATCAGTCCTCTAAGAAGTCATTTCAAATTGCAGTTTGTGGTAGTAAAAAAGTTCTTGAGATTAAAAAAAAAAAGATCCAGAGAGAAACAAAACAAAACAGCTGAGAAGGAACTAAAATTAAAGAATGGCTGCCCTATATAAACTTTTATACTTGACGAGAGGTTTTCACATGCATATACCTGTATGGGAAGCCTTAGGACATCCAGTCAAGCAACAAGGAGAGATGATTACAGTTATTTGCACCCATAGAACATCTTAAGATTTCCATTATACCATTGAATATACTTTAAGATATACTCTCCTCTTCTTCTGTGTTTTCCTTTATCTCACTATCTTAATATTTCCAGGTATCTAATAACTCTCCCACCCTCAAACTTTAAGACTATAATAGTAAGACCTTTTTAGATGGTTCTCACTATTTTATCAAAATTTATTTTTCTGTGTCCTAGGTTCTCAGGGCCCAAATCTGAACTGGCTAAGCTCAAAAACATATATCTAATATATTAAAGATCATTGGCGGCCAGATGGAACTTCTAGATCCTGCCATTTGCCCTCACTTTTGAAAGGCTATATACATAGATATGGAAGGTCCACTAATAGGTGAGACTTTTTAGACATCTCAGTGACTATAGACCTTAGCTACAGTTGTTTAGAGAATATGGATCTTTTCTTAAACAAGAACATACAGTGTCTATACTCTAGATCCTTGCCAGAAACTGTATCGTGGACTCTTTGTTACTAACAAAATGAGTATTTTGTTAAGTCATACTTTGAAATGGTTATTTGGAAAATGTGTAGTCCATCCATCTCTATGGAAATTATGAGAACTATTACTGAATCAAGATTTACCTTCAGGAAATCATGTACTTAGACCAGATTGTTTTGAACTATTTTGCTATACAGTTAGCTTTCACTGTTTTAATGTTTTATCTGAGGACACCACAAAGAAACAACCTTACAAAAAATGTTAGTGTGTTTGCTTGAAAAACTTTACCAAGATCACTGGCCATGTATGTCATCTATTTCCTTTTATAAAGCCCCGCATGAGCTCTTTTGGGGGAACATATTTTGCTTCCTTGGATGAGGTAAGGTGAGTTTTATACACAGAATATGTGGGTCTTTTTTTTTTTTGCTATGGCTGCCAAAAGATGCAAACCCAAGTTCATGACTTAACAGTATCTTCTTTTGTATGGACACTTATGGTTTATCAAATTGTGCTTCATTTCCCCCTGCCTCTAGCTTTGACCTTTTTTCCTAATCTTGATTTTTATATTGTGTTATTTTATTTTATAATTCTATGGTCTATATTTCCTTAGGTCACCTCAAATCCTTTATGAAATGAGGCAGTAGAACGTAAGATTATAGAATACACATATAGACATATAATGTGGGTGTTGTAGCAAGGATTGCTTATATAACTCAAAGGCAAAGCCAAATCTTGAAAATTTTAGGCACTATAACTGGCTAATAGGTCAAACAATATTTGCAGTTGACAGAGTGCTTCTTTCAATTACATGACTTGGTGAGTGGAGATTGATCTCTGATATTCCGTTAGGAAGAGCAATCCTGGATCAGAGCTGGATGGTAAAAAAGCAAGTTACCCAGAACTCAAGATTAAGGAATTCTAGTTCTGGTCCTTTCACTCACTTACTCTGGATCATTGGGTTAAATAACTTATCTGGGTCTAAGCTTCCAATATCTGTAAAAAAATGTATTTTTCATATTAAGATGTGTATATTGTACAACAGTTTAATAAGAATTGTATTGATTTGTGAACTTTTCAGGAAAGAAAGGAAACAAACAGTATGCTGATTTTAAGACATATTTCCATTTCAAAAATATAAAATGTGAGAAAATAGATTTTTAAATGATGAAGGTACTTTTTTCATAGGGTTTCTTAGAGGATTATAAAGAAGATATTAAATAAAAATGTATATTGCAAATGATAAAATATAGGAAATGTTATGCAAGAAAAGGAATTCATGGTGTTGATAATGCATCATTCTCTTTTTCCAAGTTCTGCATTTTATTTTTTTATTTTTTATTTTTTTCCCAAATACTTTTATTTTATTTTTTCAGTGTTCCAAGATTCATTGTTTATGTACCACACCCAGTGCTCCAAGTAATACATGCCCTCCTTTTAATTTTACCTTTTGAAGAAATTTAATCTTCCCTTTTAAAGATCTATCTTGCAGATGACGAAGCCACTTAAAATGAATGAAATATTGAGTGCTACCTCGTAATTCCCTGTGAGCTTGTACTTTCCAGCAATCAGAAGTGTTCAGTGAGGATTTGGGTGCTTCTGAAGGCTTGAAACACTCTGTCATCTGACCTGAGTGCTCCTGTGGTATGAACCTGTTTTAGGAGCCAGCCAGGGGGCTAATGGAGGGAGCCACTGTAATGTGAAGGTTCCAGTGAAGAAACTAAACTCATCTAATAAGTCATTTTGAATCATCACTTTGTGGCTGGTACTAAGGAGTGAGCTGACAGGGAGATGTTGTGAGACAGTATAAAGACTATTTGACTAGAAAATATGACTTTAAACCAGAAGATCCTGGCTATGAGCCAGCCCACTCCCCTATCTAGCTATATAACTTTGTGCAAGTCACTTCACTTCTCTGATACTCCATTTTCTGATGACTTGCCAGTCTCACATTTACCACTCCATGTCACATTTTGCACTTTATCTTACTAGATTGCCAGACTGCTTTTGTGAACACCATGTGTTTTCCTGTGCTGCCTCCCCTGCCCTCAGCTTGTGTTACCACCTAGGTTCCCT
Organism: Potos flavus; assembly: GCA_028534135.1. Lineage (NCBI taxonomy): Eukaryota > Metazoa > Chordata > Mammalia > Carnivora > Procyonidae > Potos > Potos flavus. The sequence continues at coordinate 132,060,892 of CM052900.1, forward strand.
CAGTTGCTCTCTACCACCTGGATTCTTGGTGCCTTCCAGGGTTAAGTGTGCATTTGCCAATCTCTTGGTCAATGAACCTGTCTGCCCCTGCCAGCTACCTCTACAGCTATCAGCTTTGATCTCAGAAACCTGTGTTTCTGAGGTCCCCCAAATGGCTTGCACAAGTGACTGCTTAATTTCTCAGTCTTTCATTAGATAGCTGAAAGGATGTCATTTGAAGGAGAAAATACATGTAAATAGTGTAGTTTCAGAGTCAGGAACAGTCTCAGTAGAGAGAAATGATAGAAAGATATAGTTTGACATTCTTAATAATTACCATCATTAAGGAATGATTGAATTCCTTTATAAGACAGTGAACTCCCTGTCACTAAAAGTATTCAGTCAGAGAATGAGTGACTCCTGACCACAAAAAGGGGATTTTTGCCTTACCGGGAAGATCAGATTAGATGGTCTTTAAGGTCTACTCAACAGATGAGTAGGTTAGAAAGTGACAAATGACAGGACAAACAGAAGCAGACAGCTTCAGAAAAAAGCATCAATGTTGACACATGCAACTAAGCTTACATTTGCTTTTTCATTCATTCATTAATTCATTCACCTTTTATTAGATGCATATTATGCTCCAGGCACAATGCTATATACTAGGGATTCAAGAGAAATGAGATGTAGTCCCAGCCCCCCAAAAGGGCATAAGCCGGGGATAAAAGACACATACATAGACAAATGAATAGATATAATGTGCTCAATGATATAAAGGAAGGGCAAATTAAGTGTGGCATAGAGGAGAACATAAAGGAAAGAGAGAACAACTTCAATGCACTCACTGTATGTACATTGACCAATAGTATCTCTCACAAAGATGTGGATTCAAATGAACATTTTTGCTTTTGTGATTAATAATATACAAATTCATTTGAAAACTTCATTGAATTAATTGTAACTTTTTGTTATTATATAGTTATTTTTTTTAAGATTTTATTTATTTGAGAGAGAGAGAGAGAGAATGAGAGCGAGTGAGCATGAGAGAGGGAAGCTCAGAGGGAGAAGCAAACCCCTGCTGAGCAGGAAGCCTGATGCAGGACTCCATCCTGGGACTCCAGGATCCTGACCTGAGCTGAACGCAGTTGCTCAACCAACTGAGCCACCCAGGGGCCCTGTTATATAGTTCTTGAGTAAAAATACAAATACTATCACGTGAGAATTCGAGGAAAGTTGGTTTTTTTTTTTTATTTTTTCAGTGTTCCAAGATTCACTGTTTATGTACCACACCCAGTGCTCCATACAATACGAGGAAAGTTTTTAAACATTTGAAAATTTCTCACCTTTGCGAAAATCAGTAATGGCGGTTAACTGGGAGAGACATGTTCGAACCCTGATTTTGCCACTTAGCATTGCGCTTTCCATATTGTACTGTAATTTACTATTAGTGTGAGTTTATCCTCCACTCTGGGCTTCTCAGAGTCTGAGATGGTCAAACATCTTATTTCATCTTTATATCTCTAGAATCTAGAACTGATGCTGGGAAAGTGAAGTCAATACATGCCTGCAGACCTCACATGCTGTGTACTGAATCTACCAGTCATATGGCCTTGGATACATTATGTAAGCTCCCTGAACCTTAGTTTCCTCAGAATAAATGAGAGCGAACACTACATTATGTTGAAGTGTTGTGAGAATAAGGAAGAGTAATGTATGTAACAGAATCCAGTACAGAGTCTGACAAGTTGCAGATGCTCAAAATGTTCTTATTTTTCCTTTCTCGTCTCCTTAGCATTTGATTAAGGGTGCTCATAATTTTTTAATCAAGCAAGTTACATTTTCATATTTGTACTTTGAAATCACTATCAGTAGAGTGAGGAATAAGAAGCTTGGGGTTGGGGGAGGGAGAGATTAGGGAACTAGTGAAAGGAGGAGATAATGGCCACAGGAAGGCAAGTTACAGAACTGCTTCAGTAATATAGGTAAGAGGTTGTGAAGCTTGGACCAAGGCAGTGGAGATGAAGATGAAGAAGAGGACATAAAACCTGAAAAAATAATATTTGAGGGCAAGTGTTTCTGAGAACAGTGCTTCATGGCAGTGGATTATTTTTCCTATGGTTTGCATATAAGGAACACATTTTGTCTGGAGCTGGCCAAAGAAGGGGACCTCTCTGAAGAATTATGGAAGTTCTTTCTTAAGTTAGATATGGAGAGAGCTCCTGGAAACGGGTGTAGAAACTGCGTAGTAGGAAGGGTTGGAAACACAATGAAGTCTTGGGAACACAGGGAAATGAGTTCTGAGAAAGTTTAAGGATACTGGCGTGGCCTTTATATACATCTGATATCTTTAGACATAGAAGTATTGTCAACCAGAAAAAGCAGAGATCCTGTCCACTTTACGGTTCTTCTTTGGAGAATTAGTTCTCCAACTGCCCATGTAATAGAAGCTGCAGGAACTGCCCCTAATAGTGAGCATCCGATACGTGAAGGAGGAATATTAATAAGCAGTTAGAAAGGCTTATCCTGGTGGTGGGTATTGAGGAGGGCAGGTATTGCATGGAGCACTGGGTGTGATGCATGAACAATGAATCTTGGAACACTGAAAAAATAAAATTAAATTTAAAAAAAAAAAAAAAAGGCTTATCCTGAATTGGGTACCCTTTCACTCAGCCCAGGCCTTGATAGTCCTCCTCTTGTTTTCTACTTCATGTCTCCATTTGAAAAGTGATTTTGAAATGTAACACGCAAACTGATCAATCATGCAAACAAGGTAAAACTCCCACAGACTACATGAGGAACAGAACAGAGATTATTTTTGTCTGTCTAGTTAGAATTTGCACATGCTGGAATATTTCTGACAGGTTCCATGTGGCTCTCCTAAGAGAAAAAAAAATCATGAATCTACATCTAAGGAGAAAATAAAGGAAGTTCAGGTAGAAAAAAAATGGAGCAAGGTTCTTTACTTTCTTAAATTTCTATTAAAACAGTTATGTGACACAAAATGGCAGTGAATGATGGTGCTTCTTGCTGATATCTTCAGATAAATGAGAAAAAATTACTCCTCTTTGTCTTGATAGGAAAGAGGCTATGAATTGCTTTTACCTAACCTTCAGAAATGTTACAACAACAAATATATTTGATATTGTCTTTATCCCTTCTCTACTCCTTCAGTATCAAGGCTTTCATATCAAGATCCTATTCCATTTTTTTCCAAACAGGAAAAAGTGGTGTCTGAAATTAATCTTGCTGCCATAAACACAGTCCTTAATGTGTCTGAGCATGAGAATATGTGGGGAACCTCAGCAATTTGCCTTGTCATGGAAAATTTTCTCTACCACAAACAAGTGGACTTCTGCCTGTTTCATTGTCCAGCATTCTAATTTCCCATTAGGACTGGATAGGACTAGCACTTAAGTCTGAATCCCAACTTGCTTTACTGGAGTTTTTTTTTTTTCCCCCAAATATTTTATTTTATTTTTTCAGTGTTACAAGATTCATTGTTCATGTACCACAACCCGTGTTCCATGTAATACGTGCCCTCCTCAATACCCACCACCAGGCTCGCCCAACCCCCCACCCCCACCCCTCCAAAACTTTCAGTTTGTTGCTTTACTGGAATTTTGACACCAATCTCAAGATAGTCCCATCCTCTAGAGAGGCAAAATCTTCTCTTTGCACTTCCTTCAATGAACTGGTCTCCCGGAATCTTTACTGACCTGCCTGATTTTAGTTTTACCTGCTACTGGGATCCCATATCCATGCCACTTGCTTGTCACATTGAGTCCCTGGGGAAAAAGTCTGCCTCAGTCACGCTGATCCCATCTTGGCATTGTGCACTGGATGATAAGCAGGTAACTGGGTTGTTCCCCGATCTCTTTTCCTCCTATTCTTTGTCCCCTCTTACTCTCCACTGCCCAGCATCACCCAAGTTCTTTGCCAAACATATTATGAGTCTTACCATAGGCCAGTCACCTTGGACATACCCCTATCTCCATAATTTCATACATTATATTATCTGTTTACGTGTCTATCTCCCCAACTAGTCTTGAACTCTGAATACAGAGTCTTATTTATTTCTGTGCTTTCATGAAAAAATAGGACTTTAATACATGATTGTTAAGCTGAGTTGAATTTAGAAGCTTTATTAAAAATACTTGGTGTACAAAATAAATGAAAACTAAGCTCTTGAGGGCTCATACTTAGGTTGGGGACATAGGACCTATGTCCTGTGGTTGGCTGTATCAGATAATCAGAGCCTTTTGTGTCTGATCTGGAGAGAACACCTTAGGACGCAGATCTAGAGAGAACTCTGGATTACAGAAGACAGGAGACTTTCTAAGGAGGTGTAGACGCTCATCCTTCTAGATCTAAAACTTCTTAATTCACTCAAAGTTTCAGGATGCTTGAGTTTCCAAAATACATTTTAGAAAGACATCTACTGGGGATTTTGGAAAGTATCTCCCACCCACTCCCCACCTTTGATAAGGGAGGACTACTATATAATTCAGAGTTTTCTTAACACTTTTAGCTTTCCTGTCTAGGGGCTAGTGGCTTGTTCAAACATTTGGTTTTAGTTGGCAGCCATCAAGTTATCTATTCTCTATTCTAGTTGGCCAGTATAGTTTCTGAAAGATTGAATGCCAGAATTGGCAATACCAATGTTAAAATTTAACCACAGGTCATCTGATATGATGTAATAATACCCTCTCCAAAGGCCACTTGTTTGTGAAACTCTTGATATGGCCCCGTGTTGTTGAATGGCCTCTATTGGGACAAATCTAGAACGATGACTTCCATATTTAGTGTAGAGCTCAGAGTGTTGTCCCCCTCTCTTTTGTACATTGAGGGAAAAATTTCCTCTTCTTTGTGATCCCCAATGTAATTTTCTTTGAGCTGCTTTGTATCTATAATTCAATTATGAATAGAGAAAAGACCATGTCTTGGAAACAGATTTGTGTCCATGTTCATGTTTGGACTACATCACTTACAGGTTGCGTGAATAGGGGAAGCCAATAAAACTTACTGAATTTTAGTTTTGTTGTCTGTAAAATGAGGATCAAAGTAGTTACTTTGCAGGTTTCTGGTGATGATTGAGTGACATAATACACATAAAGTGCCTAGCCCAGGGCCAGGCACACTAGTCATGTAGCAAACAGTAGCTGCCAGGGTGAAGATGATGATGATTATCTGTAAAACTGGATAGTTCAAATCTACTTTAAATGGTTGTTGTGAGATAATAGCTTTGAAAATTGTAAAATGCTATGTAAACATAAGATATTATTTAAATTGCTACATCTATATTCATAAAGCAGTCCCTACATAATTCTGTTATAAGAGTTAATACATTACACAGTAGTTCAGTTTTGACTTGTCTGATTCCCCCACTACACTGACAGCTTCTTTCATGGGGTAGGGGGCTGTGTCACAGATGATCAGTAAATGTTTGGTAAGTAAAGAAGAAAGTTTTAGTATTTACCTTGAAACAGCAAAAGCAATAACAGCAACTACTACTAATATTACTATTTGTTGAATTTCTCTAGTGACCCAAGACAATGCTAGGCATTTTCACATATATTTAATTTTCATAAAAACCTTGTGATATGAGCATTACTATCCCTATTTTACAGATAAAATAAGTACAGAGTAGTGATCTAGTAGGCACAACTAGTTAATTTCCCTCATACCTTTGTGCTTTTTTTGGCTTTTGTCAAAAGTAAATTTCAGTCTATTCATTCTGTCAGTTCCCCAAAATTTGGAAATTGTGTGTTGGTTGTGAATGAATAAGAACTGTCTTTCTAACTCAACTGCATATTTCTATAATAGAAATATTTTCCCAAGACGTAAATGGAAAATAAGAGAGATATTTCAAAAAGAGTATGATCATCCTATGACAGCAATAGAAGGGCTACTAATAAAAACGGTGGACATTTTAAAAGCATTTACATGGATTAAATAGAATATTGTTGTTTTTGTCCCTGAGAGACATCTTGGCTTTGTGCTGGGGATGCACTTGGGCCAAAAGCAGGATACTGTTTGACAGGGTACTTTGAAATGATAGGTTGAAAATTCATTTTCTAAAGAGGAAAGGGCAACATCTGGAAGGAAAAAAAATATTAAGTTGCTACTTCCAGGACCCTTGTAGAAACAAAGGAGTGTAAAATAGCATTTTCAGGGTGAAAAAGCAATACACTTTCAAATGATTTTAGCAAGAGAAAGCTGGAGCAAAGGAAAGGGTAGAATTATAACCAGATAGGACTTGCAGCAGGGCTAGGTAGAGTCTATTATTTGTTTAGAGGACTTTCTGGGTCTACTTCATGTTCAATATTTGTGGAAGTTCATCCAAAGATATTTCATAAGGGAACGGGTAGCATTTATATTCATTAAGCCAGCATCAACAATATGACTTTTAGCCCATGATTTTGGAGGAGATTTAAAATGATTAATGTATCTTTAAGTAGTTAGGGATGGGGGACTTTCTAAAACATCTTATCTTTATCTAATAAGGCCTCCTGAGGATACAAAAGCTTATTAAGGCATACAGAAAATTTTGAGGCGGTTTATTAAAAACAAATTTATACCAATTTTCAAAATGTGCTGCTATTGTTTGTGGAAGCTATGAGATCGAGGCCTCTTTTGGAGTGTGTGTGGAAATGGGATACATAAAATCCCCTTTTAAAAAGGCAAGTGACACATGCTCCTCTGAGTATAGCAAAATAGTCATAGGCTTTAGAATCAGTCTTGCGATCAAATCTTGGTGCAACTTAGTAGATGTAAGACCTGAGGCAGATACTTCACTTTGTCCACACATAAATTAGAATAACAATACCTAATTCCTGCTTTTTTTCAAAGAGATTAAATGAGGTCATGTATACACAATGATGCTAAGCCTGGGGGTCTGGTCATGATAAATGCTTAATAAAAAGTAGTTTAATCTAGCAGCTAGCCAGCACAGTCTGGATAATGATCTGGAAAAAAAAAAAAAAAGTTGTCTGGAAACCTATGGATGAGTATGATCTCTCTGCCACAGATCTGGCCGCCTGACCTATTTCTTTCATTTCCTTCTTGGACATAAGTGTAAGTCACTCTTTGCTTAATAACTATTTATTGAGCACATCCTTTGCTTTAGGTTCTGAGGTACATTGGGAATGCCAAGTATTCTCATGAAGTTTATCTTCTTACATGGATTATTGCACCAGCCTTCTGATTGATTTCCTTGCCTTCAATTTCCCCCCTTCAAATCTATTCTCCATTTACTGTTAGTGTGAGTTACCCCAAACACAAATCATTATCATGTTGATCCCTTTCCAAAAACATGCCAGGGTTTTTCTTCACCTGCAGAATTAAATTTCCTATTTGTATACATGACAGTCAAGGTCTTCATTAACTGTTCCCAGCTGACCCCTTCCTCTTCCTCTCTAACCAGTTTTCGTCTCACAATCCTCACTGGGGAACCAGCCCTTCCCTGGTCATGCCCTGCATTGTCAGTAATCTTACCTCTCAAATTACTCATTACAAGACTAGGCTAGGCTTTGCTGATCCCTTAATATAAAATCCTTTATTAGTACTTCCATTATTAAATATATTTTTCTGTATCAATAGAAATAGTGCTGAGGGACTATAGAATGAGTGAGAAGAAGATCCTGCTCCACAATTCCCACACTGGACTGTGGTATCCACATCCTGGCTTTTTATTGTAAACCTGATGTTGACAGATGTCCTGTGGAGAATGACTAGAATTGAGAGTAGAAATATTTTCTTTAACCAAAATATGGTTCAAGAAAAAAATTAAATATGCACAGATCAAAAGTTACTATTTCATCCATATACTTCCTTTGCTCCTTTACTTGAAAATATGATCTAAGTTTCATTTTAAACTCATTTACCTGATATGATCTACAATTGAAATGATATATGTTTCATTTCTTAAAACCAAGTCAGAAATATCTAAAGTTAATTTTATAATTATTTGAGTTGTTTCAAATATTAAACTAATGGAACATTTTAACTTACTGGAATATATGTGTTGATAGTGTTGGATTAAATGGTTTCCAAGGTCCCAGGCAACTTTCCAAGGTTCCCATGGTTGAACTCATTGCTTTTATTTCTCATATGTCCTGGCATTCCTCCTACTAGGACTGTCTGCTCAGTTGTTCTACCCAACACTGACTCACTCTTGGCTTCTGGTTATGAAGATTCTCTTCATCTGGTTTTCTTGGAAAATAGCTTCAGGCTTGGGAGGTTGTATTTGTGAATGTGCGTGCCTGCACACATGTGTGGGTCCAACAAGAGCTGAGTTCTGACATATCACGAGTAAGTTTCTCTCCTTAGAAGCCAAATCAGATATGACCCTGTGCTGGATTTCTTTGAAAACAATGATTTGAATTAATTTTATTTTTATAACTAAAGTAAGTCTGCTCATTACTCATAAAACAACCAGCCCTGTGGGACAAATGCACTGTGGTAAGATAAGAGAAAGGTCTCCAGCAATGATGCCAAGTTCTTAGAACACCACCCACCCCAAACATTTTAGGCAGCAACCAAGCATGCATCTTCTGAGACAGGCATTATGTGTCCACAAAAGGAGCAAATTGTCTTATAAATCCTGTCTTGAATTCCTTGACTATTCGGCTCTTCAGTTCCTGTTAACTGCCTGCAAGGCTAGAGAAGATGGTGTGCATTTGTGTGTGTCGGGGCGGTGGGGGAGTGATAGTGGAGTAAGCCTGATGGGATAGGAGGTGTCAGCCAAGGCTGACTGAAGAGGTGATATCACCTACAAGCGGAATCAAAATCATCAGAATTATTATTGAAAATAAATTATTAGTGAGACATTATAGCTTAAGGGGAAAAGCATGGGCTTTCAAGTCAGAGAGATGATCTCTTTTGAAACCTGGCTCCACCACTCTCTACTTGTACGATTTTGTGCAGATTACAGAATTTCTTCTAGCCAGCGTCATCTACAGAAGAGATTTAACACCAAAATTAACTCATGTGTATAGGATAATCTAAAAATTAAACTGAGAGTTTGGAACTCTCAGAGAGCAAGAATAAGCTTCATGAACACTGAGTATATGTGTAAAGAGGCTTATTTTGTGTTTTCTGGCTCTTGTTTGGCATAGGAGCATGAACTTATTAGAGAACCATCCTGGATTTTGATCTCTCTCAAAGGAGCATCATTCTGCCTTTTGTGTGTGTGTGTTATGTTAGTCACCATAAAATACACCATTAGTTTCTGGTGCAGTGTTCCAAGATTCATTGTCTATGTACAACACCCAGTGCTCCATGCAATACATGCCCTCCTTAATACCCACCACCAGGCTTACCCATCCCCCCTCCCCCCTCCCCTCTAAAACCCTTAGTTTGTTTCTTGGAGTCCACAGTCTTTCATGGTTCGTCTCCCTCCTCTGATTTTCCCCCCTTCAGTTTTGCTTTCCTTCCCTGAATGTCCTCCATGTTATTCCTTATGCTCCACAAGTAAGTGAAACCATATAATTGACTTTCTCTGCTTGACTTATTTCACTCAGCATAGACTGGAGATCATTCTGCCTTTTGAGCTACCTGTACAGTTCTGTCTTTTTAGTCAGTTTTGTTAAATCATTGGTTATATAGCATACAGTAAGAGAATTTGGATACCACACTCATAGACCACACACTCTAACTGGGTCCAGCTAGAATGTTCTAACAACAAGGTCATCGGCCACACCTGTATTATAGCTCACCCCTCCCCAGAGCTTCCTGAGATATATCCTAGTCTTTTTTTGTTGGATTGGGCCTCCTTGGATAATAATACCTGTAGGATCCAGGCTAGAATTTTTTTTTCCTCTATGGAATAGTGCATTAATCTTCAGGTCATCAGTTCTCCATGTACTGGGGAAAAAGAGGGAGGGAACAGTCCTTTAAATAAGTTTGTTCCCTCACTTCCTATTCCACCAGCCTGGTTCCTGCTACTTCCCTTTCCTTTCCAACCAAAGTCTGGTACTCCGATTGTTCTCTGTAAAAATTTCACCCGTTGATCCTAGTTCTCCTTGGGGGTTATTATTTTTCTAATTCTTTCTACTCTTTGCAGAATATACTGGGAATGTACCCATCACCAACCTCATCATCTCCTCTGCTGGACATTTTGTCACTGACATGCTTGTGGTGTGGGACCCAGATATGGATGCCAGAGTCCTAAAGCCTACTGACTAGGGGAAGAGTGGAGGAGAACCTTCATTTTCTTCATTCTAGACACTCTATTTATATTAATTCAGCAAAAGAATATGTATAAGGGAAGTGTCAGGGAAGGGAGAGGGTTGTGTTTCGGAACGGTCAAAGCCTTAACTGCAGAAATAAAATAGACGTGAAGAAAAGAACAGTTAAGAAAATTAAGCAGTAGAAGAAGTAATAATAATTATGATAATAATTGTAATAGACTTTTTGTTCCTAAGGCTCTTCCCTCTCACAGGGCCATCCCAGTGGTCAGAAGTTTCCCAAATCTCAGAACCAGTTGCTAGATTCAATCAAATTCAATCAAATTCAATGCATTTACTCTGGTCTCCCTTAAGAGAGCAAGACCTAAGATACAGGAACAGAAAAGCTGATTATGAACTCCAGAACTTTCTCCTTCCCCCCCAAAACATGTAGGTACCCCTCTGTCCAATGGTTCTCAACTATTCTATGACTATTTCTCTCAACCCATGTACTGAAGTAATTTGAACACTTCTCTGAACTGGACCTATTTTCTCCTTCCTTTGACTAATGCTAAAACTTTCTTCCTAAATCTTCCTTCTCATTCCCCTTGTCTAAGGCTGAAATGGCCTCTCCATTCTGCCAAATTAACTATTTTCCTAGTAGCTTTGCTTAATAGCTAAATCAGAGCAAAGATTGGGAGAAAACTGGGATTCTTAAGTGATGTTAAAGTATAAGGGCTTGGAGGTTTGTGAAGACCCAGGTAGTCAGTCATAACATCATCAGGCCAATGAGTACATCTGTGAAGGGATTTTCTATTTATGAGGTATTTTCCAAAATTTTGCTTATTTATAATTTTATATTGTGTTAATATTATGCAGTAGATATATATGTAACATAAAATGTAATTTGTGAAAGGAAGCATTAAAGGGCTTTTAGGGTTACCTAGTACAAACCCCTTTGTTTTTCAAACAAGGAATCTAAGCCCACAGAGGAACTGTGACTCATCTAAGATAATACCACTAGGATAAGCTGGAATTGGGCTTTTGCCTGGGTCTCTTGACTCCCAGTCCAATAACCTTATATACAGGAATCCTACCTCAACTCCTACCCCACTTTTCTATTGAAATTGTTCCTGGGGGCAGAAGCAAGATAGAATATTTACACTGTACATGCCTATGGTTTGTTTACCCATGCAATCAGAGGAAGTAGTACACTCAGTTTCTACAGAGTTGAAGTGTTTTCCAGAGTCTAGGAGGAACAAGACACTTCAGTGAGAATCAATAACAACTAAATATAGATGGATAGAGGTTATTTAAGGGACACAGAGAACAATGAAGAAGAGAGCAGCCTTATTTACAAAGGAAAAATTCTATGATGCCTTCTTCTATGTCCTTGAAAGAGGAATTAGGGAACTTCTAAGGAGTCACTGTGGCAATAAAGTAAAGCCTTGTAGGGAAGCAAGAAGAAACGAATTTTCAGGAGGCTATTCAATCAAAGCCCTAGCTCTAACAGGAGATACGAGGCAAAGTAAAGATAGAGTTGATCTGTCCCATGATTTATATCCCAAAAGCATGATGCTCAGAGCACAGAAGTACCAGTCCAGACATGGGCAGTAGTCCAATACTTCTCTCTGAATAGTTGTGTCCAGAAAGAAAAAAAGTCATGTGATGAAGCATCAGGAGACAAATGCTCTGCCACTCATTAGCTGTGTGAAGCAATCATTTTGCTTCTCTAAGTCTATGGTACCATTAGAAAAGCTGTACAGATGGGAGTTCCAGTGGTGATGAGTGCCTATATCTGAATAGCACTCACAGCTCACCAAACACTGTGATATGTTTCCAGGTATCTGTGTAGCACATTCTGTGTCTGTCACTGGATGTAAGTAAGTAATGTAATTGCCCTTATCTATAAAACATGGAGTTTAGGGAGGATCAAATAAGAGAAAAATGTGAAGGTCTGACATATATTATGAAGTACAAAATATAAGTACTTATTGTTAGTTTACTCTCATAATACCTTTTATTGTCATCTACGTTATCTTGAGACAACATTATCCAGAAAAGAGGGTCTTGACAGTATATGAGAGCAGATTCTGTTTCACAAAGTTCTTGAATTTCCTGAAATTTAATCTGCAGCATTGAGTGTAAATATCAGCATTTCAGAGGAGTCTGTGATCAAAAAAAAAAAGTTGAGTATTTGATTTAACAGAGTTTTGCAGCCCTTTTTTTCTGACCCAAACACCTAAAGGATGTGATAACATTATAGAGATTCACTATAGCCTTGGAATTGGGGCAAATCAGCTTGGGAAAGGCAATAAGATCATAATCACTAGTGAAAAAGGGTCATGTGATAGTTGAAAAAGTCACCCCAAATCTTCAAATATGCCCCTTCCTTAGTGCCATATTTCTCCAGGCTCTCATCCCTTGAAAGTCACTGAAAAAGTATATGGATCTTGGTTCATCTTTTTAAAAAAATTTTTTTCTTTAAATTCAATTTAATTAACATATACTATATTATTAGTTTCAGAGGTACAGTTCAGTAAATTCATCAGTTGCATATAACACCCAGTGCTCATTACATCATGTGCCCTCCTTAATGCCCATCACCCAATTACTCCATCCCTCCACCCACTACCCTTTCAGCAACCTTTAATTTGTTTCCTATAGTTAAGAGTCTCTTATGATTTGCCTCCCTCTCTGTTTTCATCTATTGGTTCATCTTTAATTAGTTTCAGTCCACTGAATTCTGGCTGTCATTCACACCTCTATACTGAATCTGCTTTTGCTAGGTTACCAAAGACCTCTTAATTGCCAAGCTACCAACTATAAGGGACATTTTTTTTCAGTTCCTATAAAAACTCTAGAGTTGGACACTTTTTGTCATTTCTCTCTCAACATTTTTTTATTGTTGGATTCCATGACAATACATTCTTATGGCTTTTCTTCTATGTTTCCATCACTTCATTATTGCTCTCTCTTTATAAATCCTTTTCCTCTATCTTCTCCTTAAGTGTGGATGTTCCCTAAATCTTTGTTCTTGACTTACTGTTCTCTTTACTTAACCCTTATCCTCGAATTTTATCATCTTTCATCATTTCAAAGACCATTTATATGTGGTTTATTCTAGAGTCTATTTTCTTCTAACTAGATCTTCTCTTGAGCTCCAAGCCCATGTATCCAAATTTCTGTCAGATGTCAATACTTTTGTATCCATCGCATGTTACCTTCAACATGTCCAAGACACAACTCAATAACTTGTTATGATAAGCACTGGATGTTATATGTAAGTGATGAAATCATTAAATTCTACTTCTGAGACTAATATTGCACTATATATTAACTAACTAGAATTTAAATAAAAATTTGGAAGAAAAAAATAATTAATCTTGACTTTACAAAAAAACCTAATGATTTTATGAAGTTCGAAATATATTTACACTAAAAATACATGCTAATAAGATAAAAAGATAACTTTATATCGAATCTGTTTTTCCTCTTTCAGTGTTCTCTGCCTGATTTTTTCACCACTCTCCACACAAACAAACAAACAAACAAACAAACAAAATGTGCCTTGAATTTCTCTTTTAGATTCACATCTGAATTATCAAGTCTGCCAGATTTGTCTTCTAAGTATTTCTTAATCTATCTCATCCTATTTAATCATACTGCCATTAGACCAGATCATTTATTATCTCTCATTTGGATGTTGACTGTCCACCTTTGCCCTCTGGGGTCAAGTAGTCACACCTGCCCTCATATCGTGGCTATGGGACAGACAGGGATGCAACTCCGAGAAAGGGCAGTGCAGCAGGCAGAGTGATAAATGTTCATAACAAAGAACAGAAATGGGACCAGGACCAAGGCAAAGACTAATTACCTGATAGGAACACTGCATGAGTCAGTGTCTAGTATAGTTTCTGAAGGAAAGAGAACACAGTCATAGTTAAATGTTAACCAAAGAGGACTGGACCAGTCTAGAGATAAGTTTGAGTCTAGAGATAAGTTTGAGGGGAAACTTAAAAATTCTGAAAGTCTGTCAAGGTGCCAGGAGACCAGGTGTGAACAGAACTAGACTAGTGGGTAGAAATATACGAAGTAGATTTTGATCTCTTCTGGGACAAAAATGGGAACTGTGCAGTGATAAAGAAGGCTGTTTCAACAGGTGGTATGATCTTCCTGTCACTAAAAATATAGGCCCAGAATCTATACAGGGGTGTTCTGTATTAAGGAGAAAACCAAATAAAATGCTTTCTGATGCCCCTTTCAGTGCTCCTGAGGCTTTTTAGCAGCTGGAGAGTTGCTTCCCACTCTCTTCCATTTTCATAGGTTCTCCTAGTTTGTGATCTTCAGATACTTTCTATGGAGAAGAAAGGCAGAGAGACAAAAGTAGTCTGATAATATAGTGTTGTGATTAAAAGTCTGAGCTTTGAAGTTAAACAACTATGGTTCATCTTTAGATTCAGTTATTGTTAGCAAGTTGTATAACCTCTCTGTGAATCCATTTCCTCATCTGTAAAATGGGTATAATAATATTACCTTTAGTAGTTGTGAGGATTAAATGAGACAACAGACATTTAACAAAGTTCCTGGCATATATTAAGCACTTAATAAATGTAGTAATGATGACAATGACTGTGCTAAAGTGAAAGAAGAATGTAGAGGTGGAAAACAAATATGATGTTAATGATGTTGAGAGTGACACCCTAGCTTTCATTCATATGCATTTAAGCAAAGTTAATTTTATAAACCTGTAACAAGCACATCTGTGGAAGTTGGAATTCATCTTTTTTTTTTTTTTTTTTTTTTTATCTTTGACTAGTTGTTTGGCTTCCACTTCAGAAACAGGGGGATGAGCCCAATCTCTTACGATGGGAAAAGGCAAGCAGCCAAAGCTAATGGCCTAGAACTAGATTCATCCCGGGGGTTAGGATAGGAAACATAAAAGAAATGGTCAGATAACTAGAAAGAAAACCAGGAGAGACTACTTTTCCAATTGAGTTTTTGAAAAAACAAAAAACAAAAAGCAAAAAGAAAAAAAAAATTAAGACACTTTTATTGAGGTATAATTGATATGTAATAAACTGCACATATTTAAAGTGAGCAGTCGATAAGTTTAGACATAGTGTACACCCATGAAACCATCATCACAACTGAGACAGGGAACTTATCCTTCTCTCCACACCACTCCTCCCCGCCATCCCCAGTTCAGTCCCCAAGCAACCCTTGCCAATTAATTTTTGAAGAGAGTATTTTAAAACAGAGACTGCTCCACCATATGGAATGATGCAGAGAAATAAAATAAAACAAGGACATTGAAGAAGCCTTGAAATAGGCTATCAGGGGAAGTCAATGAGAACAATTTCAGTGTTAGAAGCCTTTATACTGGGGGGTAAAATGCAAATGAAAGGTAAAGAAAGGGAGACTGCAGTGTGGACTCCTGAGAGGTTAGAATTTCTACAAGGAGGGATTGTGCAGGTAGGACATTGCAAATGAAAGGTAATCCATAATTATTGAGTACCTACCCTTTGTTACACCCTGTGGGGGAGACAAGGGAAACTAAGACTTGAAGCCTGGAGGAGTAACTGACTCAGAATGCTCAAGAAACTTTATATTGAGCAATCATGAAGGCTGTTAGGGGTCTAGTCAGAGCAAAAAGATGCTGGGTAGTGCAGGATAGAATAGAAAGCTGTCTTCAAGCAGCAGTGGGAGAGTTTGAGGATTCAAATCCAACAGGGACAAAAAAGAAGCACATATCCACCTGAGAAATACCAACTTTATGAGTGTTGAACTTCATGTAGGAATTCTGAAAAGAAGGATCTTTTGTGGCTGGAGCTCGGATAAACTCTTGAACAGAGGATGAACTTTAGGTAGGGAACAGGACAGAGGCATGTTATAGTGGCAAGAGCAGTAAGTTTAGAGTCTACCACTCTGGATGGTGCCATCACCTCACCAAATTACCACTTTTGCATCTCTCTCTCTCTCTCTCTTTTTAATAACTTAGGACAGGGGCTGTTGTGAATATCAAATAAGAGAATGTTTGTGAAATATTGTGTCCTCTAGAGCTTTATTTCTGTGTATAGTTATATTTATTAAGATGGTTGGCTAATGCTCAATTGCCTTTTCATTCATTCATTCATTCATTCATTCATTCATTCAAAAGATATTTAAGTGCCCATGATATGCTAGCATTGAGAATACTAAACTAAGAAAAACTTAGTTGCTGTAAATGTAGCTTTCCTTCATTATGGATTAAATAAGCATCTTGTGGTAAATGATATGATTGGAGAAGTACAGGGCTATGGTGGGAGTACCTAAAAGACAATGAATCATGGAACACTACATCAAAAACTAATGATGTACTATATGGTGACTAACAACATAATTAAAAAAGAGAGAGAAAAAAAAAAAAGAAAAAGAAAAAGAAAACCCCAGCCTAGTCTATTAGGGAGTGAGACAGTGATTGAGGGAATGTTTTATAAGTAGAAACTTCTTCCTTCTCTTAATTTACATTATCTTCTTTGTATCTCTGTTGTTTAAGGGACTTTCCATTCCATTAGATAGCAAACACTTTGAGGGCAGGCAGTGTTTGTGATCAATCTCTCTTTTTCATTCATTGTGCTCAACACATGGTATATACTTAGCAATATTTGCTACATTGAGTTGAGCCAAAAATGTCAGAGCATCCATTTAAAACTCGGGATGGTTATTTCCAGTCCAATTAAGAATGAAGCTTTCACTTTTACTTGAAATTAAAATCCAAAAGTGTCTGGAGTTCCAGGCTTATAAAGCCCTATCACATTTCTAATTAAGGTGAATCTTTTCCTCTCTTCTCAAGAACTCTTCTTCTGACTTATCCTGTTAATTACATGCCCTAAGTGATCAGATCCAAGGTTATCACTTGCAGCCTTTGCTAGTTTGTCCTTCCCTATACAATTCTAAGGTTGTGGAAATAGACAAGAACAGCGAGGGGAGGCTGGGAGAGGAAAGGTAGCTACCCTATAATCATGTTTATTGTTTCATAATAGGTTTATAGAAATTATGAATGCAGCTATTTTGTTAATGGAACTTTTAATTATCCACTATGGTGAAGAGTGAGGCAAAATATTTCTCAACCCCACTAATTAATATGGGTATCGAATGACTGTTAATTAAGGACAAAGTGGACCAAAGGAAGACAATTCACCCTTGACTCTGATGAATGCAAAGTCAAAGCAATAGCTTAGTTCTAAATTAACATGATTGATAAAAAGTCAAGCTCAGACCCAATACTGGTTCCTCAGGGAACCATAATTTTCCTGTTTAGACAATAGAATAAAGGGCTCATCTGTGGGCCCAGGAACAAAACCCAGACTTGCAGGCCCCAAGGAGACAGGGGAGCTATGGATTATTTTGTGAAACCTGCATTTCAATAGGCGTTGTTTCACAGGCCTCTGGCATCCCCTGCTTGTTTTACAAAGTCTGTGCAGCTTCAGACCCATGGGCAGGCCCAGCCCCAGCCATCATTGGTCCGGGGGAACCTACCTTCCTGATCCCTGATATACATGCCCATTTGCCTCTGGCCACTCCTCCCCTCCAGGTTTGTGTGGTTCTGTGAAGAATACCATGCATGCTAGCAATCTGTCCCTCTTGAAGCAAATTGTGTTTTCACATGTCATATGCCACAGCTAATATCTTTAGTATTTGGAGGAAAATAAAAGCAAAGAATGCATTATTGTAACACAAGCGTCCTGTTGAAGAAAAGGTTATGTTTTAGAGGAAACAGTATGGTTTTTAGAGACACACAGTAGTTTTACCCCTTGATAGTTTAGTGACCTTGGGCTTAAGACTTAGTTTCCTCATCAATAAAATTTGGATATCAAAATCCACCTTTTAAGGCTTTTGTGAGAATGAAATAAGCTAAAAAATACAAAGTTCCTAGCAAGTAAAGTATTATCAAGATCCTGTCTTGTATACAAACAGTGCTCTTTAGTTACAGTGGTTTGAACCTTACTACAAACCAGTAAGGTAAGCAAATCAGATCTATGTTCCCTTTTTCACTTATAAGGAAGCTGATGACCAAATAGGATAAATACAAAAGAGGCCCAATAAAATATAGAATAAAATATAAATTTTAAAAAGCAACAAAGAACGACAAAAGGTAAGTTAATCTTGGAGCCTCAGCTTCCTCATTTTAAAAATAGGCATACAATTGTCCAGCTCTCTGGATTGTGGTAAGGATCAAAGGAGCTAATGGATATGACTGTGCTCTGTAAACTGTTGAATCCAATTATGGCTTGATATGTTATGTTAAGGACCTCTCCAAGATCATATAGAGAAAGCAGAAGAGCTATATATTTATTCACTGTTTCATTTATTCATTCACTTGTTCATCCAATAACCATTATCAATTCTATCCTATGTGCCAGGAACAAGGCGTTCATAGTCTATAAGAAAAAGATGACATGCCTAGACAACTATAAGAGAAGGCAGATTACTTTAAGCAGCTTAAGAGAACTGTGTGAAAAGGTAGATTCTCTCTGATGGCTCATTTAGCCAGTCTGGGGTTCTACCCTGTATTCTGTTCCATTTCATTCCATTCCCTTCCCTTCCATCCCATCCCATACTGTGTCCAGATTTACACCACTCATCTAATTAATCACTTTCTATGGATACCAACTGCCTATGTGTAGTAAGGTATGTATGTAGTCACATACATAGTCGCTCTCCTGTACCCTCATGGCAGACCCATTGCTAAGTGATCACAGTACTTCTTCCTACTGGATCTGGGTTTATTCTTAGAATCCTTCTCAACATAATGCTTCAAAAAGCAACTGCCAATTGATTAGAGTTGGCCCTAAAAGTTATGTATCTGGGAATGGTATTCCCACTGTGTTTTTTGTGATCTTTCCCTTGAGTATGAAGAGTTATAAAAACTTTGAACTTTCTAAAACAACAGGTGTTAGTATTTTTTGAATTAGAGAGTTAAAACTCACAGAGGTTAAGAGGCTTGCTCAAAGTCACACATTTAGTAAGTCCATGGACTGTGACTCAAATATCAATATTTTGGTTCCAAATTCAGTTTTCTTACTGATACATCAGATTTTTTTTAAATTTTATGTTCCTCAGGATTGATGTGCTGCTCTGCTCAAATTCCATATTATGGACATATCCATCCACTTACTCTTTCACTTTTTTTTAATTTGTCCTTTCAAAAACTATTCAGGTGTTAGGAAGTAAAGAGGTGATTACTCAAAGGACCTTTAGTAATTATCTATATAATTAGACTATAACTTGACTGAGGGCTGGATTGTATTTTTGGTCACGATTGAATCCTAGGTCTTAGTATTTGTTTAATCAATCAGTAAATGTACTCTCTAGTGGGTGAATAGCCAAGTAAATAGACTATGACAATAAAATATGCAGTTACCTGGCATGGTCTCTAGCATTTTGTAGGTGCATAGTGTTTCTGTTAACGAGCACTAAATCCAGTGCGAGGGCCTCTTTCTCTAGCAGAGAGAGAAGGAAGTGGTACTGAACTGCCTCTCAAAATGGTCAAAGAATGTTACACACAAAATGAACAGTATGTGTAAGGATGGGGAGATTTGTAAGAACACAACATATTTGAAAGAATATAAATAGATTAAATGAGATGAGGCAGGTGTAAGCCACACAGTGAAGCCGTACTGCAGCCCTGAAGATTTTTACTTTGTTCTGAAGGATGTTTTGGATTTATTAAAGACTTTTAAGCAAAGGAGTATCATGATGAAATTTGTCTTTTCGAAACAGCTTTCTGGAATTATAGTTAATTTTTTTTTAATTTAAAAATTTTTAACACCAACTCAGCAAGCGGTCTTAAACATTTGACTTTCATAAATGTTTTACTTTTATTATTGTTAACACTGGAGCCAATAAATGGTTGTATGTCTGCATATGTATATGTATAAAAAGCAATATTAGCAATAACATTTTCCTTAATTAATTTTCCCATGACTGAATTCCTATTTGAATATTCATTCTTACAACATTGCAGTATGTTGTGATGCACTTTGGTGAAATTAACTCAACGAGCTCCCCTTTCCAATTTTAATATTCCACTGGGTTTTCTATTCCCGAAAACTCATTAGTATCTGAGTGCAGTGCTGACGAGAAACAAGAGAGAGGCATATTGTGTGAATGTGAGTCAGAGAAGAGACAGCTGGCACGAGAATTTTCTAATAAAGCCCAAAAAGGCTGCTGTGTCTTAACAAAAAAAAAAAAGTGCTTTGAGTATTCCCTTTGTACTAAAAGTTCTGAATCTTATTCACACCTTTCATGAATACTGGCAAAAACCAAATTGTTCTCACTGAAACCTTCTCATGGATCCATGCCAGAGAAGTGTTGGTATGTTTTCCAAGTTTTCTGATGGTGTTAGAATTTGTGTAAAGATTTACTTCAGTCGTTTGTCCATGTAGATGACATAGTTTGAATCTCTAGAAAAATTATTCTTGGCAATGTAGCTTGACTGTTCTTCCTCTCCTCCTGCTTCAATCTATGTGATTTGGCCATCTAATTATGCCCCATGTTTTCCTACTTGCATGTTTTTACTTATGCCATTATTTCTTCCTTGAATGCTTTTCTTATTGTCTTTATACGTTGATATTCTAACCATTTTCCAAAGCTGAATTGAAATGCTTTGCTCTACCAGGAGACATCCATAGCCTGACAAGTAGATGCCAATTTTCCTCTTTCTGGAAAATGGAATCACATTCTAAGTTCTTTGACAGTTGTTTGTGTACACATCCTCTTATAATCATTATAGCTATCATTTATTAAGCACCTGCCTTGTGCTGGATTTGGTATTGTTATCTATGTGGGATTGGTGTTATTATGATCATTTTACAGATATAGTAACTGAGGCTTAGAAATGTTCATCGACTTACCCAAAGACCACAAAGCTGGGGATAAGCATGATTATACAACTAAAAGCTTATATTCTTTCAACCACACTGAATAGTTTTCCTGCTTTGTTTGTCCAGTGTCTTTCCCAAGACACAGGGAAAGGCATATTTTTAATTTTTTTAATGATTTTATTTATTCGTTTGACACAGAGAGAGAGAGAGCGAGATCACAAGTAGGCAGAGAGGCAGGCAGAGAGAGAGGCAGAAGCTGGCTCCCCACTGAGCAGAGAGCCAGATGCGGGGCTCTATCCCAGGACCATGAGATCATGACCTGAGCCAAAGGCAGAGGCTTAACCCACTGAGCCACTCAGGCGCCCCAGGAAAGGCATACTTTAGATTAGCCTTGAAAAATAAACAGATTAAGAATTCTGAAGACATAGGTTAGATGCAATTATCCCAAGTGGAGAGAAGTATGAATGAAGACATGAAGAAATATGTATGTGCTGCAGGGGTGCAGGGGCAGAGGGTGTTGACCAACCTTGACTCATCAGGTTGGTGAATGCCAAGGCTTTTATGAAGGAGGAGGAAGGGAATAAGACTAGAACGGCAACTTATGTCCAGATTGTGACAGGCCATGGGTGTGGAGCAGAGGGACACTCTAGTTCCAAGGCCAGGAATGAAGGGAGAACTGAGACCCTAGGTGGAGACAGGAATGCATGTAGAAAGCTTGTGATGTTGCAGGGAAAGTGACAGGGAATAGGGCTATAGAGGCCACAGTTTATTTTTAATTGGCTAATCACTTGTCATTGCCTTGAGTTGAGACATAGAGCCAGATGAGGCTGATTTGATACTGATATTCCTGAACTGCTGTAGGAAGGATCCTTAAATCTTGCAAGAATAAGATTGAGTCAAGGAGCCCAAGTTTTAAGGAGGGAAGAGATGTGAGGGCAGGGAACTAGGCAGGGCATTGCATAAGCCAAGTAAAATCAGTCCCTAAACTGGGTCATGAGGCAGGGAGGTGTGAGGGGGAAGTAGCAAGAACTTCCTTCGTGTTTTTAATGTGTTAAGACTGTTTTAGTTCAATGTGAGGCATGATCAGGAAGAACATATGTCCAAGTTTCTCTTGTTTTGAAGTGTTGATTGGTATAACTAAGAGAATGCTAAAATAGCTCTATAGACACATTGAAACATTTCTAAAGTAACATCATAGCCTATTCCAATGGTGGCAAAGGGGAAAGAGGATTTGTTATATTCTTATGTAATTGGCCCTTTGGCACATCATGAACTTTGGACAAGTGGTACTACCTCCAGCCAGACTTTTAGGATTCCTCTTTGGCAGCCAGGAGACTAACACCAGAGCGGTGATGCTTTTCTTATAGCTGGCTTGTCTGTAGTGTCTGTGGCAAGGCATCTCTGCTTTCTATGGCTATTTCCTATGCCCTTTTTTGTAAAATGTGTTACGTCAAGGGGAATCTCTACAGAGACAGAAACTTGCTCTGTCTTACTCAGTGGCATATTCACAGAGCCTAGTATGTGAATATTTGTTGAATGAATAAACAGAACATAGCACAGACCAAGAAAATCTGGGTTTAGTTGCCAATTCACATAATTATTAACTGGAGGCCTCTAAACAAATCATGTAGAGTTCCTGAGTCTTAGTAAAATGAGAAAACAGTTCTGTCCTGTTTGACTCATAGGGTTCTTATGAGGATTAAATACATATAAAAACTCTTGGAGGAACATTGTAACTAGCAGAAGAAAATAAAGAGAAGAGACACATCATTTTATTATGTCCTGTATCAGGTGCTTTACCTCCAACACAATGTTTCAATCTCATGACAGTATTAAAGGACATTATCATCGTCTTCATCTTTTAAATGAGGACACTAAGGCTCATAGACACTAAGGCCACACATTTAGTAAGTGGCAAGCTGAAAGTGTCAGAGCCTCTTCTGTCTGACTTCGCAAAACCCATGTTCTTATTCTCCATACTGTACAAATGTGAGGTAATTTTATTGAAATACTGACATTTAAATAAAGCTTTTACAAAACCTATAATAGAAGGTCAAAAGTCATTCTTAAAGGACACAGAAATGGCCCCTGACTTTGTCTCAGAAGAGACATCTTTGCCCTCATTAGTATCATGGTTCCCAGCAACCTGAGTATCATCACATTTCAGTACACGTCTGAGAGAACTGTGGTGATAGTGCTTTTGCAAACACAGACCTCATCTGTGGATGCTACTTTTCCTATTTTCTGTTCAGCTGTCCATTTAGTGACATGTGTTCAGTGTGCTGAGTACAGATTCATTTTGCCCATGTAGACTATATTTGCTGGGACTCTATTCCCCCCCCCCCCCCCTTTCTTGCATTATTCTTCCTACAATAGTTAGAACAATCTTGAGTGGTTTGAATGAGGGCAAACCTGTGCTAAGTGATGGGGGAGCCCTGTACTTGGAGACAGGAAATGTGTATGGAATCCCAACACTGCCGTCACTTAGCCTGAGGTCCTTGGACTCTGAGAAACTCAAACTCGGCCTCCTTCTGTGGAACAGTGACAAGAGCAAATGATTAAGAGAAGTGTATCAGAGGACCATTTCTATGCAGTTCTGTGTGTGAAATTTTGTGCATATAAGTTTCCTTCCTTCTTTTCTTTATTTCTAGTGTTTAGAGTAATTGCTAAGAATCAAAAGATTTAGATTCTAGTCCTAGACTTTGCGTAAGTCACTTCACCTTGCTGGATCTCACTTTCTCTGTCTGTAATGGAGTTCAGCTAGGTAGTCTATATTAACCTTGGGATTTTGTACAGGTCCCAGGTCAAAAACCAAGGGACTACCAAATAGAGTAGGAAGTGCCATGATGGGGTGATGGGGCTCTGAGAGTTACTGAGGAGCAGGACTAGCTCAGCCATGGAGGAGGTGGGTTGGTGTTATAGAACAAGAGGCCAGGTCACTTCCTTGGGGTGACTGTTTCAGCTACTTCGTGAAGAAATATAAGAGCTACCTAAGCATGGAAAGGAACAGTATATTTACCAGTTAAAGCTCAAAGATGAGTAAAAGCAAGTAAGGTTCAGAAAACCACAACTTTGTCAATAAAAGTGGGATGTTTGCCTATTATATAGGTACGCATGTATATGTTATGAGTATGGAGAGAAGGGTAGGAAAGAGGAATGACAGCTTAAAGTACTGAGGAATTTGAACTTTATTCCATACATGATGGGGAGCTGTGTAAGGGGAGAGGGCAACATGACTGGCTTTGACTATTAGAAATACACATTTGCTACTATAAGGAGAATGGATTTTGAGAGGCCAAACAGAGGCAGACAGACCAGTTGGGAGTTCTCAGTGTGTACATGGCATATTTATGGGCAGTGAAGAGACCAACTGGCTGCAGTAGTTGTGACTATGTGCTGACATGGAGGAGGAATAAAGAAGGCCAGACCAGTGAAGTCAACATCAAAGACTCTCAAATAGAACTAGAAGGAAGAAGAACTTTTTCTGATTCTCTAATTTCTGTGCAATTATAAATAGAGGTCAGCTTTACATATACACATATGCTAAGCAAAGTACAGTCTCTCCCAAATCCCCTCTGAAATACAGATGGATTTCTAAATTTCTATGTAATCCTTAGGATTGAACATGGATATTAGTAAAACATCACCTTGTGGCTAGGAGGCTTCCTCAGGCAAGAGAATCATCCTCTACATTTGATCAGGCTTAAAATCAGGAATTTAATGTTTTTCAGTAGAGTAGATGATGAGATTAAGTTTACAAAGAGAATCAGTAACCTCTACTTCCTTCATGGTTACTGCCATTTTGTCACTCATTAGCAGAATTATACTCGTCATGTCACTTTTATTCTCTAACTATACCATTCAAACCCCAAAATGTGAAAAGCAGAACTGCAGCATTTCATTCCAAAAGTATTTACTGAGTATCTATTATTTCTTTCATTCCAAAAGTATTTACTGAGTATCTATTATCTCTAGACCTGGGCAGCCAGGTCTAGAGAGAAAAAGGAGAATCAAATAAAATTATGTGAGGCATGTATGGTGCCTAGCACAGTGCTGGGCATAAGGGCAGCTCAATTAATAATGGTCCCCTAATTTATACCCCTAGGATATAAGGATCAAATGATGAATAAAGACTAGCTTGTACCTGCTGGAATTTATAGCTTTATTTGAAAGATGAGATATAATAAATAAAAATAATCTTTCTAATGCTTAACAGTTTACAGATCACTTTGACATCCACTATTTCATGTCAAGCTTCCAACGTCAATTCGAATAACCAGGGCAAAGCATATTTTTTAAAATTTTATTAACATATAATGTATTATTTGCCCCAGGGGTACAGGTCTGTGAATCATCAGGCTTATACATTTCACAGCACTCACCATAGCACATACCCTCCCCAATGTCCATAACCCAGCCACCCTATCCCTACCCCCCTACCCCCCAGCAACCCTCAATTTGTTTCATGAGATTAAGAGTCTCTTATGGTTTGTCTCCCTATCCCATCTTGTTTCATTTCCCCCCCTACCCCCTACAACCCCCAGCCCTGCCTCTCAAATTCTTCATATCGAGAGATCATATGATAATTGTCTTTCTCTGATTGACTTATTTTGCTTAGCATAATACCCTCTAGTTCCATCCACGTTGTTGCAAATGGCAAGATTTCATTTCTCTTGACGGCTGCATAGTATTCCATTGTATATATATACCACATCTTTATCCATTCATCTGTTGATTGACGTCTAGGTTCTTTCCATAGTTTGGCTATTGTGGACATTGCTACTATAAACATTCAGGTGCACGTGCCCCTTTGGACCACTACATTTGTATCTTTAGGGTAAATACCCAGTAGTGCAATTGCTGGGTCATAGGGTGGCTCTATTTTCAACTTTTTGAGGAATCTCCATACTGTTTTCCAGAATGGCTGCACCAGCCAGGGCAAAGCATATTGTTAGCCCCATTAAACAGATGGGGAAATTGACAATCAAACAAGTTAAGAGATGGAACAGTACCAGATTGTTATCAAGTGGCAGAGCAGATCTTACCTGGCTCAAGCATTTACATTGTGATAGGTACAAGGTAGTACTATATAAACTAAATTCTAACCTGTCAGTAGGATTTATAGCTTATAATTTTATAGTGGAAGCAAAGTGCTAAGGGAACCTTGAAGGAAAAGGATCCATTCTGGCTGGAACTCTGCAATCTAGTTATCATTTCCTGCACATTTTTAGGATTCATTTCTGAACATGATCATTGTTCACATAGCCTTCTGCCCCTTACTCACTTACTTAGATTCCAGTAATTCCCTAGGAATTGGTCAAATCTGTTGAGGGTTTTCGAACCATTCTTCTAGTCTCATGCCTGCTTAATGTAGCCATCTGGGTTTGGTAGCCTCTGGGCTACCTCAGAGAGCCACCTAATATTAAGAATCACTGCCTAGATACTGCTGCCTCAGCCTACTTTGTGATTTGAATTCCTGGATCCCCCTAGGGAAAGCCACAGCTCCTGCCTTCCATTATTCCTTATCTTTTGTGCAATTCTCTCCCTGGCCTTCTTAGAAATCCCATTGAACAAAACAGGCAAGACCAAATTCATTATGGCATCAAGTTAGGGCCTTCAGTGGTCTGGAGCTTCAGACTGGCTTACCTTACATGTGGAAATACAGAGAGAAACAAAAAAAGAGAGAGAGAGAATGCAACTAAGCAGATTGTTATTTGGAAGAAGAGAGGAAGAGAGTACAAGATGGCAACCTGCAAAAAGTAGGCTCAACCTGAAAACTGTATCTTGAAAGCTGCTTTAAATTCATTATCTCGTTTAACCTATGCAATAGCTCTCTGAGTAATATGAGTATTTTCATTTTGCAGAAGAGGTAACTAAGGCTCAGAGAGATATTTAGGCCTTGTGCAAGTCCCTGCAGCCAGGGAGTAGCAGGAAGTGGTTTAGGATCAACTAACTGGATGTACTGGAATACCTCTGACTGAATGTACTATTCTTTTCTCTTACTCCAAAGTTGTAATGGATGATCAAGTTCTAGATCACACAGTTCAGATGCCAGATATTTGTTGGATCCCAGGTTGTGGGGTGGGTTGGGGAGCAATGTGGGATAAAGCATTTGGGGAAAATTTTCTGAAAAAAACTGGGAGTTTAAAGATGAGTTTGGAGAGGCAAGAATGAGGGAGGACATCCGTAGGAACAGAGTGTACAAGGCTGTGAAGGTGGGAATGAGTTGGGCACAAGTGGAGGTGGTGTGGATTGTGGTCTCATAGGAGTGGAAAGTGCATTCTGAGGAAGAGGACAGTTTGGTTTGTCTGGGAGGAAGGGCTATCAGCCTAAATATGCCTCTTGCTCCCCTCCCCCTAATAGCTATGGGGACCAACCCTCTGTCAATGTGAGAAGATCCACTGAAAGCAGGAATTTGGCTCTACCCTGCAGACCATGCTGAGAAGAGGTTTTTCCAAGCCATATTTTAAAATTTGTGTTGAAAAACATCCCTAAATCCTCTAACAGAAGACAGATGTCTGCCTGAACAAATATCAGCTCTCACATAATTTGTTGTTTTTATTTCCCCAGCATTTGCCTATTGAATCTGACAACTTCCCATAATTATCCATTTTCCAGAATGAATTATGGAGTATATGTCCCATGTAGTGGTTCATGCTGCTGTTGGTTCATGGACTGTGTGGATATAGGGCGCCTCTATGCCCAGAACCAGGTTCTGTCTGGCTCCTTGATGCCATTCCCCTTGCCTAACGTCAGTACTTTCACCTGGGAAATCTGATCTCTATCTTTTGGGTCCGTATCTTCAGCACTGGATATATCAAAGCCCTGGTAGGTCAAGGGCTTAAAGGATCCCCAATTAAAATAATTCAGTAAACTTAACATATCACATGAGTGTTGAATTTCAGACAGAGCAGGTTTTGATTTTTACCTCCTACTTGTAAGTTACTTAACCTCGCTGAGCCTCAATCTTTCATCTTTAAAGTGGTTTTTGAAAACAGGTGTTAAATGAGTGATAGTTATTATTATTGTCTTTATTTCCCTTCTTGTCTGGATCTTATTTATAGGTTGGTAGCTAATCTTTACTAAGGATTAGGACATTTTGGTAGTCATTACTAAATGCATTATGTCATTTAATCCTAATAACTACCATATGGATTAGTACTATTATTATCCTCACTCGCACGTGAGGAAACTGAGATTTAAAGGTGTCAAGAAACTGCCCAAGAAGATCATAGCCGTAGAAGCAGCAGAGTCAAGGTTAGAACCCATGCAGTCTGGCCCAGAGCCAGAAGTTATAATTGCTTCATTGGCTTCCATCATAACTCATAACTACTTCATCTGTCCTTTTCCTAAGACAAAGATGTTGCCTTATATTCCAATTTTGGCTGTTTCTCTATGCTCTAGCTCTTCTTTTGATGGCCTATCTAAAACTGCCTTATTCATGCCAGTCCTTCCTATAAACTCTAGCTTAGTATTTAAAGACCCAATGGCCTCTCCTTGCTGGTATTGATGTCGCAATATTGCTCCTTCTGTTCTCTGCCTGCTAGGCAATGATTTGCTCATTCTTTCATCAAACTTTCATTGAGTATCTACTAGATTCCAGACCTAATGTGAGGTGCTGGCAAAACCAAAACAAATTAAATGGGTCTACTATTTTCAAAGAAGTCAGTTCCAGTCAGGAGACAAAGATAGAAAAATGTCACTGGCATACCTAACAATTTCTTTCTTTTATCCCCATATATAATTCATCACTATGACCTATTTATTTTGCCTCCAAAATATCTCTTGAGTGTGTATGTTCTTCACTATCTACATTACCATTCTATAGTTCAAGTTACTATTATTTCTCACTGGGCTACTGTAGTAGCCTCCTTCGGGATCTCTTGTATCCAGGTTGTGTCTACCTCCAAACTGTTCTCAATATTGCAGCAAGACTGATCTTTGAAAAATATAAGCATGCTTAGAATACTTTAATGGCTTCCCATTGCTCTTAGTGTTATGAAAACAAAACTAAAAGCCCTCATATTTGAAAAAAGTATAGAAAGGAATAGCACCAGCATGAGATGATGGCTAGTCTTTAAAGATACTTCTAGCTCTAAAATAAAAGATTTGACTTCACCTGGATAGAACTATGCAGCCCTGATAGCATCTCTTACCGTTTACCTGTTAATTACTGACTGTTCTTCAGTTACCCCAAGCAAATGAATTTTTTTAGATAAATCTTTCTCTTCATTTATTTATTTCATTTTCAAAATTTTTATTATCTTTTATTATGTTCAGTTAGCCACCGTAGAGTACATTAGTTTTTTTTCCCCCAAATACTTTTATTTTATTTTTCAGTGTTACAAGATTCATTGTTCATGTACCACACCCAGTTCTCCATGCAATACGTGCCCTCCTCAATACCCACCACCAGGTTCACCCAACCTCCCACCCCCACCCCTCCAAAACCCTCAGTCTGTTTGTCAGAGTTCATGGTCTCTCATGGTTCATCACCCCTCCGATTTCCTCCAATTCACCCCTCCCTTCCCTCTCACAATGTCCTCCATGTTTTTCCTTATGCTCCACACGTAAGTGAGACCATATGATCGTTGACTCTCTCTGCTTCACTTATTTCACTTAGCATAATCTCTTCCAGTCCTGTCCATGTTGATATAAAAGTTGGGTATTCATCCTTTCCGATGGAGGCATAATATTCCATTGTATATATGGACCATATCTTCTTGATCCATTCATGTGTTGAAGGGCATCTTGGCTCTTTCCAGAAAAGACCAGAATTGCTAAGGAAATGTTAAAAAAGAAAAACAAAGCGGGGGGCATCACATTACCTGACTTCAAGCTTTACTACAAAGCAGTGATCACCAAGACAGCATGGTACTGGCACAAAAACAGACACATGGGCCAGTGGAACAGATTAGAGAGCCCAGATACAGACCCGCAGCTCTATGGTGAAATAATCTTTGACAAAGCAGGAAAAAATATCCAGTGGAAAAAAGACAGTCTCTTCAATAAATGGTGCTGGGAAAATTGGACAGCTATATGTAGAAGAATGAAATTTGACCATTCTCTTACACCATACACAAAGATAAACTCGAAATGGATAAAAGACCTCAACGTGAGGCAGGAATCCATCAAAATCCTAGAGGAGAACATAGGCAGTAACCTCTTCGACATCAGCCACAGCAACTTCTTTCAGGACATGTCTCCAAAGGCAAAGGAAACAAAAGCAAAAATGAACTTTTGGGACTTCATCAAGATAAAAAGCTTCTGCACAGCAAAGGAAACAGTCAACAAAACAAACAGGCAACCCACGGAATGGGAGAAGATATTCGCAAATGACACTACAGA
>CM052900.1:132091752-132129734 GCA_028534135.1 Potos flavus
TGCAGTACAAAGAAGGGCCACATGTACCCCAATGTTCATAGCAGCAATGGCCACAATCGCCAAACTGTGGAAAGAGCCAAGATGCCCTTCAACAGATGAATGGATCAAGAAGATATGGTCCATATATACAATGGAATATTATGCCTCCATCAGAAAGGATGAATACCCAACTTTTGTTTCAACATGGACTGGACTGGAAAAGATTATGGTGAAATAAATCGAGCGGAGAGAGTCAATTATCATATGGTCTCACTTACATGTGGAGCATAAGGAAAAACATGAAGGACATTGTGAGAGGGAAGGGAGGGGTGAATTGGAGGAAATCGGAGGGGTGGTGAACCATGAGAGACCATGAACTCTGAGCAACAGACTGAGGGTTTTGGAGGAGTGGGAGTGGGAGGTTGGGCGAACCTTGTGGTGGGTATTGAGGAGGGCACGTATTGCATGGAGCACTGGGTGTGGTACATGAACAATGAATCTTGTAACACTGAAAAAATAAAAGTATTTGGGGGGAAAAAAAAGAACTCAAACTCAATGCCCAAAAACCAAATAATCAAGTCAAAAAATGGGCAGAAGACATGAACAGACACTTCTCCAAAGAAGACATACAAATGGCTAACAGATACATGAAAAAATGTTCATCATCTGAGCTGCTTTCTAACCAGTAAAAGAAAGGCATTAATATCTACCTCGTGAAATTATTTGTTGGATTGAATGAACAAATATAAACAAAATACCTACTCCTAAACAATGGACACAATAGTCATTGAATAAAATGTCCTCCTTTTTCTTTTTGTCTTAAGATTTATTTTTATTCTTCATATCTTAGAGGCCCTTGGGATAGTATATCAGATTATTCTTTCCAAATATGTCGATACCTCTATCCTACTTAAATTCCATGCTCCTTGGTGCTACAATAATAACCTTCAGGATGCTCACATTGATTTTCAAACCCTTCAACAATGAATGTGGATGGTTTTTCAGACACTATCTTCTATTAACTTCTTCCCTGTATGCCATACTTCACTTACACTTATTATTCAGGGAACACATGGTATAAGGTCCTACCTCCAAACTTTTACGTATTTTGCTTGTCTCTGCTCACAGTATCTTTTCCCATTATCTCCCTTGTTAAAATTCTGACCATTGTTCAAATCCTGGTCAAAATAGTAAATTCCTAAACATCTCTTTCCTCGGTTCATTAGTCATTCTTTCTCCCTTCCCTGCAGAATGTTGCTGCTTCATAAGGCTTCCACTCTGGCATAATCTTCTCAGGGAAACTTTCCTTGCCCCATGCCTTCCTCCTTCTCCCACTCTCAGTTTCCACAAGGTACACATCTGACTCTCATGCCATCCTTCCTCCTGTCAAGCATTTACCATATTGAGGGGCATTGTATGTTCATGTTTCTGTTTACCTCCTAGATTGTAACTTTCTGGAAGGCAGGGTTGATGCTTTATCCACAATCTGAATCCCCAAGATTTAATGTGGTCCCTGGAAGACAGTTGATACTCAATGTATTAATGAGTGAACAAAGTATCTATTTTCTAATCTGAATCTGGAAATTTTGAACTATTTCTTGGTCATCTCTATATGTTTTATTCATCATCTATCATAGTAGATGGAACATAGGGAAAAGATATACTTTAGTTGCTAAGATATGTCCTTTAGAATCTGACATCTTCAGTTCAAGTCCCAGATCTACTATTTACCAGCTATATGATTTGTACAAATTATAATATAGAGATAATAGAGTTTATTGTTATGAGGATTAAATACAGTAATTCTTATATATAATTTAGCCTAGTATCTGGCCCATAGGCTGTCACCAAACAGTTGTTTTTTTTATAATGCAGTTTGGAATTTGTTGCTCAGAAGATTTCTGTGAGCATCAACTATATATCAGCAGTGTACTATGAAGTAAGAATAGAGACGTGTACCACATATTCTAAAACCATAAGGAGTTCACAGTCAAGTGGCAGAACAGTGTGTTAGTTTAAGTCTCCTGATAAGCAGATGCTGAAACAGGATTGAAAATCTTAGTATTCTATTAGAGTAAATGCCTGTGAGAGAAAATGGGGAGAGAGCCAAAGAGCCTTGGAAGCCATTGAGATTGCAATGTGTCTGACCCCAAGCAAAGGAGGGAGGGAAGTTTGGGTAAAAAGTTCAGCAAGATCACTGGGGAGTCCTTGAGCCAAAGTCACCTGTCAGAAGAGTCTCATGTCTTCCAAGAATGGGTTTGTCTTAGTATATCTCTGATATGCTCAGACATTGGGTCTTTGGCTAGGAGCAATCTGTGAGAAATGTGGCTTTGGAACAAATGCAACAATGGATTTTAGAGCACAGCATCTAGAGTCCTAGGTCAGTTATGTTTCCCTGTAGTTGAAGGTTTATAAGGTACATTCTCATGGCTTCCATGGGAAAATGCGTGAGTAATATGTCATATACATATATCATATATTATTCATATTATACATATGCTTATTGCAGATTTGGGGATGGGCACAGAGGATAAGGTGACCATCTCCCTGGAAAATACACAGAGGTGCTGAAAAGAGAGATACTTCAAGGATGCAGACCTAGCTTTGACCACAGCCATTGACCATACTTACTAAATTGGTATGTAAGGAAGGAACAAGTCAGCTGAGGAAGGATGATGGTCAGGGGAATGACTATCACATTGTAGCTCCTGAACTTCTAATAGTTAGAAACATATGTGAGTTCTGCTCTCACATCACTTATTTCCAGAGTTTATTTCTGGACATAGTCTTGCAGAAAAAAAAAAGTCTTTTTAAAATGTTCATCTGTTTCCACTCTAAACTCATTTAGAACTGAGTGTTTTGGTTGGATCCCAAAATCGCTTGAAATATGGGCTGTGATCAAGCCTTGTACTGGAGTATGCTGATGACTCTAGGTGGTGTGTAACCCACACAAATGGAAACAATATTCAAACCTCTTACCAGGTCCACCCACTGTAGGCACCAGAACAGTAATTCCAAAGATAACCTGGTTCCTACTCTTCAAAAAACCCTTGAAAGGTCTGGGACTTTACAAAAACAGAAAAGCAATCAGTTGGGAAGAATTGATTCCAGATTTTATATCATAGATTATTACAAAAATGTCCTCCAATGAAACACAGAGCCCCTTTGCAATGTGATATTGACAGTCTTCCAATCAAGAGGTAGAGTCTATTTCTACATCCTTCCTGTTTAGACTAGCCTTATGACTTGCTTTGACCACTAGAATAGTCAGAAGAGACTCTCTGATTTCTGAAGGTAGGCATTAAGAGTCCTTACCATTCTGCTTTGGTGCTATTAGAATGTTTCTGTCATTGGGTGAAGAAGCATCTAACCTGCTAGAGAATGAGAGACCACATAAAGGAAACCTGAAATGTCACTCCAGATGATAGTCACACCAAGTGTGAGACATGTGAGTAAAACCATCTAAGATCAGCCCTAGTTGGCCATTAGATGACTGAGAGTATTTAAAGAATCCTTGTGAGATTTGCAGAACTTCCCAGCAGAGTCCAGCCCAAATTGCTTATGGACACAGTTGTGAGCAAATAAATGATTGTTGTTTTAACCTACTAAGTTTTGGAGTGATTTGTTATGCAGTAATAGATAACTGCTCCTATACAATTAACTGTTTAAGCTTTAGTATTGTTATATATCCAAAGATAATTATTAAATATTCCTAAAGTATTAATAATTTTGAGAAAGGATAGTTTGATGGAAAGGGGTTGGGATTTGTCTGCAAATTTGGGTTCTGGCCATCTGAATATCCCACCTAGCCTCTTTAAGCCTTAGTGTTCTCATCCGCAGAACAAGAAACACGATTCTTAACTGTAAGGGCTTAGTGTAAGGACTGAGAGGCCAAAAAGTAGTAATGCACATGATGACTAGCACATGAGCTCACTCAATAAATGTGAATTTAAACCCCCTATTCTCCCTTAGCCTTACACATAGTGGGTGTTTCATAAATATATGTGGAATTTAGTCGAATCCTATTCTCTGGTTGATCTTCAGATTTCCATCTTATTTGATAAACTTACTAGCAGTGATTTCCATATACACACGTATTTTTTTTTTTTTTTTTACTACCAAACAAGGATTTTGGAGGATAAAGATAGATATATGTTTTCCTGAGTTAATTAGATGAATGTTGGGGGTAAAGAAGAAGAGAAGATATTAATTAAAAAAGTATGTGACAATGGATGGAACTAGAGAGTATTATGCTAAGCAAAATAAGTCAATCAGAGAAAGACAATTATCATATGATCTCATGGATATGAGGAATTTGAGAAACAAGACAGAGGATCATAGGGAAAGGGAGGAAAAAATGAAACAAGATGAAACCAGAGAGGGAGACAAATAATAAGAGACTCTTAATCTCAGGAAACAAACTGAGGGTTGCTGGAGGGGAGGGCATGGGAAGGATGGGGTGACTCGGTGATGGACATTGGGGAGGGTATGTGCTATGGTGAGTGCTGTGAATTGTGTAAGGCTGATGAATCACAGACCTATATCCCTGAAACAAATAATACATTATATGTTAATTTAAAAAAAGTATGTGACCAGACAAATACTTAATGGGTATGAGGTTTTCTTTTGGGGTGACGAAATGTTTTAGAATTAGATAGATAGATTAGATAGATAGATAGATAGATAGATAGATAGATAGATAGAGGTAATGGTTCCAAAACATTGTGAATATACTGAATTGTTCACTGTAAAATGGTTAATTTAGTTATACGAACCTCACTTCAAGAAAAAAAAAAGTTATGTGGCTGCATGACAAGGATGATCTGAGTTGGAATTGAAGCTG
This sequence comes from Potos flavus, assembly GCA_028534135.1. NCBI lineage: Eukaryota > Metazoa > Chordata > Mammalia > Carnivora > Procyonidae > Potos > Potos flavus. The sequence continues at coordinate 132,096,575 of CM052900.1, forward strand.
TGAAAAGTGAAATAGAGAAATGGAAGGCCGTTTAGGAAACAGAAAGGGAAGGGTGTAATCAGTTCCACAAGGAATAATTCAGTTGTTATATGAATCAAGGGGCTATGGGGCAGGATATAACAAGCTATTTAGCTGGCCAGGCAATCTGTGAATTAGAGGGGAGGGTATATATTCTGCTGCACCTGGGCTGAGTTTCTTTCTTCCTACAAATGTGACACTGGCCACTGCTTCAGTACTTTTTCTTTTATAGTTTCACTAGTCTAGAATGCCACCTGGCTTCCCCAAGGCAAAAACTTATATGCTAGTACTGCTTCTTAATTTAGGAAGGAGGCAGTCTCAGGACTAAGAGTGAGGGAAAAGGGGAATTAATATAGAGAAAGAGGTAAAATAAATGCACATAGGCATATTTCTGGCTGGCCACAGCTTTGCAACAAACATATTTGGTTTCTCAGTCTCTTTCCTCTCCTGTTAGTGAAAATGTACCCTATTCAGCATCAGTTCTTCCATACTTCAGGTTGTGAGACATAGTCCCCCTTGGCTACTGGGGAACAAATTCCAAGGCAGCAGCAGCAGATGCATCCACAGATGAGTCACAGGGTACAGAATGAGTCACTAAGGAGGTAGGTGGTGTGCAAGCCAGCAGCACCCCATGCTGGCCCACCTGTAACCTCATGGGCTTGGGTAGGTAAGCCCAGTATAAGTGTGTGGCCACCAAGCAGATCCCATAATGCCTTGTATATCAGCAACAGCAGTGAAGCCCTGGCTGTATGAGGCCAAGAGTTACCAAGAGTTTCCAAGAAAGACCAAGAGTTGATGCAAGGTGTGAGGCTAGGCTCTGTTGGGTTATTCTTATAATACAAAAATCTAGTGCTGTAACTGCCATCGGCCTGGCTGGATAAATAGGGAGAATACCAAGGCAATATGGCCACTACCATAAAGGTAGTGAAGGAGCTCAGTGAGCCTCACTCCAATGAAAATAAACCCTTCTTCTACATATTCCAGGACTGTGGCTGGTGCTAGGTAATTTTCATATGTAGTCATGAGTAGCATCAAGTAAAAAACATGGCTGAGCAAATCTAGTGAGGTGAATAACTTGGTTGGGTATTTTCATCTGGATATCTCTAATTGCTATCTCCCAGATCATAGCAATTTGGCATAATCTTATAAACATTAAACATACCCTAACACCCTGCAATTCTACTTCTAGGTAAATATCCAAAACAAACTTTTAAAGTGTGTACCAGGATATAAGATTGATCACAGCAACCCTGGTCATAATGGTAAAAATCTAGAATTAATTTTAAAAATAAACGAGCAGAGTAAAATAAGGCCATGCACAGATAACACTGTCTCACAAAGTGTGTATTATCACTAATTTAATTCTATATACCCAACATTATCTAAAACATAATTCTTTTTCTTTCTGTTCTACATCCAGTTGCATCACAACAAAGAGCACTTACGATTCCTAAAATACAGTGATTTATTTACCACCTTTGCACATAATGTTTCCTTGGTCTACTATGTTCTTTCTATAGTCGCTCCTCAAACTCTAGGCCTCAGCCTAAGTAATAACCCTCCTTTGGGAAGGAGCAGTGGAACATCTCTCAAAACTAAGATATGGTAAATTTCCCAGTCTATTCTTGAGGCTGTCCCTCTGGGAGTGATGATATGATGATGCTGTCATCGATCCAGCACAGGTTAGTTGATCCCCTCAATCATATGGTGGATAGAATAGAATTGTGGACATTATGATGAGCTTCCTTAAAAGGGTACATGTTTTGTTAGATAGAAAACTGGAAATAAAAATGTTCAGGCATATGAATAAAGTGTGAGCAAAAACACGAAAGAGGAAAAGCATAAAATATAATCCAGGAAGAATGGGAGGTTTATTTTATGTCATGTAAGTATAGTAGTAGGAGCTAGAGCTTCTAAGTCCAACATACTGATCTGGAGCTAAAGTTTGGAAGGTCTTGAGAATCTTGTTAAGGAACCTGTAATTTATGGTGACAGTATGAAATCACTGAATGACTTTAGGCAGGAAGAATATCATTAAAACTCTTTTTAGGAAAACTATTTGTTAAAGTTGTATAGAAAAGATTGGCTGAGAAACATTCAGAACCTCTACAAGGAGCCACAATATATACATGGGCTGTGGGTATCCAGAGCATTCTGGACACCAAGCTATCCCAGAAGGACTATTAATGTGTTTCTGAAACAAGAAATGAAACTTGGTCCAAAGTGGAAAAAAAAAGTTATGAGGTCAAAAGCCATGAGGATTATCAGAGTCAAGATGCAGAATAGTAAGCAAATCAGTACAGGAGGTCATTCAAGCTTCTGAGTGTAGCAAAAGTTTAGGACTTCTGCTTCTCCTGATTATGAAGTAGGGGACCATGCCTAAAAGCTGAACAGAATGATGAAGGGGCAAGCTGGAAACTGCATGAGGTTTATCTTTTCAGAAGTGAGAGTAATGGTTTGACAGGAGGTATAAAAAATATAAAGAGCACTGGTGGCCATGGGCTGATGTCTTGCCTATCATCTTAAACACTTTGGGAGCTCAACTTATTCTGGATGTACCATTTTATCTTTTTCAAGTCTGTATCCTATACCATGCAAAGGTTTCTGCAGAGATATTAGATAAATACCTAATAGCATACTGGAGTTCTATTCAGCCACAAATTAGTATCAAGATAGCTGTACAACAAGTTAGATCACTAAATTACTCTGGAAAGGTAGGCAGATAGAGTTTTGAGTACCTGACTTGCCTGAGTACCACCATGGAGCTCTTGGCTCCCTATAAAACATTAACATGACAAATTACAGTTTTGATAATGCCAGATATATCAGCCTTCATTTGTTTAATTAAACAATCAAGGCTGCTCTTAGTGTGGGTCATTTAAAAAAATGTTAAAAATAAAATTAAACATATAATTAAGCTGACAAAAGATAAAGACCCTAATGCTCCAAGTTGAAGGCAGTTAATTTATATGGATCTGTGTCCCTGAAGGCACTACACTTTATTAAAAGTTACCAAGGAAAAAATGTGATAAAATATTTTATGCAGTTCCTTAAAGACTATATTGCTCTGGCGCTTTTAAAGTCCACAAGATGCAGTCAACTAGGATGCCTTGTTTTTGTTGTTTTTTTTTTTCCCCCCAAATACTTTTATTTTATTTTGTCAGTGTTACAAGATTCACCATTTATGTACCACACCCAGTGCTCCATGCAATACGTGCCCTCCTCAATACCCACCACCAGGCTCGCCCATCCCCCCACCCTCTCCCCTCCAAAACCCTCAGTCCCTTGTTCTGAGTTCACAGTCTCTCATGGTTCTTCACCCCTCTGATTTCCTCCAATTTGTTAGCTAACTGTTGTTTCTCTTTCTGAAAGGGCCCGGAACTGAAAGCTGGGCCTCCCTTCTTTATTTCTTATGCCTAAAAGCATCCATGTACTATCCATAGTTGGTCATGTAAACAGAAATTCACAGATGAATAGGCTCCAGGAGTTTATTATTATTAACAATAATGAATTGAAAGATCCATGCTCAATGTACCAATACTGGGCATGACTCAATCATGTATCCCTTTTTAAAATTATTATTATGTTATGTTAGTCATCATACAGTACCCTTTTTCTCCTTCCCTTTCTCTCCCCCCTTTTTTTCCCCTTCTCTCCCCACTTTTGTCTCCTTCCTACCTTTTTCTTTTTAATTCCTTCTTTTCTTCTTTCCTTCCAGCATCCTCCCCCTGCCCCGTCTCTCTCTCCTCCCTCCCCTTTTCCCTTTCTGGTCTGTTCCTCCTTATATCGCTTGCTCCATCTCTTCTTATCATATTCTCAAGACTTCTATTCATTAAGTTCTCTTTCAATTTTGGAGTTCACAATTTAATGCCATTTCCCTAACTGAGGGAACAACTCTCCAAAGTTGACATTCAATCTCCACTTATATTCTTCTAGTCATAGCCACTCATCACCTTCTAAGGATGCTCAGTCTCTCTCTCTGAATGAATCTGCCTCTAAAACATGTCTTCCATAAAGTAAACTCAAGTTTGTCCCCATGTGCTTCCTCATTGAGTAGTTGATTCTTTCCTCATATACTCTTCTTTGCTACTTCCAACTACTTCCTTCTTTCTGAATCTAGAAAGTCTTTTACTGTCCTATCCATGCACCATGTCAATTTCTTCCCTCATGCCTTACTCTTGTTAGTACCACTCCAGATATTCTTTTCTCTGCCTAAATTCTTTAAGTATTATCTACCCTACTGACTGATCTAACCCTCACTGAACTCACTCTGTTAACACTTCTGGCTAGTACCTACCTGATGTGCATGTCATTGACTGGAATATTTCAATAATATATACTATACATTGTTTTACCTAGGAGCTATTTTGAAGTATCTTACTAATGATTGTTTATGGAAGGCAGGAGTAGTGAAGGTTCAGAGCTGGCACTAGACTCCGCACAATTGGGAGCTGAGCAAGTTTTACTTGCAAAGATCTCAAGTTGCTCAAAATTTATAGAATCCCATTCAGTTGAATAATCAACTGTGCAGTGGGGGAAATGAAACCTGTGGAGTGTCCCAAAGGTGGAATTGGGCACAGTGACTAGAGATAAAAGCTATATGATATTCCCAAATTGAAGCAAGCAGACATAATTTTGGATGGCCTATCAGTAGGCAGCAGATGACAAAATGAATTCCAGGAAAGTTAAGTGACATTCCAGAGGTTATATGAAGTGGCATATTGGGACTTGAATATAGGGCAAGGCAGTCCTAGGAAGATAAGATTACAAAGCAGGACATCAGAGCCAGAGATCTGGACACTTGGCCTCCCTCAGCACTTGGTCTACACCACTGTCACTTATCATTGTCTAAGATTATAGATGTCTGTGTGTCTCGCTGTCTCCTTCTTGGGATAAAAAGCTCTCTGAAAGCAGAGTCTCGGCCTCATTCATTTTATATCACAGAAGCACCCAAATCCTTGTCTTGGGCCACCGGGTGATAATGGCTTTAATGAATTCCCTCCAAGCATGCTTGAGAGGTATGCTTCCATGTAACGCTTGGTGCCCTAAAGCTGAGGCAGCAGAGCTGGTGGTTTACCTATGAGTGTCCAGGGCTTTCACCCCACTACTCTAACCTAAATTCCCTTCTTCTAGCTTCCTACTTGGTCCCTCCACCCACATAGTTGCATTCTCACTCCCATGTCTAGGTACAATCAATATGTTGGTAGAACTGTTTTCCAAGTAATTTCATCCTCCTAAAATATATCCCTTGGTACTGTCACACTTATATGACCTATAAAATTCAGTATAAATCCATCACTCAGCTTTCAAGGTTCTACAAAAAGTGATTCTAACCTACTTTCATGGACTTATTTCCAATATCTCCACAAACTAAACTGTATAGTAGTCTCCAAACATGCATAAACCATATATCCCCAACTTTCCCAGCTCTGTACTTTTGCTCAGGCTGGCCTATAGACCCAGAATATTCTGTTATTTCCTTTTTATTGAAATCATTTTTATTTTTTAAAGCCCACATCAAATGCTACCTTCTCATTTAAACCTTTCCTGATTTTTTTTTTCCTTTCCTGATTTTTTAATCTGGTAGACTCTTCCTCCTCTGGCCTCCTTTAAAGCTTTATTCTTTTTTTTTTTTTTTTTTTCAGGAAATAGCCTACATTTTTAATTGAATCACAGTTATAATGTGTGATTTTAATTTATTCATTCATTCATTCATTAACTCAACAGACACTCATTAAACATGAGTGTCTGCTTTATGGCCAGGCTTTTTACAAGTTGAACAAGATTGAGAAGTCCTTGCTACTGAAAGACTCATACTCCAGGGGAGGAAACAAGATATTCATGAATATGTACTAAGCCTATAATGTGTTAGCCCTAAAAATAGGTATGAACAGAATCCTATGGAAGCAAAGGGGAAGGAACCAAGAACTTTAATTAATAGGAAGTTCATGGTATCTTATATAGATTAGGCAACATTTGAACTGTGACCAAGGAATGAGTAAGGGTTTGCCAAAATCAGAGAAGACTGGCGGCTCAGTAGATTTTTATAACATTACAATCTCAATGAGAGGGGAAAGTATCTTATTCATCTCCTTATTTTCTTTCACTCTGCTTTGCACATAATTAGTGCTCAAATAAATATTTGTTGAATGAGCAAATGGGTGAATATATGAAAGAATGCTTTTTCTAGGAGCTAGCCTGATGAACCATACACTAAAATAGTTCAGAGACTTACCTGATTGAATGCATACTATGAAAGGTCTAATCTGTTAGTTGCTGAGGAGCTGCATTAAACATGCAGACATGATAAAATATAACTATCAATAAACATTTGTCTTTATTTGGGTTATCTCCTGAAGAAAAATCCTAGGTATGGAATTCCTAGAAAGAAGGACAGGTTTGAGAATTGATACATATTACCGAATTGCTTTCCAAAAAGGTTAACAAGCAAAAGAACAAAGTAAGTCATAGTTATTGATTGCCTATTATGTGTGAGTTGCTGTGCCATCAATTTTTATATGTATCATCATATTGAAATCTCACAACAATATTGAGAACTAATTATTTCTCTTTTACAGAGAATAAAACCAAAATTCAGACTATTTAAGAGAACTGCATTAGATCTCAGATAGTAAATGAAGGAGTCATGACTCAAATTCAAATAAAACATTTCAAGTCCTGGAAAAATAAAATAACATGAAAACAGAGAGAAGCAAATCATAAGAGACTCTTAACTACAGGAAACAAATTGAGGGTTATTGGAGGGGAGTGGAGGGATGGGGTAATTGGGTGATGGGCATTATGGAGAGCACTTGAACTAATGAGCACTGGGTATTTTATACAACTGATGAATCACTAAATTCTATCTTTGAAACTAATAATACAATATATGTTGATTAAATTGAATTTAAACAAAAAATTTCAAGGTCCAAACTTTATCTAAATTCTATACACAGTATAAGGATAAGCTTATGACATTGGTTTGGCTGGAATGGTAGATCTGTCTGGGCATTCATGAAAGGTAAACTTGAAGGAAGCCCAGTTGAATGAAAATATGAATATTAAGTTGAGGGATTTATTTTTGTTCTCACAGGCGAGAACAGGTAAATATCACCCTTGATTCTTCGCAAATATGAAACATTCATTCATTTGTTCATTTATTCATGTAGCAAACATTTACTGAGTATGACTATAATGTCATGTGACTCATATATACTCTGGAATTTATACATGCAAATATGTGATGTCCCTTTTAAGGTGACTCTAGAAATATGTGCAAATGTTTTTGGAGGGGATGTGAAATGCTGGGCAGAGTAATTTTCAGGGACATTATGAAAAAATTAGATACAATTTTAATAATAAATAATATCAATAATAATTCTGTGATACTCATTGATATAGTAACCAATGTTTATTTATTACATACAATGTATTGACCATAATGCTAAGTGCTTAACATGTATCTCAATCTTCATAATCCTTTGAGAAATGTAGCATTAGTTCTATTGCCCAGAGAAGGAAAATTGAAGTTCAAAAAACTAAATAACTGGGGTGCCTAGGTGGCTCAGTTTCTTGGGCAACTGCCTTCGGCTCAGATCATGATCCTGGAGTCCTGGGATGGAGTCCCGCGTGGGGCTCCCTGCTCAGCGGGGAGTCTGCTTCTATCTCTCACTCTCCCCCTCCTCGTGCTTTCTCTTGCTCTCAAATAAATAAATAAAATCTTAAAAAAAAAACAACTAAAAACTAAATAACTGTCCAAGACTAAAAGGACTAGTAAAATTGTACTCGTTGACTAGATGAGTGATTTTATCTTCATTTTGCAGATAGGAAAATGAGGCTCAGGGGGGCAAAAAATTGAAATTTTTTCAAAGCCACACAATTAGTTAGTAGTTTTCCAGTGTCTCCTTCCCATGAAGCAGGATCCTGGAAGGGACTAAGCACTCTGGGAAGGGAGCAATATCTTAGAATCTGTAGCTGAAGCAGTGTAGTATGTAACTTCCCTGTAGGCAGACCGCAGTGTGGGGAACTAAAAGGGGAAATTAAGAACTAGAGTCTTGGGTGAGATATGGAATTGAAAAGCCAAGTAGACCAGCCAAAGGATTGCTGATCATAAAGGGCCAGGCAGGGTAAGATGCAGAAGTGTCTAGATATGAAACTTAACAGGCCATGATTAGAAAGTCAGGAAGTGGTTGTAATGGTGATAATGGTCTCAGTTAAATCAGTACTTTTCAACCTTCACTACACATACAGATCACCAGGGGATCTTATTAAAATGCATATGCTTACTCAGTAATTTGGTGATGAGACCCAAGATACTGCGTTTCCAACAGGTTCCACCATGATACCAATCCAGCTGGTTTATGAACCAACACTTTGAATATCAAGGAGCTAAAACATGCTGAGTTTACTGCATATCAGGAACTCTTCTGTGAACCTATCATGTATTGATTCATTGAATTACCTCCCTTAATGACCCCATGAAGTAAGTAATATTTTTACCTTTCTTTTGAAAACAAGGAAACGTAAGAAGCTCAGGAAAGGCTTAGTATACTGCCAAACAAAACAGTAGTGGTCAGGATTCCAATTTAGACAGTCTGACTCTAGAACCCTCTATGCTCATAACTATTATATGTTATTGTCATATGAGAACAAAAGTTAAAGACAAATCCTATAAAAAATTCAGTGCCAATAAGAGATGTACTGCAGGGGCTTTTTACAAGTGTTGGGCATGGTGAGGAGAGAACTGTTAATGTCATTAACTCATCATAGAGCAGGGAAGAAACAGAATTTGACCTAAGGAGTCTGGTTGTAAAATCCATTATCTTTTTTTAATGTGGTTTTTTTTTAGTATTTTTTAGTGTTTTAGTGGGGTTTTTTTTTTAGTATTTAGTGGTTTTTTTAGTATTTAGTTATATTTTAGTATTTTTTAATGTGTTATTTTTAGTATTTAGTAAATAAATTTTTATTTAATCCTAGTTAACATGTAGTACAATATTAGTTTCAGGACTAGAATTTAGTGATTCATCTCTATTGTTAAGAGTCTTTTATGGTCTGCCTCCCTCTTTTTTTTTTTTTCCCCTTTCCCCTGTGTTCATCTGTTTTGTTTCTTAAATTCCACATATGAGTAAAGTCATATGGTATTTGTCTTTCTCTATCTGACTTATTTCTCTTAGCATAATACACTCTAGTTCCATCCATATGGTTGCAAATGGCAAGATTTACTTCTTTTTTATAGCCGAGTAATAGTCCATTGTGTGTGTGTGTGTGTGTGTGTGTGTGTGTATGTATGTATGTTTGTATATATATATATATCACATCTTTTTTTTTATCCATTCATCTATCAATGGATATTTGGGCTCTTTCCATAATTTGGCTATTGTTGATAATGCTGCTATAAACATCAGGGTATATGTATCCTTTTGAATCAGTATTTTTGTATCCTTTGGGTAAATACCTAGTAGCGCAATTGCCGAATCTTGGGGTAATTCTATTTTAAATTTTTTCAAGAACCTCCATACTGTTTTCCACAGTGCCGCACCACTTTGCATTCCCACCAATGGTGTAAGAGGGTTCCCTTTTCTCAGCATCCTCACCAACATCTGTTGTTTCCTGTGTTGTTAATTTTAATCATTCTCATCTATGTCAGGTAGTATCTCATCGTAGTTTTGATTTTGTTTTTCCCTAATGATGAGTGATGTTGAGCATCTTTTCACATGTCTGCTAGCCATCTGTAGGTCTTCCTTGGAAAAATGTCTATTCATCTTTTCTGCCCATTTATTAACTGGATTATTTGGTTTTTGGGTGTTGAGTTTGTAAGTTCTTTATAGATTTTTAGATACTAATCCTTTATCAGATACATCATTTACAAATATCTTTCCCCATTCTGAAGGTTGCCTTTTAGTTTTGTTGATTGTTTCTTTCTCTGTTCAGAGCTTTTTATCTTGACCAAGTCCCAATAGTTCATTTTTGCTTTTGTTTACCTTGCCTCTAGAGACATGTCTGGTAAGAATTTGCTATGACTGATGTCAAAGAGATTGTTGCCTATGCTGTCCTCTAGGATTTTGATGGATTCCTGTCTCACATTTAGGTCTTTCATCCATTTTGAATTTATTTTTGTGTATGGTCTAAGAAAGTGGTCCAATTTTATTCCTCTGCATGTTGCTGTCCAGTTTCCCCACTACCGTTTGTTGAGGAGACTGTCTTTTTCCATTGGATATTCTTTCCTACTTTGTTGAAAATTAGTTTACCATATTGTTGTGGGTCCATTTCTGGATTTTCTGTTCTGTTCCATTGATCTATGTGTCTGTTTTTGTGCCAGTACCATACTGTCTTGATGACTATAGCTTCGAATATAGCTTGAAGTCCAGAATTGTGATGCCTCCAGCTTTGCTTTTCTTGTTCAAGATTTCTTTGGCTAGTCTGGGTCTTTTGTGGTTACATATATATTTTAGGATTGTTTGTTATAGTTCTGTGAAAAATGCTGGTGGTATTTTGTAAGGAATTGCATTGAATGTGTAGATTGTTTTGGGTAGTATAGACATTTTAACATTTGTTCTTCCAATCCATGAACATGGATAAGAGAAAGGACCCAAATAAGTAAAATCACAAATGAGAGAGGAGATATCACAACCAATACCACAGAAATATAAATAATTATAAGAGAATATTATGAAAACCTATATTCCAACAAACTGGGCAATCTGGAAGAAATGGATGAATTGCTTGAAACATATAAATTACTGAAATTGAAATAGGAAGAAATAGAAAATTTTAACAGACCAACAATCAGCAAAGAATTTGAATCAGTAATCAAAAATCTCCCAACAAACGAAAGTCCAGGACTGATGGCTTCCCAGGGGTATTTTAGCAAACATCTAAAGAAGAGTTAGTACCTATTCTTCTCAAACTGTTCCAAAAAATAGAAATGGAAAGAAAACTTCCAAACTCATACTATAAGGCCAGCATTATCTTGATTCCAAAACCCCACCAAAAGGACAAAGACCCCACTAAAAGGAGATTTTTTTGACCAATATCCTTGAAGAACATGGATGTAAAAATTCACAAAAAAAAAATACTAGCTAATCAAATCCAACAGTGTGTTAAAAGAATCATTCACCACAATCAAGTGGGATTTATTCCTGGGCTACAAATGTGGCTCAGTTTTCATGAATCAGTCAATGTGATATAACACATTAATAAAAGAAAGGATAAGAACGATATGATCTTCTCAACAGATGCAGAAAAAACATTTAACAAAGTGCATCATCCATTCTTGGTAAGAACCCTCAAAAAAGTAGGGATAGAGGGACCATACCTTAACATCAAAGGCCATATACAGAAGAACCATGGCTAATATCATCCTTAATGGGGAAGTACTGAGGGATTTTCCTTTGTGGTCAGGAACAAGATGGGGATATCTACTCTCACAATTGCAATTTAACATAGTACTGGAAGTCCTGACTTCAGCAATCAGACAATAAAAAAGAAACAAAAGGCATCCAAATTGGCAAGGAAAATGTCATACTTTTACTATTCACAGATGACATGTTACTCTATGTAGAAAACCTGAAAGACTCTACCCCAAAATTGCTAGAATTGATACACAAATTCAATAAAGTCTCAGGATACAAAATCAATGTACAGAAATCTGTTGCATTTCTATACACCAATAATGTAGCATCAGAAGGAGAAATCAAGGAATAAATCCCATTACAATTGCACCAAAACCCATGAGCTACCCAGGAATAAACCTAACCAAAGAGATAAAAGATCTGTACTCTGAAAATTATAGAACACTTATGAAAGAAACTGAAGATGACACAAAGAAATGGAAAAATCCATTATCTCTTGACGATGCTAGGGACAGACTTCATCCCATACTGAACAACAATCCACTGACTGACTGCAGTGTATCGGACACTAAGGGTACAATAATGAAAAAGACCAGAAATGGTCCTTGCTCTCATGAAATGTGTATTATGGTAGGAGGAAAAATATATAATAGAGAGTAATTATTGAGTGTTCTAAACACTGTTCTAAGCACTTTACATGTAATCATCATAACAACTCTGTAAAATCAGTATTAGACATACTGACTAGTAAAACTGGTAAAACTAGTACTAGACATACTAGTACTAGCACTAGTACAATCAGTACTAGGACTGATGAGGAAAATCAGGTATAGAGAAGTAAGTAACTTCCCCAGGGTCATAGTTAAATAGCAGAACTGGGAATTAAATCCAGGCGCTCTGATTTCAGACTCTGTGTTTATTACCACTATGTTCTATAGCTCTGTAAATAAATGAATATAGAGTAAGAACTATGAGGAAGACAAACAAGATGCTAACATAGAGAAAGATAGAAGACCTTCTTCAGATAAAGTGGTTAGAGAATGCCTCCCTGAGGAATAGGACACTTTCCTAAGACCTGAAAGGTGAGAAGGAGCCTGACATACAGAGAGTCAGAAGAACAGTATGGGCTGAGGAAACAGATTTTCAAAGGCCCTAGGATGGGAAAGAGCATAGAATGTTTGAATAATTGAAATAAACAGTATGGTTATAGCCTAGAAAACAACATGTGAGAAAAAGAAAAAGTGTCATGAGATTAGCCTGGAGAGGTAGGCAGAATCCAGATCATATGGAGCCTTAAAGACCTTGATAAAGAGGGTTGGATTTTATCCTAAGTATAAATGGAAACCATTGGAAAGTTTTAAGCAAGGAATTGACATGATTGCATTTTATCTGAAGAAAGAGAACTCTGGTTATTAGGTTGTTAAGTGGATAATAGATCAGAGAGTTCATGACAAGAAGCAAAAAGATCATTTAGTAGTCCAGGAGAGAGATGGTAGTGGCTTGGATCAGATTGGTCAAGAGTCGAATAGAAATGATTTAACGGTAGAGTCAACTGGTAATGAGGCTTGGAGGAACAATGAGGAAAAAGATGTATAGGAAAGCTCTTATAGGGAGCCAGTCATCTGAGGTGGTTGGTCAAAAAACAGAGATGCCAGTCTAAGAAGCACTGGCTGAAGATGGCCAATATGCCACCTGCTTTCTCCATGGGAAATGCAGCTGCCACATGAGAGTGAGGGAGTAGCATACCATTTCAAAACTTGTTCATTTGCTGCTTTGATATCCAAACAGTTAACCACCAAATCAATTTTAATACTGTGGGACAAGGATATTTCTAGTAGTTCTGTAGAGGGACAACATAATCTGCAGATTTTTTTATGCTTATTGTGAATAGCTGAGATAGGCTAGGATAGAGAAGGAACATAAAACATCTCATATGACTATGATGTAACTTAAGAGTCTCATTTTATTGTGTTTCCATACCTCATGATATAATGTTGATCAAATAGAATAGTTCGAAGCAAAGAGAAGTTAGCAATTTACCATCACATCTAAAAAACATTTACCTCATTTCAATGGCAGTACCATGGAATTATCTAAAAACTCTTGGAGGGGAGGGGGGTGGGGGGATGGGCGAGCCTGGTGGTGGGTATTGAGGAGGACACGTATTGCATGGAGCACTGGGTGTGGTACATGAACAATGAATCTTGTAACACTGAAAAAATAAAATAAAAGTATTTGGGGGAAAAATATAAAAACTCTTGTTTAAAAACTCTTCTCCTTATACAACTCAACACCAAAAAAACAAATGGTTTGATTGAAAAATGGGCAGAGAATCTGAATAGGCATTTTTCCAAAGAAGACCTACATGAAAACAGACAACAGACATGTGAAAATATGCTCAATATCACTTATCATCAGGGAAATGTAAATTAAAATATCACTTTATACCTGTCAGAATGGCTAAAACCAAAACCATAGGAAATAACAAATATTGGCAAGGATGTGGAGAAAAAGGAACCCTCTTGGACTGTTGGTGGAATTGCAAACTGGAAAAACCAATGGGATAACAATATGAAGGATTCTTAAAAAAATAGAAATATCCTATGATCCAGCAATTGAACTATGAGTATTTACCCAAAGAGAATAAAAATACTAATTTAAAAAGATATATGCATCCCTATGTTTATTGTAGCGCTATTTACAATAGCCAAGATATGGAAGGAACCCACATGTCCATCCATAGATGAATGGATAAAGATGATGTGTTATATATGTACAATGGAATATTACTCAGCTGTAAAATGAATGAAATCTTGCCAATTACAACAGCATGGATGTACCTACATAGTATAATGCTAAGTGAAATGAGCCAGAGAAAGACAAATACCATATGATTTCATTCATATGTGGAATTTAAGAAACAAAACAAATGAACAAACAAAGCAAAAAAATAAAAAAAGACAAACAAACAGACTCAAATACAGAGAAGAAAATGATGGTTGCTAGAGGTAGTATGGGTGGATGGGGGGATAGGTGAAACAGATGAAGAGAATTAAGGGTATACTTATCTTGGTAAGCACTGAGAAATGTATAGAATTGTTGAATCATTATATTTTACCCCTGGAATTAATATAACACTGTATGCTAATTATACTTGAGTTTAACAACAACAACAACAACAACAACAAAACTCCTCTCCTTGGCCTCCTCAGATTTGGTTTTAAAACTTTGCTTTGGGCAAGTCACTTTATCTATCTGAGCCTCTCTTTTCTTTCCTTTTCTTTTTTTAATTTAATTTTATTTTTTCATGTTCCAAGATTCATTGTTTATGCACCACACCCAGTGCTCCATGCAATACGTGCCCTCCTTAATGCCCACCACCAGGCTCACTTTTCTCATCTGCAAATCGTGACCTAAAAGCCCTATTGACAAGTGGTTGCAACAATAAAAAATAGTTTATGTCAAGTGCCATCACACAGTGGACACTCATCAAATACTAGTGGTATTGAGAAGGAAACATTGCTCCCTCAATATGAAGTACTGAATCTGGCCCATCATAATCACTGGGGCTTGGATTTCTCTGATTGTCTCACATATAAGAACACTAAGGGGCTAATATTCCAAACCTAAGAAAGTCTCAAGAAACTTTGGAAATTATTAATTAGCCCCGACCTGAACTATATTCATTCAATAACCAATTAACCTAAGTGATATCTAATTCTTTTGTGTTTCAAAGGATTTTAGGCTGAATATTGAGTTCGGTTACCTTCAGTTACCTTCTAATGATTATATTGTATTGTTTGCACAAATATTTATGGTAGCCAGCTTTCAGGATGGCTAATGATCCTCAACCTACAGTCTTGTATAGTTCCCTCCCACATTATATCAGGGCTGGAATGTGTGATGAATAAAATATGGCATTAGTGATGATGTTTCACTTTTGAGATAAGGTTAATAAAAGACAATGTGGGTTCTCTTGGTTTCTTTCTTTCTCTCTCTCCCTGATTCTTTGCTTTGAGTGAAACCAGCTACCATGTCATGAAAAGTTCTATAAAGAGGCCCATGTTATAAGGAGCTGAAGCCTACAGCCAATAGCCATGGGAATGAGCTTTGGAAGTAGATCCTATAGCACCAGCCAAATAGTCAGATAACTGTAGCCTAGGCTAACAGCTTAACTGAAACTTCATGAGAGACCCTGAGCTAAACAATCCTGCTAATCCATTCTCAAATTCCTGACTCTTAGAATATGTGATAGATAATGAATATTTGCTCTTATAAACTACATTTTAGAATAATTTGTCACAGCGATATATAAGTAATATGCTATTTTGTTACCCAAATCTGAGAAAAATGGACATTTACATTCCATAGCTCATTCTCAGAACTTTTACGTATCTCTTGTGTTAATTTCTGGGGTTGGAAATTTCTTGTCTGCTTTGTATTCTAGGGATGATTGCAGTCAGGATGAACCCAAACTTCAGGATAGGGAGCTACCCTTCCTAGGGTAACCTAGGAAGGGAGTTACCCTTATGTGTTGTTGAGTAAAAGGAAATATGGGATCTAGAAGTCCATACCACAGTGGAATCAAAAGACTGATTTCAGATTGTTGAAGCTGCAGAGACAGCAAAAGAGTCAGAAATTCAGCATAGATCTTGATACTTAGTAGGTACTCAGACATGGGTTGAACTAGCTCCTTCACACTTGAGTCAAGTCAGCCTCTCCATAACTAGATGGATCTGTCCTTTAGTAAAGGACATGCTTCCAGATCCAGACTGCAACAAGTTTGCCATGTACTTACATGTACCCAATGGCTGTGAGAAGACTGGGGGCCCTGTGTGCATGTGTGTGTGTGTGTGTGTGTGTGTGTGTGTGTGTGTGCGCGTGTGTGTGCATGTGCAAATGCCTAATTGCATGAAGGTATGCTTATATGTGTGTAGCTCTACCAAAAATCAGATTTATTTCCTATTTTTCTTTTAAATTCAGTCCAGCTACCATGTTGGGAACTGATCTACCCTGTTAAATGAAGAGTAGTTTGCCATATGGCCATTATTATGCTGACTCTGGGCACATTCTCTTTCATCCTGGAATTGTTATGACACATGATGGAGACAATACCCTCTGTGGGTACAATTTGAGAAAGATTAGGCTACAACCACAGTATAGCAAAGAGGCCTCTGGTCAGATCCTCTTTTGCTAGGAAGGCCAACTTTGACAGATCAGCCAGAGAGGTCATGCTGCAGAGATCCCAGACTTCATCCAGAAATGAGCATTGTTAACACTGCCAACCCATTATCTGTGAGTTCCTTGTAAAAGTGTCTTATCTTTATTAAAAATCTGTTTAATGTCTCATGGGGAACTGAGAATATTAGCCCCAGTGGTCTTATTTCATCCACCTACTGATGGAAGACTGCTGCCCTATTTTCCAAGATTTCAATATCTAGGAGTATGGTGTGTGTAATGGTTAAGAGACTGGACCCAAGAATCAAATCCTGCTTCACCACTTAATATAAGAAAAATTGGGAAAGTTATTTCAACTCTCTAAGCTTTATTTTCTTGAACTATAGCGTGGGATCAAAATAGCTCCTATCTTGAAGGATTGTTCAGATAATTAAATCAATTAATGCATGTAAACATCTTAAAACAGTATCTGGCACATTGTAAATGTTCAATATTTCTTAGCTATTATTATCCCTATTAGTATTATGAGTTAGCTTGGTGTAGAAGAAGGAACTTGGGCTTTAGGGCCAGGTGAGCTTTTTGAGTGATCTTGAACGAGTTACTCAATCTCTTTGAAACTCAATTTCTTCACTTATAAAATAAGATATCACCTACACTACAGGGTCATTTTAAAGATCAAGGAGCCTGGATGGCTTAGTTGCTTAAGTGTCCAACTCTTGATTTTGGCTCAGGTCATGATCTTGGGGTTGCTCAGTCAGGCTCCACACAGGGTATGGAGTCTGCTTAAGATTCTTTCTCTCCCTCCTCTCCCCCCTTTCCCACCCCCACACTCTAAATAAATAAATAATAAAGATTAAATAAGATACATACATAGATGTGAGATATGTTAGTAAAAATATAGTTGTTTTCCCCTTCTTTAGCCAGGTTATAAGTACTAACTCAGAAATTTGCTATATGAAAATATAGCATCCATTATCCTTTAAAAAATGTGAGGAACACCTGGTGGTGGGTATTGAGGAGGGCACGTATTGCATGGAGCACTGAGTGTGGTACATAAACAGTGAATCTTGTAACACTGAAAAAATAAAATAAAGTATTTGGGGAAAAAATGTGAAGAATAGCACACTGTTGTAAGTAAAAGGGAGTAGTTCTCTTTAGCATCAGATGGGCAAAAGTATTTAAGTTCATGATTGGATGCTTTTGAGTTTTTATGAAAACAAAATATAGCAGTTATAATTAAGTATGCAGCATTTGGAATGGAAGCAGGCACTCTTCTTCATTGTGTGGGCAATAAAACCTGGAAGGAAAAAGAATCAATATGTTGGTTCAATTAAGTTTTCAGCCACAAATAACTAATTTCAGTCCTCATGGTTTTTCTAGGGTCCAAAATATATTGCTTATTCTTCTTAAAATATTAATATAGTCCTGAATTATTTATTGAACCAAGAAACACTGAACTCTTTTAACATGGAAGAGAATGGAAGGTTATTTCATGTCAGCACCATGGAAGACAATAATAAATCTGAAATGCAAATAATACCTCTGAGAATATAGCCTGGTTGAAGGCCAAAGCACGTGGTTTCTAGGCTTTTTCTTTTGTGATACAGAAGTTGGAAAGCCAATGGAAAAATGCTGTTCTGGGTTTCTGATTCTTTAAGGGTTGGCAGTATCTTGTAGGCTATTTAAGGTCATTCTAGAATATTTTGATCTTTTATAATAATATTTAATTTCATGTCATTAAAAGAACCTACTATAATAATGGCAATAACTATCATTTACTGAGCTTTTATTATGTCCTGGCCACTATATTAAGGGCTTATATATGCATTACCTTATTTATATTTCTTACTCTATGAAGTGGGTAGTGTTACTGCCCATATTTTACAGGAGAAGAAATAGAGACCCACAGATGTTAAGTATTTTGAATTTCTAGCCTCTGATTCCAGAGATCTTTTCATGATGGAACAATTTGGTGCTTTTACCCATAGATAGCTTTAATCTCTCCTGGTTCTGTCATTCAAGAGCAGAATGTCTCTGCTTCTGTTGTATTCTGCCTGGCTTTGTAGATATTTGTTTATGTTGATATTCTCTGCTATTATAGTGAAAAGAACATGATCTTTGAAATTATGCTTGCTTTCCACATCTTTCCCTTACTAGCAATGTTATCTTGGATTACTTAGTGCTCACAATAAATCTCTGAGGTAGGAACTATTATTGCTTCATTTTATCTCTCAAGAATCTGGGGCTTAGAGAGGTTAAGTATCTTGACCAAGATTCTACTGCAAGTATGTAGAGGAGATACATTGGAACCCAGGTCTGTCAAAAGACTCCAAATCCCATGCTTTTAATAACTTGCCTTATCATGATTGTAAATATTCAGAGTTGCAGTTTGGTGACCGTGGATAATTGAGAAGCTCCTTTATTTTGTAGATGAGGAAACCAAGGTCCAGAAAGAAAACATGATTTATTAATAGACATGGGACAAAAACGCAGCTTCTGGTCCCATGTTTTTTCCACTGCTGCCTTTTACTTGCTTGTTGGTATCATGGTACCATTGCAGAAACCTGAGATTTTGATCGCTGTTAGGTATTTGGGGTGAGGTTAATGCTCCATAGATAGACTGTGCTCAGGACATGTACTGGCGGTATATACAAAGACGTCCACTTTACTTTGAGATATATATATATAGATATATATAGGTATACCTGGATAGATATATATAGGTATATCTATATATATATATAGATAGATATATATAGATATATATCCTGAGCCTTTGAAAACTCACTACTTTCTATATAACTTTAATTTCAGTCAAATATATTATAGAAGGAGAACTAAAATTTATGAGATACTACTATATGTGTAATTTGATGTATTATCCAATTCTTATAACAACCCCACTATTTAGGTATTATTATTTCCATTTTACAGATAAGGAGATTGAGAAAAGTGAGGTTAGGTAGCCCTGGTTTCTGCTCTTTTCTAGAACTGGCTAGTGGTTTGAAGTATTTGGAAAGACTCTACTACCTTTTTTGATAGAAAGGTTACTCACCCTGCTATATGGTGGTATAGAGGAAACTACTGTGCAGTGATCCACATGGAGAAATTTTCTCTCTTCCTTTTGGTCTCATTGGAATGACTTTTATTTGCTGTGACCTTGGGTTTCTTTTCATCATTAAGAGGGATATCTTGTGTGTTTAAATACTGCATTATTAATAATATTTGCCTGAGTGCAGTGTCGTGATCAATTTTTCATGTGCATCATTCTTTATGCAACACTAGTTGAATTTCAAGTAGAGCCTTACCTTCACCTCTCCTCCCTCAGTGACTGTCTCCAAAAAGGAGTATGGCAGGCCCAAGACTCCTTATTCACAGGAGAAATCAGAAATGCTTTCTTAGGTCATCCCAAGATTCTTTGGTGATGAAAGCAAGTGAGGCAGCTGCGAGAAAGCAGTGAGTATCTTCCCAAAGCTGAACTTTATACCAGAGGCTGCAGGGGTCAAAGTCCCAAACTTCTCACAATATTCTGTGACTCTTTTGTCTCATCTAAGTCTCCTCCACCCCTTCTTCCCCACATCCTCTCTTTCATCTGTTCTACTTCAAGCATTTATTGGGCATCTATAATATACCAGGCCCTGTGCCAGAGCCTGGGGATGCAGACAGAAAAGAAGAAAAATTTCTACTTCTCATGGACCTTCCCATCCTGACTGGGAGGCAATCACAGAGCAGTGTGATTGGCAAGGTGATCTAGGGAAGAACTTCTATTTTTTTAGTTTGAAAGTAGGGACATGTTTTTTTCTGCCCTGTGTTATATATACTTCATCATCTCCTGTGAGTGAAATTTTACTCTCCTTTCCCAAGGTAGCTTCTTGTCATATAGTCAGATTAGCACATTGCTCATCTCCTAGAACTCCAGGGAATATTTGAAGTAGGGGACAGGTGTGCTTATCCCCCAAGTCTGACTAATAAATCTAGTTAATGAAAATTGAATTAATTTGGTGATTTGTACATCAAACTTTCCTACTTTCTACTCCTCCTTCTTTGCTGCTAAATTCCTTAAGAATCCAGCCTTAAAAATGTGTGGGAAACAGCCCTAGGCAAGGCTTCCATCCCTACCTTAGAAGCTCTCTCATGCTCTTGATGTGATCCTTGGGATTTTTTTTCTTCCCCTCCTCTGGTTAATTTGTTCCAGGGCTTGGAAGCTGATCAACTTAATGCACTAAGAATGGGGCTTTTTGAGAAGAGAGATTGGCCCTGGGCCCATCTAGCACATTGACTAACATAGAGTAGATTCTTAGAAGGTATTTGAAGAAAGAAAGGAAGGGAAGAAGGAAAGGAAGGGAAAAGATGGGGAAAGAACAGAAGAGGAGTAAAGGAAGGTAATGTTCCTATTTCATCACCCATTCAGCCAGGGGAAAAAGAGTTTATGCCATCCAGTGGTGGTATCTTAGTGATTAAGAGGGAGAGTCTGAAGTAACCCAGACAGATATGATGTTCTCTACAACATACCTTTTGATCTTTAGTCCTTTCTATTAGGTGGGAATAATAGTACCTACTTCTTAAATTTATTACAAAAGTTAAACAAAATGTATGTAAAATACTTGCATACTGTCTACCACATATTAGGTGCTTGATAAATGTTAAAAATTTTTCCTTTTTTTTTTAATTTATTGCCTCTTTCCCCCCTGTATTTCTCCTACTTCTTGCCTTCTCCGTGAGCCAGAAACTTCCTTTCTCTGTAAGCTTTATCTCTTCAACCCAGCATTTCCCAAAGTGTTCTGAGAAATAGGTATTTTTGCTTTTGTTTTCCTTGCCTTTGGAGACATGTCTAGCAAGAAGTTGCTGCTGCTGAAGTCAAAGAATCAAAACCACAATGAGATACCACCTTACATAGATCAGAATGGCTAAAATTAACAACACAGGAAACAACAGATGTTGGTAAGGATGCTGAGAAAAGGGAACCCTCTTACACTGTTGGTGGGAATGCAAACTGGTGCAGCTACTGTGGAAAACAGTATGGAGGTTCCTGAAAAAAGTAAAAATAGAACTATCCTAAGATCCAGCAATTGCACTACTAGATATTTAGCCAAAGGGTACAAACATAGTGATTTGAAGGGGCACATGCTCCCCACTGTTTATAGCAGCAATGTCCACAATAGCCAAAATATGGAAAGAACCCAAATGTCCATTGACAGATGAATAGATAAAAACGTGTGTGTGTGTGTGTGTGTGTGTGTGTGTGTGTGTGTGTGTTGGTATGGAATATTACTCAGCTATAAAAAAGAATGAAATCTTGCTATTTGCAACATGGATGGAACTAGATAGTAGTATGCTAAGTGAAATAAGTCAGAGAAAGACAAATACCGTGTGATTTCATTCATATGTGGAATTTAAGAAACAAAACAGATGTTCATAGGGGAAGGGAAGAAAAAAAATAGGATAAAAATGGAGAGGGAGGCAAATCATAAGAGACTCTTGACTATAGGAAACAAACAGGGTTGCCAGAAGAACGGTCAGTGGAGGTATGGGGTAACTGGGTGATGGACAAAAAAGGGCACTTGATAGAATGAGCACTGGACGTTATATGCAACTGATGAATCACTGAATTCTATCCCTGAAACTAATAATACAGTATATGTTAACTAAATTAAGTTTAAATTAAAAAGAAAGAAAGAAATAGGTATTAATAGGTGTCATATAAAGGAAGGAGTCATATTTAAGAAGTATCAAACTAATGATGTACTGTATGTTGACTAACATAACATAATAAAAAAAGAAGTTTGACAAATATATGGTTTCACTTACTTGTGAAACATAAGGAATAACATGGAAGACATTAAGAGGAAGAAAGGAAAAGTGAACTGGGGGAAATCAGAGGGGAGACGAGCCAGGAGAGACTGTGGACTCTGAGGAACAAACTGAGGGTTTTAGAGAGGAGGGGGGCAGGGGGATGGGTAAGCCTGGTGGTGGGTATTAAGGAGGGCACATATTGCATGGTGTACTGGGTGTGGTACATAAACAATGAATCTTGGAACACTGAAAAAATAAAATAAAATAAAAAGCTAATGATGTATTATATGTTTGCTATTTGAATTTAAATAAAAAATTTAAAAATTAAAAAAATAAAAATAAATGAATAAACTGGAAAAAAAAAGGAAGTTTGAGAAGCACTTGATTAAAAATAAATTAGCCAGATTTTTTTTTTTTAAGATTTTATTTATTTATTTGACAGAGAGAGAGATCCCAAGTAGGCAGAGAGGCAGGCAGAGAGAGAGGGGGAAGCAGGCTCCCTGCTGAGCAGAGAGCCCGATGCGGGGCTCGATCCCAGGACTCTGAGATCATGACCTGAGCCGAAGGCAGAGGCTTTAACCCACTGAGCCACCCAGGCGCCCCTAGCCAGATTTTTTTTAAAGAATTTATTTATTTGACAGAGAACAAGAGAGCACAAGCAGAGGGAGTGGGA
The DNA here is from genome assembly GCA_028534135.1 of Potos flavus. Lineage (NCBI taxonomy): Eukaryota > Metazoa > Chordata > Mammalia > Carnivora > Procyonidae > Potos > Potos flavus. The sequence continues at coordinate 132,119,588 of CM052900.1, forward strand.
GAAGCAGGCTCCCTGCTGAGCAGGGAGCCTGATACTGGGTGGGGGGGCTCGATCCCTGAGTTGAAGGCAGATGCTTAACCAACTGAGCCACCCAGACACCCCAAATTAGCCAGATTCTTTACAAGACATTTTTAAAGATTGGTATGTGCTAATACACATTGTAAATCTTTAGAGGGGACCATTGCATATAGTATGTTTAGAAAGTTTTTTTTAATTTAATTTTATTTTTTCAGTGTTCCAAGATTCATTGTTCATGCACCACACCCAGTGCTCCATGCAATATGTGCCCTCCTCAATACCCACCACCAGGCTCACCTATCCCTCCAACCCCCTCCCTTCCAAAACCCTCAGTTTGTTTCTCAGAGTCCACAGTCTCTCATGGTTTGCCTCCCCCTCCAGTTTCCCCAATTCACTTTTCCTTTCCTTCCCCTAATGTCCTCCATGTTATTCCTTATGCTCCACACGTAAGTGAAACCATATGGTAATTGACTTTCTCTGCTTGACTTATTTCACTCAGCATAATCTCCTCCAGTCCCGTCCATGTTGATACAAAAGTTGGGTTTTTTTCTGATGGAGGCGTAATATTCCATTGTATATATGGACCATATCTTCTTGATCCATTCATCTGTTGAAGGGCATCTTGGCTTTTTCCACAGTTTGGCGATTGTGGCCATTGCTGCTATGAACATTGGGGTACATATGGCCCTTCTTTTCCCTGCATCTGTATCTTTGGGGTAAATACCCAGTAGTGCAATGGCAGGGTCATAGGGTAGCTCTATTTTTAATTTCCTCAGGAATCTCCACACTGTTTTCCAAAATGGCTGCACTAATTTGCATTCCCACCAACAGTGCAAGATGATTCCCCTTTCTCCACATCCTCTCCAACACTTGTTGTTTCCTGTCCTGTTGATTTTGGCCATTCTAACTGGTGTGAGGTGTTATCTCAGTGTAGTTTTGATTTGAATCTCCCTGATGGCTAATGATGATGAACATTTTTTCAGGTGTCTGTTACCCATTTGTATGTCTTCTTTGGAGAAGTGTCTGTTCATGTCTTCTGCCCATTTTTTGACATGATTATCTGTTTTTTGAGTGTTGAGTTTGAGGAGTTCTTTATAGATATTGGATATTGGACTTTTGTCTGTAGTGGCATTCGCAAATATCTTCTCCCAATCCGTGGATTGCCTCTTTGTTTTGTTGACTGTTTCCCTTGCTGTACAGACTGTTTCCCTTGTTGTTCCTAATACTTTATCTTGATGAAGTCCCAAAAGTTCATTTTCACAAGTTTTTTGACTACAGACTCTCTCCCCACTTTCTTCCCCAGTATCTTATGGAATTACTTTCCTAGGAATTTTCTTGCCCAATACTACCCCAAAGAATTACCAGACTGTTTTTAATATGTCCCTTTCAGAGAACGTCAGTCAGTTCCAGATTCTCCATTTACTTACTGAAGCACAGGGTAAACAATTTTTTGTGTAGCTATTAATGGGAAACTAAAACAAGTAACAACAATGACAAAACTTCCCTGAGCCTCCTAGGCTTTGTTCATATGTATATATTTGTGCATGAACAATGAATCTTGGAACACTGAAAAAATTAAAAGAATAATAATAGAAAGACCTTTCAAATAAATAGATAAATAAATAAATAAATAAATAAATAAATAAATAAATAAAAAGGAGTTTATTTATTTTTTTTCTTTTCAGCCATCTATTCATGTAACAAATATTTGTGAGAATCTATTTGCCACACAGACAGTGCTAGGCTTTGCTGGAGTAGAAGACTGGTACAGAAGGAGACAATGAAACTTTCAGTTACCTGTAGAGTGACAAGAATCTATAGCATAATGGGGAAGCTCTTTAGAAAAGCACTTACTACACCCTGGAGGGGTCAGAGAAGGGGCCAGAAGCTTGCAGAAAGTGAGACTTCTGATATAATTTCAAAGATAAGTAGGATTTAGCCAAATAAAGGTGAATAGTTGGGGAAAAATGAGTTTGTAGGAAAGAGGGAACGTTATATGCAGAGAAGTAAGAGGAACATGTTGAAAGAAGTACAGTGAACTAAAATATAAAAGTGAAAATGGTACAAACTCACATGCTTATTGTAGCAGATTTAGAAAGTAGTGAAAAATACAGATGCATCAGGAAACTCTCCTCTGATTTCTCCTCTTAAAGGCAGCTGTTAAAATTTTATTTTATTTCCCTTTAGCCATTTTTTTCTGTTCATTTTTCCTTTGCATAGTAAAGCTTAGAAAATATATTTCACTTTTAATGACTGATTATGATACCTCTGTAAGTGAAACCTGTAGTGACCTTTCATCTATAATGAGAGGATGAGAATGTTCCTTAAAAGTTTTCCTTATCATTTCTCTGGTAGTAAAAGCCCATGGTTAAGTCACTAGCGAGGCGTATTTTATATCAACTTGTCCAAGGCCATTCCAAGGGTGTGCAAGACCCCAGATAAATTTTTGGGGGGGCTCTTGTCTATATAAACAATTTTATTTTAATTATATTGCAAAATTCATGGACCCATGTGAGATCCATGAATTTAGATGATTTAGAATGATGGGTAGAGAAGAAATGTGTTTAGTTATTGTTCAATCAGTGCATGTGAAGTGTCCAGGCGCCACCTTGTCATATTCTTTATTGCCAAATGCATGGTTCCTGGCTAATTTCATATTTCCTATCTGGAGGAAAAAAAAGGTAGCAACACTGATATAACTCATGATGCATAGCTCTTTGGAACATGTTTGTACTAAAGCAATATAGATATTCATGCCTCTGCAGTTTCCTAATACCATTTATTTAATGCTAGTTATGTCATTAGTCCTGGCACTTCATCATTCATGGTGTGTTAAAGAAAAAATTATTTGTGACACTTGTTAAGGAGCAGTAAGGCTGAATTTATTTAGGGAGGCTACTACAATGCGGTTTTGTAAATAGAGGAGAGAGATCAGGTTCAACTCCAAATACAACAAGGAAAAGCTAGAATTTATAACCAAAGTGTGAGGGAGGGTGATAGTCACTAGATGGAAAATTACAAATTACAAGAGGTAACTTCAGGGTAAAGGGGGGATTCTGGTTAAACCAACCAAACAGGATTCCTTCTGAAGGCACGCCAGGGTGATCAGACATCATCTGGGGGATGATGGAGGATGAAGAATCTGATCAGATATCTAGGATGGAGGATTCTGGCTAAAATTAGATCATGTAGAGACAAATATGGAAGCCTAAAAGTCAGGGCCTAATTGAGAAGAGAGTTCAGAGGAGCCTGTGTAGAATTTGGATAAGAAAAGAATCTTTGTCAGTGCCTCCCACAAATATCGGTTTCTAATGACTTAAAGGTTTTTATGATACTTTGTTGATGCTGAACATAAATATAGGACTCACTGCAAATATGTAAATGTAAATGATACACTTATATTCTGGTCATGTTTAATGTGCCTGTCATGTTAAATCCAGGATTGTATAGCATTAACATAGATTAACATATCTTCCAACCATGTCTTTTCTTGAACTCTTCAGCTTTAGTCCATAATCATTGCATCCTCAGACTGTGTTCTCTTTTAATGTTGACTGCTCAGTGTTAACTGTCTTCCAAACACCACTATCAGCAGGGAGAATTGGCAAGGGACCCATATGCTGAGAGAGAAGAATAGTTCCATTCACATAATGAAAGCTTGTTCTCACATGGCACACCTGAAGATAGACCCAGGAGAGCACAACATTCACATATTGATTGATGACAATCAGAAGGATTTGTCAGAGATATGTAGTGACTACTTTAAAAGACTCCAGAAAAGATAAGCATAAGATAGATACAGCCACTTCCAGAGAACATCCTAGCACTGCTGTTCAGGAGCAGACACAGGGAAAGGGATGCCTACTACCACCCATGCTGTCTTAAGTTGCCGTAACATCAGAGATAGCACCATGGTTGGGACATAAATAAGAAAGAGCCAGTGCCTGGACTCACACACATGACTCAAGGCCAGAGTTCAGTGGTGGGCCACCAGTAGCACAGAGCCCGTGACTTGTCCTATGTCCAACATGAGTGGTACTCACCCCAAATCATCATGTTAGGACTATTCTGGTGACCCAACCTTGCATGATCCTGTCAAAGAAATACCACACTAGCAAACAAAAGTGATCTGCTCTTCCAGCCATCTTCCTGTAACTGGGTCATAGAACAACATGATAGCCATGAGTCTTAGAACTCCTCAACCAGATGTCATCTGGTTGTCTCTACATGAGGGCAACAGAGGGCAGAGGTTTTGAGAGTACTCTGAAGATGAAAAAGGGGGACTGGGATAACCTGCTCAGTTGTCACTACTATCCCTAGTTGATCTCAGGCACTGTAAGGGGGCTTAGACAATTTGAAGATAGGCATTTCTTGTGATTAGGGCCCATAGTAACCAAGTCTGGGCTCAGGATATTCTGTCTGTACTGCACAGCCAGCCCAGGCACTGGATGTGATACTTAGACAGTTTTCAAAAAGATAGTACAAAGTGTAGAACCAGAGACAGCGGTCTACTTAGTAGGATCAGAAGGCATTACTGACACTGGCCCAGAAGTTTCAGTTCTCACTCAGTGACAGGTTCCAAAAAAATGACTCCTGCCTCCCCCTCAGAAGTATATTCACAATAGGCAGGTTGTGCGTTGAGTGGGAGGCGAAGTACGTTAACTTCAGAGAAACAAATGTAATTCCAATTGCCCTGAAAGAAAAGCTATGTCCTTTAACTGAAAATAGCTAAATCCTGAAAACCACTATGTAAACACCCCATGACATGCTCCTCACTTCACAAGGGACAGATAATAGTAATAATGGCAGTAGTAACAATAGTAATATGTAATAGTTAAAGTTTATTGAATGCCTGCTCTAGTCCAGGAACTATGCTAGATGCTTTATACATATGTTACCTTTAATTTTACTATAATGCTACAAAGTAGATATTATCTCCATTTGAAGAAAGGAAGAAACCAAGACTCAGAGAAGTGAGGTGATTTACCCAAGGTCATTCAGCTGATGAATGACAGACACAAAGCCAGGCCCGCATAATTTTGTAACTCGGGTTCTTAGCATTTCATCATACTGCATTTCCTAATTTGAGTTATGAGTGCCCTCTTAGATAAAGAGAGAAAGATAGTCTTACTTGGGACACAGTGTCTGAGTGGCACATAGAGGGTCTGCAGGACTAAAGACTCCTCCTTCTCAGCCTAAGACCGGGCCAGGGTACTTTGTCACTCTTTCCTTTTCTCTGGCTGAACCTCTACACCTTCAAGCCTGTAGGCTCTTTACTCTTTCAAGTATGGCACTGGATTTTTTTTTTCCTAATTGCATTTGTACATCAGTATTTCATTCCTTAGTGGGCTAAAATTAGGTTTCCTCCCTTTCTGTAAGTAAACAGGCATGCGAAGCCTCCTAGCAAATGACCTTTAAGCTACTGACTGGCCTTGAAAATACAATTTTCACTGGAAACCTGCTGGGGAGCAACTTTTCCTCTCTAGTGATGTGCTATGGAAATTCAGAGACCTGGGTGCTAGCCACTGTGTGACCTTGGTCAGGTTACTCCCTCTCTCTGGGCCTGGGTTTTCTAATGTATGAAATGGGGGTGAGGATAGTGAATTGGGAATGGAAAAGATCTAGTGGCAATTTGCTAACCCATTCTTTTTCTCAAACTGACATTAGCAGCAACATCAAATTGAGCATATACATCTTATTTTTTTTTTTTTTTTTGAGAGAGAGAGCAAGCGAAGGTGGATGAGGGGCAGAGGAGGAGAGACAGAGAATCCTAAGCCTAATGCTCAGCCTGGAGCCCAACATAGGCTCAATCTCAGGACCCTGAGATCATGACATAAGTCAAAATCAAGAGTTGGTCACTTAATAGACTGAGCCACCCAGGTGCCCCCCCCTTTTTTTTTCTTTAGGGAGGAGCATACACATTTTAGAATCCCCTCCTGTGTGAGCACAGGGCAGTGTGGTATAAGAGAAAGAGCATAGGATTTTGAGTCATAGAGCTCTGGGTTAAAATCTTTCCTTTCTACTTCTACATGTATGGCCTGAAGAAAGTAATGTAATGTCTCAGATGTTTGTGGACAAAAAAGCTCATCTCCTGCTCCATCTCTTGTGTCCCTTCCCTCATTGAGGCTGTTCTCTCACCTGTGCTGGTCCTCTGTCAGGTCCAAAGAATGAGTTTGTGCTGTCTTTAGGGCTCTCAGCTTGCTAAAGCTGATTAGTTATGACTTCCTCCAACCCCAGTCCACTTTATACTGGCTCTGAGGTTCTGGGCTTCTCAGCCGCACATCGCCACCAGGTTGTGCCTTGTAATTAGAACTTTAGGTTGCCTGTAATGATGATGGACAAGGTGGAAGAATGGCAAAGGCTGCCTTCTAGAGCCCAATGATAGGGCCACTTAGGGAGTCTAGTGTGACCACTCGGGCCCCATCGTGCTCTCTAGAGGGGCTCTGAGGCCCTTCCCAGTGTTCTATTCATAGGTTTATGGTGATGTTGCCCACATACCAGGTATATATGATGAAGTGGGACACTTACCACAACCATCGCACCAATTCCTCACCTTCCTGACCAGCCATTTGAGGTGGGGTTCTCTTGTCAGCCATTTGCTTCTCCTTTCAACCAATATTCATTCACATGTTTACTCACTCATTAATCAGACACTCGTCCATTTATTTAATTGAATAACTTATGTAGCAGAGGCATGGAGTGGGGTGGCAGGGGTGGTGGGGAGAGGATGATCTAAGACAAATAAAAGTAAAAAAAAATAAAAAGACAGATGATGTCTCAGATATTTAAAGATTATTGTTTCTTGCCCTTACCTTCTAACTATACTCATGACTTTCTGAAACAACACTTTTCAGACTATAACTTTCTAAAAGAATCCTTCCTCTAGCCAAGCCCAATTCCTTTTGCCTTTGCTGCCATTGCTTCCCTTACCTGCAATACCATTTCTGCCTGCTCCTAGATGAGGCTGGACTGACCCCATTCTGTCTTTTTTGGCTTAGCTCCAACCATACTTCTCCCACACCTTCTGTTCAGCCATCAGATACTCTCTCTGGGAAGTCCCAGAGAAGAAGTGTCTGGCTCTGTCACCACCATCACTACCAACCCAACTGCCTTTGCTCTCAGTGTGATCTCAGCCTAGAATCCTCTCTGTCTCTCCATTACTGTGCCTGTGAGTCTTCCTTCAGGGCCTAACCTCAGTGCCTTCTCCTCTGTGAAGTCTTCCAGGGCTCTTCAGGTAGCTAATCAGTCCATGCTCCATGCCTCTTCCTCTTGAACTTTCTCATAGCATTTATCATTGAGTTGTCATTGTCTATTTCTAGGTCTGTCCCAGCTTAGTCCTAGAGGTTAAGGAATGTATCTCACTAATATCAGGGTCTCTAACACCCATTATATAGGTGTGAGGGATCAGCAGGTACATGTAGATGAGATAAGCTGAATGGAATTGCAGTGAAGTGAGCTGGGCTTTTAAGCATGAGTATGAGATATAAATAAGAGATGGTAAGGGCTTAATGCTCATTAAACCCAATGCTAGATTCAGGCTACTTTTAAAGGCAATCCTTTAGACCTAAAATGACTGACTCCTCTCCCACCTCTCCCTCCCTTCTTCTGCATCTTCCTCCCTTCTTTCTATTCTCCTGCCCTCCCTCCCTTCTAGAAATGATTATGTCTATTTTGTCTTTGGTGCTGGAATACTGAAGAGTAAGCCCTAATCCTTACCCTGTATTAATCCTGCATAAGGTTTCCTTAATAATGGATTCATGGAGCATCCAAAGACCCCTGCCTCCAAAGCCCTCTAACACAGCCCCTCAGACCATCTCCTTCTGTCTTTTGCAGAGTTCTAGTATGGCTCTGATGTCCACTGGGAGTCATTATTACCCAGCAACACATTGGCTCAAACCTTTTTCCTAGCCTGCATGGATTCCAGGATAGGACAGGTTGACAGTGTTCAGAACATTTTCATACCATTGCCTTATGTCATGATCAGTCTTCTCAGTGGAAAGGCTAAAAGAATATATAATCTGTACCTTACAGATAGAAAAACCAAGACTCAGAAAAATCGTGAGGCCCAATCTCTGTTTAAATCTGTGTATGGGCCTGCTAAAATCCATTTCACCATGGATGACCTGGGTTTTTCACAGGCAGAACCATTTTCAATAGGATTAAAGCTATTTCACACTAGAGAATCAGCTCAGTCTGCCTTGGCAAAGGGCATATGGAGATAAAATGGTGAGAGAGTTGCTGCTGAGAAAATGACATGTTCAGGGTTGGGTCCCAAAGAGCAGTAATTCCAGTAATTGCCGACTTCTACATTTTTGTTTTTGTTTTTCCACTTTGCTCTCCATGCTTTAACATATGTAGATGGTTAGAACTGACTCCTTCCTTTTGCTATTTTCCTTTTATGTGTAAGGCTTCTAGGCCAGACCTAAAGATACCCTATGAAACTTAGTTCATCCATCATGTTATCAAGTATTCCTTCAGCATCTGCTCCATGCCAACCCCTGTCTGGGCACCGAGAATAAAAAAGCTTGACATATTTCTTGATCTCATGAACCTCACAGTGATGACAGAGATAGACATAGTGGTACCAAATACAACTGATATAGAGAAGATACAGTTGTACCAAATTCAAGACATAGTTGCATGTTATAGTGTGAAGATGAAGGAGCCTCTTTTAGATAGTATATTAAGAAAGCCCTCCTAGCTATAACAAGGTTTTGTTGAGACTTCAAAGATTCAGGAAGAGGTGTTACTTGGGTATTCAGGAACAGGAAAGGCATTCCAGGTAAAGGCAGCAGCATGTGCCCAGAAGTAACAGTTTGATATATGCCAGGAACAGGACATAAATTCAGTATGGCTTCTTTTAAAACTAATGAATAGTCATAGTGAGAGATAAGGCTGGAGGTATGAGTGGGATATATCAAGGACCATTTTTTTATTATGTTCAGTTTAGCCACTGTATACTATATAATTAATCCTCGATGCAGTGTTCAGTGATTCATTAGTTAAGTATAATATCAGGGACCATTTTAATGGCTTGTTCTTAAGGCAACAGAAGGTCTCAGGAGGGAATGCATATCCTTGTCAGGAATGGAGTGGAATGATCCTTTATTAATGAACTGGAAGCCCTGGGTCCTGCTTCTTTTTCCATTCCCTGTAGGTTAGGCAAATTTCTAGTCTCTTATCTTCAAGCCTGTTTCATCACTTATGAAATGGGCATAATATCTGATCTACCCATCCTATAAAGTTATTTTGAAAAGAAAAAGAAGAAATGGTTATGAAATAATTTTTGAGTTATAAAAATTTTTATAATTATATATTTTATCATTTTATTAATATACTATGCTTATATTCTCAGTAGACATTTTAATATCCCTCAGATAATAGAGCTAGCATGTCAGTAAAAAATTTAATGATAACTTTTCTAGGATGTTATTTAGTATGATATATGGCATAGAGATGGGAGCAAAGAAAAGAACAACATTATGTTTATTGAGTATTTATATGTTAAATGCTATGTTAGATTCTTTATTTACACTGAAATCATTGTCTCAGTACCCCATGAAGGCAAGTATTATTCTTCTACTTCATAGATATGGAAACTAAGGCTCAAAGAGTCATAATAACTTACCAAAAGTCACTAACTAGTGAGTGGCAGAACCAGAATTATAACCCAGTATGCATTAGTCCAAATCCTGCATTCTACTCTGTACACTGAGTTTTGGAGAAAGTGGAAAGTGAGGCAAGAGAAATAGAAAATGTTTGCATAGATCTTGGATATCACCCCTTTGTCTGTAGCGTCATTTGCAAATATCTTCTCCCATTCTGTGGGTTGCCTCTTTGTTTTGTTGACTGTTTCCTTTGGTGTGCAGAAGCTTTTTATCTTGATGAAGTCCCAAAAGCTCATTTTTGCTTTTGTTTCCTTTGCCTTTGGAGACACGTCTTGAAAGAAGTTGCTGTGGCCGATGTCGAAGAGGTTACTGCCTGGGTTCTCCTCTAGGATTTTGATAGATTCCTGCCTCACGTTGAGGTCTTTTATCCATTTCGAGTTTATCTTTGTATATGGTGTAAGAGAATGGTTGAGTTTCATTCTTCTATATATAGCTGTCCAATTTTCCCAGCACCATTTATT
>CM052900.1:132136745-132151873 GCA_028534135.1 Potos flavus
CTTGGGTTTTCCACACAAAGTATCATATCATCTGCAAAGAGTGAGAGTTTGACTTCTTCTTTGCCAATTTGGATGCCTTTTATTTCTTTTTGTTGTCTGATTGCTGAGGCTAGGACTTCTAGGACTATGTTTAATAGCAGTGGAGATAGTGGACAGCCCTGCTGTGTTCCTGACCTTAGCAGAAAAGCTCTCAGTTTTTCCCATTGAGAATGATATTTGCTGTGGGTTTTTAATAGATGGCTTTGATGATATTAAGGTATGTACTCTCTATGCCTACACTGTGAAGAGTTTTGATCAAAAAAGGATGCCGTACTTTGTCAAATGCTTTTTCAGCATCAATTGAGAGTATCATATGTTTCTTGTTCTTTCTTTTATTAATGTATTGTATCACACTGATTGATTTGCAGATGTTGAATCAACCTTGCATCCCAGGAATAAATCCCACTTGGTCGTGGTGAATAATCCTTTTAATATACTGTTGGATCCTATTGACTAGTATTTTGGTAAGAATTTTTGCATCCGTGTTTATCAAGGATATTGGTCTATAATTCTCCTTTTTGATGGGGTCTTTGTCTCGTTTGGGGATCAAGATAATGCTGGCCTCATAAAATGAGTTTGGAAGTTTTCCTTCCATTTCTATTTTTTGGAACAGTTTCAGGAGAATAGGTACTAGTTTTTCTTTAAACATTTGGTAGAATTCCCCTGGAAAGCCATCTGGCCCTGGGCTCTTGTTTTTTGAGAGATTTTTGATGACTGCTTCAATCTCCTTACTGGTTATGGGTCTGTTCAGGTTTTCTAATTCTTCCTGATTCCGTTTTGATAGTTTATATGTCTCTAGGAATGTATCCATTTCTTCCAGATTGTCAAATTTGCTGGTGTATAGTTGCTCATAATATGTTCTTAGAATTGTTTGTATTTCTTTGGTGTTGGTTGTGATCTTTCCTCTTTCATTCATGATTTTATTAATTTGGGTCCTTTCTCCCTCTCTCTCTCTCTCTCTCTCTCTCTTTTGATAAGTCTGACTAGGGGTTTATCAATCTTATTAATTCTTTCAAAGAACTAGCTCCTAGTTTTGTTGATCTGTTCTACTGTTCTTTGGTTTCTATTTCATTGATTTCTGCTCTGATCTTTATGATTTCTCTTCTCTTGCTGGGTTTAGGCATTCTTTGCTCTTCTTTCTCCAGCTCCTTTTAAGTATAGGGTTAGGTTGTGTACTTGAGACCTTTCTTGTTTCTTGAGAAAGTCTTGTATTGCTGTATACTGTCCTCTCAGGATCGCCTTTGCTGTGTCCCAAACATTTTGAACAGTGGTGTTTTAATTTTCATTTGTTTCCATGAATTTTTTTAAATTCTTCTTTAATTTCCTGATACACCCATTCATTCTTTAATAGGATGCTCTTTAGCCTCCATGTGTTTTAGTTCTTTCCAACTTTCCTCTTGTGGTCGAGTTCTAGTTTCAAAGTATTGTGGTCAGAAAATATGCAGAGAATGATCCCAGTCTTTTGGTACCAATTGAGACCTGATTTGTGACCCAGGATGTGATCTATTCTGAAGAATGTTCCATGTGCACTAGAGAAGAATGTGTATTCTGTTGTTTTGGGATGGAATGTTCTAAATATACGTGTGATGTCCATCTGTTCCAGTGTGTCATTTATATCCTTTATTTCCTTGTTGATCTTTCGCTTAGATGATCTGTCCATTTCAGTAAGGGGGGTGTTAAAGTCCCCTACTATTATTGTATTATTGTTGATGTGTTTCTCTGATTTTGTTAATTGGTTTACATAATTGGCTGCTCCCATGTTAGGGGCATTGATACTTACAATTGTTAGATATTCTTGTTGGACAGACCCTTTAAGCATGATATAGTGTCCTTCCTCATCTCTTATAGTCTTTGGCTTAAGATCTAATTTATCTGATATAAGGATTACCATCCGAGCTTTCTTTTGATGCCCATTAGCATGGTAAATTGTTTTCCACCCCCTCACTTTAAATCTGGAGGTGTCTTTGGGTCTAAAATGAGTTTCTTGTAGACAGCATATCAGTGGTTTATTTATTTATTTATTTAATCCATTCTGATACCCTGTGTCTTTTGATTGGGGCATTTAGCCCATTTACATTTACATTTACATTCAGGGTAACTCTGACAGATATGAATTTAGTGCCATTGTATATAAGGTGACTGTTACTGTATATTGCCTCCATTCCTTTCTGGTCCATTACTTTTAGGCTCTCTCTTTGCTTAGAGGACCCCTTCCAATATTTCCTGTAGGACTGGTTTGGCGTTTGTAAATTCTTTTAGTTTTTGTTTGTCCTAGGAGGTTTTTATCTCTCCTTCTGTTTTCAATGACAGCCTAGCTGGATATAGTATTGTTGGCTGCATATTTTTCTCATTTAGTGCTCTGAGTATATCATGCCAGTCCTTTCTGGCCTGCCAGATCTCTGTGGATAGGTCTGTTACCAATCTAATATTTCTACCATTGTGTGTTACAGACCTCTTGTCCTGAGCTGCTTTCAGGATTTTCTCTTTGTCACTGAGACTTGTAAGTTTTACTATTTGATGACGGGGTGTGGACGTATTTTTATTGATTTTGAGGGGGGTTCTCTGTGCCTCCTGGATCTTGATGCTTGTTTCCTTCACCAAATAAGGGAAATTCTCTGGTATAATTTGCTCCAATATACCTTCTACCCCCTTCTCTCTTTCTTCTTCTCCTGGGATCCCAATTATTCTAATATTGTTTCATCTTATGGTATCACTTATCTCTCAATTTCTACCCTCATGGCCCAGTAGTTGTCTGTCTCTCTTTTGCTCAGCTTCTTTATTCTCTATCATTTGGTCTTCTATATAACTAATTCTCTCTTCTGCCTCATTTATCCTAGCAGTAAGAGCCTCCATTTTTTATTACACCTCATTAATAGCTTTCTTTTTATTTCAACTTGGTTAGAATTTAGTTCTTTTAGGGGCGCCTGGGTGGCTCAGTGGGTTAAAGCCTCTGCCTTCGGCTCAGGTCATGATCTCAGGGTCCTGGGATCGAGCCCCGCATGGGGCTCTCTGCTCAGCAGGGAGCCTGCTTCCCCCTCTCTCTCTGCCTGCCTCTCTGCCTACTTGTGATCTCTCTCTGTGTCAAATAAATAAATAAAATATTAAAAAAAAAAAAAGAATTTAGTTCTTTTATTTCTCCAGAAAGGGATTTTATTTCTCCAGACAGGGATTCTCTAATATCTTCCATGCTTTTTTCGAGCCCAGCTAGCTCCTTGATAATTGTCATTCTGAACTCTAGTTCTGACATATTACTAATGTCCATATGGATTAGGTCCTAGCCGTTGGTACTGCCTTTTATTCTTTTTTTTGTGGTGAGTTTTTCCACCTTGTCATTTTATGATAAGAATAGATGAATGAGAGAACGAAATACTAAAAGGGTAGCAACAACCCCAGAAAAATATACATTAGCCAAATCAGAAGAGACCCAAAACTGGGGGTTTTTAAATTGGGAAAGAAAGGGTGAAAGAAAGAAAGAAAAATATATTTTATATATTTTATTACCTATTAATAATATATCAATTAATAATTAATATGTCATATATATATATTAAACTGGTTAATAGATTCTGGGTGTATTTTGGTCTGTTCGAAGAAACTACCTCCCAAAATTTTAAAGAGAGAAAAATTTATATATATAGAAAAATAAGAGTAAACACAATAAAGGGATGGAATATGACTGTAAAGATGAAACTTTAAAAAGATTCTAAAAAAGGAATTGATAAGTAGTTGGTTGAAAAAAGAAAAAAAAAAGAGGAAAGAATGTGATCAGACTGGAGACTAGAACAAAGCTATGTGCTAGATTTATGGTATATTTTGATCTATTAGAAGAAATTGAATCCCAAAATTTTAAATAAAAAAACCTATATTTATTCAAGAAATAAGGTTAAACACAATGAAGGGATAAAATATGAGTATAACAATGAAAATTAAAATAGATTTTTAAAAAGGTATTTATAAGATAAAATAATTAAAAAATGTTAAAATAGTAAAAAGGAAAAATTAAAAAAACAAATAAGAATAAAATTAAGTTTAAAAAATTTAACTTTGAAGACTAAAGGATCATGGGGAAAAAAAGCCATGAATTCTATGTGCTGCTTTTTCTAACTCTGGAGTTCTGCAGTTCTCATTGATTGGTGAACTTGGTCTTGGCTGGATGTTCTTGCTGATCTTCTGTGGGAGGGGCCTGTTGCAGTGATTCTCAAATGTCTTTGCCCAAGGTGGAATTGCACCACCCTTGCCAGGGGCCAGGCTGAGTAATCTGCTTGGGTTCGCTCTCAGGAGCTTTTATTCCCTGAATGTTTTCCGTAGAGTTTTGGAGGACGGGAATGAAAATGGCGGCCTCCCAGTCTCCGGCCCTGTGTGAGGCGAGAGCTCAGGGCCCCACTCCTCAGTGTGCCCTCAGAGAAAGGCAGTCAATCCCTCCTGTCTCCCTGGTCTCCGGCTACACTCTGAGCTCACCTGGCCTGTGACCCAGTGTTTCTATCTCTGGTGCACGGGCCCATTTGGAGTCTCCAAACCCATCAGATTCCTGCAGCATTCTCTCATGCCACTACTCCCGGAGGAGGAAGGAGGGGATTTCCCTGGATCTGCTGCTTGTGCGGTCCCTGCTTGTAGAGCAGTGGCCTGATTGTGCCTTGGATCACGGTTTAAGGTAATCCCAAGCTGAGAGCCCACTGCTTGGCTCCGTCTCTGCAGTCAGTTTTCCCATTCCAATACCTGGGAGCCCTGCCACCCTCAGACACCCCTGGTCTTTTTGTGTCCCCGTGGGTCCTGAAACCACACTGTCCCCGCGAGGGCTCCACCCCCCGCTTAGCCTCTGGAGCAATGTCCCTCAGTGGAGCCGACTTCTAAAAGTTCTGATTTTGTGCTCCGCTGCTCTGTGGCTTGCCGGGATCCGGCCCCTCCCCCCGCGATCTATCTTCCCGTTGCTTTGGGTTCATGTCTCTGCACATCCTACCTTCGGAAAGTGGTCAATTTTCTGTTCCTAGAATTGCTGCTCTTCTTCTCTTCTATCTCCTGTTGAGTTTTAGGTGTTCAGAATGGTTTCTTAACTATCTAGCTGAACTCCTGGGGCCTGATGATATCCTGGTCTCCTACTTCTCCACCATCTTGCTCTTTCCTCCCTACCTTACCTTTTTTAATACCAATAAATGTTGTATGCATTCCTGTTGTGTTTAAATATAAACTCCATTAAAGTTGTATTTCTCCCTCGATTTTATATCTCAGTAGTTAAACAGTCTCTTAACTCTCAGAAATGACACCCACCTTTAAAAGCCCCAAGAAACAGTACAAATATTTAGTGCTAGTTTTACATGATGGCAATTTTCCCTTAGGCACAATCCCATTGCATTTATAACACTTACCAGAGTTGTGCCAGTCACATGGCTCCAAAAACTGCCAAGGAAAGAAGACTAAACTTTAAGTCTAAAAATAAAAGAAAAGAGGGAAAAAGAGATCTGGATGCATGTCATATCACTCTAACGGCACGTGCAGATTCTATTTTGATTACACTGCATGCAGGTTGATGGGCATATCCAAGAAGTCCCTGTCTCTTGTAGCTTAAGAATCACCAGCAGTTGGATTTTGTCAAATACTTTGCCAGCTGGCTTAGTTCCTCACCAGTCATTTCCCTGAAGGCTTGACAGTTTTTTTTAGATGACAGAATATCTCATTTTGGAAATCTGTGCAAGTTAGAGGGCCATGTTCTTCTGCGCAGGACTACCCTGGTGCAATGAGTACAGTTGTGGGTGCCCCACTTTAAGATTATCATGTTGCTTTCCTGGGACAGGTCAGCTTGAGAGAAAAAGGGCATGGAAATAAAGTTGAAGGAGCCAAAGATGTTTATCCTGAAGAAGAACCTGTCTTGTGGATTTGCTAACTTAATGATACTGGGCAGTTTTCCACATATGGGCACTCCGGGCCTAGATTTCCTTATCTATAGTTTGTGCTTATGGTGTTGTGAAAATCAAAGAGAAAGTGTATGAGAAAGTGTCATTCAGTTATAGAGTTCTCCCTGATATTGGCTTATTATATAAGTAGTTTGTGAGGTCAAACATTCAGTCAAAAAAGTAGTATGTTATAAAAACAGTTAGCCTTAGAGTCAGAAGGCCTGAGTGAAAATTTTAGTTCTACCACTTCAGAACTGGGTGAATTTATGCTATTCGCTCAGCATTTTGAGCTTCAACTTTCTAATCTAAAAAATTAAAATTCATAAGTTTATTCAGGAAACATATATTGAAAAGAAAAAGAAACAGATATTGATCTCCTGTTTTGTTCACGGATTTTATCATATGTGGAGATAAGAAATGTAGGTGCTTATACTTTATGGAAAAATCAATAAATACAGACAGGGTCATAACTTGTAACCAAGTATCTTTGCTCTATAGAGAAATGGATCTAAACCAGCCTGATGCATCATTGCCTATTTCTAGATAACAATAAGAAAAAGAATGTTAAACCAGTCCCTTGCCAAGACCCTTTTACCATGGTCTCATTTGGCCCTAATAAGAGTCCCAGTAGATAGGAAGAGCAGTACCACTGTTATCCTCAATGTTCATCCACCCATTTATTCAGTTAAGACATTTATCAAGTGCCAATTATTGTACATAAAGTACTATAATTGCGGTCCAACTGTAAATATGTGTGATTTCCTCACATGACTTTCACTCACCAAAAATTGGAAAAGGTTCTTATTGGATATCATCTTTGCAGCTGCATGGAGAGGGAAAGTTCCTCTGACTTAAAGGTGAACATCCTGGGATTTAAATTCCTGCTATACCAGGATAAGCTGAGGAGCTCTGGCTAAGTTTTAGAGCCTGGCACACAGTGGGCACATAATAAATGTAGGAGAATGGATGAATGAATGAATGAATGAATGATGCCACTTCACCTCTTTGAGCCTCAGTTTGCTCAACTATAAATGGAAATGATAACTCCTGGACCCCAAAATGGTTGTCAGATTAGCATGAATTACTGCAGTTAAAAAGTGTTTCTATAGATGACAAACCAATAAATATGGCTGTTCTTGAGCTCCATCCTTCTTCTACCCAGTGCAGACGGCCATTTCCTCACTGGAAATTACCTGCTCTGGTCTAGCTTGCTTTTTTTTTTTTTTTTATTACTTTTTTTTTTTTTAATGTTAGTCACCATACAGTACTTCATTAGTTTTTGATGTAGCATTCCATGATTCATTATTTGCGTATGACACCCAATGACTCCATGCAATGAGTGCCCTCCTTAATACCCATCACCAGGCTAACCCATCCCACCATCCTCCTCCCCTCTGAAGCCCTCAGATTTTTTCCCAGAGTCCATAGTCTGTCACGGTTCATCTCCCTCTCTGACTGTTCCCCCTTTAGTTTTCCCTTCCTTCCCCTACAGTCCTCCATGCTATTGCTTATGTTCTACAGATAAGTGAAACCATATGACAGTTGTCTTTCTCTGCTTGATTTATTTCATTTAGCATAATCCCCTCCACTTCCATCCATGTTGATGCAAATGGTGGGTATTCATCCTTTCTGATGGCTAAGGAATATTCCATTGTATATATGGACCACATCTTCTTTATCCATTCGTCTGTTGAAGGGCATCTCAGCTCTTTCCACAGTTTGGCTATTGTGGACATTGCTATGAACATTGGGGTGCATGTGGCCCTTCTTTTCACTACATCCGTATCTTTGGGGTTAATACCCAAAGTGCAATTTCAGGGTCATAGGGTAGCTCTATTTTTAACTTTTTGAGGAATCTCCACACTGTCCTCCAAAGTGGCTGCACCAACTTACATTCCCATCAACAGTGTAAGAGGGTTCCCCTTTCTCCACATCCTCACCAACACCCGCTGTTTCCTGCCCTGTTAATTCTTGCCATTCTAACTGGTGTAAGGTGGTATCTCAATGTGGTTTTGATTTGAATTCCCCTGATGGCTAATGATGTTGAACATTTTTTCATGTAACCGTTAGCCACAGAATGGCTAAAACTAACAGCACAGGAAAAAACAGATGTTGGCGAGGAGGCAGAAAAAGGAGAACCATCCCAAACTGTTGGTGGGAATGCAAGCTTGCTTGATTATATTTTGGAAACCTTTCCATTTGGCTAGATTACTCTGGTTGCTATGTTGATTAAATAGACTATAGGGCTACAAGTAAAGAAACCAATTATGAAGCTATTTCTATGACCTAGGCAAGAAATGGTGGTGACTTGAACCAGAGTAATAGCAGTGGATTGTTTATGGGTATATTTTAAAAGTAAACCTGATAGTATTTCTTAAAGGACTGGATGTGTAGTAAATATAGAGAGGAGTCAAGGATGATTTCAGGCTTTTTGCTCTGAGCACTAGAAGGACAGAGTTACCATCAGCTGAGATGGAGTAGATTTGTGGAGGTAAATCAGAAATACAGTTGGGGCATATTAAATGTGAGGTGTTTATTAGACTACTACTGGAAATGTTAAGGAAGCAGTTGGCTAAATACATATGGGGATAGAAAGGGAGACTTGAATTGGAGATATGAATTTGGTCAACAGTTCCACAGGCCAGGCCAGCCAAGTAGGATGAACACAGCCATTGTCTTTGACAACCAGGAGATCACAAGTGATGTTTTCAGAGCCATTTCAGTGACACAATAGGGAAAGAAGTCAGACTGCAGTGTGTTAAGGAATAAAGAAGCTTCAAAGAAGTAGCAATAGTAAATGTGAATTACTCTTTTTGAGTATTGTGGTAGTAGAGGGAGGGCAAAGGAGGGCAGGAGTTGATGGAAGAGAACTGTGGCTTTTGGCACGCTAACAACTCATACCTCTTAACACACTTTTCTGCATTAGCTTTTTCAAAGTCTGTCTTCAATTGTTCCTTCCCTGGTTCTTTTCCCTCTGCCTACTCCTCAAAGTTTCTGTCTGCAGTATTCTTTCTTTGGACTTTGTTCACCTACCTGGCAAAGAAAGCTATGAAAGCCTAGCCTGCATTCAAGACTCTCCAAGATCTGGCTCTAGTATGTTAGTGTATGTTTCTTCCTCCCACACTCTCTTTCCCATACAACCTAAGCTGTTTCTACTCTGGATTTTTCTCTAGTCCCAAAACTTTTCACTTTTATGCTTCCATCCTTTTAAGCAAGATCTTTACTTTGCCTGGAAGCCCTGCCTCCCTTTCTTCATATATGTAAATATTTCTTTTTGTTCAAGACTCTGCTCAAATACTCCCCTCCATCATCTGTAGGAATTAGAATACAATCTCTTTTTTATAGTAATTATTACTTTCAAATTGTCCAAAAATGGCATAAATTATTTCATTGGTGTTGATATAAATGTCCAAGATACTGGATGATCTTTTTTTCTGAAGTTTTAAGATTTGGTGTGATTCTCTTATTATCAAGTTCTCTGAAAATGCCCAATTCTGACATCATCTGCCCACCCACTCACTATGTCATTTAGCATGTCACTTCCTATACAGGTACTCTGTAGCCTTTAGAGAGTTCTTACTTCACTGGCCTGAAGAAGAAGAATCTGGAATTTAGTTCTCAGTTCATTAACAGATCATGAGTATAAGTATGAAATCATAAATATTAACCTGAGTATCAGTCACTTAATACAAAATAAGGATTACTCGTAGAAGAGGGCATTATAATAACATCCTTCTGAAAACAATGATTATGCAAACTATTTAAGTGTCACCCCCTTTAGGGAGTTGTCTGGTGTTCCCACACCAGCATCCTCCACCTCTGTGTTTCAACATCATATATACTTCTCTCATTGCATTTTTCACACAGTATCACTGAGTCTCTACCACGTAGTTAACATCAGAAATGGTTTAGTGTCATGTTAATATGATGGAGTTAGGATTTAGGCAGATCTCAGTTCAAACTTTCTTACTCTGCTATTTATTAGTTGTGTGACCTTGGTTAAATTATGTAATACCTTTGATCATTAGTATCATGATCTATAAAATGGGGACTTTATTAGGAAAAAAATAAGATGGCAAATATAAAACATCTGGCAGACTGCTGGATATATATCAAGTAACTCAGTAAATATTTGTCAATTCAGTTTCATTGAATTGGCCCATTGCATAAAGTATTCTCTCTGCTTCTAATGCACCAGTTATTCAGGGGACACAATTAGATCATTGATTTAACTTTTATTAAATAAAAAGGGTTACAGTTTTAATCTACTGTGAACCTCAGTAGTGGACTGAATGTTTGAAGGACTAGCATTGTTGTGTATTTAAATAGAACAAATTGAATTACACATAAACAGCAGTAGAAATTCCTGCAGAGTACTATTTTTCAACATAAACCATTATCCCTGCCAGCCATATGTATAGACATAGCAAAGCTTCTGTATTTATATTTTTTCATTAAAAAATGATTAATTTCACAAATTAATTTATTGTATTCGTCACAACAGCCAAATTCAAATTAAACAGTCTAATGCTTTAGTGATTCAAGACTGGCTTATTGAAAGAACTCTGTAGTTTTCATACATTTTCTTAGTAAGAGCCTATATTTGTTATTTTCTAGCAAGAAATCTTAAACGATTTCACAGCATCGTTTTCCCTAGTGCATTATTTTCAGAGATTTCAAATTGGCCTCTGGTCACTTTCAGAAATCAAATTCTCTAATGTAATGTCTGTCAACTATGAGAGCAGCAATATGTAGTGGTATAGTGGACAAGATGTAGCTTGAAGGTTGGAAAGGTCTACATTTCAATTCTGGCCTTGGGCAAATTCCTTTAGGAAGTGGTCCAGTTTCATTCTTTTGCATGAAGCTGTTCAGTTTTCCCAACACCATTTGTTGAAGAGACTGTCTTTTTCCCCTTGGATATTCTTTCCTGTTTTGTTGAAGATTAATTCACTACATAATTGTGGATTTATTTCTGGGTTTTCTTTTCTGTTCTATTAATCTATGTGTCTATTTTTTTGCCAGTACTGTTTTAATAACTACAGCTTTGAAGTATAACTTGAAGTCTGGAATTGTGATGCCTCCAGCTTTGCTTTTCCAAGATTTCTTTGGCTTTTTAGGGTCTTTTGTGGTTCCATATAGATTTTAGGTTTGCTTATTCTAGTTCTGAGAAAAATGCTGGTGGTATTTTGATAGGGATTGCATTAAGTGTGTAGATTACTTTGGGTAGTATAGACATTTTAACAATGTTTTTTTTTTTCTTCTGGTCCAGTAGTATGGAGCGTCTTTCCATTTCTTTGTGTTGTCTTGAATATTTTTCATAGTGTTTCATAGTTTCCGAGTATAGGTCCTCCACCTCCTTGCCTAAGTTTATTCCTAAATACTTTATTATTTTTGGTGTAATTGTAAATAAGATTGTTTTCTTAATTTCACTTCCTGTTGCTTCATTATTAATGTACAGGAATGCAACAGATTTCTGTACACTGATTTTATATCCTGAATTCAATTTGTATTGCTGATTCATTTATCAGTTCTGGTAGTTTTTTGGTGGAGTCTTCTGGGTTTTCTATATATAGTATCATGTGATATGCAAATAGTGAAAGCTTTACTTCTTCCTTACTGATTTGGATGCCTTTTATTTCTTTTTGTTGCCTGATTGCTGTGGCTAGAGCTTTTAGTACTGTGTTGAACAGAAATAGCAAGAGTGCACATCCTTGTCTTATTCCTGACGTTATAGGAAAGCTCTTAGTTTTTTGCCATTGAGGATGATGTTTACTGTGGGTTTTTTATATATGGCCTTTATTATGTTGAGGTATGTGCCTTCTCAGCCTACTTTGTTAAGGTTTTTTTCATGAATGGCTATTGTACCTTGTCAAATGTTTTCTCTGCATTGGCTGAAACGATCATATGGTTTTCATCCTTTCTCTTATTAATGTGGTACATCACATTCATTGATTTGAATGTTGAACCACACTTGCATACCAGGAATAAATTCCACTTGATCATGGTGAATGATTTTTCTAATGTATTTTTGGATTCAGTTTGCTAGTATTTTGTTGAGGATTTTTGCATTTTTGTTCATCAGAGATATTGGCCTATTGTTCTCCTTTTTTGTTGTTGTGTGTCTTTTACTCATTTTGGCTTTAGGGTAATGCTGAACTCAAGATGAATTTGGAAGTTCTTCCTCTTTTTCTATTTTTTTTCAATAGTTTGAGAAGAATAAGTATTAACTCTCCTTTAAATGTTTGATAGAATTCATCTGTGAAGGCACTGAGTCCTGGACTTTTGTTTTTTGGGAGTTTTTTGATTACTGATTCAATCTCCTTGCTGGTCTGTTAAATTTATCGATTTCTTCCTGATACAGTTTTGGTACAGTATATGTTTCTAGTAATTTATCCATTTCTTCTAGGTTGTCCAATTTATTGACATATATTTTTTCATAATATTCTCTTACAATCCTTTGTATTTCTGTTGTGACAATGTTATTTCTCTTCTTTCATTTCTGATTTTATTTTGGGTGTTCTTTCTCTCTCTTTCTCTTTTTGATGAGTTTGGCCAAAGGCTTATCAATTTTGTTAATCTTTTCAAAGAACCAGCTCCTGGTTTCATTAATCTCTCCTATTGTTTTTTGTTTGTTTGTTTTCATATATACATATATTTTATTTTATTTTATTTAGAGAGAGAGAGAGAGTGAGGGTAGGGAGGGGCAGAGGGAGAAGGAGAGAATCCTAAGCAAGCTTCACACCCAGCACAGAGCCTGACACAGAGCTTGATCTCAGGATCCTGAGATCATGACCTCAGCCAAAATCAAAAGTCAGACACAACCTACTGAGCTGCCCAGGTGCCCCTATATCATTTATTTCTGCTCTAATCTTTATTATTTCTTCCCTCCTATGGACAATCCTGAGGTCTGTTTAGCTCTGTTCTGTGTCTCTGCCCTTCCTACCCTCTTTAATATGGTCTCTTCTCTCCATTTAGTTGTGGAGAGTTTGTTCTGCCAGTCTTTGGGTTGTTTTCTGGGTTATTTACACTGACGTGGTTATTTGTGGGATGTGGGTGTAGTTGTTATCTGTAGGACAAAGGGAGCTTAGGGTCCTCCTCCTCTATCATCTTTTCAGCAATCTGATTACTTTAGTTTTATACAAAATCTTGAAATCAAGTAGTTTAAATTTTCTGACCTTGTTTTTCTTTTTCAAAATAGTTGTGACTAGTCCAGCTTTTTTCCATTGCTATATAAATTATAGAATTAATTTATCAATTGTGGCTGCATTTAATCTATAGATAAATTTTAGGAGAATTGGTAGATTAATAATATCGAACTTTCTAATACACGAACATAGTATGTATCTTCATTTATTTACATCTTCTGTAATTTAGTTCAACAATGTTTTGATGTTTTCAGTGTTCTATTAATTAGTGATAAAGTATTGTCGATGTTTCCAAATATAACTGAGATTTATTTTTCTTTCAGTTCTATCAGATTTTACTTATTTCAAAGTACAATTATATGATTGTTGACATCTCGATGCGGTGAACCCTTGAATATTGTGAAATTCAACTTTATCCATATTGTTCTTTTTCTAAAGTCTGTTTCATACTAATATAATAAATTCTGCATCTTTCTAATGATTACTGACTGCATGGTATGTGTTTTTCCATTTTTTAAAATTTTAAACTGTTTATGCCTTTATATTTAAAAGGGATTTTTTGGTAATAACAGCTTTGTAGTAAAGCTTGAAATTGGGCAACATGATGCCCCCAGCTTTGTTTTTCTTTTTCAACATTTCTTTAGCAATTCGGGCTCTTTTCTGGTTCCATACAAATTTTGAGATTGTTTGTTCCAGCTCTTTGAAAAATGCTGGTGGAATTTTGATCGGGATGGCATTGAAAGTATAGATTGCACTGGGCAGTATAGACATTTTAACAATGTTTATTCTTCTGATCCATGAGCATGGAATGCTTTTCAACCTTTTTGTGTCTTCTTCAATTTCTTTCATGAGTGTTTTGTAGTTCCTCAAGTACAGATCCTTTACTTCTTTTTTTTTCCCCAAATCCTTTTTTTTCCTTTTTTTCCCCCAAATACTTTTATTTTATTTTTTCAGTGTTACAAGATTCATTGTTTATGTACCACACCCAGTGCTCCATGCAATACGTGCCCTCCTCAATACCCACCACCAGGCTCGCCCATCTCCCACCTCTACCCCTCCAAAACCCTCAGTCTGTTGGGTTTATTGCAAGATATCTTATGGTTCTTGGTGCTATAGTAAATGGAATCAATTCTCTAATTTCCCTTTCCATATTTTCATTGTTAGTGCATAAGAAAGCAACTGATTTCTGTGCATTGATTTTGTATCCTGCCGCATTACTGAATTGCTGTATGAGTTCTAGTAGTTTGGGGGTGGAATCTTTTGGGTTTTCCATATAAAGTATCATGTCATCTGCATACTGGCACAAAAACAGACACATAGTCCAATGGAACAGAGTAGAAACCCCAGATATGGACCTGCAATTCTACAGTCAAATAATCTTTAACAAAGCAGGAAAAAATATCCAGTGGAAAAAAGACAGTCTCTTCAGTAAATGGTGCTGGGAAAATTGGACAGTTATATGTAGAAAAATGAAACTCGACCATTCTCTTACACCATATACAAAGATAAACTCGAAATGGATAAAGACGTCAATGTGAGACAGGAATCTATCAAAATCCTAGAAGAGAACATAGGCAGTAACCTCTTTGACATGGGCTACAGCAACTTCTTTCAAGACATGTCTCCAAAGGCAAAGGAAACAAAAGCAAAAATGAACTTTTGGGACTTTACCAAGATAAAAAGCTTCTGCACACCAAAGGAAACAGTCAACAAAACAAAGAGGCAACCCACAGAATGGGAGAAGATATTCACAAATGGCACTACAGACAAAGGGCTGATATCTAAGATCGATAAAGAACTCCTCAAACTCAACACTCAAAAAACAGATAATCATGTCAAAAAATGGGCAGAAGACATGAACAGACACTTCTCCAAAGAAGACATACAAATGGCTAACAGACACATGAAAAACTGTTCATCATCATTAGCCATCAGGGAGATTCAAATGAAAACCACATTGAGATACCACCTTACACCAGTTAGAATGGCCAAAATCAACGAGACAGGACAAGTGTTGGAGAGGATGTGGAGAAAGGGGAACCCTCTTCCACTGTTG